>JAREYC010000008.1:65895000-66495000 GCA_030015325.1 Cryptoblepharus egeriae | reverse complement strand
CCTAGTTCCACTTCATGTTGGCAGCATTGATGTGAGCACAAGTATCTGGGATACTATCATCATCAGGTGACAGTATCACAATCAGGTGATAGTAAGAAGGAGCTAAAATATTTAAATTGCTCCACTTTCTTCAGATCTTCTCCACCAATGTTGATGGTTCCATTGGTTTGGGGGCCACATTCTACGTATTCCATTTTCTTGGTGTTCAGTCAAAATCCAAATCTGCTAAGCTGATCGTTCCATTGCTGTGTTTGTTCTTGGAGACCTCATCTGGTAGAGGAACAACGTCAGCAGTGATGGAGTGACCATGGATGAGGTGACTGGAGAAAAACTATAAAAAAAGTCGAGTTTAAAAAGTGGGCTGATGATACAGATGATGATCCATTTTATGGAGGCAAATTAAAGAAGTAAGTCTAATTTAAATGGTGGGCTGATGATGCTGGTGACCACAGGTGGGCTGATGCCGGTTCTGACCGGTTCTGTAGAACCTGTTGTTAATTAGGGGCTGACATTAGCGAACCAGTTGTTAATTGGGGGGCATCATCCTTGAATTGCATGCAAGTGTGTTTGAATTTCTCTTAAAGGGCCTCTGGGTCTGTCTTTCCAGAGCTGAAGCTCTACTCCTCCCTCCTCCTCCTCCTCCCCTTCTGAGCCCTCCTCCCCTTCCCTCCCGCCTCCTTCCCCTCCCTAAGTTTATTTTTTAATTTACCATCATTCAGCCAGGGCTTTGCCACCATCCCCAGCACATTCAGACTCTGACTGCTGAGCTGGAGGGAGTTTGCATCACTATTAGCTCCATGCTTTAAAGTCAGGGTTAGTAAATTCTTCATGCCCCAAACCTTTGAATGAGGCTATTCAGGAATCCTGTCTTTGCTAAATATCTTATTTTGATTAAAAACCTTATTTCCAGCAAGTTTTCAGAAGTTATTTCCTTGTGCAGTTTGCAAAGCATGCTGGGTCCTCATATGCAAATGAGCGATGGTGTGTTTTTTGAATCAGGCACATGATGGACAGCTTTACAAAGGGCTCCTTACAAAGGGCGGGAATACAGAAGCCGGAGCTATTGAGAAAGGACTGCAGCTGAGCTCCTCCAGGGCTTTTGGTGGGGGCCATGCCTGCCTGCCTTCCTGCCTCCCCAGGTGCCTTTGCAGCCCAGTACTAGGCATGGAGAACTACTCAGGAGTAAGCCACACTGTATAGTAGAGGACTGCAGCCTGTGGCCACAATCCTAGCCACACTTTCCTGGGAGCAATTCCCATTGACTATCATGGGATTTCCTTCTGAGTAGCATAGGATTTGAGGCTATTTTCCCATCCAGACTTTCCTAAGAGTAAGCCCACTGACTATAATGGGACTTACTTCTGAAAAGATTGGCAGAGGATTGCTTGGATCTCTCCCTCCAGCCCTGTTCCTCCAGCCCTGTCTATTTTCCTGAGAGTAAGCCCACTGACTATAAAGGGACTTACTTCTGAGGAGATTGGCAGAGGATTGCTTGGATCTGTCCCTCCAGCCCTGTTCCTCCAGCCCTGCCTACTTTCCTGAGAGTAAGCCCACTGTCTATAATGGGACTTTCTACTGAGTAGACATGATTAGGACTGGGCTCTGAGGCTGCAATCATATCCACACTTACATGGGAGTAAGCCCCACTGACTAGAATGAGACTTACTTCTAAGTAAGCCTGCATAGGATTGGACTGTAAGGCTAAAATCCTGACCACACAGTTTTGGGAGTAAGTCCCATTGACTTGAATGGTACTTACTTCTGAGTAGACACTGTTAGGATTGGGCTCAGGCTGCAATCCTATCCACACTGTAGACCTTTTGCTCCCCCCCAAGAGATCTCCCCACCTCATCCTGCCCCTCTGAGATTGTGAGATCTCTCCACCTGAGATTGTGGGAAGTATGGGGGGGGCACCTGAAGAAATAGCCCCAGTTCCCATCCTGCCCCCCTCCAGGAGCCCAGTCCACTGCCTACTCTGAAGTAAATCCTATTAAAGTCAGCAGGTTTACTCCCCTGTGAGGATAGGACTGTAGCCTCAAAGCCCAATCATATGTCTATTCAGAAGTAAGTTCCATTATAATAGTGAAGCTTACTCCCTGGAAAGAAGCTGGTTTCTAAGAGCTTGTAATCCTATGCCTGACTACTCAAAAGTAATCCCATTTCAATCTATGAAGCTTACCCCCAGGAAAGTGTGCAGAGGAGTGCAGCATTAGAGCCCAGTCCTATTCTTGGCTACTCAGAAGTAAGTCCCATTAGAGTCTGTGGAGCTTACTCTCAGGAAAGTGAATAGGATTGCAGCCAAAGGCTGGTTACTAAGAGCTCAGTCCTTTGCTTGACTGCTGAGAAGTCATACTATATTCAATGGAGCTTACTTACAGGAAAGTGTGGACAGGATTGTAGCTTAAGTAGTGGCTTAGAGGCAAACCTCAGCCTGCAGAGGGGACACCACAGACTCTGGTCCCAAACTGTAGATCAGTGTTTCTCAACCAGTGGTATGAGTACCACCAGTGGAACTTGTGGTAGTGTCTGCTGGTACTTAGGCACTTGGATGCAAGTGTCATATGTGCTCCCTGAGGCAGCTGGTGGGCTGCTGTGTGATTCAGGAGCTGGACTAGATGGGTCTTTGGTGTGATCCAGTGGAGGCTTTTCTTATGCTTTTATGTTCTCATTTGTGGCAAACATTTCCCCTGAGAGCACAACAAGGCATAATGCATAGGAATAAATTGCACAGAACCCAGGGGCTTAATACTGATTGATGCTGTCACAACTGATACAATTTTTTTTGGTAAACTAAGGTTTATGGTGGCGTGCCCTCCCCGCCCTGCCCCCTGACCCTGGCTCCGCCCCCTGACCCATCCTGGCCCCGCCCACTTCCGGAGAACCGGTTGTCAGGGCAGGCTGGGCCTACCACTGCTGGTGAGGATTAGCAGATGATCCATATAAAGTCAAATAAAGCCCTCTCTAAAGACAAATTAAGCCCTTCGTGATGGAGCAGTTAAGGTGACTTTCCATAAGATAACCCTCCATAACCCTCCAGTAGAGGGTGACATAAATGCTCTGGATTTTACCCAAAGTCTAGTTTAAATTGTCTCTTAATACTTTGAAATTATTGGCCCAAAGAATAATACCCAAAGTCTCTTAATACTTTGAAATTATTGGCCACCACTCCCATTTATAGTGTCCTTACCTTTTCAATAGCACATATAAATAAAACTCACTGAACCCCAACATTTCTGACATCATAGAAGACAACAGCTTCTCTGCTTTACATATACTGTAACTTGTTAATAACGGTTAGCAGGGCATTTAAACCAATATAGCTTAGGATGAAACTATTAATTTAAATGTCACATTACAAGCTGTGCATTTTTATACTGAACACCATCTATTTTTGTCAGATATAATATAACCCTTAAGTTCTGCCTGCTGAAATTCTCCAATATGATGAACTCTTGAAATTACAATGTAAAATTGACCTCGGTGGCTCCGGCAATAATCTCCGTCATTGTTTGGAAAGATGAAAACGCCCTTTCTATTTCCTGACAAACGTTTGTGCGGTTCAATGTAAGCCTTTCTCAAAAGTATTCATTTAATAGTTTTAAACGACACCATACCCTTGACACAAGAGTGTCGAGCATAATGACGTGTGGGGCTATTCGGAGGGTCATCCTTGTTTCCTGTTCAAACAAATAAAACAATCAGAGGAAAGAGCATCCATTATAAATAAAATATCATGGGGGCAGGAGAGCCAAGCCTTTCTGAAGCTGAGAAAGAAATAAAAGGAACAGGGAGATGGAGAGACAAACTTCATTATAGCCATTGGTAATTGCTCGGTGCGATGAGCTTTTGCACAACTCCAGGTTCAACCTTTATCTGGAGGAGAGAAAAGGGGTTATATTTTTTAAAAAATTACATAAAAGTTCTGCCCATTATATATGATTTGAACTTAGCAACAGGCTAGTAAATTGAAAAATTATCAATTATATAAAGTTCACGGCTGCAGGAGACAACACTGCCATATTCTTCATCTAAGAAATATGGAAAGAAGGGAGCTTTTGTATTACGGGATGCCACTTATAGACAGTGTGGGGATAACGATACAAGTGCAACTTATTCCATAGGGTAATGTTTCCCAAATTCGATAGGGCTATGGTACCCATTGCATTCACTGAAGACACAATCCTAACCAATATAGTTCAGCACAACTCACCCACTCTTCATTCCTGTGATGGTGTGGGGAAGATGGCGCATGACTGCGCCTCCCATGATAGGTGCAGAAGTTCTTTATGGCACTATTGCAACACGGTGCTTGTGCATAGACTTATGCTGGCTGGGCCAACTTACCCAAAATCAGTGTTAGCCTAGGCAAGCCTAGGAGAAGAAGGGTGCAATCCTAACCTAGGCCAGCACAACTCATTGATTTTCCTGTTGTGAGGTAGAGAGACAAGCGCATGTCTGTGCGCTGCCCTAACCCTCCCCCGGGAATGGCACAGAAGTGCCTGTCAGCACTTTGCTGACTTTCCCAGATCAGCATATACTGATCTGATACTGATCTGATACTGATATGATACTGATACGTATACTTTCCCTGCTTAGTATAAGAGAAGCACCACTTTGGAGTGCATGTATAACCAGTTAGCATACAGTAAAAGGGTATGTCCTGGAAAAAGAAGGCAATGATTCATTGATCACTGCACTGGATCAATGAACCTTTTGTGCCAAGTATTAAAGCGTTAAACTGAGATATTGTAGCTAAAGCACCACAACACTGATACAAACCATGGACAAGTTCAGAGTAACAAGTGCATGCAAATCTTTAGGTTAAATTGCCAGGTCAAAATGCCAGACGCATTAAAAGTTACGATTTGATCCATTTTTAACCATCCATCACTTGTTTTTCAATTCATTTTTTACTTTCCCTATTAAGCAAATCATGCTTCATTCTTCAAAGCTGAGTTTGTGAGCGTGTGTTTTATGTAACGCAGGAAAGCTAAATAATATTCCTTTGGGGCATATCGTTAATAAGGTCTTGGAACTATATTTGGTAACCCTCTATAGGGATAATTACTATGCAGATTTATAGAACTTGCTGGTAGAGAGAAATTCAAACATCTCTCCCAGGAGTCATAACTTATTTCATTGAAGACGGTAAAAGGTGACCATGTCAGGTCAAACTCACAGCAGATTTGTTCAAAGTCCTCCAGAGACCGGAACATGATATCATCATTTCCATAGAAACAAAATGTACCAACAACATTATATTTATTAATTACTCTGATGAGCAGCAGAAATTGCACCATTGAAAATGATGGGCATAATGAGCAAGGCTGTCACTTTGGAAAGCGGTAGCCGTTACTTATCCTTAAAGAGTCTGCACTACCTTGTTTGCAAACAGTCAATAATATTAAGGAACAAAACATCCCTTTTGCAAGGGATGTGCAAATCAATGGCGTGCAAATGTGGTTTCTGGAACTAGTTGGTGGTGATGTGATGGTGCCAATGTCAACTGCTTTTGAGAAGACTATTGAGTTGCCAACATTCTCTTCCACAAAATTGGGACAGGATCCTCGGTCCCATTTGCCAGTATGTGAACACAATCCCCCCCAAAATGGGATTGTTCCTGTTTTGGGGGGGATATATGGCATCCCTACCATTTCAGGGCCTCTCAGACCTGTGGTGGCCTCCAGCAGGTTTGCACCACATATAAAGTTTAAAAATAGCCATTTAAAAGTGGCTGCCAGATGGGCATAGAAACAGTTGTTAGTTTCTATCCTTGGGTTAGGTAGGCGCAGGCCCCTTGCATCAGTCCAGGGATATGCCGTAAAGCACATTTGGGCCTACTCAAGAGCCAGCAAAGCCCATGGAGTTGGTGTGCACTGCCCTGTCAGTGCCAGATTGAGCCCTGGATCAGATCCAGGAGGGGTGCAATTGGCCATGACAGCACAGGCTGAATCCTAAATCCCAATCCTGGTCCAAGCAGCCTTACAAAGTCTGCTCAGATCTATGTGAGATCTGAGTCACCCTTTTGCAGTGCCTGAAGAATTCGATTCAGGATAATGGGAAAATTCAGCCACCCCTTATCCTAGATACAATGCCAGCTGCTTGGCCTGCTTGTAGCAGAGAGGTTCGGATGGGGCTGTTTAGAGTAACAGGAGGCAAAAATATAATTCTCATTCACTTTAATTTAAATTTTATTTTACTATGTAAACTGCTTTGTGAAGTACACTTGTCGAAAAGCAGTTTATTATTCTTAATAATAATAAAACAGGTGTTCCTCTGTATTCACTAGGGTCCCATTCTGGAACCTTCTGTTGATAAAAAAAATCCATATATAAATAAAACAATATATGTTTTATTTATATATTATTTATATATTATTTATATATTATATATATATATTATATATTTATATATTATATATATATTATTTATATATATTAATATATATAATATATATTATATATATTAATATATATATTATATATATATTATATATATATATTATATTATTATAATATATATATAATTATATATAATATATATATATTATATATATAATATATATTATAATTATATTATATTATATATATATAATATATATATTATATATATATAATATTATATATATTAATATATATTATTTATATATAATTTATATATTATATATATATTATTTATATATTATTTATTTATTTAAATTTAAACCTTTAAATAGGTTTAAAGACCCAATTCCAGGTTTCCTGCTCCTCCGTTGCACCTAATGGAATGAGACAGTGCCTCAATATATGCAAGGGTTTGATACTAGGACTGAAGAATGAAATGATTGCTCCCTACAACAGTAAAAAAGCAGTTTTTTAAAACTGTAATTTGCAATGGTCATTCATGTTGAGTCAGTAGTGGGCTTCAGGGGGTTCTCACAGGTTCTATAGAACCTTTTGCTAATGAGCACCTGGTTCTGAGACGGGTTACTAATGGGACATAGAACCTGTTGTTAATTTAGGTTATTAGGACATACAACCTGTTGTTGTTTGAATCCCACTACTGTGTTGAGTCAAATCTATGTATAAAAAAATCAGTGTGTAACAAGATTGGCTCTGTAATACTAAATAGAATTAACATACAACATGTTGATAAGACTGCACATATGTAATCCTTTTGAAAAATCCTATAAAGTAGGTCAATGTTACTACTTCCATGTTTCTGGAAGGAATTGAGACGTCAGTTGTTTTCCAGACACTACAGTCTTGTACATGTCTATTGTACAATGTACAATCTGAGTACACATCTACTCGGAGGTAAGCCTCATTCAGTTCAGAGGGCTTAGGATTCCAGCTATGACTGAGATGGGTTTTGAACTGGGGGCTTCCCGGCTCCAATCGACTTATAGGAATTGCACATAACTTTTTCTCAAGACAAATACAAAATTGAAAATCTGAAAAGGCTGCTGTGTCCACTGTTAGCAGCCATGCTCTTTGAATCTCACCCAGCGCTGTTTCCTGTGACGCAACAGGCATCCAGTTTTCATTCACTTCCACAGCAGTCAGTAGTTAAAAGATATCGTTGCGCGTCGCAGGAGTGAATCTCGGACAAGCATGAGGTTGAATCTCGACTGTGCGATAGGAATGGTTTTTTGCCCTGCAGGAAATTCGTAATGCATTTAGTGTGCAGAAAACATGGAGGAGTATTGCAGACAGAGGAATACCAACAAGCGGCCCAATCCTAAAGGAAACCCAAAAGGGATGATAGACAAGAGCTTGTGCGTAACGTTTCAAGTCCTGCCAGCTTTAAAAATGTCAAAAATTGACTTAAATATATGTCATTTTGTTGCTTATCAATCTGGTTAGTTGATGCCCTGTGGATGAAAATTGCATGTTGAATGGTGGCCAACGGTTTCCAGAAGAATTTGCATGTGAAATCTTGTGGGTAAGTCAGTGGCATAGCTAGGGGGGTCAAAGCACTAAGTTTTGCAGGGAGCCTCACTGTGATGTGCAGGCAGCCCCTACTCTTGGGATTCATTCCAGGCAGGGGAAACATTTGCTTCCATTTTTTCTCCCCATGCCCAGAATGGCACTGACGGGGAGGGGGAAGGGCTGCATGTATGCCATGGCAGGGCTCCTGCAAAACTTGGTACTCTGCACCCCCTCTGGTGGGTGCAGTGGGCATACCACTGGTTTATATATATTTTTTGCTAACATTTACTTTCAGTTTTGGGCTGGGGTCTTACAATATGAGATGCACATTGTTTCTCTATAATGCAGTTCAGGTATAAGGTTGGCTTGCGCATGCACAGTTTGCTTCAGTCCAGGAGGGAACTGAGCATGCAGAGCCCAGAGATTAGGCTGCGTGTGCCCAGTTCACTCCAGGGCGAGAATGAACTGGGCATGCACAGCATAGTGACCAGGCTGCTTGTGCCCAGATCACTAAAAATGAACTGGGCATGTGCAGACTAGTCACAGCCCAGTTTGTTCAGGTCCCAGAGTGAACTTGGCATGTGCATCCTAGTCGCTGGGCTGCACATGCCTAGTTTGCTCCGTGGCTTGCAAGACTCACCTGGCTGAGGGCAGCAGGGCTCAGGCCTCCAGTTATGTCATGGTCTGGTCAACAAGGTGCCATGGACTGGCACCACGCTGTAGACCAGGGGTTGAGGACCCCTAATTTAGAGGACAGAAATGGACATTAAGGAAGCTTTGAAAAGTAATAGTCCATGAGGCTGGGTGCCAACAAGACCACCCCAATTGGTCATAAGAACATAAGCCCTGCTGGATCAAGCCAAAGTCCACCTAGCCCAATTTTCTGTATCTCACATGGTCCACCAGATGCCCCTAGGAGCACATAACAGGAGACCTGCATTCTGGTGCCTTCCCTTGCATCTGGCTTTCTGGTGTAGCCCAATTCTAAAATCAGGAGGTTGTACATGGCCATCATGATCATCCTTATCCATCAACCCATGATGGACTTTTCCTCCAGAAATCTGTCCAGTGTGTCCAGTGGTCTTCAACCGCTTGGTTGTCACATGTTCACCACTCAGTATCTGTGATCCCCTTGGAGTCCCAACCCCAAGCCTGGAGAACACAGAACTGGTTGACATAGGCTGCAATCCTAAAGCCACTTTCCTGGGAGTAAGACCCATTCAGCACAATGGGGCTTACTTTTGAGTAGACATGGGTTAGGATTGTGCTCTTTGAATCTCTCTCGTTTCTGTACTTTATTTGTCGCATTTTATTTTGTGTCAACTTGTTATGTGTTTGTGGGAGAGTCGAATGAGACGCATCCAGGCGGCGCATTCTGCCGGTTATGATGGTGAGGGATGAAACTGTTTTGTCTCATTTTTCTTGTGCGCAAGAACAGCAGGTGAATGTTATAGTTTATGATTTCCAATTATAAATCAAATAGACTGAATTCTCGGTTCTCTTAATAAGAGCTGTAAAAATCACTGGAGTGTGAGGAAACGAATGTTTCTTGTGGAAAGGGCTTTGAGACTACAGCTTGTCAATTTTGGGGGGTGTTCACCATCATTATATTTAGCTTTCAAGGAAAAAAAATTGAAAGTATAATTAGAGAAGGAGTCAAACAGAGAGGAAACAGATCAGGTGAAATTTCTGGGGGAAAAACTGCCTTTAAAAACAATCATATAAACAAGATAATATGTGCACACAGATTATTCTACACCAGGGAAAGGGAAGTGTAAGTGGTAAGAAGCCCTAGAGATCTCATTTTTAAGAACAGTGAGATTATTTCTCTATTCTGTTAAATATAAGACAAGAGGGGATGGATGGGGTCACGGACTGAGATTCTTCATCACAATGAGGCATTCCCCAGAAAGGAGAGCTTCCCCACGATGGCTTTGATTCATCCATGAATGAACAGAATTATATTCCCAGAAACTGAAAATTCCTCATCCAACTCAGGGCAAAATCCAGAGTAACTACGGGGAGTCCTTGCTCCGGTGTAAGAACAACTTACTCTGGATTCCAATATGAATTTCCCATAGGTTTTCACTAGGTGGTGCAGTAACTACGGGTACATGTGAAGTCTCTTACGTGCTTCCGTAGTTATTCTGGATTTGGGGGCCAATCGAGGGTTTGGAAAAGCAGCTCCCAGGCAAAGCAAGAGAGATATGTCTTACAGCCCAATCCAGAGTAGCACTTGGGTTGCCCTGTCTATCACTAGGGTGGAGCAGTTGCAAGATGCTCCATCCTAGTTACTCTGAGAAAGCTTGGGGCAGAGCAAGGTAACATAAGGTGCCCCAGGACAGGTGGACTTGGGCTGTCCTAACTGGGCCAGCCTAGGCAGCTCAGGAGAGGCATGTTGAGGGCATGTTCAGCATTGCAGTTACTCTGCTTCCAGGGCCTGTTTCCAGGGCAGAAATGCCCTCTTCCAGCTCCTTAGAGTTATACCACCTCAGAAGCAGGTATAGTAATGAGTAGACCCATAGGGGTCCATGATAAGGCAGAGTAAGAATGGCAGTGTTGACCACAAATCTGAGTTCTTGGCCAGCCTTGCTGCAACCCCTACCTCTCAACCTCAGGTTATGGAACAACTTCTGGCACTCAGGGTTCGCATAATGTGCCTAACTATACATCTGTTATTGGTAGTAAGCTCAAGATTGAGCTTGCTCAAGATTGGGCTTTAAGTCTCATTGGATTAAACGAGATTTACTCCTGAGTAGACACACATAGGATTGCACTGTAAGTCAACCCTTCCTAAAACACTTTCAATGCAATCACTGACAATGAGGACACTTTTGATTCTACTGGAAATATTCACCAAATAACAAGTCATTTAGGCTCCCTCTTCGATGCAGCTCATTGAACATTATAGGACTGCATATGCTTATTTTGTACACAGCTATATTTAGGTGTATCTTTTGTATTGACTGGGGATCTAAAACACCAATTTGCATTTAGCCCCGTTGCGGTTGACAAGAGTAAGGGAAAAATGAAAGGGAAAGTATTAAGCTCTTACTTTTACTTAGCCAATTCTTCAGAGAGCTGTAACTTTGTGAGATGTGCTTTCATTGACTGCAAAAAAAGAAGAAGAAAAAAGTCATAGACTAATGAGGTCCCAAGGTAGATCGACAATACAGGCATACGGAAGTAGCGGTTCATTATTCCACACATACATGCATGAAGCGTGGTATGTAAATTCGGAAACCAATCTGGTGATAATCTTTGAAAGCTATGCACACCTAAACACTCCGACAGCACAATCCTATGTGTCTGCTTGCTCAGCAGAGTGGTTCAATGTACAGGACGGCAGCAGGCCTCCGTCAGTCTTGAAAGACTATGGTATCATGCTCGGCGCTGCATACGCTGCATGTGAAGCACAAAAGCCTGGGTTAGATTGTTATGGAGGAGAGGCTGTTACCCAAGCAGCAAATCCCCCTCTCCACGCCACTGAATTAGTCCAATGGAAAGGCAGAGCCGATACGATTTGGACCCAGCTGCGTCGCAGAGCTGGGCTAAGGACAGGAGCTCACCCTGTCTTGTGGGGCTGACCCGGGTCTTGAACCCTGGCCTGCTGGTTAACAGGCACATAACAGGACGGCAGCATTACTCCTATATAACTATGGAAGTGCAATCAGTCATGTAGATGCTGAAAATTATCTAGAGAGAGCAACCAATACAACTGTTGGGGTTCCCCTTCCTTGTAGGAGCCCCAAACAGCCGGCAGACACCCACAGCTGGTTCAGCGGGGGCACGGCGAAGGCTCTCACCTCGGGGTCTCCCAAGAGCTGCAGCAGAGTGGGCGACTGCTGGGCAAACTCCCAACGGAAGCAGAGGACCCATTAGATAGTAATTAGCTATTATTTTTTTCATTTTCTTTGTAAACCACTTTGTGAACTTTTTAGTTGAAAAGCGGTATATAAATACTGTAGACAGATAGATAGACAGACAGACAGACAGACAGACAGACAGTTAAGGAGATAGATAGATAGATAGATAGATAGATAGATAGATAGATAGATAGATAGATAGATAGATAGATAGATAGATAGATAGATAGGAGAAGTGGACGGTGGGAGAGGAGACGGGACTGGCTGTAGGCAGTTGCGACCATCCAATGAAGCCGAGTGGAGCCTTGAACAGTGGCTGCATGGGAGACATTTGGGGCCAACTGTTCCTGAGGCTCCCGCTGGATTCTGGTGCCATAACGCAGCCTGCTGCGCATGGGGGAGGAGGGAGGATCGGGGTCCCCACCCTCTAGACAGGTACCTGGAATGGGCAGTGGGCTGGGAAGGGGGGCTGCAAGGACCCTCTACCTCAGGAGAGGGAGATCCAGACAAGGCAGGAGGTTGCTGGTCCTCCCGGTAAGAGGGGCCAGACCAAGAGTGGCTGGGCAGGCAGGGGTTAAGGAGAGCAGGCAGGTGAGCAGGCAGGTCCACCCAGGGGAGAGGAGAAGAGTACAAAAGGGAAAAATGCTGAGTATGAGGACAGACCAGGCAAGAGTACAGGAGTGAGGTGATAGTCCGTGGGGAGAGAAGGACTAAGATGACATAACTCCCTACCTCCCCTTTTTCCATGGAGGCATCTGCACCCCGCCATCTGCTAAAACTCCACCCTTGGTGGGCCAGAGCCCTCTTAGGATGTGTGTGGGGGAATTAGGATGGGAGCTTACCCCATCACAGATAACAACACTGTGACAATCCTAAATATCTGGGGGTCAAGCTAGGCCAAACACTCACTTTCAAGGCCCACTGCCAAGATACAAAACGGAAAATATCTGCCAGGAGTAACATCATTAGGAAACTGAGCAACGCCACATGGGGAGCACAACCCAAAATCCTATGGACTCAACTCTTGCCTTAAGTTTCTACGCAGTGCCAGTCTGGTGGAACTCTTCTCATGTCAAGCATGTCAATACCACTCCTAATACCAGCACGAATTGGTACAGGATGTTTAAAGCCAACGCCAACTGATAAACTTTATCAAGTTTCGGGTATTGCACCCCCAGTCGTGAAGAGATGAGTGGCAGCAGAAAAAGGATAATATAAACAGCAAGCAGCTGCATCCTATGTATAGGCACAAGCCCCATGCGCCCCGACTGAAATCAAGAAACTGTTTTCTACGTTCAATAGGACCGATTCCATCAACTCCAGAAACCCGCCAAGCGGAATTATGGCACAGCCTGGACCACAATGAAAGCTGGACCAACTTCAGGGAAGAACCCATGCCTGGGTACAATCTCCCATATGAAACATGGAAAACACTGAATGTATTAAGAACAGGGGTGTTGCAATATAAGAAAAACTTAAAGACTTGGGGCTACATTACAGGAGATGGAAAGTGAGAATGTGGGAACTGCAGAGCCCTGAACATTTACTGACATGCTGTAATCTTAATGGTCCGTGCAAGACGGAAGATTTATTCCAGGCCAATAAAAAAGCCATTCAGACCACTAATTTCTGGACCTCAAAGGGAATATAAGTATTTCTGTGTGAAACCCAAATATGTTATAGAAATGTATTGTTTCGTTTTCACCTCAATTTTTAATTTTTTAACTATTATTAAAAATTTTAATGTATGATCTTCTGGATTCAGTAAATAAATAATGACGTAGCGAGAAGGGGTGCAGGGGTAGCAACTGCACCAGGCTGCTTGGGGGAAACATGCTGCCTGCCCACCCATGCAATTGTGTCACTCTCAACAACTGTTGCTCATACTTCTTGCAAAAAGTTCTGATAAATTGCATTTTTTTTGCAAGATAAATTGCAAAAAGTTCTAGATAAATTGCATTTTTTTGCAAGATAAATTGCAAAAAGTTCTAGATAAATTGCATTTTTTGCAAGATAAATTGCAAAAAGTTCTAGATAAATTGCATTTTTTTGCAACATTAATTGCATTTTTTGGCAAGAGGGGCATTCCATGGTACCTTGCTCCTCTTGTTCTGAAGGCTTATAGTATGATCAGGAAGGGTATGGTGAACCATGCACCAGATATCTATACCATTGGTTGCAAGGCAATTCCTTACGTGGACTCTCGATAAAGAGGCTTGCAACAGATGATGCTGTATGTAAGAGAAAATTAGAAAGGGTCTCTTAAAATTTATTGCAATGCCTGAATCCCTTTTGCTCACTGTATCTTCTAACAATCTTACCTAATAAAAATGCAGTCAAATTACACCACCTCAAAACACTTGGGGGGAAAAAGAAACCCGCAATCTGAGTTGCAGCAGCGCGTTGTAACAGTTCCATCAAAATTTTGCCACTGCGTAATTAATGGCATCTGCTATTTAAAAACCACAAGAAAAAATCCTAATCTGATTTAAAGCAGGATATGAGAAAATGAAAACAAGAAAATTAGTTGCAAGAAAATAGGAGTCTAAGGTTTCAAAAGGGCAACTATAAGGAATTGAACTTTCGGGCTCATTATGTGCATGTTATTAACTATATGCTTCTTTTTAAAATCCGTTGTACACTGAAATGTCAAATGTTGTCCTAAAATATTAGCACATCACAATTTCACAGGGTGACTCATTCCTTCCTTTCATTGCTCTGTTGCTTCCCAATGTGTTTAACCTAATTTAACCTCCAGAGTCTGGTTTCCTATATTTATACGTTGTCGTCAATTCATAACGTATGCGAGGACGTGTTTGTTGGGCACCATAGTTAGCGACATAAAGGTTGATCTTTTTCACAGGAAAAAGAAAACTCTACTGGAAAAAAATTGATCAAACTGATAACTAGGGTTGCCATGTTTTTCTTCCACAAAATTGGGACAGGATCCTCTGTCCCATTTGTAAGTATGTGAAAACAATCCTGCAAAATTGGGATTGTTCCTCTTTCTTCTGGACATATGGCAACCCTATTGATATGTTATGGAGGACTTCTTTGTTATGAAGGACGCTTTTTATGGAGGACTTTTTTTGAGAAGGGAAAATTTGATCACTTATTTTTAGATGTATCTTATTTTTCTTATTTATCTTAATTATTATTTTTTCTCTAATTTTTCTTAATCATCTCATTATCTCTTTTTTGGTGTATCGAAGGGTAAGCCTTCAGTGCTGGAATGGAGTAGATCTACTAAGGGCAAAATCTAGAGTAACTACGGGGAGTCCTTGCTCCGGTGTAAGAACAATTTACTCTGGATTCCAGTATGAATTTCCCATAGGTTTTCACTAGGAGGTGCAGTAACTACAGGTGCATGTAATGTCTTTTACGTGCTCCCATAGATACTCTGGATTTGGGGGTGAATATATGGGGATGGGTAAGGGAAACCATGCTACTCTTAGGTTACTCTTGAAAAAAAAAATTAGGTTACTCTTGAAGACTGAAACCACTCTAATTCTGGGATTGAAACCACTCAGTTTTGGGTTTTTTTCCCTCCACCTCTTAAGGCATGCTGGGTGAATGAGGGGATCAGTCAAGCTCTGAAAGTCATTTAAAGGATGAAAAGATTTATAAAATCGTTAGAGCAATTACAAAGGAAAATGGTATGTGTCTTGCCGAAAACAAGATCAATTAGTGTGAAGCAACCCATTAAATACAAAATTAATAGAACAGTAAATCAAATTAATTGTCCAAGTGTATCCTCCTATGTGTGTGCCTATCCACACCTGTGCAAGCTTTGTAAAGGAGTTATAAATGCACACCCTTTTGTCTTCCAAATGGGTGACAAATGACAGGATGTAACAGTTAGGCAGAAATGCAGCGCAATAAAAATCTAAATAAATTATAACCAAAACCAACAGCCTCTGATTGGTACTATAATTAGGGGGGGGGGAATAACAATCAACTGGCGGGAAAAAATTTAGGGGAAAAAGTCCCATAGGCCTATATCCTAAAGTGAAATTAAGCCCCTTGCTCCGGAGCAGTTAAGGTGACTTTCCATAAGATAACACTAGAGGGTGACGTAACTGCTATGGATTTTTCCCATAATCTAATTGTTATGCCTTTATTAGGGCCGACAAAATTAAGAAATTTGGGGATTATCCAAAACTCTTGGGCTGCCATTCTATGTGTTTTTCTACACCCATTAAAGATGGTGAGTTTTTATTCTGAGAACAAAAACAACACAACGCTTGATCGGCTTTTATAATAAGAAAACTATCATCAGAAAACAAATGGTTCCCTGTCTGACAAGGGGCTCAGGTGCTTCAATTAGTACAAGGAATGCAACAAATAGATGAACTCCATAGTTTTTGAAAATAGGGAATCAACGTTCTTCCAGAACACAGGCTGAGATCCTGCCTATCATTCAGTGAGTGTAATCAGTATGAGGCTGTATATAAACTCCATATATTGTTTTAAGATTTAAAAAAATCTTTTATGGCAGACATTTAGGCCTGATATCTGATCCCCCACCCCAGTGTTAGTAGGATGAAAACAGAAAGTATTGTTTGAACATCTGTTATGGAGACCTCAGAAGACTTTTGTAAACCCCAAAGGCACAGTGTGAGGCTTTGCCTGCCCATGGAAGAGCTCCGAAGTGCAGTAAGTGGCTGCATGGTGTGTGCTATCATGGGGTCCCCAAGTATGGTACCTAGTGCTTTTATCTCCCCCACCCTCTGACATAAGAATATAAGAAGAGCCTCCACTGGATCAGGGCAAAGGTCCATCTAGTCCGGCTTCTTGTATCAAACAATGGCCCACCCGATGCTTCAGGGACCTTCCACTGGAAACAGAGGTGTACCTATGGTGGTCATGGCTAGGACTGAAATTTTGGCCTTATCAAAACACCTGAAACCCACCTTTTAGCTAATGTTACAAGTCAATAAAATCAAACTGGGCATTGCACCCATGGCACGAGACACCTCATGGTATCTCTGAATGAAAATAAGGGGTTTATGTGAAAAGCTACCAGTACCCTGGGAAGAACTTTGTGTAATACATACATATGTATTGTTATTCTTAACAATCAGTCTGATCAGTTCTGAAAAATAAGTTTTGGAAAGAAGGTGCTGTCTGGAGCTTGAACTATTGCCCCAAAAAACTAAACATCATTAGATGTTTGGGATGGGAGACCTGCCAGTGGATCTCTGTGGAGGAACGTGGACACGTTAGCTGGCAAGAGACGGATAACACTATGAGAAACTGAGGCACGCTGAGTTTGCTGAGAAAAGTTGGAAACCGCAAAAGATGTTGAAGGTGGAAGACAGGATGATGAAGATCATGATAGAACTGGAAGATAGGATGATGATGATGTTTCACCATGAAGGGAAACATCTGGAGGAATGGAGGATTCCATGAATCTCTCTCACAGAGTAATATCCCTTTTGGGAAAAAAAAGATTTACAGTTGGCCTGTCTATGGGCAAAATCCAGAGTAACTACAGGGAGTCCTTGCTCCGGTGTAAGAACAATTTACTCTGGATTCCAATATGAATTTCCCATAGATTTTTACTAGGAGATGCAGTAACTACAGGTGCACGTAATGTCTCTTACATGCTCCCGTAGTTACTCTGGATTTGGGGGTATGTAAATCCCTTTGAAGAGGCTTTTCTATATGTATTTTTTTTCATGAGTGGGCATTATTGAACACAATGGAACATACTTTTGAGTAGATGTGCCCAGGATTGTGTTCCGTAATAATAATAATAATAATAAGTCTGTAATAATAATAATAATAATAATAATAATAATAATAATAATAATAATAATAATAATACAGCGTATCTGGTATAAGCCAGTGTAGCCATAATAATACAGCGTATAATATTATATTACTATTATAATAATATTATTATTAATAATAATAATACAGCGTATCTGGTATAAGCCAGTGTAGCCATAATAATACAGCGTATAATATTATATTATTATATTATTAATAATAATAATATTATTATATAATAATATTATTATTATGTATAATATTATTACATAATAATATTATGTAGCCATAATAATACAGCATATCTGGTGTAAGCCAGTGCAGGTGGTTCCAGTGGTAATTGGCACACTGGGTGCAGTGCCCAAAGACCTTGGCAGGCACCTGAAAACTGGTGGCATTGACAAAATATCACTCTGCCAACTGCAAAAGCCGCTCTTCTGGGATCAGCACGAATTATACGCCGCTACATCACACAGTCCTAAACTCTTGGGAAGGGTCCGAATGTGATGTGAAAGAAACCGGCACAAAATTGTTCGCTGTGTATTTATGGTTGATAGTAATAATAGTGGTTCTCAATACATTTAGCACAGGGAATGTGCTAAATGTACATTTAAAGTGTACATTTAGCACACTTTTTAGAATGGCAATTTGTCCTGACCCACCAAAAGTGATGTCATTAACATGGACGTGATGTCATGGTTGGCAGTGACATCATCAGCTTTGGCTACAAACCTAAGCCGTTATCAGCCAAGGAGGCCCCATACTTGGCAGATGTGTGCTGTTATTTTACATGGCTTAGAATTCAGGTTGGCTTGTGACCCACCCGGTGTGTCGTGTCCTACAGTTGGAGAAATTGCGCTATAATAAATAAGAACTCAAAATCTCACTTAAGATTTTGTGTCTTTTGCTCCAGATTAACATTCCCAGGTGGTGGTTTTTGCAAATTTTTTGGCATTCACCACTAATTACTAACTCATTAGCACAAGTCTGTTAGCGTTGCCTTAGGGCAGCACTTCCTAAGTTCAGTGAGTTCAGAGATGACTCAAAGACCCCGCAGACAACACTATCCTTTGCACACACTTTCAAATCATGCAAAATTGGACTCGATTAATGAAATGCAAATGAAAGTGAAGTGAGTGGTCCCTCTGGCCAGCCTTCTTATAGGTTGAGATCAAGGTGAGAAGAGCCCTTTGGATGAACTCTTTGATCTCTTTCAATCATGTACTCCAGATAATCAGTGTTTCTCATAGATCTGATACCCAAGATACTGGTGGTTTTTTTTCTCTCTCTCTCTTTCTCTCTCTCGGTGATTAAAATTAAAATCACCCCCCCCCCAAAAAAAGAGATGTATACACATTTTCTCAGTCAGATCCTATAATAAGCAGGCATCCTCATTTTAATTGGAAGGTAGTCTAGCAGTGCAATGCTGTTCCGCTTGTGCAGCTGCCACTATACTGGCGAACCCCCAAATGCAGAGTATCTACGGGAGCACATAAGAGACTTTACGTGCACCCATAGTTCCTGCACCACCTAGTGAAAACCTATGGGAAATTCATATTGGAATCCAGAGTAAGTTGTTCTTACACTGGAGCAAGGACTCCCCATTGTTACTCTGGATTTTGCCCTTAGAGTGTTCCTCCACAATGCACATTTGCAACTACTTTAGTGGCAAATGAATTTATTAGGATTTCCATGTGTATTCTTATCTGGTTTCACAGTCTTTTGGGATCCTTGGGGAATTTTTTTAAAAAATACATCCGCAACTGCTTGGGAAGTTTAGTAGGGTTTATATTATTTATTTTAATATTTATAAGGTTTATAATCTTTATTATTTTTATTATTTATTTTTTATAATATTTATTATTTATTTTCCTTTTAATAAATAATAAATACTTTTAATTAATTTTCTTAGCTAATCAATTTCATTTCATTTTGTTGTATGGGGATGTGATAAATACCCTACTGGGTGATGCTACTTCTAGCGTTGGCATTACTTTTGGTGGGTTTTGACCCATTTCCATTCTAAAAAAAAGTGCTAAAAAGGTTTTTGAAAAAAGGTTTTAGGATGATGGAAATCTGGAGCAGAAATCCATACACAGTCCTTGAATGCAAGGACTATGGGCACAATCCAGAGTAACTACAGGTGCATGTAAGAGACATTACGTGCACCCGTAATTACTGCACCACCTACTGAAAACCTATGGTAAATTCATATTGCAATCCAGAGTAACTTGTTCTTACTCCGGAGCAAGGACTCCCCGTAGTTTCTCTGGATTTCATCCTATATTTCCATACCATTTCTGGAACCGGATGTCATTATGCGGAGACAGTCAGGACTGGAACAACTCTGCCATTTCAGATTTGATTAAGTCCAATGTACCGAGGACATAGGTTTAGTGGGAAACAAATCAAATTTGCATGATATTTTAACCTAATAAAGAAACAGAATGTTAAACAAGGAAGCAACACTGATTGTAAGTCAATAGGCTGCAGAATATCATTCTTATATGGGGAGAATGTGTGTTTAATATTCCTTGGTTAATTTGTATAATTAAAAGTGTGAAAGCTGTATTTCTAATGTAATTAAGAATGCAATATTGAATTTGATCAGTGATATCTCATTAATATACTGTAAAATGAAAGCAATTATAAAAAGGCTAGAAATTCCAGAGGGAATTTTGAATACATGGTTCTTATCTCTTCCGTATCGGAATGCCTTATTAGTGCTTTCAGAAAGTTTTTGCCCAGCTGGAGTGAAACCCTGTTTAGTTTCATTCTCAAATGACATGAAAATCCTATAAAGACATCTGGGATTGCTGCAGCACACTATGGAAAGCGTACTAAGGATAGGAATCTCAGTGAGACCAAAGAGGGGCGACACATCAGATCATCTGTGCTATATGTTAGCTGAATAGCACAATCCTAACCATGTCTACTCAAAAGTAAGCTCCATTGTGTTCAATGGGTCTTACTCCTAGGAAAGTGTCTTTAGGATTGCAATGCTCATCAAGCAGCTTACTACCCGTTGCATAGACGTCAGTGCAGTTAGCAGTTTCTGTGGCTGAAGTGCCCTTGAGTAGAAAAAATTAGAGTATTTTTGATATATTATATTTATATATAATATCTATAAATATATACTATAGATCATAGTATTTTTTATATATTAAAAATATTATATAATAATATTTTACAGCCTTTGAGAGGCTTTAGATACCTTTTGGAGGACCAGAGGCAGTGGTGGGCTTCAGGGGGATCTCACAGGTTCTACTGAACCCTTTGCTAATGAGCGCCTGGTTCTGAGAACCGGTTACTAATGGGACTTAGGGCGCAATCCAGAGTAACTACGGGGAGTCCTTGCTCCGGTGTAAGAACAATTTGCTCTGGATTGCAATATGAATTTCCCATAGGTTTTCATTAGGTGGTGCAGTAACTACAGGTACGCGTAATGTCTCTTACATGCTCCCGTAGTTACTCTGGATTTGGGGGCTAGAAGTTGTTAATTTATTTGAATCCCATCACTGACCAGAGGATACCATGTGAGTTCCAAAGGGTTCCAATGGGCTGCTGGTGGCATTGCCACAGGGGCAGTGTGACCCCATGCCGAACCCAAAAAGAGAACATGGTCCCCCAAAATTCCTGCCATCCAAGCAAAAATTCCTGACATGTTAAAAATGTAGGATACCCCAAAACGAAGGAGAAATGTAGGACACGTTAAAATAAAGGCTAAAAACACTCATACTGCTTCCTTGTACTTAATTTCAACGCTACTGAACTACTTTTTAAATTGAAAACCTCTTTGCAAGAGATGTTTTCATCAATAATGCACATGTGAAGTGGCTCAAAGAAGACATGCCCCAAAGATCTAAGCACCCCAATCATACTTTCTGGCACCCGTTCAAATACATCACGGAGGTGACACAATGAACTTGCACCAGGTGAAGCAAACCCTAATGTTGCCTCTGCTGTAGCTCTCCAGATAATACTTAACCATGAACTCAAAATAGCAGCAGGATGTGCTGAGACCCATTTTCCTTCGTCTGACTTGATCAAGAAGCTCCAGAACTGAACTGAGCCAAACTGAGCGGTGCTTCAGCATGTACAATTTTCCATTGAGTGTCACTCTGAGACCTCTTAAAATCTTAAAACATGGAATGATCTTGAGAGTGTTTTACAAGGCAATTGCCATTTAATTAGCCCTGCCACATGCCCGATGGGTGTGTTTAACTCATTTTTGTTCCCCGAGCCAGAGCCGTGCTTGATCTCAAAGCCTGCGCATCAGTGTTTATGTCGCCATCCCGCTTTTAGTGGTTCATGTAGAATAATACTACATAAAGGGGGATGGTTTGACTGTAATAAAGTGCGCAAGGCGCTCTGATGAGAGCACTCCTTGACAATGTCACTTAAGGACAGCTATTAAAGAACAGATTGCCTGACATTCTTGGGAGTGCACTTACTCTTGAGTCTCTACGTATTGCATTGAGGACAAATTACATCAAAATCCGGGGGCAGCGCAAGATACAAATTCAGTTATAAAAATTAAAATATGAAAATAGAAATTCAAATTCAAACACTTTTATTGGCATAAAACTCAGACATGCCTCCAAATCCAGAGTAACTACAGGAGCACGTAAGAGACTTTACGTGCACCCATAGTTACTGCACCACCTAGTGAAAACCTATGGGAAATTCATATTGGTATCCAGAGTAAATTGTTCTTACACTGGAGCAAGGACTCCCCAAAGTTACTCTGGATTTTGCCCATAAAGACATTATGCATCCAGGACTGAATATGAGACATCTGCTTTACATTACGGCTATACATTGGCTGTTTCTCAAAGTTTTGTTAATAAGGTAATAAGCTTCTTGAAAATAGAAATACAAATAATAATATAAATATAAATAAAATATACTACAAAATAAAATAAATAAAATATCCTAAATAAAAATATCCTAAATAAATTTATCCTAAATAAAAATTTAGGATAAAAATCAGTTTTTCTTATATGCAAATTAAATTTATCCATGAATTATATCCATGATTTGCCTTATTGGCGAGGGGCTGAAGGGACATCTATCTCTCGTTTTCCACAAATCTGTTCTCATTAACTGCAAATATTGTACTGGCAAATACTATATTGGCACACTGGGGCAGTGGGACTCAGCGCTGCTACAAGAGGCAGGTGGGCAGTGGGAAGAGATAGTAGCCTCCTTGCAAGCAGAAGGTATTATGCAAAAGGAATGGGGTAGGAATAGATGCCTATAATGTATACAGCCAATGGGGGAAGGGAATATTGTGATTATGTCTAGCCATTTATATGCCTCTTTAAAAAAAGATGTCAGGATTGGGTCCCTTTTACTACATCAAACAAGCAGGCCTCCGTCAGTCTTGAAAGACTATGGTATTGTGCTCAGCGCGGCATACGCTGCATGCGAAGCACGAAAGCCTGGGTTGGATTGTTATGGAGGATAGGCTATTACCCAAGCAGCAAATCCCCCTCTCCACGCCACTGAATTAGTCCAATGGAAAGACAGCCAATACGATTGGATCCAGCTGGCGTCGCAGAGCTGGGCTACGGACAGGAGCTCACCCTGTCTTGTGGGGCCGATCCGGAAATCGAACCCTGACTTGCTGGTTAACAGGCACAGCGTCTTTACCGCTTGCGTCACCCACAGCCCACACCTACATCAAACCCACACCTACATCAAACAAGCATTTCGATTAACCCACAGAGAATTGTCGGAAATGTTTGCGTCCATTTCTAGACATGCTCCATCTTCACAGACACCATCTTTGGGATTCCAGCTGAACCTTCCCAACCCTGGTGATGATGAAAGGCTGATGATGAGGGCTCTCTGCAGTGTTGCCCAAGGGCATTTCTGGGGATGGGATTAGGGCAAGCAAGAGACAGGTGGAAGACAGATGAAGCAACCCTCTCTCCTTAGATGAATTCTGAATTCCTTGCTGTTGGGCCATCACACCTCAATGAGTCAAGGACAAGCAGCATGGAGGAGGAAGCATCAGATGTTGGAGATGTTCAGCATGGTGACCATATAGAATGGAGGACAAAGCACCTCTACCCTAAGCATTGCTTAGAGGAGAGTATTTAGGCAGGTGGTGCTTTTTAAACCCTTCCATGTTGAGCTAAACCTGCTTAAATACCCTCCTCTATGCAATGATTAAAGGTAGAGGCATTCTGTCCTCCATTCTGTATGGTCACCCTCTTGGTGTCACCCAACCCCATAGACTGCAAATTAAGATTCAGGCCATAAAGTTCACAGAGTGGATCTTAATTCCATTTCCCCCATAGGCTCAGTTTTTCAGTATTAATTAATTTGGTATTGTCTAGGTTTTCCAGGAACCTAACACTAGTGGATGACAAGCACTTATAGTACTACTTACAAATGGCACCAGGACTTCTAGGTATACTTCTGGTGCTTCTACTATTGATTTTGGCTGCAATCCTAGGCACTTTCCTGGGAGTAAGGCCCATTGTACACAATGGGACTTACTTCTGATTAGACATGGTTAGGATTGTGCTGAAAATTGCCTAACCATCCTTCCCTTTTGCCACAGCTAAGAGCTGGGTCTGTCTGCTCCCAGAGTACAAGGAACCCCATCCCCTACCAGGAACCTACAGCTTTTTAAACACCTATGAGAACCCCTTTTGATTTTCATAGTTCCATCTGATGGGCTTATGGCTATGATGGATCCCAACTCAGCATCTAAGCAATATCTGTGTGACATCTAATAAGATTGGAGAGGGTTACTGAGTGAGGTCCTAAATGGGTTAGGCTGCAATCCTAAAGATAATTTCTTAGTGTACAACCCATTGAACACTAGGGGGCTTACTTTTGAGTAGACATGGTTAGGATTGTGCTCTTTCTATTTAAGGCTGGAGAAGAACTGGTGCAAACTTTAAGATTTCCAAATCAGGTAAGCACAATCTTTGGCAAAATCAATATTTAAAAGTGTCTCTTAAGTTGGGTTGAACATGCAAATTTGATCATATACATTTGGATGACCAACATGACAGCTACGCAACTTTTTGGGAATTCTTCAGTTATTCACTCTAAGTATGAAACTTGAAAATGATACAAAAAATAAGTATTGTAAGTTTTGACAGATTTAATGCCAATAAATAAATTTCTCTATAATAAAGCAGGCCTCCGTCAGTCTTGAGAGACGATGGGCACAATCCAGAGCATGTTCAGCCTGCTCTGCCCTAACTGCTCTCTCCTAACTATTCTGTATCCAGAGCAGAAAGTTATGCTGCACCCAGAGAGTCAGGAAGCCTGGGCTGCCCTAACTGCTCCAGAGCATGCTAAGTCAGTGACATATGGGTAGGACTTGCTTCTGAGGAGACACCCCTCAGATCACTCTGAACAAGGAACAGCTGTGGTGCCTACAGTGGTGACACGACTCTGCAAATCACTCGGTGCAGAAGTCTGTGCGTCACCCCGGGATACGCACACCCCCTACCTGGACTACGCAGTTGCCAAAGTTGGTGCCTGCGCAGTTGTTTCTGAAGCCAACTGGCTTCAGAAAGAGTACTGCACAGGCACCATCTCTGATGCCTGCACAGTACTTTTCTGAAGCCTTTCGGCTTCAGCGGAGACTGTGTAGGCGTCAGAGTTGGTGCCTATGCAGTTTCTGAAGCCATTCGGCTGCCGCTCTGCCTCCTGAGTGAGGCCAAATGGCCATGCAGAGGCATGGACTTCCTCCGCTCTTAAGGAAGTCTCCTCTGAAGCTTTTCTGCATGCTCAGCGTGTTTCTGCACAGTGCATCTCAGCTGGCCATTCGGCCCAGCTCCGAGGACAAGTGGCAGCTTCTGGCTGCTGCTCCACCTTAGAGCAGGCCTCAATGGGTGTGCAGATGCCTGGAGCCTGCCAAAGGACAGTCAAACTCCTCCAGCGCATCACTCCATCACCCAATGCAGCCCGCACCAGCCGCACCAGTCTGGTGACGCCACTGGGTGCCTGTCTTAAAAGGAGTCACTAATGAGATGCCAGTACATTCTCCAGTGAATACAAGGGGCTTCTTGGAGTGGCCTGCTGTATCCTGAGGTTTGTGGGCAGCCGTAGTTTGTTCCATATCCTGAGGTGGAGAGGCAGGGGTTGCATCTAGGCTGGCCAAGAACTCAGATTTTTGGTCAACACTGCCATTCTTACTCAGGCCTTATCATGGACCCCTATGGGTCTACTCATTACTATACCTGCTCCTGAGGTAGTTTATCTCTGAGGAGCTGGAAGAGGGCATTTCTGCCTTGAAACAGGCTTTGGATACAGAGTAACTGCTCTGCCCTAGGCAATGCTAAACATGCCCTCAACATGCCTCTCCTGAACTGCCTACGGCAGAGCAGGTCCTCCTCTCTTAGCGCACCCTATGTTGCCTTGCTCTGCCCTAAGCCTCTTCCAGAGTAACTAGGGTGGAGCAACTTGCAGTTGCTCCACCCTAGTGATAGATAGGGCAACCCAAGGGCTCTTATGTGGACAGATTAGTTGCTCTGGATTGTGCTGTAGGGTATCATGCTCAGCGCTGCATACGCTGCATGCGCAGCACGAAAGCCTGGGTTAGATTGTTATGGAGGATAGGCTGTTACCCAAGCAGCAAGTCCCCCCTCTCCACGCCACTGAATTAGTCCAATGGAGAGGCAGAGCCAATACAATTGGATCCAGCTGGTGTCGCAGAGCTGGGCTAAGGACAGGAGCTCACCCTGTCTTGTGGGGCCAACTTGGGTCTCGAACTTTGGCTTGCTGGTTAACAGGCACAGTGTCTTAACCACACTAAATATTTCTCTATACTCAATTTCTTTCTTTGTATTTCTCTTTCAAAATCATCTTTTGATTATTATGGCAGGCAATCTTTTGGTATCATGGCAGGCAATTAAGCTTGCCTTAGAAAGGTTCAGAAAGGGAATAGTTTGATTTTAAGTTTCAGCTGGGAAGGAGACCCCTCAATTCCCGCCCCTCCCCACCCCGGTGATGATCACATCAATACGAAGTGATGTGTAATACAAAAATAATAATACAAAAATAATATAAACAATTATTTCTGAATTGTTTTGCAAGGGGAAACGTCTGTTCCTGAGCTGAAACTTAACTGTTTTAAGCCTCTTGAAAGGGAACTTGATTCATTGCCTGCCTTGTTATCGTGGTCAATATCTTTTGTTTAACATGGAAAATGGATAACCGTGGATGTTCCTGGAACCAAATATCAGACCGTAGATGGTGAGGTTCAACCTATATAACCATCTCCTTAAATCATGTGCACAGCACAGTGCTATTCCAGTATTTCTTTTCTTCCTTTTTTCCCCAGGTGGTTTGTGCAGACGGCAATGACCTGAAAGCGCCTTTAAGCTGCATGAAGTTGCATGTCACAGAGGTTATTTTTGGAGGTCCTTATCTTATAGTCAAGCCCCTACTACTGCCAATGAGCAATCCGGAAATCAATGGGGACTTTGAAGACAGAAGATAAGCTCGCTGCAGGATCCGATTCTGCGTGGCGGTGGAAGGGCAAGGCTATCATCTTCCCCTTGATAAAGTACTTCTATTTACTCTCCAAAGCAATGATTCCAGACTTCATTCTTGTACTTATAAAAAGCTGTGCAATAGGCAGAAAATATTATTTCAACTCTCCAACCCATTTTCCCTCCAAGTGTTAACAGGACACATTTCTCGTCGACAGCTTCATCGAGAACTGGCAGCAACTTTTGAAAAATATTAAATTAAAAAGGTAATTTTAGGGTTCTTCTGAAGGAGATGCACTGAGAATTTGTAAGGAAAACCAAGCTCAAACTACTGAGTTCCTGTAACACCAGAGAAATTTTTTGGATGATTACTTTTCTTTTAAAAAATGTTTTTATTAATTTTTTTTTAAGTAGTAAAAAGGACAAAACAAATAAAGAAGAGAGAAATAAACCAAAAATATAATTAAAAATCAGTTTCTAACAGTTTTTAATGTAGATGTTTTTATTTGTTGTTTTAAGAGGCTTGTTTGAAGTGTTTTAATGTATTGGATTTTATTGTTGGTGTTTTTAATGCATGGTTTGTAAGCCTCCTTAAGTCCCTCTGGGAGAAAGGCAGGTTAGAAATAAAGTTTATTATTATTATTATATTCTTTAACGATATATAGCAAGAGCAGAATTCTGGATTTACCTTTCATAGGCTGCGATCCTAATCTTAGGCTGCCCTAAGCCCCAGCATAAGTCTTGTGCTGACCTGGGGAGGTCACAAAAGTGCATCAGGACACTTCTGCCCCACTCCTGGGGAGGGGCCCTGGGGGGCTCCAATGCACGGGTATATGCTGACCTTTCCATACCATCATGGTTAGTTAGGCCAGCCTAAATTTATTAGGATTGCATCCTTACTCGGATATTAATTTCTACCACCTAAAATGTATCTTAAACTATAATCATACCCCTAAATCCAGAGTAAATCCAAAGACTTTACGTGCACCACCTAGTGACTACCTATGGGAAATTCATATTGGAATCCAGAGTAACCTTACAATCCAGAATAACTACTGGAGCACATAAGAGACATTACGTGCACCCATAGTTACTGCACCACCTAATGAAAACCTATGGGAAATTCATATTGCAATCGAGAGCAAATTGTTCTTACACCGGAGCAAGGACTCCACGTAGTTACTCTGGATTGCGCCCATAGTTGTTCTTACTCTGGAGCAAGGATTCCCCATAATTACTCTGGATTTTATCCTTTTTTAACAATTCCAACAAATATAGAAAAAGAAAATAAGATTTATATGGCACTTCTCTACTCATCAAATCCATAATTTGACTTGGGTGATTTCTGTACATCCTTTGAACAAATGTGGTTGGTCCTCAGGCTGTAGGGCACTGAGGACACAATCCTAACCATTTTAAGCCAATGCAACTCACCCATCACATTGCCCCATGGTGGCATGGGAAGCTGGCACATGACTGCGCACTAGCCTAACCCCACCCCTCCAGCAGTGGCGCAAAATGGAATGGCACTTTTGTGAAACCCCAGGACCAGCATAGGACTTGTGTCAGGACTTGTGCTGACCTAACCAGGAATTAGGATAGTACTGTGAGAAGTATGTTTTCATGAGAAGGTGGTCATTGATTTTGTGGGGTCAGGAGTGTTCCTTTTCCTCCATTTCCAAAAGTTTATAAATGACCATATTATCAATGGCAAATTTCATTATGGAGTGTACTTGAAAACTTACTGGATCCTTTTAGGAATGACAAGAAATGTTTTCCGTTTCATTCAAAATTAATTTGTTTGTCTAGCTGTTGAACATTATAAATCTACGTTATTAATAATTAGTAGATCCCCATTAAGACACATACCCTGGAGTGCTTTTCAAAAAGATATTTCCTTTGAAGCCTGACTATGATCAAAAACCAACACATTATAATTCAATATATTTGTGCTGTTTAAAACAGCAGTGTTTTGTTTTATGCAGAAAACGTATTATTCTTTCCCACCTTCT
Source organism: Cryptoblepharus egeriae (assembly GCA_030015325.1). Taxonomy (NCBI): domain Eukaryota; kingdom Metazoa; phylum Chordata; class Lepidosauria; order Squamata; family Scincidae; genus Cryptoblepharus; species Cryptoblepharus egeriae. Next base: position 66,465,970 of record JAREYC010000008.1, on the reverse strand, counting down.
CTGGTACTTACCTTTTTCAGAAAAAAAACTGCTTTCTAAGTACGGTTATGTCTGTAAATCCCATTATAATAAATAGAGCTATTGCTTGGTTGCTCTGGATAGGATTGCAGATGAGAACCCAATGGCTCAATGCATGTCTACTCAATGCAGGGATATTCAATCTTTTTCAGTGCAGGATGCATTGAAATGCACAGAGCCATCGACGTCATTCTTATTGGAGAGTAAGCCTCATTGACTATAATGGGACTTATTTCTGAGGAGACAGGCATTGGATTAGTCTCTGAGGCTGCAATCTTATCCATGCTTTCCTGAGAGTAGGCTTCACTGACTACTATGGGACTTATTTCTGAGTAGACAGGCATGGGATAAGGCTGCAATCCTCCGTCAGAGCCCTCCTGCTGTGCCGAGGGGGAGAGGCACTTACATGAGTCCTCTCGCAGACCAGTCAGGCAGCTGTCAAGGACCTCCAGTGGGGTTTCTCAACCCCCGCGGACTGGGGGTTGAGAAACCCTCACCTATATGACCTACCTAATACATTTTTGAAGTGATCATAATAATGATAAAGTCAATTTTGAATAAATGCATACAAAACTGCTTTTTTGGGTTGCATTTCTAGTTTTGGAAAATACCAAAATTAGGGGCAAAAACATTTTCACCCACCAAGAGATCTGAGATTTTATTGTGAACACTCAAACCAAATGAGATGGAACACTTTGTTATCTTTCTACTGTGAAGTGCCACAAAATAATTGGGATTTGGACCAGCAATGAAAATGAATAATGAAAGCTGTTTTTATTATGGCTCTGGTTCTAGATATTTATTTGAGATGAAAATAAGGTCCTGGAACGACAGATGGAAAAGAAGGAACCAGGAGCCAAATCATGAACTCCCTCAACACTGGTGTGAAGCTCTAGTGCCAGGGTTGGGTGCTGTAATTGTGCCACAAAGCACATTTATGGTACCTGGGGAATCGGAAGCACTTGGCCAGTTGGCCACCAGTTGGCCACCAGACACCGATCCGGCAGGAGGAAGACATGCAACTGCTGAGGATAGATGAGACTGCAGGACAGTGGTGCAGTTTTTTGGATGGTGGGACAGAGTGATGGTGGAAGGAGGTCAGGGCAAGGAGAAGCATGGGTCAGGAAGGTGATACCAATGGAAACATTTTAGGAAAAGCTAGAGGAATTTGTGCATGTGGGGGACAAGACTCTTCAACCCACCCATTGGCTGTCCAGTGTAAGGAGGACGGACCATCTCATCAAGATGCATGCATGTTTAGAAACATACATTGCACAGGTGCATATGTGGCCACCACCCTTGCTGTGTTGAGGATGAACTGTCTCCAGGGTACCTGGCAGTCCTCTGTTCTCCGCAGTCATTCTAAAAATCATCAGCTCAGTTCCTTCATTTTCCTAACCCCGAACCAGCCTGTTTCTTCCCCTGGGGCAGCTGCTTAGTTTGAGATATGTTTATTACTCCTCTGTATTGCTTCTTGTTTTGATGGTGTATCCTTCTCCTTAAACTATTAAACAAATGTAACCGAAATGGAAACTGACGGAAGAAGTTATGCATTTGTGGTGCCGCATTTGCAAATACATTATCGGAGGCTTATTAAAAATGGAAGGCAGCTGTCACTGCATTCCCATCTGTTCGCTCATCCACTTCAACAAAGCTTTCTAAAGAGAGTGGGGAAGAGCAATTTTTGGAAACCCGTCTGATAGCTCGCCGGCTAATGAAACAGGCCGAGCGGTGCAGATTTCCTTTTATCCTTTCTACAAACACAGGTGCAGTTTAGTTGATAGAGTGATTTATGGAGCCCTAATTAGATGGGTGGGGAGGGAAATGGTGTGCAATGATATAGTAGGCTTGGAACTAGAAGCTAATGTACTGTCAGAAGAAAGGAGAGTGACCACTGAGTAAGCTACGGAGTCCGATATAATGGGTGAGGTTGTAAAGCGGATCGAAATCACACTGAGTAAGCTTGCTGAATTTTCATTTCCTTCTCTGGCAGACTCACCTTGGTCTGTCTGCCCACCATCCACTGATGGTGATGGAGCAGGTTACCTGCCTGCTAACTGCAGGTTACCCTCTGTCTGCAGGTTACCTGCCTGCCGTCCTTCCTATAGGTTTTCTACTTACAGTGTCTGGGTAAAGTAAGATACATGATCCTTCTTGTTTCAATAAACAACATAAATAAAGTTCACGGGGGGACGGCACAGAGAACCGTGGATTCAGATTCATGAATACTGGGGGATTCCTGTACCGTAAGAATTCTTTTTATTACCATAAATGACGTTGAGAACAATCCTAAACATTTCTACTCAAAAATAAGTCCTACTGTGTTCAATAAGGGCAAAATCCAGAGTAACTACGGGAAGTCCTTGCTCCGGTGTAAGAACAACTTACTCTGGATTCCAGTATCAATTTCCCATAGGTTTTCACTAGGTGGTGCAGTAACTACGGATGCATGTAAAGTCTCTTACGTGCTCGCCGAGTTACTCTGGATTTGTCTTACTCCCAGGAAATTTCAGCCACTGCTAAATTTATTTTGTGTCAAGCTTCAGCTGGTGTCCATTTCCTGATCAGGGCATGTGGACCTACCAGCTACTATAAATTGCAATCGTTTCATTTAACTTAGTAAAATGTTCTCAAAAGGGTTGCCACCTTTCTTAAGAGTGCCAATTACTAATCAGGATGCTATGTAGAGATGCAGTATAGAAATTTCACTGGGAGCAGAACAGATGGCATCAATAGCAAGGGTGTGAATAACTTCCTCCAACACTATAAGAACATAAGAAGAGCCTCGCTGGATAAGGACAAGGCCCATCTAGTCCAGATTCCTGGATCTCAGCATTAGGTAGTACTGTTGGCTGGTTGGAGCTGGTTGATTCTCACGGAAACATCTGCTTCCCCAACCTTCTCTTCTCCTGGAGATGGAGTCACTTGCTTCTCTCCTGCTGAAAGGTCACAGAGTAACACGGTTTGCAATTTATTGTTGCAGGAAAATGCAACTCTGTTATAGATGGGATTGACCGCTGGTGTTTCTATTCCTATTCCTATTCCATATTCCTATTCGTATTCCACCATATTCCATATAGTGTTTCTATTCCTATTCCATATTCCTATTCGTATTCCACCATATTCCATATGGTGTTTCTATTCCTATTCCAATTCCACCATATTCCATATGGTGTTTCTATTCCTATTCCTATTCCATATTCCTATTCCAATTCCACCATATTCCATATGGTGTTTCTATTCCTATTCCTATTCCAATTCCACCATATTCCATATGGTGTTTCTATTCCTATTCCTATTCCACCATATTCCATATGGTGTTTCTATTCCTATTCCATATTCCTATTCCAATTCCACCATATTCCATATGGTGTTTCTATTCCTATTCCTATTCCACCATATTCCATATGGTGTTTCTATTCCTATTCCTATTCCATATTCCTATTCCAATTCCACCATATTCCATATGGTGTTTCTATTCCTATTCCAATTCCACCATATTCCATATGGTGTTTCTATTCCTATTCCTATTCCATATTCCTATTCCAATTCCACCATATTCCATATGGTGTTTCTATTCCTATTCCATATTCCTATTCATATTGCACCATATTCCATATGGTGTTTCTATTCCTATTCCTATTCCATATTCCTATTCCAATTCCACCATATTCCATATGGTGTTTCTATTCCTATTCCTATTCCATATTCCTATTCCAATTCCACCATATTCCATATGGTGTTTCTATTCCTATTCCTATTCCAATTCCACCATATTCCATATGGTGTTTCTATTCCTATTCCTATTCCACCATATTCCATATGGTGTTTCTATTCCTATTCCATATTCCTATTCCAATTCCACCATATTCCATATGGTGTTTCTATTCCTATTCCTATTCCACCATATTCCATATGGTGTTTCTATTCCTATTCCTATTCCATATTCCTATTCCAATTCCACCATATTCCATATGGTGTTTCTATTCCTATTCCAATTCCACCATATTCCATATGGTGTTTCTATTCCTATTCCTATTCCATATTCCTATTCCAATTCCACCATATTCCATATGGTGTTTCTATTCCTATTCCATATTCCTATTCATATTGCACCATATTCCATATGGTGTTTCTATTCCTATTCCTATTCCATATTCCTATTCCAATTCCACCATATTCCATATGGTGTTTCTATTCCTATTCCTATTCCATATTCCTATTCCAATTCCACCATATTCCATATGGTGTTTCTATTCCTATTCCTATTCCAATTCCACCATATTCCATATGGTGTTTCTATTCCTATTCCTATTCCAATTCCACCATATTCCATATGGTGTTTCTATTCCTATTCCATATTCTTTCCATGTGCAACATACAATATTGTCTGCTATGCTACAAAAATCTTTGTTAAAAATGTTTACTTTACATGTATGTAGTTATTGAAAGTATAAACCTTCTGTGCAACCATTGTCAGTGGCATTGCTAGGGGGATGAAGTGCATGTGTGTGTGTGGGGGGGGGAGTCCATTCATTCATTCATTCATTCATTCACATGGTCATGAATCATTCATTCATTCATATGATCACATGGTGATCATATGACAGGAATTTTCCGGATTTGTCCTCTTTTTTAGGCTCCTGTCCAGGTGTCCTACAAAAGGGCTTCTTTGTCCTCCGTTTTGGCTTCATTTTGGAACTTTGCAATGGTTTGCATTACCCCATCATGTCATATGTCATTGGAGTTGTACTGAAGAGCAGAATCCAATGCAAAAATCAGTTTTGAAAAATCTCCTTCCTATCAAAGGTTATGGCCAAAAAACTAAAAATAAAAAATATGCATAGAGGTCAATGCATATTTTTTATTTTTAGTTTTTTGGCCATAACCTTTGATAGGAAGGAGATTTTTCAAAACTGATTTTTGCATTGGATTTTGCAAAAGTGGAAGTGCCCAATATCACGGCTTTACTCATAAGTAGGCAAGTGTGCCATTGACCGCCAGAAAGGTCAGGCTGAGAGGAATCCAAGACCTTGTCCTCCTTTTTAGGTTCAGGCATCTGGTCACCCTGTTCATTCATTCATTCATTCATTCATTCATTCATTCATTCATTCATTCAACAGGGTTACCATATACAATGGAGGACACAATGCCTATACCTTTAACCATTTCATAGAAGAGGGAATTTAGGCAGGTTTTAGCACAACATGGAAGGGTTTAAAGAGCAGCACCTGCCAAAATTCCCTCTTCTATACAATGCTTGACGGCACTGACCGGTGCCACTGGGCAGTATTTATACATTATACAGTATTATATATTTCTGAGATGGTTTCTCGTCTAAACATTTCCCAGACTGGACTTATATAGGAATATCGCTGCAGTATTTTGCTTTTACAAAAGATCCTAGCAACACTCTTTTCATTCCAAGGGAATGCTTTGCAATGCTCAAACACACACATCTGTTAGTCGTGGTGTTCTAATTTAATGGTAACACACTTGGGCAGATGACAGGCAAATAAATATCACTCCTCGCAAATGGAAAAAGTGAAATATTTCCATGTGTTTGTCACAATAGCTCTTTTTAGATCCAAAATAGATGAGAACAGAGAAGACAAATCATATTTCTTTTAAGAAATAGAATTTGCAATATTTTTTGCTTTTGAGTTATTGGGATTTAATCCCCATTGGATACGTGCAATATGGACAGTCCCTCTATCAAGGCCAGGGGTGTCAAACGCATTTCATACAGAGGGGTGAAATTTGCGTTAATGGTGTTTACCGAGGGCTAGAGTCCAATCTTATGCATGTCTACTTGGAAGAAAGTCCTATTATAGTCAAAGGGGCTTATTCCCAGGAAAGTGTGATGCAGTTCTCGAGGGCCACTTGATATGGTGAGGTGGGCCACATCCAGTCTATAGGCCTTGTGTTTGACACCTGTGATCTAGGCTATCAAGATACAGAGCTAGAAATTCACACACATACCCCCAAATCCAGAGTAACTACAGGAACACATAAGAGATTTTAAGTGCACCCGTAGTTACTGCACCACCTAGTGAAAACCCATGGGAAATTCATATTGGAATCCAGAATAAGTTGTTCTTAGACCGGAGCAAGGACTCCCCGTAGTTACTCTGAATTTTGCCCTTTGTGTACAAACCATGTAATTTTTTTTGGCAGTGTTTCTCAAACTGTGGGTCATGAGCTAGTTTCAGGTGTGTCTCCATTCATTTCAATGGGCATTTTATTTTTTTAATATATTAGACTTGATACTATCACGGTACGTAACTGCATTTGGGGAAATGTTACAGATCTGTACTTTAACAGACTATGAGTGTATGCTGTTAACCATGATATTCAGTGGGGTGTCCTCCTAGGTTAGTGTGGATAGGATTGCAATTTTTGAGATATTTGGGGAATTTTTTTCAAACAGATCAGCAACAGAGGATTCTTTTTAAAAATATTTAAAATCTTTATTAGGCGCAATCCTAATAAATTTAGGCTGGCATAACTCATCTTGCATATCTTCCCCTAGTGGTGTGGGGAGGTTGATGCATGGTTGTGCACTGGCCTAACCCTCCAGGAGTGGGGCAGAAGTGCATTATGGGCACAATCCAGAGTAACCACGGGGAGTCCTTGCTTCAGTGTAAGAACAATTTGCTGTGGATTGCAGTATGAATTTCCCATAGGTTTTCATTAGATGGTGCAGTAACTACGGGTACACGTAATGTCTCTTACGTGCTACCGTAGTTACTCTGGATTGTAGGGCCAGTCACTTTTGTGATACCCCAGGTTAGCACAAGACTTTATGTCGGGGCTTATGCTGGCCTAAACATGGTTAGGATTGCAGCCCCAACATCTATTGCAGCTCCATTAACCATTATTTTTTTCATTCTCTTTGTAAACACTTTGTGAACTTTTTAGTTGAAAAACAGTACATAAATACATACTGTGTTGATAGACAGATGGATATGCCAGTTAGTATAGATAGATAGATAGATAGATAGACAGACAGACAGACAGACAGACAGATAGATAGATAGATAGATAGATAGATAGATAGATAGATAGATAGATAGATAGATAGATATGTAAGTTATTACATATCAAATATCAAGATATTTAGATTGTTGTTGCTCAGTTATTAAAGCCTTGTTCGACCCCATGAACCAGATCACGTCGGGCCCAGCTATCTTTTACTAACTCCTGAAGATAGTTAAATATTGATATCAGAAGATATTAAGATTGCACAAGAATTTTATAACCACCCAGTAAATGTTCACGTGAACAATTTATGGGTGATCCTGCCATGATTATACGTGTTGAAAAGAAGGGGTGAAAAACCAGTTGCACATAATTACTTCTGCCATAGAGCACAATCCTAACCATGTCTACTCAAAGGTAAGCCCGATTGTGTTCAGTGGGTCTTACTCCCAGGAAAGCATGTTTAGGATTGCAGCCATAACGCTGTAAGTCCCTTCCCTCTAGAAGATTATTTTCTTGGAGCAAACTGAAGGAGGGTGCAATTTTTCAACACTAAAACCCAACATTTCTGGCTGCGATGATCCTCTTACTGGAAGGTTGACTGATCCTACTAACAAGCAGGTGAAAGAAACCATCAATTTCTTGTAAAGAAATGTGTTTTTTCCAGAGACCTGCATTAACTGATCCTCGCTTAGAACAAAATGATCAAGTTTCCGAATGAAGGGGAATGGAGTGAAGAATATAATTATTTTTTTCCCCGTATACTTTAATACATTCTTATGAGCCTAATACAGTTTTGATCTGATTCTCTAGCAGCTGGTAGTATCTATCTCTGATGAAACTTGATTTCAGATAATCTCAGGATACCCATGTTATAACTAAGATAATTGAAGTTCAGCTGCCCTCTCTAGATAATAACCTCTGGATAAGTTTAAACCTGATCCAAGAGGCGGTTAGTAAAGAATGAAGAGGATTGGCCTTTAAGTTTGTGGTTGATTGAAAGAAGGAAAATTCACTAAAATCAAATACAGCATTAGAACAAATAGATGCCATAGAATGAATTGAATACATGCCATAGAATGAACATAGATTGATAGATAGATTTGTTTATTGGCCAAGTATGATCTCCATACCCAGAATTTGGCTTCGGCAACGGCTGCGTACATACAAACACCAACTCATAAATAACAAACAATACATACAGAACATACAATCAAATAAAACTTATACAGTTTTAAAAATGTATAAAACTTATACATTAAAATTTATACAGTTGTCACCAAGTATCCACAGATAATCTATTCCCTCCACCATGGATACTGGAAACCATGGGTAAAAGGGCACCCAAACTTACTATTTTTAGATGCAAATCTAATCTCTTCTTGGAAGCCTATGAATACTTTTCAGGTTTGCACCAGGCCAGCAACGTACTGGCCTTGGTGGGCCCATGCAGAGGTAACCAGTAATTATTACTAGTCAAACCAGAAAGTGTTTTCTCAACCTGAAAATAGCTTCCAAACTCTTCGCAGCCCATTTTGAGCCTGCAAATCACTAGCCCAGATCATAACCCAGGCATCCAGAGGCTCCCCAAAACATACTGGTGTGCTTCACCAAAGTTAATGCACATGAGAGATGAGAACTGGAGATAACTGGATCTGCAGACACTGGGGGAAGTATGTATAATCCTTTAAGACCCATTCTCAAGGGGAAAAAAGTATGCATGATTTTGTGTACACTTAGGGTGCAGTCTTAATCAGGTCTACTCAAAAGTAAGCCCCACTGTGTTCAATGGGTCTTACTCCCAGGAAAGTGTCTTTAGGATTGCAGTCATAACTACACAACTAGACTGAATTAAGTGGTGTAGCATCTAGTCCTGTACTTCATCCTGATAAAGTCAAATGAAGCTTTTGTTCTTATTATAATTAGAAATTTTGTTCTAATAGTGCATGGAGAACATGTGATACGGATCAGGTTGTGGGACAAAGTGATGCCCATCCTCACTGCTTCATCCTATTTTAGGTGCCCGCTGTCAGCACTATTAAAAAGAATTTTTTTTAAAAAATCAGTATTAATCATTCAATACAAATATTTTTTAATATGTTTTAATAAGGTTTAACATTCTCAATTAATGGCATCTTAATACTTCTCCTAAAGTCGTAGGAAGAAAAAGCACGATGATGTTGTACCGCATTTTTTTTCAACGGTGAAAGTTTGTGAGTGTACAGTAAATGAGTTTGAATTATGATTTGGAGAGAAAGCGTAGATGAGATAATGCCTTTATAACACGCGCTGTGGAGAGACTCCCCTGTGCCCATATGGAAAAAAATAAGCCTTTGAAGATGTCTTTATGAGATTTGAAACAATTCCTCTTTAGGTGGAAAAAAAATCAAGATGTGATGTGTGCAAAATACCATTTGGATCTCATGGCATGTTGACCAAATGCTAAAATCAAGACACACTATCAATCTTTAGACAATTGACAAGGCACACCATGCTACTAGTAAGGGTTCACATCCCATAATGACCCTTTTAATAAAGGATATTTATTAAATAAATAAATTTGCCAAACTCCCACGGCATACTTGTCAACCATTCTTGGTATACAATGTGCCATGGCACCGGGGGTGGTCCCCAGGCTTGTGAGGCTGGTGTGGGCTGCACCAGGTGATGCGCCCTGGGGAGTTTGACATTCCTCTGATGGCCACAGCATTCCCGGACAAGCACAAACGTCCAAAACTCCAGGCATGCATGCTGGTCTGGGAACACTCTGAGCCCAGCCCGCATGCCTAGAGCTCTGGGTATGTGCACGCCGATGCCCAGCATGCATGCCTGAAACTCCAGGCATGTGAGTGGGCCAGGAGTGCCCTGAGTCCAGACTTCTAGGCATGCGTTCTGGGGACCATCATGCTCAGTGTGCTCTGCTCCAAGGATGGAAGGGTTCTCGTCCTTGGAGCAGAGCAGAATGATCACGCTGGTGGGCAGCATGCATGTACATCCTGGGAGGTGACACACATCCTGGTAGTGTCGCACTTTCCTCCACACCAGGTGACATGCAGACCCACGATGCCGCCACATGGCACACTGGTTGAAAATCCCTGTATTTTCAACAATATATTTTGAACACTGTATTTTCTGGTGTGGCCCTCTAGGAGCTTTGAAAAGTACACCTTCACCCTTTCCTTCTTGCTAATCCTCTCTCCTTCCCTCTTAGCATAAGTAAAATAGCTGGTGCAGAACCAAAGAAACCTATGAGAAAATGAAGAGTAAGAAAATAGGTAGATGATGCATGTTGGTTGATTGATGCATGTTCTTAGGATATTGCAGGTACCACTTCTGCCAATCCCACCTTTTAGACCAGCGTTTCTCAAAGTGGGGACAGGACCCCTTTGGGGGTCGCCTGGAGCTTTCTTGGGGGTCACCTAAAGACCCCTGGTGCAGGGGGCCATGTGGGAAGAAATGCTGGAGCTGCTGCGGCTGGAAGAAGCCACTGAGAAGCAGCTCAGAAGGAACCTCTGAGCTGGTGTGAGACTGATGTGGAGCTTTGGGGGCAAGGAGGTGCCTGACACACTCATCACAGATGGCAGCCTCCTCCTCCCAATCCTACGGAGGTCTCCTCAGAAGTCATTCCCATGAAAGTGAGTGGGGCTAACTCCCAGGAAAGTGCTAGGATTGCAGCCTCAGAGCCCAATTCTTTGCATGTGAACTCAGAAGTCATTCCCATTGAGTTAAGTGAGGTTTACTCCCAGGAAAGTGTGCATAGCATTGCAGTAGTAGCAATGAAAATAATTTTATGGTTTGGGGTCCCCACAACATGAGGAACTTATAAAGGGTCACGGCATTAGGAAGATTGAGAACCACTGTTTTAGACCCAGTCTGCCCAACGCCATCCCTGTGGTCACCAATGCCTGCCCCTGTTCTCGTTCTCATCCCCAGCATCCATTACAGAACTTACCCTCCACAGCGCATCCACATGGGCCGGTATGCACACTGCTCAGGATTGTGCCATGAAGCGCATGAGAAATCAGGTGCAGCAACTGTGTTGACGAATTGGCCTTCTCTTCCCATATGTGTACACGCTGCCATATGTTAGTAACTTCCATTTCTAAGAAGACCGTGAAGAGAAATAAAAATTAAAATGTATCTCATAAAGGGAACATAGGAGGACATTTTCTTAAAAGATGTCTATCATAAAGGGAGTCCGCCATAAATTACTGGTCAAAATCAATCTGGTGAACGACATTATGGCCAGCAGAGAAGGGATTACAAAATGGGGCAGCTTTTGAGTTCAGGAAATTATAGGGAAGGACAGCTTGGTGGAAAAAGGGATGTTTGCATGCCATAAATCCACATTGTCTCAAAGCCGAAACCTATAATGCTAATGGAACATAACATGTTATTATTCCAACGATACATTATGAATGAATTAAATGAGGAAATAACAAATGAAATGAAAACAATGCAAAGGAGAACATATAAACAATACATCCATTCGGGCTGGTTAATAATTACAGTATATCACCAACAGCCCATTGCAATAATAAAGGATATTTTTCACAGAAATAATGGCCAGTGTTGATATGGCTTAAGTGAATTCTGCCTGGGAAAATTAGAGCACAATCCTAACCATGTCTACTCAAAAGTAAGCCCCATTCTGTTCAATGGGTCTTAGTCCCAGGAAAGTGTCTTTAGGATTACAGCCCTAGTCAAATTATTGTGTTCTGGCCCACCTGCAAGGAAAGGCAGAGGCCAGATTGTGCCAAGTAGAACCATAATAGACCACCTGGTGTCCCAGGTAAGTCACATGAATTTATGACACCACTTTCAAGATCTCCTGGAGGAGAAGGTGCTCACTGTGGCCACTTCTGCACACTTTGCTTCTTCCCCTTGATCCTTCTTTTTCTCCAGGGAGAACACAAAAGTGTTTTGTGGCAGGTTTTTCCAGGTTCTTCCTGGACGAGGGGATGTTGGTGGCTTCACATGTTCTTCTCCTTTGATTCAGAAGGAGAACAAAGGGGTTGCCCAAACTCAACAGCACCTTCCCTATAACTCGAGCAGATCCAGGGACTGTCATGCACCATCACGTGACACAGTATCCAGGTCAGGTAACTCTCAGACTTTACCCTTAAGTCACTTAGGCTACAATCCAGAGTAACTACAGGACCTCTTACGTCAATGTAGTTATGGGGCCACCTATGAGAACTGCATAGAGCAATCCAGAGTAAGTGCCACTTACTTCAGTGTAAGAGGTCCCATAGTTACTCTGGATTGTAGCCTTTAGGCTGCAATCCTAAAGACACTTTCTTAGGAGTAAGACCCATTGAACACAATGGGTCCTTCCTATGAGTAGACATGGTTAGGATTATGGTCTGTCATTCTACAAATGCTGTCTTCATCCCCACCAGTTCCTGCTGGGACACACTTCTGTAGTGACCTTGCACACATTAGCCATAATATATGGGTGGAAGGTCTGATCCAGTTGCATATGAAATTATAGATCTAATTATATTTGAATAATTGTTTTAGAATGATTTGAGTTTTCTAAATTTGGGGACACATTCGTCGATCCCTTTGCTTTTAAGATAGGCAGGCAGCAGTTCAACACCCGAGTGCTGCACAACGGCATGAGATCCCGTCATTCATTCCAGCTTCTGCCACGTTCCAAACATGAAAATGCAAGTACAGTGGTACCTCTTATAACAAGTGCCTCACATAACAAGTATAAATTTTTTGAGAAATCTTGCTTCACATAACAAGTTCTGCTTCACTTAACAAGCTAGCACGCTATGGGCATGTGTGCTATGCAGCCCTGACGCTCTGCATGGAGGCTCTTTAAAAGGGCTGCCGGTAGTGGTGGGCCCAGCCTAGCCGAACAACCGGTTCTCCAGAAGTGGGAGGGGCCAGGCTGGGTCAAGGGGTGAGGCCGGGGTCAGGGCCGGGGCCGAGGAGGGCATGCCACCTTAACCCTTAGTTTACCAAAAAATGGTATCATTTGTGACCACATCAATCAGTATTAAGCCCCTGAGTTCTGTGTAATTTAATTCTATGCATTATGCTTTGTTGTGCTCTCAGGGGGAATATGTCCAGGGATGCCACAAATAAGAACATAAAAACGTAAGAAAAGCCTCCACTGGATCATACCAAAGACCCATCTAGTCCAGCTTCTTGAATCACACAGCAGCCCACCAGCTGCCTCAGGGAGCACATATGACTCTTGCATCCAGGTGCTTAAGTACCAGCAGACACTACCACAAGTTCTACAGGTGGTGCTCATACCACTGGTTGAGAAACACTGATCTACAGTTTTGGACCAGAGTCTGTGGTGTCCCCTTTGCAGGCTGAGGTTTGCCTCTAAGCCACTACTTAAGGCTACAATCCTGTCCACATTTCCTGTAAGTATGCTCCATTAACTGTGATGGGACTTACTTTTGAATGATCATGCATAAGATTTGGGCTCTTAGAATCCCAGCCTCTTGCTGCAATACCATCCAAATTTACCTAGGAGTAAGCACCATTGAATATAATAGGACTTCTGAGTAGTCAAGCAAAGGACTGAGCTCTTAGTAACCAGTCTCTGGCTGCAATCCTATTCCCTTTCCTGAGAGTCAGCTCCATAGACTCTTATGGGACTTACTTCTGAGTAGCCAAGAATAGGAATGGGCTCTAATGCTGCACTCCTCTGCACACTTTCCTGGGAGTAAGCTTCATAGATTGAAATGACTACTCAATAACTTTTGAGTAGTCAGGTATAGGATTACAAGCTCTTAGAAACCAGCTTCTGGCTGCTATCCTATGCACTCTTTCCAGGGAGTAAGCTTCACTATTATAATGAAGTCAGTAGTAGACAGATGATTGGGCTTTGAGGCTACACTCTATCCTCACAGGGGAGTAAAACCTACTGACTTTAATAGGATTTACTTCAGAGTAGTCAGTGGACTGGGCTCCTCGGGGGGCAGGATGGGAACTGGGGCTATTTCTTCAGGTGCCCCCCTATACTGCCTCCCCACAATCTCAGGTGGAGAGATTTCTCAGAGGGGCAGGATGAGGTGAGGAGATCAGGGGGAAAGGACCACAGTGTGGATAGGATTGCAGCCTGAACCCAATCCTAACCGTGTCTACTCAGAAGTAAGTCCCATTATAGACAGTGGGCTTACTCTCAGGAAAGTAGACAGGGCTGGAGGAACAGGGGACAAAAGCCCTGGAGGATCTCATCCTAACAACACTCAGATGCTGCTCCTACAGGCTCCCAGACCTTTCTCAGCAGCTGTGGCTTCTGTATTCCCACCCAAGGACCTCTTTGTAAAGCTGTCTATCAAAGTGCCTGATCAGAGGCTGCCTCATTTGCACATGAGATACCCATCATGCTTTGCAAACTGCACAAGGAAATAACTTCTGAAAACTTGATAGAAATAAGGTTTTTAATCAAAATAAGATGTTTAGCAAGGACAGACTTCCTGAATAGCATCATGCAAAGGTTTGGGGCATTAAGAAACTACTCACCCTGACTTGAAAGAATTGAGCTTTGAGTTATTTATATAGTGATCCAAACCCCTCCCATCTCAGCAGTGCAGTGTCTGATGTGCTGTGGAATGATGGTAATGGGAACAGTCTATTTGTATTTAAAATAAAAAATAACCTTAGGGAGGGGAAGGAGGGGGGAGAGAGAGAGCCCCCCCTCAGAAGTAGAGGGAGGTTCAGAAGGGGAGGGGGGAAGACAGACCCAGAGACCCTTTAAGAGAAATTCAAATGCATGTAATTCAAAGATGATGGCCCCCTCTTAGATGCCCAAATTAACAACCGGTTCTACAGAACTGGTGAGAACCAGCTGCAGCCCACCTGTGGTCTAAAAAATGCACAGTAAAGAGGAACTAGAACTTCTTGTGACTTGGAAGCTCCAGTCTTCTTAATGCAGCCTAAAATGGCATCTGCCTTCTTTGCACACATCACACTGCTGATCATGTTCAGCTTGATCCACAGTGGTGACTCCAAGATCCCGCTCACATGTTGTGCTGCCAAGCTAAGTATCCCCCATTTTATACCTGTGTTTTTGGTTTTTATTTCCTAAGTACAGAACCTTGCTCTTTTCCCTGGTGAAGTTCATTGTATTTGTTACAGCCAAGTATTCCAGTTAATCCAGATCCTCCTGGAGGTTTTTCCTCTCTTCTGTTGTGTTTGCTACTCCTCCCTGCTTGGTGTCATCTGCAAACTTGATCAGGCTCCCCCGTATCCCTTCCTCCAAGTCACTGATGAAACTGTTAAAGAGGACTGGGCCCAAGACAGAGCCCTGGGGGAGCCCACTTGAAACCGACCTCCAGGTTGACACAGAACCATTTACTAAAACCCTTCGAGTGCAGCCGTAGAGCCAGTTGCGGATCCACCTAACGATTGCCTCGTCTAGCCCAAATTTTTCCAACTTCCCAATTAAAATGTCATGTGGGACCTTGTCAAATGCTTTGCTGAAGTCAAGATAAATGACATCCACAGCATTGCCACTGTCTAGTAAGCTCGTAACCCCATCAAAAAAGATCAGATTTGTCTGGTAAGATTTATTCTTGGTAAATCCATGCTGGGTTCTTTTGATCACTGAGTACTTGAAGATGTGCCCAAATTGTGTGTTTTATGATTTGTTCTAATATCTTGCCCGGGACTGAAGTCAAACTGACTGGTCTATAATTTCCCGAGGCTTCTTTTTTCCGCTTCTTAAAAATTGTTAAACTGACGGTTCATGATTTGTAAGTATTTGTGCTGGATTTATAATTAGTTTATAATTTATAAATATAATAATTATAATTATAATTAGACAATATTTAGACAAGGACTGACCAGAGCACAGTCCGTAGACATAAGAACCGAGTAAGAGGGAAAAATGGATAGATTTCATTTAGTTTTATTTTCAAAGGAATAAAGAAATAATTTCATCTCCATACAAACAGTGAAGAGATAACAGGCATTTCTCTAAGATCCATGAAAACCACAAAACCAATGATAACACTCATCACCTGTATAAGGTTTCATTCCTGAGTGGATTGTCTGATGGCTACTAAGACCACCACTCCGACTTTCCATACTCCCAACACATATAAGGTTTTCCCCATGTGGGTTTTCTGGTGGTTTTTAAGGCTGGCAATACAAATACAGAGAGTTCCTCACTCTAGACACTTAAAGGGTTTCTCTCCTGTATGGGTTCTCTGGTGTCTCTTAAGACTCCCACTCTGTGTGAAGGATATTCCACACTCCTGGCACATATAGGATTTCTCCCCTGTGTGGATTCTCTGGTGGCTCTTAAGATTCCTCCTCTGAGTGAAGGTTATTCCACACTCCTGGCACTTATAGGGTTTCTCCCCTGTGTGGGTTCTCTGGTGGATCTTAAGATGCCCACTTTCAATAAAGCTTATTCCACACTCCTGGCACTTATAGGGTTTCTCCCCTGTGTGGGTTCTCTGGTGGATCTTAAGACTCCCACTTTCAGTGAAGGTTTTTCCACAGTCCTGGCACTTATAGGGTTTCTCCCCTGTGTGGGTTCTCTGGTGGATCTTAAGATGCCCAATCTGAGTAAAGGTGATTCCACATTCCTGGCACTTATAGGGTTTCTCCCCTGTGTGGGTTCCCTGGTGGCCCTTAAGATTCCCCCTCAGAGTGAATGTTATTCCACACTCTTGGCATTTATAGGGTTTCTCCCCTGTGTGGGTTCTCTGGTGGCCCTTAAGATTCCTCCTCTGAGTGAAGGTTATTCCACACTCCTGGCACTTATAGGGTTTCTCCCCTGTGTGGGTTCTCTGGTGGATCTTAAGATGCCCACTTTCAATAAAGCTTATTCCACACTCCTGGCACTTATAGGGTTTCTCCCCTGTGTGGGTTCTCTGGTGGATCTTAAGACTCCCACTTTCAGTGAAGGTTTTTCCACAGTCCTGGCACTTATAGGGTTTCTCCCCTGTGTAGATTCTCTGGTGGCTCTTAAGATTCCCCCTCTGAGTGAAGCTTATTCCACACTCCTGGCACTTATAGGGTTTCTCCCCTGTGTGGGTTCTCTGGTGGATCTTAAGATGCCCAATCTGAGTAAAGGTGATTCCACATTCCTGGCACTTATAGGGTTTCTCCCCTGTGTGGGTTCTCTGGTGGATCTTAAGATGCTCTCTCTGAGTGAAGGTTATTCCGCATTCCTGGCACTTATAGGGTTTCTCCCCTGTATGGGTTCCCTGGTGGCCCTTAAGATTCCCCCTCAGAGTGAATGTTATTCCACACTCTTGGCATTTATAGGGTTTCTCCCCTGTGTGGGTTCTCTGGTGGCCCTTAAGATTCCCCCTCAGAGTGAATGTTATTCCACACTCTTGGCATTTATAGGGTTTCTCCCCTGTGTGGGTTCTCTGGTGGCCCTTAAGATTCCCCCTCAGAGTGAATGTTATTCCACACTCTTGGCACTTATAGGGTTTCTCCCCTGTGTTGGTTTTCTGGTGGGTCTTAAGACTCCCCCTCTGAGTGAAGGTTATTCCACACTCCTGGCACATATAGGGTTTCTGCCCTGTGTGCATTCTCTGGTGGCACTTAATATGCCAACCATGACTGAAGGTCTTTCCACACTCCTGACACATAAAGGGTTTCTCCCCTGTGTGGGGTCTTAGATGAAGAATAAAGCTCTTCCTAGTACTGAAGGCCTTTCCACACTGTTGGCACTTATAGTTTTTCTCCTTCATGTGGGTTCTCTGGTGGGTCTGAAGTGCTGTTCTCTGAGTCAAGGTCTTTCCACACTCCTGGCCTGGAAACAGCCTGAACACTGTGTGGGGTCTTTGCTGTGTAGACTGAGCCTGTTCCTGATTTCTTCCAATCTGGTCCCAAAAGGATTCTGCAGAAATCAGTCAAGAAATGCTGTCAGGACCAAAGGAAGAAACTGCAGCCAATTGGGGAACTGTTATGTCCGTGACCCACATGCCCCTCAATCCGGAAGAGGGCAAGGAATTGAATGGGGATTTCTGAATTGTGGCTATGGCCCTCCTGAACCCCTTTTCCAGTTCCCTGGATAAGGATCTACACAAGGCAGCAAATGCTCAAAAGTGACTTAATTTTGACTGGTCATAATTCTAACCAGTTTATGCTGGCCTAACTGACCTGTCTGATCAAGTGACACCCCCAGTTCCAGCAAGGGACATATGTTGGGGCTTAGGCCTGTTTAACTAAAGGTTAGGATTGCAGCCTTAGTAGTTGTACAGTCATCCAGGTGCCCAGATCACTGTTAGATCACAGAGTCCACAATCAGCCTTCTTAGGAATGGGTTCACTTCCCACAACATAAGACGTGCTCTGGGAAGGGGCAATGTGAGCCAGTTGGATTGAGGGGTGCTCTGGAGGGTCTATTTCAGCCTCATTCTCCTGAAAAGAATCCAGGGCCACAGAGTTGCTGCCAGTGGACTTGGTCTCATTGCCACACAGTGGGCAGGAGGGATGTCCATGTGGAGTCTGTGATGGCCTCCGCTGTCCTCTGATGCCCTGGAGCCTTGCAACCTCTCTGGGAGAGTGATGGGCCAGGGAAAAGCTCCTGAGAAGCACTACCTTTTTCTGCCTACAGAAATAGTCACCGTTCATGGTGGTCTCTCAGCCCCCTTTCAAACCATCAGGTGCAGTGGCCAGCCTGACCCCTTTGGATCTCACCAGTGCTTCTCAGAGGACAGGGACAGCTCTTTTGGCCAGACATGGGCATCAGAGGGCAGATGACTCCTTCAGGTGCTTTGTGACCCACCATGGCCTGTCTGCTGATGGCAGAGCCCTCAACTGGCCTGCCGGCTGTGGCGACTCTCAACATTGAGGCCAAGAAGGCTGCTTTGGCATGGCAGATGCCCCAGCACGTGGCCAGGTGATTGAGAGTGATAAGCCTTTGACTCACCAGAACAGAAGAGCCACAGAAACCTTGAACCTTAAGAGGCTTCAACAATAATACGTGTGGCTTCTTGAGAGTCCTAGGAAGGCCAGAAAGGCCACTAAAAGCACTGAGACATGTACATAGCACATGTACGCATGCCCAAAGCATCAATGCCTGGGGATCCTCCACTCTTTGGTTGTGATATACACACACCTGCAAACTGTCACCATCAGATGACATGGGTCTTTACTTGGAGGACGTTCAGCTCCAAACAACTAAGTTCCTGGGGGTAAAATTCTAACTACCCTAGGCAAGCAGAACTTACCCATCTTCCCATTCATGCAGTGGTATGCAGATGGTGGTGCTTGTCTGTGGACTGGCCTATCCACATAGGAATCATGCAGACGTTCCTTTGGGCACTTTTGCAACACTCCCAGGCCAGCACAGGATTTGTGCTTGATTAACCAGGGAATAGGATTGCTCCGTGACAGTCTCTGCACAAGAGCTCTTAAGGGGCTACCCTCCTCTTCAAGAGATTCAGATCTGGGCAAGCCAAAAGGGGAGAATGTGGGGCTAATCAGGGTAAGAGCAGCCATGCTGATTTCATGCATGTAGACTTTCACCAAGTCCTCTTTGCAATAACCACTGAAGAAGACTTTCATATTCAGAGCATCAAGACATTCAAGACCAGAAATTCCTCCTTACCTACAAAGATCAGGTTTTCGTGATTTTCCAAGATGACATCCTCATGCAGGTGCCTCTGGCTTGGACTCAGCAGCGCATACTCTTCACTGCTGAAATGCAGGGCTATCTCTGCAAATGAAATGGGGAGCTGAAGGAAAAAAGAGAAATAGTCTCTTAGCAAGTCAGCCAAGGTCATGCCCAAAGGAAAAAGGAGGGTCTTTTACCTTCCCAGTGAAATATGACATGACTAGCAAAAAGCATACCCGTGTTGCAGGAGTAAAATTCCCCCGTACGCAACATCTCCCATGTTCATCCCTCCATGTACAACATCCTCCCATGCGCAACATCCTCCATGTTCATATCCTCATGCGCATCATCTCCCCATGCGCATCATCCGCCCATGTGCATCATCCGGCCTTGCGCAACATCCGCCCATTCGCACAACCCCTCATGTGCAAAATCCCCCATGCTCATCAACCCCCATGAGCAACATCGCCCATGTGCAGCATCCTCCCCAGTGCAACCCCTCCCTCCAAAAACATCCCCCCAATGCACTAAGCACCAAGCATCAAATTGGCTGGAGGTTGGTCAGTCTTCCATGTTAAGTATAGGACAGAAACTCGTTGCACCCCTTTTCACCCCCTTAAGGGTTAAATTTCTCCACATCAGTTCTTGGTGGGTGTTCATGTCACAGAAGGAACTCCCTCCCCAAATTTCATGCTTCTAAGTCCAGGGGTTGGGGCAGAATGTTGATGAGTCATCAATTCTTCAATGCAAAGTATACGGAGGAAAACGTGTTGCGCCCCTTTTCACCCCCTTCTAGTTGGAATTTCCAAAAACCAGTTCTTACTGCACCCCTTGGTCATGGAAGGAACACCCACTCCAAATTTCATGCTTCAAGACCCAGCGGTTTTTGCAGGGCGTTGATGAGTCAGTAATGATGATGAAGTTTAGTTTTATAAAATGCATTGCACCCCTTTTCACCTCCTTCTGCTTGGAATTTCCGAAAACTGGTTCTTAATGGATCCCTTCATCATGGAAGGAACACCCTCATCAAATTTCATGCTTATTTGCGGTTTTGGCTGGGTGTTGATGAGTCAGTGATGATGATGAAGATGCCTTTTATATATATATAGATAATATTATTATAAAGTATAAGAGTTTTTCTCATTTTTTACCACTAGAGTCAAGCTCAGATTGTCACACCCCTAAAGCTTGTTGTCCAGAGCAACTTCTACCCACTTGATCTCCTTAGCTACACAACTGGATAAGCCAAGGTGTCCCCATCAAATGTCCTTTACCTGGTCTGCATGAGCAGCAGCCATGTCTGTCCACGCACAGGGTTTGGATTCCTTCGATCCTCTTTCTCTACTCTCTGTCAGGGAGAGAAAGGAGACTGCATGAGGTTTTTCACCTTCGCGCACTTGCTTCATGTACATGCAAGTGTGGCATTCCTGTCCCATCATTTGGGGGAAGATGCAGAGGAGATGGGCACAGAATATTCGGATGGTGAGGACAGGTCGTACCCTATGGCTCTCTATTCCTGGTGCTTACATGCTGTGTATCTGTGAATGTAGAGGCCATCTTGCCTGGGAAGAGTAAAGGCGTTCTACTCTACTGAATCACCACTTGGTTCCTTTTGAAAGTGATTATAGATTATAATCTATTAAAAATGAACCCTTGTAAAAAGATATATACTGCACAAGTGGTATTTGAATCAAGACTTTCTTTTTGGCGGGTGGGGGAGCAACCAGACACCAAACAGATCCTCCTTCTGCAAACAGTTTGATAGATCTGAGAAGTCTTGGGGGCCCACAACATACCTGGGAGCATCAAACCATTCCAAAGTGGGCTCCATCAGGCCTTGGCTTTGAAGGTGCAGAAAGAGACTCTGGCAGGAACACGGGAGCTGGTACTGGGGGCAGTTGGCATCCCACCCCACACTCTTCTCCCAGGAAGCAGCACTATTGGCACCCCAGTCACAACCCTGGCTGCATCATCCTGACCCAGCTCCTGTGCCCTGGAAGGGGGAAGAAGATCGTCCCTCCGATGGGGGGATTCCTGCCACCAATGCCTCCTCTTGGTCCCCTCAGAGAGCAACTCAGATCACCTCAGGATGCTGTGGGGGGAGAAAGAACGTCTCTCAGATGAGGGGATTCCTGCCACCAATGCCCCCTCTTGGTCCCCTCAGTGAGCAACTCAAATCACCTCAGGATGCTGTGGGGGGAGAAAACAGGTCCCTCAGATGAGGGGACTCCTGCCACCAATGTCCCCTCTTCGTCCCCTAAAGGAGAGAGTAGTTGGGGGTAGTCAAGAGGGATTGGGGCTCTGGGGGAGCCAGGCAGTATTTTCCTCAGGATCAAGCATCAAAATGGCCACCCTTAAACGATGTTGGAGCAGACCAGGGCATGCTTTGGGGCTTCCTCCTGCACTAAGGACGGACATGGATCCCCAGCCTGCTTCTCCTTCCGCCCCCAACTTCCACCCCAACTGCCCCCAACTGCTCTCACTGCCCCCCAACTGCCTCTTCCGACTGGCCCAGCCACAGTTCTGAACCACACCAGTCCAAACCAGGGCGACCAGATGGCCTCTTTCCCAGGACTGGTCCTCTTTTTCAGTCAAGTGTCCTCATTGGGAGTAGGCAGCACTGAATTATAGTTAACAAATTATAGTTGTACCTCACTTAACAAGTGCCTCGCTTAACAAGTGACCCACATAACCAGCAACAATTTCCCTAGGATTCTGCCTCACATAAGAAGAGTTGCTTCACTTAACAAGCACATTCGTTGGCAGTTGGAACAGACATGCTGGCCTGGAGCCCTTTTAAAAAGTGTCAGGGCTGCCTATTGCGCCTGCCCATAGCGAAAGCTTCTCCTCCTGTGGCTGGGCGTCCACTGGGCAGAGGGAGAGAACAGCCGTGGAGAAGAGGGAAGGAGCTCAGGACTAGCCAGAAGGAAGCAGGGGAGAGAGAGTAGGAGAAAGTGGGGAGACACTTGGAATGTGTCTTAGACTGCAGCCTCTTAACCATGTCTACCCAGAAGTAAGCCCCATTGTGTTAAATGGATCTTTCTCCTGGTAAAGTATCTTGGATTGCAGCCTCCTAACCATGTCTACCCAGAAGTAAGCCCCATTGTGTTAAATGGATCTTTCTCCTAGTAAAGTATCTTGGATTGCAGCCTCCTAATGATGTCTACCCAGAAGTAAGCCCCACTGTGTTAAATGGATCTTTCTCCTAGTAAAGTGTCTTAGATTGCAGCCTCCTAAACATGTCTACCCAGAAGTAAGCCCGATTGTGTTAAATGGGGCTTACTCCCAGGAAAGTGTCTTTAGGATTGCAGCCTCATAAGTGTCTAGGATTGTGTCTTTAGGATTGCAGCCTCTTAAGTCTCTTTTGGATTACCAGGCCCAGGGAACACAGGAATTGGTACTGGGGGCAGATGGCATCCCACCCCACACCGTTCTCCTATGGTGGACCTAGCCTGCCCCAACAATTGGTTCTTCAGAAGTGGGCGGGGCCAGGCTGGGTAAGGGGGCAGGGGAGGGCACACCACCTTAACCCTTAGTTTACCAAAAATATTGTATCACTTGTGACGGCATCAATCAGTATTATGCCCCTGGGTTCTGTGTAATTTATTCCTATGGATTATGCCTTGTTGTGCTCTCAGGGAGAATGTGTGCCATAAATAAGAACATAAAAGCATAAGAAAAGCCTCCACTGGATCACACCAAAGACCCATCTAGTCCAGCTTCCTGACTCACACAGAGACCCACCAGCTGCCTCAGGGAGCACATTTGACTCTTGCATCCAGGTGCTTAAGTACCAGCAGACACTACCACAAGTTCAACAGGTGGTGCTCATACCACTGGTTGAGAAACACTGATCTAGAGTTTAGGACCATAGTCTGTGGTGTCCACTCTGCAGGCTGAGGTTTGCCTCTAAGCCACTACTTAAGGCTACAATCCTGCCCACACTTTCCTGTAAGTAAGCTCCATTAACTGTGATGGGAGTTACCAGTACTTCTGAATGGTCATACATAAGATTTGGGCTCTTAGAATCCCAGCCTCTTGCTGCAACATGACACTTGCATCCAGGTGCCTAAATACCAGTAGACACACCACGAGTTCCACAGGTGGTGCTCATACCACTGGTTGAGAAACGCTGGAATACAGTTTAAGACCAGAGTCTGTGGTGTCCCCTTTGCAGGCTGAGGTTTGCCTCTAAGCCACTACTTAAGGCTACAATCCTGTCCACACTTTCCTGTAAGTAAGCTTCACTGAATATAAAAGGACATCTGAGTAGTCAAGCGAAGGACTGAGCTCTTAGTAACCAGCATCTGGCTCCAATCCTGTTCACTTTCCTGAGAGTAAGCTCTACAGACTCTAATGGGACTTACTTCTGAGTAGCCAAGAATAAGATTGGGCTCAAATCCTAAACCTATGCATGCTTCTCAGAAGGAAATCCCATGATAATCAATGGGAATTGCTCCCAGGAAAGTGTGGCTAGGATTGTGGCCACAGGCTGCAGTCCTCTGCTATACAGTGTGGCTTACTCCTGAGTAGTACTGGGTAGTACTGAGTAGTTCTCCATGCCTAGTACTGGGCTGCAAAGGCACCCGGGGAGGCAGGCAGGCAGGGCCCCCACCAAAAGCCCTGGAGGATCTCATCCTCACAACACTCATATGCTCACCTACACTCCTACTCACCTAAAGACCTTTCTCCATAGCTCTGGCTTCTCAATTCCCACCGAAGGACCCCTTTGTAAAGCTGTCTATCAAAGTGCCTGATCCAAAAGACCCACAAAAACACCATCCCCAGAGAGGCTGCCTCATTTGCATATGAGAAACCCATCATGTTTTGCAAACTGCACAAGTAAATAACTTCTGAAAACTTGCTAGAAATAAGGTTTTTAATCAAAATAAGATGTTTAGCAAGGACAGACTTCCTGAATAGCATCATTCAAAGTTTTAGGGCATTAAGAAACTCCTCACCCTGTCTTGAAAGTATTGAGCTTTGAGACATTTATATAGTGATCCAAACCCCTCCCATCTCAGCAGTGCAGTGTCTGAGTGTGCTGTGGGATGGTGGCAATGCCCTGTCTGAATGATGGTAATGGGAACAGTCTATTTCTATTTTAAAATTAAAAAATAACCTTAGGGAGGGGAAGGAGGGGAGAGAGAGCCCCCCTCAGAAGGGGAGGGAGGTTCAGAAGTGGAGCTTCAGACCCAGAGACCCTCTAAGAGAAATTCAATCACACCTGCATGTAATTCAAAGATGACAGCCCCCTCTTAACAACCGGTTTGCTAACGTCCTCCCCAAATTAACAACCGGTTCTACAGAACCGGTGAGAGCCAGCTTCAGCCCACCTGTGATCCAATCCAAAAAATGCCAACCCCGGTATAAACACATGAGACTGCCGCAATCCTAAAGACACTTTGAACACAGTGGGACTTATTTTTGCGTATACATGGTTAGGATTATGCTCGAAGTTGCCTTTTTGGGGGACGGAACATATGAAAGCAAAGGCAGGCTTGTTGCTTTTACACGATGGGAATATCAAAGGAAGAAATTTGCTCTCTTGATGCCGTCTTTAGTAGGACGTTGGAGGGGAAAACACAGTTTCGATTGAAGGGAGCTTTAATTCAGAGCCTCAAAACATCTCAAATTTTCTTTTGATCAAATAAAAAGAAAGGTCACCTAACATGCCAAAGAAGTAGTGAAAGCAATTAAAGGCAAAGCAGTATAATTTCCAGCATCTTTCCCTTTCCCTCCGCAGGAAATTACTTTTTACAAAAGAGTGATAAAACAGAAAATGGTTTACCAAACCTCATCTGATTGTCTCACTGAAACGGTTCCTTTATGTCAACAAATAGGCTACACTTTGGGATACATCTCTGTACCTTTCAAAAATTGATCATCAAAGTGTCTTTTAAATTCTAGTAAGAGGCTCTTTATGCCCACACTGCAGGCTTCTTGATACTTTCTTCCTTCTAAACAAAAGCTTTCCGGCTTTGTCAGCCTGATCGAAACCTTTGGAGAACACATTATAAAGTATAAATGGCATAATCAGAGTTTGCCCCACATACTGGAAAAATATATGAAACATCATGTATGCAACAGATTTTATGGGTTACTAGATATTAGCATTTTATCACTATATTTTTATTTCTTGTGTGTTTATGCAGGAATGGGAAAATAGGTTCAGGATAGAAGAAGCTTTGGGCTCAAATTAGGGGTTAAAATTCTTCCACTTGGGGTGTTTAGTCTGGAATTGTCACATTTTGTGCATGGATTCACAGGAAATTTTGATCCGTTTCTCTCAGGAATTCCCCTCATGCAAAAAAGATAATTAATTAAATAAACAATTAATAATAATAATTCATTCATTGGCATCCTTCAGTCTCGAAAGACTATGGTATCGTGCTCTGATTGGAGGTCCTGAAACAACATCTAGTGTGGCTAAAAAGGTCAATTCGAGAGTGGCCATCCCTTCCACACTGAGGACAAATAAATTCCGTCCCCTGCCCAGGTCCAGGTTTCGCTGCTTTCATGTCTGTCTCTTTGCTTCAGCCTGCCGAACAAGTGTCTCTTCCAGTTGGAGAAGGCCATGCTGGGTCTTTTGCCTCCACGCTGAATGGTCAGAGGTCAAGGTTTCCCAGCTGTTGATGTCCATTCCCAAGGCCTTTAGATCCCTCTTGCAGATGTCCTTGTATCGCAGCTGTGGTCTCCTTCTTGGGCGCTTTCCCTGCACTAATTCTCCATATAAGAGATCTTTTGGAATCCGACCATCAGCCATTCTCACGACATGCCCAAGCCAGCATAGACACCGCTGTTTCAGAAGTGTGAACATGCTAGAGATTCCAGCACGTTCCAATACTGCGTCATTTGAGACTTTGTCATGCCAGGTGATGCCAAGAATACGTCGGAGACAGCGCACATGGAAGGTGCTCAGCTTTCTCTCCTGCCATGCATAAAGGGTCCAAGACTCACTGCATTACAAGAGTGTGCTCAGGACGCAAGCTCTATAGATCTGGATCTTTGTATGTTCCATCAGCTTCTTATTAAGCCATACTCCCTTTGTAAGCTTGGAGAACGTGGTAGCCGCTTTACCAATACGTTTATTCAGCTCAGTATCTAAGGAGAGAGTGTCAGAGATAGTTGAGCCAAGGTACACAAAGTCATGGACAACCTCCAGTTCATGTTCAGAGATTGTGATACAGGGAGGTGGATCCACACCCTGACCCATGACTTTTGTTTTCTTCAAGCTGATTGTTAGTCCAAAGTCTTGGCAGGCTTTGCTAAAACGGTCCATAAGTCGTTGAAGGTCTTCGGCAGAGTGAGCAGTAACAGCAGCGTCATCGGCGAAGAGGAACTCCCGCAAGCATTTCAGCTGGACTGTGGACTTTGCTCTTAGCCTGGAAAGATTGTAGAGTTTTCCATCGGATCTGGTCCAGAGATAGATTCCCTCTGTTGCGTTTCCAAAAGCATGCTTCAGCATGACTGCAAAAAAGATCCCAAATAAAGTTGGTGCGAGGACGCAGTCCTGCTTCACTCCACTTCGGATGTGAAAGGAATCTGATGTTAGGCCATCAAAAACTACAGTGCCCTTCATGTCCTCGTGAAAGGACCTGATGATGTTGAGGAGCTGAGGTGGGCATCCAATCTTGGGGAGGATTTTAAAAAGGCCATCCCTACTAACCAAATCAAAAGCCTTTGTAAGGTCTATGAAGGCTACAAAGAGTGGCTGTCTTTGTTCCCTACATTTCTCTTGCAACTGTCGAAGGGAAAATACCATATCAGTGGTGGACCTGTTGGCTCGAAATCCACACTGTGATTCAGAATAGATTCTCTCTGCAAGCACCTGAAGCCTCTTCAGTATGACTCAGGCAAGCAGCTTCCCTACAACACTAAGAAGAGAGATGCCACAGTAGTTGTTATAGTCACCCCCTGTCACCCTTGTTCTTGTACAGTGTTTAATTATAATTTATTATTATTATTATATAATATAATAATTTAATTATAATAATAATTAAATAGTAATTAAATGAATAAGTAAATGAAATTCTTTGAGAACAGCAGTGCAATTTATTTTAAAAAATCATTTTAAAAATTTTATTTTTTATTTATATATTTTTTTTAATTGGTTATAAAAATTTCACCAGAGCTGGCACTCTGGATCAGATTATTATATTATCAATTTTCTGTTGATATATACCATTTACTTTCAATTTTTTTCCATATCATGGCACACCATCAGTTGTTTTTACCATTGAAAAGGCACAATATGTTCAAATACCCAAGTCTTCCTATTAATAAATGTCCTGCCCCAAATTCCCAAGGCCTACCTGAGGACTATTTGTGGCACCCTGATAATCACTGATATGTAGTATTGACATTCAGTGGTACCTGTGGTCTGTATTAATTGATAATTTTGGACTGTGTTATAGTGTTTTGAATTCAATTCTTGTATTTTGTCATCATTTTTACATAGTTAATATTTTTATATGAATATTTTTTGGGTTGTGGAACCAATCATCTGAGTTTCCATTGTTTCCTATGGAAAAATCTGCTTCACTGAGTGTTTCACTCAAAAAGCATGCCTCCGGAACGAATTAAGCTCTTTATGTGAGGCACCACTGTACTTTCATTTATCATTTGGTCATGAAAACCCATTCTATATTTCACAAATTTAATTATTTAATGAGTTATTGAAGCGACACAGAGAACAAGCACACACAGCATCACACACACACACACACACAAACAGAGGGTATATGATACATATATGGGTCTTGATAGAGTGTAGTTTTAAAATGTGGATCCTAAGGCTAAAAAATTGTAGGAACCACTAGACAACATGAAATATGTGCCATGGGACTGGGCAATGGGCTATTAAATTAGCACTGAATGTGCATTTTTGCAACAGAAATCTCACTGTGTTTTCTGTTTATTTGGATTAAATCAATGTGTAGAATGCAAGACCCACATACCTCTCCATCTCTCTGAGAGATGAAAGAAATACAAATATCCAGCATACGCAGGCATTTCCATTTTTTCCATTCCAATTTGAATGAAACATTTCAGTCCTGAAAAGCATGTGAACTATGACAAATCTATCAACCAAATAAAAATCATTAAGCATGGCAGACATATTTCTTTCAAAAATATCCTCCAGGTTCTTTAGGTTCTGCAGTGTTTATTTTGAGACAACTGAAGGGTTGATTGACAGGTACTGCCATATGTTCCCATTTTTTTCAGACATTTAGGCTGCTGTCTTCTGGATGTTTGCTGAATTTGCATCTCATTGATCCAATCCTACAAAGTTCTACTCAGAAGTTATTACCATTTTAATCACTGGTGCTTACTCCCAGGCGAGTGTGGATAGGACTGCAGCCTTAATGAAACTTACTTCGAAGGAAACATATTTATTGCATTGTTCATGTTTGGAACAGAAACATGTTGCTTCCTGTTATATTACTGTATTTACTCAAATCTAATGCGCATCCTATACTTTTAACCAAAATACCTCATTTACTGGAATCTAATTAACCATCAATTCTAATGTGCAACCTGATTTTGGAGACTAACCCCCAAATCCAGAGTAACTACGGGAGCACCCGTAATTACATGCACCCGTAGTTACTGCACCACCTAGTGAAAACTTATGGGAAATTCATATTGGAATCCAGAGTAAATTGTTCTTACACCAGAGCAAGGACTCCCTGTAGTTACTCTGGATTTTGCCCTTTATTCAGCTGGAAACGGTGAGCATTAGATTTGAGTAAATACCTATTACAATCTAAACATGGTATGTAGTCCTAAGCCTGTCTACTAAAAACATGGTGACCATTGTAGAATGGAGGACAGCGTATCTTTCTCTTTAACCATTGCATAGAAGAGGGAATTTAGGCAGGTGCTGCATTTTAATCCCTTCTGTAATGAGCTACACCTGCCTCAATTCCCTGCTTAAATGTAGAGGCACTCTATCCTCCATTCTATATGGATGTACTCCATCCACTCTGACTCAAAGTAAGTCCTACTGTATTTAATGGGGCCCACTCCCAGGAAAGTGTGTTTAGGATTATAGCGATAATCCATCAGCACACACTTTTGAAAAAGCACCGTAAAGTGCTTTGCAACAGCATAGGAAAGCCTGTGTTGGCTTCCCCAAAAAGAAGAAGGTAAGAGCAGGTAAGGCCATATTAAGTGGGAAAGGGGTGTAATAGGACAATGGGAGGGTGTAATGAGGGTGGATCAGACTCAGAATGGTGGATCAGATGGGGTGGATCAAGATTAGTTAGGTGGCTCTCTTACTCACCATTTGTTGCTGTGCCACTTCATTATTGTATCTGCTGTGTATTATGATGTGAAATTAAAACATTATCATCCCCCTATAGAACTGTTTAAGAATTTATTGTGGAGCATTTATGGAGAAAAAAATAAGTGGGATCCCTATGTCCTAGAGTGTTGCATAAAATTTACAAGCTGGCCTTAAAACTCTGAGCCAGCATAATCTAAATGCAATAATGTCCTACACTGTTGCAATGCCACATAACCGCCATATTATTTCCATTGCTGTGATTGTGATTGCACACCAGTCCTACTGTTTACAGGCTCCAAGACACACTTAGCCTCAGCTGTAATATTTGGAAATTGGGATCTTAAGCAGTATGAATTGCTCCTACCCACTAGTTACCCCATTCATTTCAATGCAACTTTTAGTGCAGCAGTTGGCTAACTAAGCAGGAGATTTGGGCACATGAAATGCTGAACACATAGCATTCTCTGGAGCTGGTAGATGGAAAGGAATTAGGATATCTAAAATTAATTGCTCTGAAATTAATTGTAGTGGAAGAGTTTTGCACATGATTAGTTATCATCAATGAAAATCAATATACCTTAGGGCACAATTCTATTGGGCCAAAGAGCTGAGCTCCGTCACTGGAGCCATACATTTTGCCATAAATGTGCCATAAAGTTTATGGAAGGAATGCCAGTACCAGACCAGAATACCAGTACCAGACCAGGGAAGAGGATGCCACATGGCTACCGTCCATGAATACCTGAGGACTGGGCTGCCAGGTTGCAATCTTATACAACCTATATAATAATACTATACCTTTACATAATACTATACCTTAATAAAATATACTTTTACCTGGAAATAAACCTTACTGAACACAGTGGATTTATGTCTACGTAAACATTGCGCTGTTAGAAATGCTTAGTTTTGGCTGATTTCTGTCAATAAATTGTATGAATAATAATTAAAAACCATTGATACACATTATTATTCAGGAGTGTTGATAAAGTACTGTTTTCCTCCCGAGTACTGCATTCTGCTATGTATCTGTTGATGATTAATAATCTCTTATTTAGATGAGAAATACAAAAAAGATCTCCAGAGGAGTTTTAGCGGAAGGCAAATATTTAATGCACTTCATCTTTCCTTCAACTTGAGCATGAGACTTAAGTAATGGGAAATAACAGAGTGCAGGTTATGGAGTAATAATTCACATCTTGAGCATTGTTAGGTGTGTGGCTGTATACAGTGCTGTAAAATGCACAAGGTGTGGATTATTGCCCTATTATTCAACACCCAGCTGTGCTTTAATGTGGTTATAAAACAGTTTTAAATGGAGGGAAAAATATAATTGGAATACGGCAGCCCGAGGGTTTCAGGGGAAACCCTTCGGTTGTAAGTCAAGGTTCTCACTGTAAAATTAGGTCAAAGAACAGATCTTTGCAATGATAAATAGAAGATTTAATAGAGGTTTTTGTGAACTTATTGTTGTTATTATTATTGTGTAATAAGAAATGTATGTTTGTATGAATTTTCTCTGAATTCAAAGAAATTTACATGTGGTAAATTTGAACAATTCAAAATTATGTTTTGTTTTGTTTTGAGGGGGGCAGGTTATATAATGTACAGTCCGATACTAACTTCCGGAGAGTACAGCCAGATCCAGATCCTAACTGCCAGAGAGTACAGCCTACTTATGGCAGCCTAACATAGGATTAACGTAGGCCAGATCCACAGGACTAGGAAAACTTACGTTGGCCTAACTGCTCCTGAGGAAGTGACACCTGTGGTTGGCTTGCTGTCGAGGAGACCTGCCTCAGATCACACTGAACAAGGAACAGCTGTGGTGCCTGCACCCTGCCTGATGTATGAGGAAACCCAGGAGTCAACCAGTCACAGATGCAGCAAGAGGGAAAGAAAGCACATGATTATCTGGGGGGACCAGACGCCAGAACTACAAAAGGAAGAGAGCAACATCCCTCCCAATGGAGGGCACATAAGATAAATGGGGGGGGGGGGAGCTGGGAACACCTCCATCCAAGGTTTTCATGTAATTCATGGAAACACGACAATCCCTGTAGTGTGGGGTGGCTGCAAGGGGACTGGCTGCTGGAGTTGGGCCATAACCTGAGTTCGACAGGCAGGAACAGTGTTTAGGCCAGCCTAAGACGTGGAACTTTTTCTTTCATTCCCTTTTTCACTTTGGCTTATCATGGGCCTCAATGGGTCTACTCAGATTTATGCCTGCTCTTGAAGTGGCCTAAGTCAAAGAAGCTGTCAGGGGGCATTTTTGCCCTGGAAACAAGCTCTGGATACAGCCTAACTGCACTATTCTAGGCCATGCTCAAGATGCCCTCAGCACGCACCTGCTGAGCTGCCTAGGCTGGCACTGCTAGACGGGTGCAGGTCCATCTGTCATGTGTCAGCTTATGCCATCCCAGGCCTTTTCTGGTGTAGCAAGGCTGGCCTGTCTGGCATTAGGGCAGCCCAGTACCAGATAGGCTGGCCCAAGTGCACTTCAGGATTGCACCCATAATATGCGGCTAGACAAAGACATTGAGCAATGTTTCTAATTTCTTGATACAGGTTTGAAGATGGAGAAGGGATCAGGGTGACCAGATGCCCAAACCACAAAAGGAGGACAAGGTCTTGGATTTCTCTCAGCCTGGCCTTTCTGGCAGATAGTGGCATGTTTGCCTACTCAGGAGTAAAGCCGCAATATTGGATACTTTCACTTTTCCTTAGAGCTCAATGTATATTTTTGATTTTTAGTTTTTTTGCCATAACTTTTAATAGGAAGAAGATATTTCAAAACCGATTTTTGCCTTGGATTCTGCTCTTGAATACAAATGCAATGACATATGACGTGACAGGGTACTGCACACCTTTGCTAAGTTCCAAAATGAAGCCAAAAAAGACAATGAAGCCCTTTTGGAGGACACACAGGCAGAAGGCTAAAAAAGAGGACAAATCCAGGAAAAATCCAATCATATGATCACCCTGTGGAGACATTACTCCTCCTCTCTCAGATCACGGAAACAGTGGAACCTCTGCAACCTATCAACCATTACTTTTATATTGCTTCCTATTACCCTTTGTATAGTTGTCCCTATAAGCTGTGGGTGGCGCAAGTGGTTAAGTCACTGTGCCTGTTAATCAGCAGGTCAGGGTTCAAGACCCGGGTCAGCTCCACAAGACAGGGTGAGCTCCTGTCCTTAGCCCAGCTCTGCGACGTCAGCTGAATCCAATCGTATTGGCTCTGCCTTTCCATTGGACTCAGTGGTGTGGAGAGGGGGGATCTTCTGCTTGGGTTACAGCCTATCCTACATAACAATCCAACCCAGGCTTTTGTGCTTCGCATGCAGCATATGCAGCGCTGAGCATGATACCATAGTCTTTCAAGACTGACTGAGGCCTGCTTTAAGTTGTCCCTATAGACTGCCTGCCTACTTATTTTGCTTATAGCATCTGGTTAACGCAAGATATATGATCTTCACATAACTGTAAACAACATAAAGAAAAGTCATCAATATTAGGATCTGTGATCCACTAATACCAGGGAACACCTGTAGTACAAACCAATTAGGCTGTTTTGCAGTTTCCATGGGGTAAAGGTTCCAGATGGGAAGGCTTGACCCACACTTTATCATGAAAGTCATGAAAATACCCTTAAACAGATGCATGTGCTGCTGTGTTAGCAGAAGAGTTGCATAGATTTCCTTTCCACACAGGCAGGAAGGCTTGTAGGTGAGCAGGTGGTACTTCTGAAAAAGCATTGCCTGTCGCCTTCCTCATGGGAACAGTGCTTAGGAGACTAGAAAGGAGCAAAACTGTGCAAGGAATAAAACAAGCCATAAAATGCTTCTTCGTTGTAATTCTTCCAAAATCAGAATATACTTTCCAATTATAACTCCAAAAATGAAATTAAAAAAAAAAATCAGAAGGGAAACTCACTCATGTGCAGTTCTGGACTTATTCTTACTTCAACGGACACAAATTCTGGGAATGGGGTTGTTGACAGTATGACCAGATCCCCAAACCTCAAAGAGGCCAAGGTCTTGGATTCCTCTCAGCCTGGCCTTTCTAGCGGACAATGACATGTTTGCATACTCACAAATAAAGCCATGATATTGGGCACTTTCACTTTCCCATAGAGCTCAATGCATGTTTTTTTGGCCATAGGATAGGAAGTTTTGATAGGAAGGAGATACAGTGGCACCTCATGTAACAAGTTTAATTTGTTCCAAAGGCATGCTTGTTATGTGAAACGCTCTTTACGTGAACCGTAAAGAGCCTGTTCCCATAGGAAATAATGAAAACTCAGATGATTGGTTCCACAACCCCAAAAATATTCATATAAAATGTTAACTGTATATAAAAATGATTGCAAAAAACTGTAATATAATATAAAACACTGCAATAAGGAAAATACTGTACAGTACTGAACTGTACTGTATCTTTGAAAACCTTTCATGGCTGATGTGAGGGTTATAGACAGGAGGATGACTTTGGTTGCAATTGTAAAGACACTTTCCTGGGAGTAAGAGCCATTGGACACAATGGGGCTTACTTCTAAGTGGTCATGGTTAGGATTGTGCTCTTTCACAATCGCTAATGGAGTCACAAAACGCTCTTTATTCAAGGTACCACTGTAGTTCAAAACTGATTTTTCCATTGGATTTTGGTCTTCAATATGAATCCTATGACATATGACATGATGGGGTACTGCACACCATTGCAAAGTTCCAAAATGAAGCCAAAATGGAGGACAATAAAGCCCTTTTGGAGGACACGCTGCCAGGAGGCTGAAAAAGAGGACAAATCCAGAAATTTACGGTCATATAGACACCAAGGAGATGATGTGAGGATGATAGTGACACCATCATCCTCACCCTGTGCAACCGGGGCACAGAATGCTAAACATTCTTATCTAGAATTATCTTGAATTGAAGTCTATATAGCATTTACTTCCGAATAAACATGAATAAATAAATATAAGTAAATGAAAAAGCATGAATAAACATGAATAGAAATGTTTCCTAATATTTTGAGTAGTTGCCACATTTCTTTATTTCTTCAAACGAAATCTCTACAGATTTTCAGGGCTTTCTGCCAAGTGCCTAATCCTCTTTTTCCATAGTAGGACGGGAAACAAGTACATGTTTGTAAGGTCACATAGGCGATGCTTTCACTACTTAGTTCTACCAGAAGAATTTATCCTCAAAGACTGTTATGGAAAAATGGCTGTTAATCTAAGGAAGTCTTGGGTCAATTACACATCTTCAGTTTCCATACAGGCATCACAAGGTCGAGTGATGAAGGCACCGTTTTGTTTGTTTCCCACATCCTTCAGCTTAAAGAAAGGTAGAAAAATGCTGTTTCATATAAAGCGTTTAAAACTGGACCATTCAACAGCTCTTTTTTTAAGGCTAGCACAGAAATTAATGGTAATTAATCCTTTCTCATGCATAATTTATTTCCAGGACCCCTCCCAGTGGATAATATTCTGCACATGCAGGGTCCACTCTTGCAGCTCACACAATTACATTCCTTTACATGCATCGGCCCAGCACACAGTGCATAGCCTTCTTGCAATTAATAAATTATACCTATTTTTGTTTTAAATTTAATAACAAGTAACATAGCATTTAAATTAACCACATGAAATCAACGCATGAGTATTTTTCGCTTTCAATTTGTCATGCTCCCTGTAAGAAACTGCAGAGGCATCCATGTGAACCCACTGTATCCATGGATGATAGGCTGCAATCCTAAACTACAGTTAGTCTGGCCTAAACCCTGGCATATGTCCTGTGCTGAACTGGGGGTGTCACAAAAGTGCCATAAGTCACTTCTGCATCACACATGGGGAAAGGTTAGGCCAATGCACAAATATGTGCTTTCCTACATCACCACAGGAACGGGAAGACCGATGAGTTGTGCCAGACTAGGTTAGGATTGCACCCTTAGGCTATAATTCTATTCACACTTTCTTGGGAGTAAGCCCCATTGACTATTAGGGAGTACCAAAGAAGCAAGATAATCTCTTGGGAAAGGGTTCCCAATGCATTGGATGACAAACTTGGGCCACCTGGCAAAAACTAAAATATTGTTATTTTTAAATACTACCATCATGTCATATATCATTCAATATGTAGTTTAGTGCAGAATGCAATGAAACAAACTGTTTTGAAATAGCTGTACTATATCAAATGTTATAACAACAAAAGAAACAGAAATCACAACTGCCTTATGTAACAAAAAATTAATATCTTTCACTTAAAACAAACCAATGGGATTGATTGTTTGAGAGGCAATGAGGTGTCATTGTGCGACTGTAGAGAACCAGTAAGGCGTTGATATGAGACAATTTCCATGTATCAGAGTAATATTAGAACACTTATTTTATGAGTTTTATGAGTGCCATCAAATTGGCCACTGGATTTTGATTGGTTCCTGATGTATACGGTGGACTGTGCTGATATACTGTATATCTTAAAATTAAATTAATGGCATTTGCACCAAGCCTATTGATGTCGTTGCAGTGAGGCTGTGTTTAAAACCCATTATTTTTTCCTACAACAAACTAAAATTATTGTGTTAAGATGCTCTGAAGCATTGTCTGTCTTCAACTTGGATGTGAAGCAGGTAATTCACATGTTAGGACCAGATAGTCAACAACTATTTGTGGCTCAAGATTCTGACACACCATTACACTGTTTTTTTATGCCTCTCCAATCCTATTGACTTAAAAGTATTGTAAAAGTGTCCTGAACCAGATTCTTAATCATTAAGGAAGCCTGCAAATTGGCCAGTGATAAATTTGCAACAGTGTGTTAACACACTTGTTAACTTGATTAAAAAGGTGGGGGGAGAGGAATTAAAATAAGCACAGGAGTAAAATCTGAGATGCAGAGGGTGACCAGAGTCCCAAATCTCAAAAGGAGTACAAGGTCTTAGATTCCTCTCAGCCAGGCCTTTCCGGCAGAGAATGGCACATTTGTCTACTCATGAGTAGACAGTATCGGACACTTTCACTTTCCCATAGCGCTCAATACATATTTTTAGTTTTAGTTTTTTGGCCATAACCTTTGATAGGAAGGAATTATTTCAAAACTTATTTTTGCATTGGATTCAGGGTTGCCAGACCTCCGGAATTTCCAGGAGACCTCCGGAAAACAAGCCCCTCCTCAGGGAAAATGCGGCCAGCCTCCGGGAAAATGGCCGCCATTTAAATTTGGTGTGCTGCAGCTGTGCACACTTGTTTGGCTGTGTCTGTGGCATGCGTTATCTTTGGTCCTGATCATGGGTGGACCATCATGCGGGAGAAAGAGTGAGCGGGAGAAGGAAGCTCCTTCCCCTCACCACCTCACTGTGGCTCAGATCACTCTCAGCCAGCAAGCTGGCAACGGTCTCCGGTGTGCTCTCCTCATGGGGCTGCAATCGCAGTCGCCCGCCGCCTTCGCCGCAGCCGCCCACCCCATGAGTCTGCTGCCAGTCTATTTCTGCCTCCATGCTCCATCGCCGGCCTCCTGGCATTGCTTGCCTGCTATTCCTTGATAGTCTGCCTACTGCTGCCTCGCTCCGTCGCCGCAGCTTCAACCTCCCGGCTGCCCCAAGTGAGGTGGAGGAATTGGAAAATGTGTGAGGCCCATGCTAGTTGTGTTGTGTCTACACAGAAGGAAACTCCATTATACAATGGGACTTCCTCCCAGATAATTGTGCCAGTATAATGGAGTTTTTGTCTCTCTCACAGCCGCAGTGAGTAGAGAGTTCCATCATTTTTCAATTTTAAAAGGGGTAATATAGTACTGAAATTAAATACAGGAGAGAAACACAAGTGTTTTTAGCTTATTTTTGCTTGTCTTACATTTTTGGGGTGTTCTACAATTTTTTTAATTGTAGGAATTTATGCAGGAATTTTGGCTTGGGGGCTAGGAATTTTTGCCGTTGGGGAGGAATTCTGACCTTGCCGTTCAGGGATTTTGCGTTTGGCATCTGGTCACCCTGAATGGGGCTTACTTCCAGGGAAGTACAGAGGGCTGCAGCCCCATAGCCCAATCCACAGCCTGCATACTCAGAAGTAAGTCCCATGATGACCAATGGGACTTACTCCCAGGTGAACAGGCTAGGATTGCAGCCTGAGAGGCCAATCCTAAAGCCCATTTCCCCCAGAGAAATCCTAAAGCCCCCTTCCTCCAGAAACCCCCACCAGCCTCCCCTGCTGCCCGTAGCACCCACTATCCTCAGCCACCCCCTCCAACAACCCTAGCCCTGCCTGTGCCCATTACCCCAAAGAAAACCCCCACCAGCCCTGCATTCACCCCTCCCCCCAGAAACCTCCCACTTACCTACTTTCCCCACCCCAGAGAAACCCTCAACCAGCCACCCCTGAATGCACCCACTGCCCCTTCCCCAAGGGTGTGTGTGTCTATTACATTAAAAAGGTAATATAGTGTTGAAATTAAGTACAGGAAAGCAATACAAGTATTTTTAAGCTTATTTTAACATGTCCTACATTTCTGGACAAATTTTTTTAATTATAGGAATTTTCTCAGGAATTTTGGCTTGGACTGAGAGGAATTTTGGCGTTAAATCAGGAATTTTGGGGTTGCCGTGCAGGAATTCCCAGTTTGACATCTGGTAACCCTGATTGGATTCTGCTGTTCAATACAAATCCAACGACATATGACATGATGGGGTCCTGCACACCATTGCAAAGTTCCAAAATGAAGCCAAAATGGAGGACAATGAAGCCCTTTTGGAGGACACCCGGACAGAAGGAAAAAAGAGGACAAATCAGGAAATTTCCGATATTATGATCACCCTAGAGATGCATGGTTACAATACCTTAGATCAGTGTACTACATTTCTGAACAGATGGATATAATAGAAATAAGATGCAGTTGTTGGATTTATGATTTAGTTGAAAATTCTCTTTTTACGTAGATAGGGAGAAATTACACATCATTAATTTCCTCTGGGCAGAATAATTAAACTCTTTAAGATGTCTGGCTTATTAAACTCTTAGAAGAAAGAATTTTTTAACCAAAGTCAGAAAAGGTCAATTTTTGTCCCTGTTGCTTAACTATATTTTTAATAAAGAAGATTCGGGAAATGTTTCTCTTCTTTGCTTGCCCACAGAGGTTATGTCACACCTTACATGTGCCTAACTTGATTTTAGCTACTGTAATAAATGCTTGATCGCAGGGCATTCTTCTCATAGCTAAGGTGCCTTATGAATATCTTCTTCCCACCAGAAATAAAGGCCAGGAGTAATTTATTCCAGTGGATTGTCCTACTTCCGTCAAACAGAAAATAGATCTGATAATAGTGCAATTTTCAAGTGGAATTAAAAGGCATATTCAAGAATCAGTTATCCGGATACTTTCAGTGGGAGTTTTTAGAACTGTAGATTTTGTTGAGGCTAAAACATTGTGCGTAGCCCAACCCTGGGCATATGTCATGTGCTGACCTGGTGGTGTCACAAAAGTGCCATAAGACACTTGTATGCCGCTCCTGGGCAAGTGTTAGGCTAATGCACAGACATGCGCTTGCCTCCCTATATCACCACGGGAGCGTGAAGACCGATGAGTTGTGCTGATGTAGGTTAGGCTCGCATCCTATCTTATGAAATTGTGTCATAGAGCAAATTTGCACAAAGCAATCATTCACACTGAGAGCCCAATCCTAACTTGTGCTAGCGTGCTTGTACTATATACAGGGCATGTTTTGAGCTCCTCGTGAGTCAGCCTGTGGCAAGCTGAAACTTTTCTCCTGATCCCAGGGTGAGCCATAACAGCCCCAATGGAGCACCCTGGATCTGCACAACTTAAACCAGTGGCACAAATACAGTACAAGGAGTCCAGGATTGCCCCACGCTGCCCAGGAATAGGGCTAGGATCTAGCATAAGGGCTGGATTCTGGCCCTAACTCCTCCTACCTACCTGCCAGCCCCCAGGATCGCCCGCCACCAACCTTTCCCCATCCCAAAATGTCTCTCTTCTGTCTTGTATTTTAAGGAATTGTTATCAGTACAACAGTAACACTATTCATTAATCAATAACAATAGTAATAAATACCAATAGTAATAAAAATGGTGGGTTCAATATATTTACAAAATTAGTATAGTTTAATGCATTAGACTATACTAATAGTTAGACTATACTAGTGTATATAATACAGTGGACAACCAAAATTCGCGGGGGTTCCTTTTATGGAACCCCCGCAAATTTTGAAAACCTGTGAATTGCGATATGTGGGGGAGGGGGACTCAGTTCCTGGGGTCCCTGCCTTATGTGGGGAGGAGGGTGCAAGGGGATCCTGCAGGCAGCCAGGCAGGAAAGCAGGCATGCAATCCTACCAAGAGGGAGGAAACCCAGTGCTTCCACTTCCAAGAAGGAGGAGGTCCCTCGTCAAAAGCGGAAGCACCAGGTTTCCTCCCCCTTGGGAAGATTGCGCACCTGCTTGCTTGCCTGACTGCCTTCAGGATCCCCTTGTACCCTTTTCAGTGGTGGGCTTCAGAAGGTTCTCACAGTTTCTATAGAACCCTTTGCTAATGAGCACCTGGTTCTGAGAACTGGTTACTAATGAGACATAGAACCTGTTGTTAATTTAGGTTATTAGGACATAGAACCTGTTGATAATTTATCTGAATCCCACAATTGCCCTCCTCCCTATGTAAGTCAGGGACCCCAGGAACTGAACCCCATCATACTGCAATTGTGGGAGTGGCATAGCTGGGGTGTGTGCAAAGGTTGGCCCCCAATACAGGCAGAAAAAATTCATGAAAGACTGGGACCGCGAACCCAGAACTGCAAATTAGTGGGGATTCATTGTATGCTAATGTATAATATACCATAGTCTAAAAATATAGTATAATACAACTGCAGATTGAAATTGCCAGAGAAAATATTAATGTGCATGCATGCATGCGCACATGCAGATAGACACACACAGACACACAAACACACACACACACACTTGTCTGTGCTTATAAAGACCTTTGAAACAGGACTGCCATTTAAGGTGATTTTTCTTCAATAAAAGCATGACTTTTCTGCACTACGAAAAAGTCATGCAATAAAAGTAAAGGTTAAGAACAAATATCAGATAAAACAAATCTGCTGTTACATCAGTTTGTATCTCTACATGATCATCATGTCACAGGTATTGTCAAAGGTGATCATGGAAACAAAAATTTGGAATCAAATTTACATTGATTCTTCCCAAACACAAGTGGTGTAGTTAGAAGGGGTGCAAAGAACTAAGTTTTGCTGGGAGCCTCCTCGGGTCATGCAAGCAGCCCTTTCAAAAGCATTCTGGACTGGGGGGGGGGAATATTCTCTGCTTCGGGGCATTGCAATAGGATTAGGCTCTTAGTATATAAAATATCTCAGGTCACTGTAGTACAAAATATTCTTCTGACACTTTAAATTGAACTGCTAAACTGTCATCATTATCATTTTTTTTTACCAAAATGTACTCCATTATGTAGAAAATTGCATGTTCTCATCTAGATGAGATAAAACAAAATTGCCCAAACAAATCACTGAAATGCATTATGGCTTGAATATTTCCTTATTCCACAAATTGTTTTGATACACTTGAAAAAATATACAGAATTATTTCAGATCTCCATTGTGAGGTCCTGGAATACTCTTTAACACCCTGTAAGAAATTATTGGGAGTTTTTTGCTACCCCACCTTTTATGAAGTAGTCCAAAGGCAGGGTGACCATATAGAATGGAGGACAGAGTACCTGTACCTTTAAGCATTGCGTAGAGGAGGGAATTGAGGCAGGTGCTGCTTTTTACACACTGTTGAGCTACCCCTGCCTCAGTTCCCTCTACTATACAAGGCTTAAAGGTAAAGATAGAGGCACTCTGTGCTCCATTCTGTATGGTTACCCTGTCCCATGGGGGCAAAAAGAAAGATATAATCAGGATTGTCAGTAGGATTGCATCACCTGGTGTGATGATGCCAGCATAGTCCATCCCATCATCTTCCATGCGCCCATGCTCACTTTCCCATAGAGCTCAATGCATATTTTTTTTTATTTGATAGGAAGGAGATATTTCAGAACAGATTTTTGCATTGGATTCTGCTTTTTAATACGAACCCAACAACATATGACATGATGGGGTACTGTACACCATTGCAAAGTTCCAAAATGGAGGACAATGAAGCCCTTTTGGAGGACACCCAGACAGGAGGCTTAAAGAGGACAAATCCAGAAAATACAGTCATATGGTCACCCTGTGGGCAGGGCAATGCCATCACTCTGCCACACCTCATTGCTCCATCCAAACTGATTTTTTTGCCATAACTTTTGATCAAATAGTGATATTTATATGATGTTTCATTTCATTAAATGTAGATTCTGTCTAATTCTGTGTCCAAAACTTCAATTTCCAAGATCTTGGAATGAATGATGAGAAACAGTGTATTATTGTGTTCACACTGCAATATTTTCACAAACAAGAGCATATCTACAGGGGGCAGTGCAGTAAGTATTGCAGTGTATAACATGCTGTATGACGGCCCCTTCCCATGCACTATTGGAGCCATTCTAGGCTACGATGGCAATGTTGCAGCACCCACAATACTGACTACCAATAGTAGTAAAGTTGGGGTTGCCATATGTCCCAAAAAACAGGGACAATCCCAATATTTGGGGATTGTGTTCACATACCGGCAAACAGGACAGAGAGTCCTGTGATGTTGTGGGGGCATTACAAAACTTCTGCACCATACATGTGCCTGCCTCCCCATACCACCACAGCAACAGTGAATGGATGGGCCAGTTGTGCCAGTCTA
Organism: Cryptoblepharus egeriae; assembly: GCA_030015325.1. Lineage (NCBI taxonomy): Eukaryota > Metazoa > Chordata > Lepidosauria > Squamata > Scincidae > Cryptoblepharus > Cryptoblepharus egeriae. The sequence goes on along the minus strand of JAREYC010000008.1, from coordinate 66,423,321 downwards.
AATAGCACCTGGAATCTTCGTACTACAAAACCCCAGTTCTTGAAAATGTGGCAATCTTTGAATATGTCATTATAAATCACTGTGATCTGAGATAACAATCATATCTTTAACCTAATCCTTTTCTGAAAAAAGTCCAAATTCCCAAAAAAAGTTCAAAGCTTGAAAGAGATAACATCTGAATGCATTTCAGTATGAGAAATTAATTTGGAATAGAGATAAATTTAAGTGGCAAACCATCTCATGGTGGGCAGGGAAGGAGCCTGACGAGTCCTTACGCTTACATAGTCATCCTAATCTTGTAATGCCATTGATGTAATACATTTAATTCCTGTAGCTAATACAAATCATGCGGCACACAGACTTTTCTGTGAAGTTGCTCTGCTTATTTTTTCCCCCACAAAGACTTAGACGGGATTAACTCTGTAACCCCTTATCTTCACATTGGAATTAAGCTGTAACAAATTTGCATGTTGGGAAAATTTTTTTTGATGGTGGGGCTCGGCTTTAAGTCATGCTTATTAAAGCGAAGGCAAGTTCAGTGCATTTCGGCAGCTTTTTGCAAGATCACAGAACAGGATCCAGAAGGTTAAAAGACTAAATAGTACAAAGGCTCTTCTTACGCAGGAAATGTGCATTTCGTATGACCTCTGAGTAGATAAGCAGGAGGAAGACAAACAATGTCCCTGGTGGTAGCTACAACTTTCTGAATGGAATTTGAGAACAAGTAGTGAGTTAGGTTGGCATTAAGATTGCCATTCAGAGTGCAATCCTAACCAGTTTAGGTCAACACAATTCACCCATCTCCCTCATCACATGGTGGTGTGGAGAGGCTGGCGCATGTCCGTGCAGTGGCCTCACCCCCCCCCCCCCAGGAGTGGCGCAGAAGTGCCTTATGTCACTTCTGGCCCCAGCGGCCTAACTCATTCATAGCCCAATCCTAACCAGGCTCCCCATGTTGGGTTACAGTGGTTCCTAAATGGAAGAGAGGCAGCTAGAAGATGCAGATCCTGATGATGCCCTTGGCTGATTGCACAGGCTTTGGAGATAATTGCCTCTTCTTTTCATTAAGAGACTCATTTACACAACAGACTCTCCGCTATGAGAGACAAGCCTGCTTCATTATTGTTGCGTTTTGACCACTCTCATATAGGTGGTCCATTTACATGACAGTGGTCAAAATGCAACAAGTAGGCTCTATATGACCACTGTCATATATGTGATCCATTAGGGTGTGGTGCTAGTTTGCCTCCTTGTGGTGCACCCCAGATAGCAGAAAACAGTGAACCAAACAACTAGCAACAATTGGTGGCCGGACTACAATGAAGGATTGGCAGTTGGCAATGGCAGCCAGACATCACTGTAGAAATCCTGGCTTTCTATATACAGTGGTACCTCACTTAACAAGCCCCTCACTTAACAAGCGTTTCACATAACAAGCAAAAATTGTGTTAAATGGGGCTTACTCCCAGGAAAGTATCTTTAGGATTGCAGCCTTTATAGGATCATACACATTGAATGCATGTTTTGAATTCAATTCCTGTGTTTTGTCATCATTTTTACATCCAGTTAATATTTTTATATGACTATTTTGGGGGTTGTGGAACCAATCATCTGAGTTTCCATTGTTTCCTATGGAAAAATTCACTTAAAGAGCATGCCTTCAGAATTAATTAAGCTCTTTATGTGAGGCACCACTGTACATTGTTATGCAAATAGTTGTTAAGTGGCGCAACTGTGTTACAAATGTCAGGGATACAAAAAGAAGTAATGGAAACGTCCAATACTGGGACACATTTGACTGGGACAGTTATCCAGGATCCTGTCACTGGGACAGATGCTTCAAACTGGTAGATTCATGTATTATATTAGAAGGTTCCCTGAATACATTCCAAAAGTCACTGTTGTCTACAACACTCTGTAATGGAGAATGACAGCCTTGTCACTCAGCGCATGAAAAGCTGCACATAAACAGATTAGATGTGAAGACCTACCAAACAGAGACAACAAGGAAATTGCAACGTTGATGAATAGCACTTATGTCCTCAAAGCAGGCCACTCTTGATGATGCAGATGGCTGCCACAGGCAGGAAAACAGAGAAGCCCTCCTTAGGAAACAGAACTAATAGAATTGATTTGGAAAGCAGCTCTAAAGGGGATGTGGGCATATTAACTAAGTCCTGATTGATGTCTTATTTCTGATTTATATTTGTAATCCAGTGGCCATCCAAACATGCCACAGCTGTGCACAACAGCGGGATAAAATAATGTGTTGCTGTAGATTGTTAAAAGCCATCTATACAATGCTTGCTTTTAATATAAATGTACGTGTTGTTCATGCTAATTTTAGTTTTAGTACAAACTTTTGAAATGATTAGTAGAAACTGAAGGCTGCAGTGCTACTATTCTGCAAAGTATATTTCAGATCCACACAATATGGTTTGTTATTAAATTTTTACACAGGTGGTGGATCAGAAAAAATATATACAGTATATATAAATTTGCACAGGTGGTGGATCAGAATAGGCCTCCACCAGTCTTGAAAGACTATGGTATCGTGCTCGGCGCTGCATACGCTGCATGAGAAGCACGAAAGCCTGGGTTAGATTGTTATGGAGGATAGGCTATTACCCAAGCAGCAAATCCCCCCTCTCCACGCCACTGAATTAGTCCAATGGAAAGGCGGAGCCAATACAATTGGCTCGTCAGAGCTGGGCTAAGGACAGGAGCTCACCCTGTCTTGTGGGACCAACCCGGGTCTCGAATCCTGGCCTGCTGGTTAACAGGCACAGTGTCTTAACCGCTTGCGCCACCCACAGCCACATTTTATATATATATATATATATATATATATATATATATATATATATATACACACACATACATACATACTAGCGAAAGGCATACCCGCGTTGCGGGAGTAACTTCCCCATACAACATCCTCCATGGCGCATCAACAACCCATGCGCAACCTACCCCCATGTACAACATTCCCCTGTGCGCATCATCCCCACGCACAACTTTCCCTATGTGCATCATCCCCCCATGTGCAACTTCTCCCTACATGCAACTTCCCCCATGCGCAACTTCCCCCAATGTGCAACTTCCCTCCATGCGCAACTTCCCCCATGCGCAACTTTCCTACATGCGCATCATCCCCCCATGCGCAACTTCCTCGCATGCGCATCATCCCCCGTGCGCAACTTCCCCCATGCGCAACTTCCCCCCATGTGCACCATCCTCCATGCGCATCATCCCCATGCGCATCAACCCACCATGCGCATCATACCGCCATGCGCAACTTTCCCCCCATGCGCAACTTCCCTCCATGCGCACCATCCCCCATGCGCATCATCCCCCATGCGCAACTTCCCCCCATGTGCAACTTCCCCCCCATGTGCAACTTCCCCCCATGCGCAACTTCCCCATGCGCATCGTCCCCCCATGCGCATAATCTCCCATGCGCAACTTCCCTGCATGCGCAACTTCCCCCATGCGCAACTTCCCCATGCGCAACTTCCCCATGCGCAACTTCCCCCATGTGCATCATCCCGCCATGTACAACTTCCCCCATGCGCATTATCCCCTCATGCGCATCATCTCCCATGCGCAACTTTCCTACATGCGCAACTTCCCTACATGCGCATCATCCCCCATGTGCATCATCCCCCCATGTGCATCATCCCCATGCGCAACTTCCCCCATGCGCAACTTCCACCCATGCGCAACTTTCCTACATGCGCATCGTCCCCCCATGTGCAACTTCCCCCATGCGCAACTTTCCTACATGCGCAACTTCCCCCATGCGCATTATCCCCCCATGCGCAACTTCCCCATGTATAACTTCCCCCATGCGCATCATCCCCCATGCGCATCATCCCCATGTGCATTATCCCGCCATGCGCATCATCCCGCCATACGCAACTTCCCTCCATGCGCATCATCCCCCATGCGCAACTTCCCCCATGCGCAACTTTCCTACATGCGCAACTTTCCTACATGCGCAACTTTCCCCATGCGCAAATTCCCCCATGCACAACTTCCCTACATGTGCATCATCCCCCCATGTGCATCATCATCCCCCCATGCGCAACTTTCCCCTTGCGCAACTTCCCCCATGTGCAACTTCCCCCATGCGCATCATCCCGCCATGCGCAACTTCCCTCCATGTGCAGCATCCTCGTCAGCGCAACCTCTTCCTCCAAAAACATCCCCCAGTTCACCAGGGTCTGAGCACCAAACTGGCTGGATGTTGTTCAGTCTCCCATGTTAAGTATAGAACAGAAACACGTTGCCCCCTTTTCAGCCCCTGAAGGGTTAAAGTTCTCCAGATGGTTCTTGGTGGGTGTTCAGGTGACAGAAGGAACTCCCAGAATTCCATGCTTCAGGCCCAGCAGTTGGGGAGGAATGTTGATGAGTCAGCAATTCTCAATGCAAAGTATAGGGAGGAAAACGCGTTGCGCCCCTCTTCACCCCTTCCGGTTGGAATTTCGGAAAACCGGTTCTTAGTGCACCCCTCCGTCACAGAAGGAACACCCACCCCAAATTTCACGCTTCTAGGCCCAGCGGTTTTGGCAGGGCGGTGATGAGTCAGTGAGTCAGTCAGTGAGTCAGGGAGTCAGTCAGTGAGTGACTTTTCTCTTATATATATACGGATAATATATATGTTGAGTCTCTGCTCAACATCTGCCACATGGAGAAAAACCTAATGTTTAAAATTTATTTTTATCTTTGTCTTCTTTCAAGTACCTGTATTGTGTGGGAGACGGTCTAGTCCAGGATTTTACCTGTGGCTCCCCAGCTGTAGTGCAATGCTGTGATCACTGCATCACACTATCTTAATAGTCTAAGCTTAAAGCCGAATCTTATACCTATGGTGAGACTTCAAATATTTATTTTTTCCGCAAGTTATTAATCGGTGGAACTCCTTCCCACAGGTTGTGGTGACAGCTGACGAATGTGACTTATGACCATGGATGCTGGGTGTGCGGAAAATCTGTCATTTTAGATAGGCTCCACATCTGATGGATTTAAGGTGCAATACTAAACAATTTAGGCCAGTCTAACTCACCTGGCATATCTTCCTGTGGTGGTGTGGGGAGGTTGGTGGATTCCTATGCACCGGCCTATCCCTTGCAGGAGGGGGGCAGAAGCACCTTATGGCACTTTTGAAAAAGAGGCAGTAGGGGGACAGTGAGAGCAGTTGGGGTGGAAGTTGGGGGAGGAAGGAGAAGCCTCAGCAGTGCAGGAGGAAGCTCCAAAGCACTCCCTGGTCTGTTCCAACATCATTGAAGGGCAGCCATTTTGATGCTTGCTCCTGAGGAAAATCCTGCCTGGCTACTCCAGAACCCCAATCCCTCTAGACTACTCCCAACTACTCTCTTCTCTAGAGGACCAAGAAGGGGCACTGGTGGCAGGAATCCCCTCATGTGAGGGACATTCTTTCTCCCCCCACAGCCACTTCAGCTGATTTGAGTTGCTCTCCAAGGGGAACAAGAGGGGCATTGGTGGCAGGAATCCCCTCATCTGAGGGACATACTTTCTCCCCCCACAGCCACCTGAGGTGATTTGAGTTGCTCTCCAAGGGGAACAAGAGGGGCATTGGTGGCAGGAATCCCCTCATGTGAGGGACATACTTTCTCCCCCCACAGCCACCTGAGGTGATTTGAGTTGCTCTCCAAGGGGAACAAGAGGGGCATTGGTGGCAGGAATCCCCTCATCTGAGGGACATACTTTCTCCCCCCACAGCCACCTGAGGTGATTTGAGTTGCTCTCCAAGGGGAACAAGAGGGGCATTGGTGGCAGGAATCCCCTCATGTGAGGGACATTCTTTCTCCCCCCACAGCCACTTCAGCTGATTTGAGTTGCTCTCCAAGGGGAACAAGAGGGGCATTGGTGGCAGGAATCCCCTCATGTGAGGGACATACTTTCTCCCCCCACACCCACCTGAGGTGATTTGAGTTGCCAGAGAATGCCATCTGCCCCCATTACCAGCTCCTGTGGTCCCTGGTGAGCCCTGCTCCCTGCAGCCAGGTGCTTGGTGGTGGAGGATCCTTTCCTCCCCCATGCACTCAAGCCACATATCCATGTGGGTAAAGCCATGGAAAACCTTTATTAGAATTGCTTTAATGGTCCACTAGGCAGGTGTAGTGACAAAAGGCCTTGCATCTCAAGACAAAATAGAAGGTATAGAGAATGCTTTAAATATTTGTAGGTTTGGGGATTTGTGTTTTGTTGATTTGCAAACATGAAAACTGCAGAAAGTGGTATTAACTGCTTTTATTTCAAGATTTCAAATATGTAAAGCTGTAAGAGAGTCCACTGATTGATTGGTTGACTGACTGACTGCATATTTTGGAGTGGTTTGTGTTAAAAGAGAATTTTCCCCTTGTTCTTGCAAGATTTGATGCAAACTAACCTTCCTTTCCCTTCCACTGTTGCCCCCCCCCAGGAAAGCAGCAGGAGAGACAGGAGGGCCTGAGTCAAGACCACAGCCGTGCGCAGAGAGGGCCTTGTGCAAAGGCGCATCCAAAAGGAGGCTCCACACAGCGCTCCCTTCTTCGCTTGGGGCTCTGGGAGCTGATCTGGGTCTGCCTCCAGCTGCTGACCGGAGCTCCAGGCTCCCTCCTTCCCCAGTCAGGCCCATCATCGGCTGCAGCTGAGGCTGAGTGTGCCCCATAAGTGACGCCTGCCTGGCCTTTCTCTGGGGTGAGAAAACAGACTGGGGAGAGAAGGTCTGGAGGGAGGAAGAGGCATGACTTGCACCCTCCAGGAACCTGCAAAGGGAGGAGGAAAGCCTGCTAGGGGGGCTGGAGCCAGGAGGGAATGGGAAGGTCTGAGCCCAGAGAGAGAGGGAAGGCCTGGGAGATGCTGTGCAAGAAGGCCCAGGCAGGCACGGAAAGGGCTGGTTCTTGATCCTGCAGAGAGAGAAGGAACCAGAGGTTTGGTTCTGCGGTTCTTGCAGAGGCTCCACCAGGGAAATCCAGGAAAAGAAGGACCTGCCAGAGTCTCTTTCTGCACCTTCAAAGCCAAGGCCTTATAGAGCCCCCTTTGGGATGGTTTGATGCTCCCAGATATGTCGAGGGCCCCCGCAGGACTTCTCAGATCTATTAAACTGTTTGCAACTCTCCCTACCCCCATAAAATCCTTGATTAAAATAGCACTTGTGCAGTATATATCTTTTTACAAAGGTTCATTTTTAATAGATTATAATTTATAATCACTTTCAAAATGAACCAAGTGGTGATCCAGGAGAGTAGAGCTCCTTTTGCAATGCTCTTCCCAGCCAAGATGGCCTCTATATTCACAGATGCCCAGCTTGTAATCACCAGGAATAAAGAGCCATGGGGTATGACCTATCCTCACTATCTGAATATACTGTGTCCATCTCCTCTGCAACATCTCTAAAATGATGGGCCAGGAATTCAACACTTGCATGTACATGAAGCAAGTGTGCAAAGGTGAAAAACCTCATGCAGTCTCCTTTCTCTCCCTGACAGAGAGTAGAGAAAGAGGATCGAAGGGATCCAAACCCTGTGCATGGACAGACATGGCTGCTGCTCATCCAGACCAGGTAAAGGATATTTGACAGGGACACCTTGGGGAGTAGCTGAGGAGATCCCACGGGTAGAATTGCACTGGACAAAAAGCTTTAGGGGTGCAACAATCTGAGCTTGACTCTAGTGGTCAAAAATGTGAATTCCTCTTATGTATAAATAATAATAATACTATTAATAATAATAATAATATGCCATACCAGGTGACAGCAGAATTGAGGAGAAACAACTGGAAAAGATATCCTGCTACCAAGATCTAAGAACTGAATTACAGCAAATCCTGTGTAAGCCAGCACAGGTGGTTCCAGTGATAATTGGCACACTGGATAACTGGCACAACGAAGGATGCCTTTGTTGCTTAAGGAAGGTCATTAAGGTCCTATTCACTTTATATGCCAGGCATTCACAGATCCACGTATGTGGCATTGAGTCATAGGCTTTCCTGTAGTCAGTCCAAGCTGTGCACAGATTAGTCTGTCTAGTTTTCGAGTCTTGGGCTACAGTACTGTCTATGAGCAGCTGATGTTTTGAGCCCCTGGTGTTCTTCCCAGTGCCTGCTCATATGCTTTTGCAATTAAGTTGCTATGATGCCTGATAGGATTTTCCAAGTTGTAGAGAGGCAGGTTATGGGCCGATAATTGGATGGTGTTGTTCCTTTTTAGGGGTCTTTCTGAATCAGTACTGTCCTCCCTTGCGTGAGCCAAACTGGGTGGGAGCCTGCTGCTAGCAGCTGGTTCATTTGCACTGCTAGATGTTCATGCAGAGCTGTTAACTTCTTTAGCTAGTAAGTTTGGATGATGTCTGGCCCTGGGGCTGTCCAGCTCTTCGTATTCCTGATTCGTTGCTGGACATCTCCAGTTGTGATGGTGACTGGCTCTTGTTCTGGGAGATCGCTGTGGCTTGCTTTTAGTTCTTATAGCCATTTTGTCTGGTGTTATATATTATCTCTTTCTCCCATATGTTTTTCCAGTACTGTTCAGTTTCTGCTACTGGGGGTTCTGTTTTTACTATGTTGTTACACTGCAGTTGAGAGTATACCTTGGATGGTTCTTTGGAAAACAGGGCGTTTATCCTCCTAGCCTCTGCTTCTCTGGTATATATCTCTTTAGTCTGGCAGCCAAAGCTGTGAGCCTTTGTTTTGCAGTCTCAAGGGCTTCAGGTAGAGTCAGGCCCTGATATTTTCTAAGTATCCGAGATTGGTTTTTGATCTTCACCCTCTTCTGTAGTTCCACCAATGGGCTGACTTATTTCCGAGTTGTCTTGATCTTAGCTTCTAGCCTCAGTTTCCAAGGGGTGTGTGTGCTGATGTTGTTTCCTTGTTTAATGGAGTAGCCAAGGTTTTCTAGTGGCTGTGAAAACCAGGTAGAAAACAGCCACTAGAAATGGCTGTGGCATATATTAATTTCTTAGTTTGGGTTATAGTAGTGGTGGGGATTGTCAACAAGGCCGTTATGACAATCCCAAATATATATAATAGTTTTTATCACCCTCCATGGGTGATGTATGTATGTGATCCGCAATCTCAGTATCTTAGCTGTTCCTAGCAATGTGCTTTTCTGGATCGAATTATATATATCTATAAACCGAAAAGTTATATATATATATATAAACTGGTTTATATATATATATAAACTGGTTTTTATATATATATATATATATATATATATATATATATATATATATATATATATATATATATATATATATGTGTGTGTGTGTGTGTGTGTGTGTGTGTGTGTGTGTGTGTGTGTGTGTGTGTGTGTAAACCAAAATTATATCTCTAGGTTTGTTTGTGTGTTTGCTTATTTGATTAGTTACTTGGACCAGGGTGACCATATAGAATAACTAGAAAAGAGGACAATGGGTCCCTGAAATGTAGGACACCCAAAAAATGTAGGACAGGACAAAATAAAATCATAAACCTCATATATAATGCTTCATGTAGTTGACTGAGGGCAGAATTCTAAACAATTTAGGCCAGCATTGCACACACCTGCCATAATGTACCGTAGTAGTGAGCGGAGACAGACAAATGCCTATACTCTGGACTAAGGGCACAATCCAGAGCAACTACGGGGAGTCCTTGCTCCGGTGTAAGAACAATTTGCTCTGGATTGCAATATAAATTTCCCATAGGTTTTCATTAGGTGGTACAGTAACTATGGATACACATAATGTCTCTTATGTGCTCCTGTAGTTGCTCTGGATTGAAGGGCCACCCCACCAGGAGTTATGCCAACCTAACTGGGGTTTAGACTGTGCCCTCAAACACTCTATTATTTATTGGAAAATTTAAAAGAAATACATGTAATTAGTTAACTATAATTTTTTAATTCTCTGCTGCCAGTCCCAATGAGGATGACAAAAGACTAGAAGAGAGGACAAGTCCTGGGAAAGAGGCCATCTGGTCACCCTGGTTTGGACTGGTGTGGTTCAGAACTGTGGCTGGGCCAGTCAGAAGAGGCAGTTGGGGGGCAGTGAGAGCAGTTGGGGGCAGGTGGGGTGGAAGTTGGGGGCGGAAGGAGAAGCAGGCTGGGGATCCGTCTCCATCCTCAGCAGTGCAGGAGGAAGCCCCAAAGCATGCCCTGGTCTGTTAAAACATCCTTTCAGAGTGGCCATTTTGATGCTTGCTCCTGAGGAAAATACTGCCTGGCTCCCCCAGAACCCCAATCCCTCTTGAACACCCCCAATTACTCTCTCGTCTTCGAGATGAAAGGGGCATTGCTAGATGGAATCCCCTCTTCTAAGGGACGTTCTTTCTTCCCCCACAGCCTCCTGAGGTGATCTGGGTTGCTCTCCAAAGGGACCAAGAGGGGGTATTGGTGGCAGGAATCCCCTCATCTGAGGGACATTCTTTCTCTCCCCAAAGCCTCCTGAGGTGATCTGGGTTGCTCTCCAAAGGGACCAAGAGGGGGTATTGGTGGCAGGAATCCCCTCATCTGAGGGAGATTCTTTCTCTCCCCAAAGCCTCCTGGGGTGATCTGGGTTACTCTCTTGAAGACAGAAGGCCTAACTATGAGATTGAAATTTTTCTTTATTTTTCCCATATAAGGTAATGCTGTTTTGCCTATTGTTATGCCCATAAAAGGAATGTAATGATATGACATGACCAGATAAGGCGCCCCCCAGAATCTGACCAGGCTGATTGCAGCACCCCTTTGAGCATCACAAATAGATCTATGTATCTTAGGCCTTAAACCTCTAGCTGAAAGCACGACGCAGCATAATTCTCCCTGTCAGCATAATGTAGCTATAGCCTGAACCTTCTCAGCTAAGCAGAAACAGTTGGGCCTTCTTCATGGCCGTGATCTGGTGCCAAACTTGATAAGTAAACAATGGCCGTTCTGTAAGTTAACTACAAAGAGCTTTGCTCCCAGGCCTAAGCACAGCTTATAGTTACTAAGTATAAGATACTACCCAGCCTGGTACAGTGTGATCTGAAAAGGTGAGATCACTCTAAAGAAATGCTCAAACATTACTGAGCATGCTTGCCAGTAAACCAAGCATAGTTGCCTGTAAACCAATTAGAATTGTTTGTTATGATCATGTTGTATGATGCAGCCTATGGAACAGAATAATGCTTTCTTGCTTCTGTAACCTGCTTTGCCACTATAAAAGATTAAGGCCGGCAGCCATCTTGGCTGGCTCCTCACTTTGGGACACAAGTCCAAGAAGTTTGCCCGACACGTGTTGAATAAAGATCCTCTTTCTGATAACTCGAGTTGACTGGGGATTTTCTAAAAAGTCTTACAGTAAAGAGCTCTGACTGGAATTGTGTAAAAGCTTAGCTTAGGCATAGCTTGTGGCCACACAGGGATTAGCCATGATGCTCAGTGTTGGCCCTTAGTACCAAGTAAACCTGTGAAACCTTCCTACAGCTATCTGTGTCATTTGTTTCAGGTATCTTTCAGGTAACATATCCATGTGGGTAAAGCCATGGAAAAACTCTATTAGAATTGCTTTAAGGGTTCACCAGGCAGGATTAGTGACAACAGGCCTTGCATCTCAAGGAAAATTGAAGGTGTAGAAAATGCTTTCAATATTTGGAGATTTGGGGTTTTGTGTTTTGTTTCTGTGCAGAAAGTGGTGTTACCTGCTTTTAATTCATGGTTTCAAACATGGAAAGCTGTAAGAGAGTCCATTGATTGATTGACTGATTGACAGCACATTTGGGAGTGGTTTGTGTTTACGGAGAACTTTCCGTTGTTCTGTGTCCCTTTCCAGGCATGTCTGAATCTGGCCTCTGACTGGCTCAAGACTTGAAGGTTTCCTGCAAACTCACCTTCCTTTCCCTTCCACTGTCCCCCCCCCCCCCCCAGGAAAGCAGCAGGAGAGACAGGAGGGCCTGAGTCAAGACCACAGCCGTGCGCAGAGAGGGCCTTGTGCAAAGGCGCATCCAAAAGGAGGCTCCACACAGCGCTCCCTTCTTCGCTCAGGGCTCTGGGAGCTGATCTGGGTCTGCCTCCAGCTGCCGACCAGAGCTCCAGGCTCCCTCCTTCCCCAGTCAGGCCCACCATCGGCTGCAGCTGAGGCTGAGTGTGCCCCCTAAGTGACGCCTGCCTGGCCTCTGGGGTGAGAAAACAGACTGGGGAGGGAGGGATTAGAGGGAGGAACGGGCACGACTTGCACCCTCCAGATTGTGCAAAGGGAGGAGTAAACTCTGCTAGGGGGCTGGAGCCAGGAGGGTCTGAGCCCAGAGAGGGAGGGAAGGCCTGGGAGATGCTATGCCAAGGCACGCACAGAAAGGGCTGGTTCTTGATCCTGCAGAGAGAGACGGAACCAGAGCTTTGGCTCTGCGGTTCTTGCAGAGGCTCCACCAGGGAAACCCAGGAAAAGAAGGATCTGCCAGATTCTCTTTCTGCACCTTCAAAGCCAAGGCCTGATGGAGCCCACTTTGGGATGGTTTTATGGTTCCAGGTATGTCGAGCACCCCTGACGCCTCTGATCTATTAAACTGTTTGCAGAAGGAGGATCTGTTTGGGGTCTGGTCCTCCCCCTGCCCCAAAAATAAATTCTTGATTAAAATAGCACTTGTGCAGTATATATGTCCATTTTTAATCAATTATAATTTATAATCACTTTCAAAATGAACCAAGTGGTGATCCAGGAGAATAGAGCTCCTTTTGCAATGCTCTTCCCAGCCAAGATGGCCTCTACATTCACAGATATCCAGCTTGTAAGCACCAGGAATGAAGAGCCATTGGGTACAACCTGTCCTCACCATCCGAATATACTGTGCCCATCTCCTCTGCAACATCCCCCAAATGATGGGACAGGAATGCAACACTTGCATGTGTAGCAAGTGTGTAAAGGTGAAAAGCCTCATGCAGTCTCCTTTCTCTCCCTGACAGAGAGTAGAGAAACAGGATCGAAGGAATCCATACCCTGTGCATGGACAGACATGGCTGCTGCTCATCCAGACCAGGTAAAGGACCTTTGAGGGGGACACCTTGGGCTTACTAGTGGTGCAGCTAAGGAGAGCCAGTGGGTAACAGTTGCTCTTGACAACTAGCTTTTCGGGTACAACAATCTAAGCTTAACTCTAGTGGTCAAAAATGTGAAAACCTGTTAAATATAAATAATAATATTAATATCATGTCATATATCACTAGAAAGGAAAAGAAAGACCTTTCTTCTTTTTCCATTGGCTTGCAGGCATGACCTTGGCTGACTCGCCATGAATGTGTTGATGCTCAGAATATTCAACTCTTCTCCAATGGTTCTTGCTAAGGGGACGTGGTTATCAGGTTGCATGAAATTAGCATGGCTGCTCTTACCCTGATAACTCCACATTCTCCATTTTTGGCGAGCCCAGATCTGAATCTCTTGAAGAGGAGGGTAGCCCCTCAGCAGGTCTTGTACCGAGACTGTCACAGAGTAATCCTATCCCTGGTTAGTCCAGCACAAGACTCTGTATGCAGAAAAAGGAGCATTCCCCTGGCCCATCACTCTCCCACAGGAGGGCATGAGAGGACAGCGGAGGCCACCACAGACTCCAAACGGACATCCCTTCTGCCCACCATTGCGTGTCAATAAGACCAAGTGAAGTGGTCAGCAGCAACTCTGTGGCCGTGGATTCTTTGCAGGAGAAATAGACCGTCCAAAGCACCCCTCAATCCAACAGGCTCACATTGATCATTCCCAGAGGAAGTCTTCTATTGTGGGAAGTGAACCCATTCCTAATAAGACTGATTGTTGGGTCTGTGATCTAACAAGTGATCTGGACACAACTACTGAGGCTGCAATCCTAACCTTTAGTTAGACTGGCCTAAGCCCCAGCATAAGTCCCTTGCTGGAACTGGGGGTGTCACTAGATCAGACAGGTGAGTTAGGCCAGCATAAACTGGTTAGAATCGCAGACTGTCAAAATTAAGCCACTTTGGAGCATCTGCTGCCTTGTTTAGATCCTTATCCTGGGAGCCGGGGAGGGGTTTCAGGAGGGCATAGCCAGGATTCAGAAATCCCCCTTAGATTCCCTGCTCTCTTCCTTATTCAGGGGCAGGTGGGTCATGGACATAACAGTTCCCCAATTGGCTGCAGTTACTTCGTTTGGTCCTGAAGCATTTCTTGACTGATTTCTGCAGAATCCATTTGGGACCAGATTGGAATAAATCGGGAACAGGCTCAGTCTACACAGCAAAGACCCCACACAGTGTTGAGGCTGTTTCCAGGCCAGGAGTGTGGAAAGACCTTCACTCAGAGAACTGCACTTCAGACCCACCAGAGAAGCCACACGAAGGAGAAAAACTATAAGTGCCAACAGTGTGGAAAGACCTTCAGTACCAGGAGGAGCTTTACTCTTCATCTAAGAACCCATACAGGGGAGAAACCCTATAAGTGCCAGGATTGTGGAAAGACCTTCAGTCACTGTAGGTATCTTAAGTGCCATCAGAGAACCCACACAGGGGAGAAACCCTTTAAGTGCCAGCAGTGTAGAATAACCTTCACTCAGAGTGGGCATCTTAAGTTCCACCAGAGAAGCCACACAGGAGAGAAACCCTGTAAGTGCCAGTATTGTGGAATAAATTTCACTCAGAGTGGGAATCTTAAGATCCACCAGAGAATCCACACAGGGGAGAAACCCTATAAGTGCCAGGAGTGTGAAAAAATCTTCAGTCACAGTGGGAGTCTTAAGAGCCACCGGAGAACCCACACAGGGGAGAAACCCTATAAGTGCCAGTATTGTGGAATAACTTTCACTCAGCGTGGGCATCTTAAGATTCACTAGAGAATCCACATGGGGGAGAAACCCTATAAGTGCCAGCAGTGTGGAATAACCTTCACTCAGAGAGGGAGCCTTAGGATGCACCAGAGAACCCAGACAGGGGACAAACCCTTTAAGTGCCAAGATTGTGGAATAAACTTAACTCAGAGTTGGAGTCTTAAAATCCACCAGAGAACCCACACAGGGGAGAAACCCTTTAAGTGTCTAGAGTGTGGAATAACCTTCACTAAGAGTGGGAATCTTAAGGTCCATCAGAGAACCCACAGGGGAGAAACCCTATAAGTGCCAGGGGTGTGAAAAATCCTTCACTAAGAGTGGGACTCTTAAGAGCCACCAGAGAACCCACTCAGGGGAGAAACCCTATAAATGCCAGGGGTGTGGAATATCCTTTACTCAGAGTGGGAGTCTTAAGAGCCATTGGAGAACCCACACAGGGGAGAAACCCTATAAATGCCAGGAGTGTGGAATAACCTTTACTCAAAGTGGGAGTGTTAAGAGCCATCAGAAAATACATATGGAGATTGTGGAATGATCTTTGCTCAGAATGGGAGTCCTTATATCTACCAGTGAGCCCACACAGTGGAGAAACCCTGTGAGTGCCAGCAGTGTTAAATAACCTTCTCTCAGAGTGTCAGTCTTAAGATCCACCAGAAAATCCACACAGTGGAAAAACCTTTTATGTGCCAAGATTGTGGAAAGACCTTCACCCTGAATGGGAGTGTTTAGATCCACCAGAGAACTCACACAGGGTAGAATCCGTATAAGTGCCAGGAGTGTGGAATTCACTATACATTTGTATTGCTAGCATGAAACACCACCAGTAAACCCAGAAGGGAGAAGCCCTATAAGTGCTGGGAGTATGGAAAGTCAAAGAAAGTCATTAGAAAGTCATTAGAAAGTCAAAGTCGTGGTCTTGGTAGCTATGAGACAATCCACTCACGAGTAAATCCTTATATAGCTGATGTGTATTAATGTTGGTTTTGTGGTTTTCATGGATCTTATAAAAATGACTGTCATCTCTTCACTGTTTGTGTGACATGAAGTTCTTTCTTTATTCCTTTAAATAAAACTAAAATGAAATCTGTCCACTTTCCCCTCTTACTCTGTTCTTCTGCCTACGGACTTTGCTCTGGTCAGTCATTGTCTAAATATTGTTCCAAATTTGCACAAATCATAAATCCAGCACAAGTTCTTACAAATCATGAAATGTAAGTTGATCAGATCTAAGTTACTCACACTATCAAGTTGGTTTTCCATCCTTATTAGGGAATGTTATGCCATTCTAATACTTCTCTTATGCTTGCCTACACTTTTGCCTGGTTTTCATCATCCCAATAAAGCTCAACTCTGAAAAAGTTTAATCCTAAACTGTGGTGCAAACACTCCCCCCCAAAGGCAGATTGTTCCAATCCTATTCGTGTCCTCAGAAAGCACAACTGGAGACACTGACCCCAAAGCACTGAAGGGATGAAGGGAGTGGCTGCCCCATTTCCTGGTCAGTTGTGAATCAGTAGAGTAGGGCAGTGGTGGGATTAAAATAAACAAACAACAGGTTGTATGCCCTAATAACCTAAATTAACAACAGGTTCTATGTCCCATTAGTAACCGGTTCTCAGAACCAGGCGCTGGTTAGCAAAGGGTTATACAGAACCTGTAAGAACCCCTTGAAGCCCACCACTGGAAGAGGGTCTTTGCTTGTTTAATAAAGGTCTATGGATGAGGGAAAGGATTTGGATCCAGTGCAGTTGGATGATTCTTGTGGCTGTTGTTGGTGCCCAGGAGTGCTGATAGAGAAGCCACTTGTATCCTGTGCATTGGCAGAGGAATAGGCTTGGAGAGAGACATTTATAAACTCTCGTTCACCCTCTTTCTTGATCCACTCCCGTTGCTCACTGAGCACACTGATAGTGTGCAATTTGTTGCTAGTGAGAATATGCTGGGTGCAGCTCCACAGAATGGCAGAGCCACAGAAGGATTGCTATGATGGTGTCTGGAGACCTTGAACTTCATCAGAGTCCCCTATGGATCCAATTTTATGGGGCCAAGAATGATTTTCCTGTCAACTTAGTTGTTCAAAATGCTGACAACACAAGGATAAACCAGGGTCAAAAATACCAGTTCACCAAATCAAAATGACCAAAAGAGCAGCTTCCAATTCACTGAGAACCTGAATAAGTGTGAAAACCTGAAGAAGGCCAATAGTTCTCTGGAGTGAGGACAGGGTACATTCAGTACTGTCTGGGCTATGCCCTGCCCACTCCGAGACAGGGCCGGATGAAATTTGTCTCCTCCCCGTGCGGGGCATCGCTCCCCAGTCCAGCTCTGTCTCCTTAGAGAAGGGTTCTCCTTCTCCTCCTCTTCAGCTTGGGCCTCTCCTCCCTCCTCCTGTCCTTCTCTCTGCCTGCCTTTCTCACCCCTGGACCGGGCAGCCTTGACAGCCCCAGCCTTCCCACCCCGTTGGGTCTGACCCCCCACGGGGACCGGCTCTGCAGGACTCTCCTCAGCATCCCTCCTTGGAGGGCAGGAGATCGCGGCAGCACCACGCCTTGCAGCCAGTCAGGGAGGGAGGAAGTCGCCTCAGGTTGCTTCTCCCTCCCTCGGCCCAGATTGGGCCTCCGGAGAGGCCTTCTCCAGGCCAGACCTCACTCCGTGGGCAGCCTCCTCAGAAGCGGTAAGGGTGGGAGCGCTTGGGCTCTCTGCCACCTGACGCGCCTGCAGCATCCGGGCGCAGGATGCACCTCAGGCAAACCCAGAGGCATGCGAACCGGCAGCCCACCCAGCCAGCCATCGCCTCAGCTTCGGCGTTACCTCTCCTCGCCTCCAACGGCCGGCCTGCAGCTTCTGCGGGTTCGCCCTGCACAGCGCCATCTAAGGAGCCTCGGATTTTCCAGCGCTTTTGTGCGGCGGCCATTTTGAGGCTCAGGCTTGGCAGGGACATTTACAGCTCCATCTAATGGTTGCAGTGAGTACAGGGGCTCTGTGTCGGATCCTGAAATTGTCCTTGGGGATCAATTAGGAACAGGCAATATGGCTCATGGGCATTGCCCTGAGGATACCGTGGGGGGGGGGGGGAGGACCTCATCTTATCAACACCAATTGCCACCCTGGCCTCCAGAACTACTGGCTCAATAGATAATCTGCTTTCGGAGTCAGCTATCCAATGTGCCATTGATTCAGCGGTGTCGCTCAGTCTCCCCGGCATAGTTAAAGTAGTGGTTAAAGCAGCATCCAGACCTGATAGTAGAGTTAGATCCCCCAGCAATGTCTGTTCTAGTGGCTTCTGCCGGTTGTTCTTTTTGCACTTTAGATTGTGAGCCCTTTTGGGACAGGGACCCATTAGCTATGAATTAGCTATTAATTTTTTCATTTTCTTGTAAACCGCTTTGTGAACTTTTCAGTTGAAAAGCGGTATATAAATACTGTAAATAGATAGACAGACAGACAGACTAAAAGGCATGTCAGGACTCCCTCAGCCTCCTCATGGTCCTCCTTGTCTGATTCTCCCAGGTCTCCACCATGTAAGAGAAAGAGAAAGACCGAGCACATTGAGCATCACTCTTACCACAAACGCAGGCATGCTAGGGTTAAGAGGGCCCAAAACCTTTTGGAGTCTACTTCAGATTCCTCCCCTTCTCATTCTTCTGTCTCAGAGCGGGAGAAGGGGGAGCTTTCGGGTCATGAGCAAGAGGACCCTAAAGCTAAGAAAGAGCGCCTTTTTCCATCCAATTACTTGCCTGTCATGGTGGACAGCTCAGCCGAATGTCTCCACCTTAGCCATCCGGACAAATTGGATTCTGATTTGGACCCAGACTGCTCAGAGGCTTTTCCTAAAGGCTCAGCCAAGCAGACTGTCTTCTCCTTTCCCAAGCCTTTCAATAATGTTTTCTCCCAGGCTTGGTGCTCTCATCCGAAGGGGTTGGGTTCCAGCTTGATTGACAAATTCTACACTCTCCTGGATAAACAGATGGCCCTGTTGAAGGTGCCCTCGGTGGATGCCCTCATGGCTGCCTTGGCCTCCTCCACCGTCCCTGTGGATGGGGATGTGTGGCCTAGGGATTCTAATGACAGAAGAATGGAGAGTAGCCTCAAACGTACCTTTGAACAGTGTTTTTTATCCTTCAAGGCCTCTGCAGCAAATTCTGTTATATCCAGGGCCGCTTTCATTTGGGCACAGAACACAGTGAGGATCAAGAAGCTGCCATGCTGTCAAGAGCATCTTTAAGAAGATTGCCCTCGCCTCCGTGTTTGCAGCAGACGCATCCCTGGACTCCATGCACCTATCTGCGTGGGCCATGGCCTCCAGCGTCGTGGCCAGACGGGCTCTCTGGCTCCACTCCTGGACCAGCGAAGGCACCTCGCACTCCAAGCTGATTAATCTGCCATTTGAAGGGGCCCATCTCTTTGGCAAAGCTCTTGACCCCATCCTAGTGGAGGCCTAGGATAAACAGAAGATGCTCCCTCTAGGAAGGAAGGAGATCTCCAGGGGGAGGCCGTCCTCCCTTCGTTCCTTTCGCTCCTTTCGTCCCTACTATCATGAATACTCCGGTTAGCAGGTCAAGTCATGCTTGACCAATGCCAGGGTCATCCTTCGCAACAAATCTGCCTACTCAAAGCGACGCAACAACTGCAGATCTGGGAATAAGTACCATGGAGCGGCCCGACGCTGGGCCTGCAGCAGACCCGGCTGCTTGGCTTCACTCCTTGTTGGCGGGAGTCTACTTCCGACGTATGGGTCCTTCGAAACATCTCCCGGGGTCTGGCTTTAGAGTTTCTCTGACTCCCTCCAGACAGGTTCTGGAGGGTGCTGGTGTCTTGCCAGCCAGAAAAAACACCTGTAGAAGCTTCGGGCCATACAACACCTCCTCACCATCAAGGCCATAGAGCCGGTCCCTGCCTCCCAGAGGGGAAAAGGGGTGTACTCTGTCTTCTTCCTGGTCCCGAAGAAGAATGAAGACTGGCGCACCATCCTGGACCTGAGCTGGTTCAACAGGTTTCTTGTCTTCAGGAAGTTCAAGATGGAGACCTGGCGGACTATTGTGGCTACTCTCGAATGAGAGGGTTCCTGGCATCAATAGACCTGTCTGAGGCTTACCTGCACGTGCCCATTCTACCGAGTCATCACAAGTTCCTCAGGTTCTCATCACTACCAATACTGGGCCCTTCCTTTCGGGCTCTCTGCGGCCCCGAGGGTATTTACCAATATTTTGGTGGTGCTCATAGAAAATCTCAGGAAGAAGGGTATCTGAGCCTTCCCCTACCTGGACGACATTCTGGTTGCAGGTTCCTCCAGCGAGCGAGTCTCCGAGGATCTCCTGAGTACCATGGATTACCTATCGAACTATGGCTTTGTCATCAACCTGGCAAAGAGCACATTAGTTTCCTCCCAGCAGATCACTCATCTGGGACTATAGATAGACACCAGGGCCTTTCAGGTTTTTCTCTCTCAGGAATGTCAGACGAAATTGATTCAATTGATGCGCCAGGTTCAGTCTACCAGCACAGCATCCCTTCATTCTCTGGCTTCCCTACTGGGCCTCATGGTCTCCTGCCAGGATGTTGTACCGTGGTCCCGGTATCACCTGAGACCCCTACAGGCTTTCCTTCGGCCCTATGCTTGGCTTATTGAGAGAAAAGTTTCTCTAAGCCTCTGACTTCCTCATTGGTGCGGAACTCCCTCTCGTGGTGGATGACCAACCAGCACCTGTCTCAGGGAACAGGCATGGAAGTACTGAGCCGGTTGCTTCTAACCACAGATGCAAGCCTTCTCGGGTGGGGGGCTCATCTCACCAATCACTGGACCCAGGGCACTTGGTCAAGGCAGGAGAGCCGGTTTTCCATCAACCGACTGGAGCTGAGGGCGGTCCGTCTTGCCGTCTTGCACTTCCAGAGTCTGACGGAAGGGGCACATCTCCTAGTCCAGACAGACAATGTCTCGGCCAAGGCCTTCATAAATAGGCAAGGGGGAACCAGGTCCTGAGGCCTCATGGCGGAGGCGATTCTTCTGTTCGATTGGGCCGAATGTCATCTTTTATCCATCAAGGCTGAGCATCTGCCAGGGGTGTCAAATTTAGAAGCCAACTGCCTGAGCAGACAACAAGTGCAGGAGGGAGAATGGGCTCTTTACCCCGAAGACTTCAATCAAATCATTGTTCATTTCAGCAGGCCAAGCCGGGATCTCTTTGCAAATCGACACAATGCTCAGGTTCCGGCTTTTCTGTCCCGGATACTGGACCCCCAGTCGGCCCGCACCAATGCTCTCTCCTTCCCGTGGCCGACTTCCCTGTTGTACACCTTCCCACCGTTCCCTCTCATTCAGGCAGTTCTGCATAGGGTGCACAAATTCAAAGCAAACCTGATTCTCGTGGCACCGGACTGGCCTCATCGCCCGTGGTACCTGGCAATAGTCAACCTTGCTCAGGGTCCATCCTTCCCTCTGCCACACAGACTGGATCTGTTGTCCCAGGGGCCCATTCTTCACCAGGAACTGAACAAGTTCTGGTTGACAGCTTGGCGTTTGAATGGAGGAATTTAGCCCTGAAGGGCTACACGCAAAGTGTGATTTCTACTCTTTTATCTTCCAGATGGGCTTCTACAAACCGGATCTACTCACGTACATGGCACAGTTTCGTTCTCTGGTGCAACGGTCTTCGTCTACAGGTGGACAAGGCTAGGCGTAAGCATGTATTGCAGTTCCTCCAAGAGGGAGTAGACAAGGGCCTCAGCACTAATACCATCAAGAGACAATTATCCACTCTGAGTTTATTTTGGGCCCAACAAAATATGGCCCCTTATCTTTGCAACCTGACTGTAGGAGGTTCATTCAAGGTTTGAAGCTCCTCAATCAGCCAACAATTCATCACTTTCCAAACTGGGACTTGCATTTGGTGCTGAAGGCTTTGAAGGGTCCTCCTTTTGAGCCCCTGGCCACGGTATCCATCAGGTTTGTAACCTGAAGGTTATTTTTCTGGTTGCTATTACCTCAGCCAGAAGAGTTTCCGAGATAGGGGCTCTATCCACTCATCCAAATCTTTGCCAATTCCAGGACGACAGGGTCCTACTTGGATTGGGTCCCTCATTCTTGCCCAAGGTGAATTCGATCTTCCACAGATCCCAAGATGTAATTCTACCCACTTTGTGCCCAAACCCTTTATTAGGATTTCATAATACAAAAGGAGCCTGAAAGAAGTTCTCTTTAATAATTCAAAGTTTAGCATGGAAAAATCCTGCTATCTGTACTATGAGGAATAGGAGGGTGCAATTTCAGGCTTCCAACCCAGCGTAATCGGTGAGGTAAATAAGAGGACACAGAAGAATTTGTACTGTAAATGAACTAAAGGAATTGTACTTTAAGTGAACTAATACATTCAGCATAAATGAGAACTACACATACAGCAAAATTTAACTAGTTGTGCTTTAGAGGAACTGAACATACGCACGTTGATTAAGCAACGGAATGTTTTTCATAACTGAACATAGACATGAACAGATCCTCCCGTACTTGATAAAGGCATATTTGTAAGCACTCCTTTCTCAAGATCATACGTCCAACTTTCTCTTTGTTTTGACTAACCTGGCAAAAAGTAGCCTATACTCCTTATCTCAGTTAGAGCACAATCCTAACCATGTCTACTCAAAAGTAAGTCCCATTGTGTTCAGTGAATCTTACTCCCAGGAAAGTGTCTTTAGGATTTCAGCCCAAGTCATGCCTCATTAATCTTGTAACTATTTTGTAACTGTGAATCTCAATAAATATGGGAAGCTGGTCTCAGACAGACGAGCTCATCCTCGATCCGCTGACCAAGTGTGTCTCTGATTTCTTGCTGGGCTCCCCTCGGTCTTGGGGGACCCCCAGCTTCTGCTCACCGCAGTAGCTCCGTGCCAACACGCAACACCCTTCATCTTCCAAGGAAAGGGCCTGGCACTCCCTTGATGTAAAGAGGGGCCTGAGATTTTTTTTTTAGACAGGACGAAGGGCTTCAGGAGATCTGAGGCTCTCTTTGTCCTTTTCGGGGGACCTTCAAGGTTGAGAAGGCTTCCCTAGCCACACTGGCCAGGTGGTCACGTTTGGCAATTCAGGAAGCTTATAAGGCTGTAGGTAAGGAACCCCCTAAAGGGATTACCGCACATTTTACTAGAGGAGCAGCTGCTTCTGCGGCCTTTGACGGCACCCTTTCTTTAGGGACCATCTGCAGGGCAGCCACTTGGGCTACCCCTAATACTTTCATTAGGCACTATAAGGTGGACCGCGCGGCCTCAGCTGAGGCTGCGTTTGGTAAAAGAGTGCTGCAATCAATGGTATCCCCGTAACGCAGTCTGTGTTTCCCCCACCCTGAATGTGAGGCTCTGGTACATCCCAGACAGTACTGAATGTACCCTGTCCTCACTCCAGAGAAGGATGGAATTTCCTTACCATAAATGTCCTTTTCTTGGAGATGAGGACAGGGTACATTCAGGCCCACCTCAGCAGAGACACAGACTCCTGTTATTACGGTTACACATTATTTACCTTGGTTTTGTTCAGGAATCCAGATCAGTCGGGTCCCAGTTCCAGTTGGTGAGTTTTTCCTTCAGCCAAGACCTGGGTCAGGGTCTTTTCTGTTCTTACCTTGCTGTTCCAGTTCTGTATTTCTGCAGCCTGTTATTCTTTTCATTCTGCGGTGGCTACGTTCCTTTCTTCGGCTCTGCTATCCGGACTGGGGAACGATGCCCCGCACAGGGAGGAGACAAGTTTCATCTGGCCCTGTCTTGGAGTGGGCGGGGCATAGCCCAAACAGTACTGAATGTACCCTGTCCTCATCTCCAAGAAAAGGACATTTATGGTAAGGAAATTCCGTCCTTTGGCTGGACACCCCAAAAGTGCACCAGACAAGGCATTGTGGGGTTATGCACACAAATCTGATTGAGGGCTGTGCAACCTGGAACCCCAGTGAGTGCAGACTCCTAAGCTGGAGAAGAAAGCAACTGTTGTTCCAACCCAATTTTTCGTTCAAGGGATGATTGTTGACTTAATTTTTTATTATCACCTTTAATCATCAAATACTATGGGTACAATCCAGAGTAAAGGCAGTGAGAGAGCCCTAGCTGGGCTGCCCCAACTATTTTATATCCAGAGCAGAACATTATGCTGCATCCAGAGAGTCAGGAAGCTTGGGCTGCCCTAACTGTTCCAGAACATGCTAAATCAGTGACAGCTGGGGAGGGCTTGCTCCTGAGGAGACCCCCTCAGATCACACTGAACAAGGAACAGCTGTGGTGCCTGCTTCATAAGGTAGTCCAGCAGTTCCTGACAACCAGTTACAGTTGCAGTTCCTCTAGTGAAGAGTGGATGCTTGGAGTGGCCTGCCATATCCCCAGGTTAGTGGGCTGCCGTAGTTGTGCCCTATCCTGCAGTTGAGAGGCAGGGGTTACAGAAAGGCTTGCCAGGAACTCAGATTTTTGGTCAACACTGCCATTGTTACTCTGCCTTATCATGGACCCCTATGGGTCTACTCATTATTATACCTGCTCCTGAGGTGGTAGAACTCTGAGGAGCTGGAAGACTGCCCCTGGAAACAGGCTCTGGATACAGAGTTCTGCCCTAGGCAATGCTGAACATGCCCTCAACATGCCTCTCCTGAACTGCCTAGGCTACCCCAGTTAGGGCAGACCAGGTCCTACTTTCTTGGGGCACCTTGGCCCTTGCTCTTCCCTAAGCCTTTTCCAGAGTAACCAGTATCTAGTGATAGATAGGCCAACCCAAGTGCTACTGTGTATTCCGCTGTTTATGTCCCTATTTCAAGTGGCACCAGTCATGACAGACCTGCCTTATTATGCTGGTGTAGCAATGCATTCTAAAATATTAGTGAGACATTGGAAACTGAGGTGCTTTTGGGCCGTTAAGACCATTCTTTTCAGATATGTTGATGTCAGAGACTTTGATTGACAGAGATGTCTTCAAAGATTTTCAGGTATGCGAACCTGAACACATCAAAAACTTCCTTTTTCCATCCCAAAATGCAAAAAAGCAACAACAGAAATCTCATCCCCCAAACTCACCTGCTTAGCATTCAACAGCATGCCATGTGCTCATCAATATCTGATGGCTGCTGATCAGTCCAGCGGAGTCTTGATCCCAGAGCATCCTCTTCAGAAGCCTTTCCCTCCACCCTGGCTGTTTGCTTAGGCGCATGCAAAAAAAAGGTTAAGACCAGAATCAAACTTTAAAAGGGTTTACTTGCAGATCATGAAGGCTTATATTTACAGCATCTGGTGAAGACCAGAGTTTCCTAAGACTTGAATTGCTCCAAAGGATCTCATGATGCCCTTGCTTGCATGTGGGTTTGCGGAGTGATGGAGAGCCAAGTGTTCACCTGAGGACAGAGGAAGAGGAAAAGGGTCCAAGCCACACTCCTGCAAAGGTCACTGAGAGGGGACAGGTAGAGAGGTCAGTCAGACAGAGAGTTCACTGCCCCCTTCTGACACGTGCAGGCTGGTGTTGTCTCTCTTCTTCCCTGTTCTTAACCTCATTCCTAGTCACTGGCAAGACTGTGAGGCAGATGTGTCTTGTCCAACTTGCTGGCTATGACATTGTGCAACCCACACGTCAAACCCCTGCAGAAACAAGTCAGTACCCAAACTGCTGAATGGACACCATCGCCCAGAATAACAAAAGATGTGCACTATCTCAGTGGAAGAAATGGAGACCACAACCAGATGCGCCACTTATTCTTCCGCAGTTGGATTTTGCTGCATGACTGAGGCTTCCTGAGGGCCCGATCCAGACCTGCATGCAGTCAGATGCCCACTGTCAGACCCATCTCTTGGAATAGCTGGAGAAGGCATCATTATCTGGAGCCACAGCTCACTCTGCCCTCCTGCCATTCAGGTGAGAGATCCAAAGTAGACCTTTTTGGAAAGTTCACAGTGTGGGACATCCATGCATTACCTGCATAATCCATACAGCTCTCACTGTGCGCCTCAGTCATAAGGCCCCACATCTGTTCCTTTGACAGTCAACAGGGCACACTGTGCTGCCGACATGGGACTTGTATCCCCAGTATCCCTGTAAATAAAAAATCCTATGCCAAACCTTGGGAGCATCATGGTTGAAATGGCTGTGTTCGAGTGTTGATTGAATGATTGAATGACTGATAAGAGAGAGCAGCCCCCTTCCTCAAAGCAGAGCTACACACCAGCACGGATCTTTACAAGCCAGTAGTGGGACCAGTACTGAGCAAAGGAGAACCAGTTTGTTCAGAAGAAACAGAGGGAGGGAGGAGGGAAGGAAGATCAACCAACGGCAAGCAGAGACCTGTTAATAAGGATACTGGAGGATAAAACCAGTTTCATTTTTCTGCAGATTTTGAGATTTTACTAAGTAAGAAGCGCAGAAAACGGTTTAATGTGTTTCATTTCATGGATACATGTTTTTTCTATATATATAAAACCAAAATTACATATCTATGTTTGTTTGTGTGTTTGCTTATTTACTTGGACCAGGGTGACCATATGTCATAACTGGAAAAGAGGACAAGGGCTCCCTGAAATGTAGGACACCCAATAAATATAGGACAGGACAAAATAAAAGCTAAAATAATCATAAACCCTCATATATATTGCTTTCATGTGGTTGACTGAGGGTGCAATCCTAATCAATTTAGGCCAGCATAACACACCTGTCATAACTTCCCGTGGTAGTGTGAGGAGGCTGGCGCATGCCTGTTCCCTGGACTAACACCACCAGGAGTTATGCTAGCCTAACCTGAGGTGATTTGAGTTCCTATCCGAGGGGACGAAGAGGAAGCACTGGTGGCTGGAATCCCCTCATCTGAGGGACGTTCTTTCATCCCCTGCAGCCACCTGGGGTGATTTGAGATTGTGCCCTAAACACAATCATTATTATTTATTATAAAATTTAAAACAAATACATACAATTTGTTAACTATAATTTATTAATTCTCTGCTGCCTGCTCCCAATGAGGAGGACACAAGACTAAAAAAGAGGACAAGTCCTGTGAAAAGAGGCCATCTGGTGACCCTGGTTTGGACTGGTGTGGTTCAGAACTGTGGCTGGGCCAGTCAGAAGAGGCAGTTGGGGGGCAGTGAGAGCAGTTGGGGGCAGGTGGGGTGGAAGTTGGGGGCGGAAGGAGAAGCAGGCTGGGGATCCATCTCCATCCTCAGCAGTGCAGGAGGAAGCCCCAAAGCATGCCCTGGTCTGTTAA
Organism: Cryptoblepharus egeriae; assembly: GCA_030015325.1. Classification (NCBI taxonomy): domain Eukaryota; kingdom Metazoa; phylum Chordata; class Lepidosauria; order Squamata; family Scincidae; genus Cryptoblepharus; species Cryptoblepharus egeriae. The sequence continues at coordinate 66,396,343 of JAREYC010000008.1, read as the reverse complement.
AACATCCTTTCAGAGTGGCCATTTTGATGCTTGCTCCTGAGGAAAATACTGCCTGGCTCCCCCAGAACCCCAATCGCTCTTGACTACCCCCAATTACTCAGTCCTCTAGGGGGCATTGGTGACAGGAATCCCCTCATTTGAGGGACATTCTACCCCACAGCCACCTGAGGTGATCTGAGTTGCTCTGCAAGGGACCAAAAATGGGCATTGGTGGCAGGAAACCCGTCATTTGAGGGACGTTCTTTCTCCCCCCACAGCCACCTGAGGTAATGTGAGTTGCTCTCTGAAGGGACAAAGAGGGAGCATTAGTGGTAGGAATCCCCTCATCTGAGTGACGCTCATTCTCCCCTAACAGCCACCTGAGGTGATTTGAGTTGCTCTCTGAGGGTACAAAGAGGGAGCATTGGTGGCAGGAATCCCCTCATCTGGGGGACATTCATTCTCCCCCCTCCAGGGCACGGCAACTGGCTTGGGATGATTCAACCAGGGCTGTGACTGGGTGCCACTGGTGCTGCTTCCTTGGAGAAAGGTGGGGGTGGGATGCCATGTGCCCACAGAACCAGTTCCTGTGGTCCCTGGTGCTGGTTAGCCCTACTCCCTCAAGCCAGGTGCTTGGTGGTGGGGGGCCCTGGTTCCCACGATTCCACGTGTCCTTTCCTCCCACCTGCACTCAAGCCTCATATCCACATGGGTAAAGCCATGGAAAAACTACACTAGAATTGCTTTAAGGGTCCACCAGGCAGGTTTAGTGACAACAGGCCTTCAAATAGAAGGTGGAGAGAATGCTTTTAATATTTGTAGATTTGGGGATTTGTGTTTTGTTTCAGTGCAGAAAGTGGTGTTACCTGCTTTTATTTCATGATTTCAAATGTGGAAAGCCATAAGAGAGTCCACTGATTGACTGATTGATTGATTGATTGACTGACTGCACATTTGGGAGTGGTTTGTGTTAACAGAGAATTTCCCTTGTTCTGTGTCCCTTTCCAGGCATGTCTGAATCTGGCCTCTGACTGGCTCAAGACTTGAAGGTTTCCTGCAAACTGACCTTCCTTTCCCTTCCACTGTTGCCCCCCCAGGAAAGCAGCAGGAGAGACAGGAGGGCCTGAGTCAAGACCACAGCCGTGCGCAGAGAGGGCCTTGTGCAAAGGCACATCCAAAAGGAGGCTCCACACAGCGCTCCCTTCTTCGCTCGGGGCTCTGGGAGCTGATCTGGGTCTGCCTCCAGCTGCTGACCGGAGCTCCAGGCTCCGTCCTTCCCCATTCAGGCCCACTATCGGCTGCAGCTGAGGCTGAGTGTGCCCCATAAGTGACGCCTGCCTGGCCTTTCTCTGGGATGAGAAAACAGACTGGGGAGGGAAGGTCTGGAGGGAGGAAGAGGCATGACTTGCACCCTCCAGAAACCTGCAAAGGGAGGAGGAAAGCCTGCTAGGGGGCTGGAGCCAGGAGGGAATGGGAAGGTCTGAGCCCAGAGAGAGGGGGAAGGCCTGGGAGATGCTGTGCCAAGGAGGCCCAGGCAGGCATGGAAAGGGCCAGTTCTTGATCCTGCAGAGAGACGGAACCAGAGTTCTGGCTCTGCAGTTCATGCAGAGGCTACACCAGGGAAACCCAGGAAAAGAAGGACCTGCCAGAGTTTCTTTCTGCACCTTCAAAGCCAAGGCCTTATAGAGCTCACTTTGGGAGGGTTTGATGCTCCCAGGTATGTCAAGGCCCCCTCCCTTCAGACTTCTCAGATCTATTAAACTGTTTGCAACTCCTCCCGCCCCCCAAAATAAATCCTGTATTCAAATAGCACTTGTGCAGTATATATCTTTTTACAAGGGCTCATTTTTATTAGATTATAATTTATCATCACTTTGAAAATGAACCAAGTGGTAATTCAGGACAGTAGAGCTCCTTTTCCAATGCTGTTCCCAGCCAAGATGGCCTCTACATTCACAGATATCCAGCTTGTAAGCAGCAGGAATAAAAACCCATGGTGTACAACCTGTCCTCACCATCTGAATATACAGTATCCAACTCCTCTGCAACATCCTCCAAACGATGGGACAGGAATGCAACACTTGCGTGTACATGAAGCAAATGTGCAAAGGTGAAAAACCTCATGTAGTCTCCTTTCTCTCCCTGACAGAAAGTAACGAAAGAGGATAGAAGGAATCCAAACCCTTTGCATGGACAGACATGGCTGCTGCTCATCCAGACCAGGTAAAGGATATTTGATGGAGACACCTTGGTCTTACCAGTGATGTAGCTAAGGAGATCCAGTGGATAGCAGTTGCTCTGGACAACAAGCTTTAGGGGTGTGACAATCTGAGCTTGACTCTAGTAAAAAATGAGAAAAACTCTTATACATAAATAATAATACTATCATGTCATATACCACTGGAAAGGTACTCTACTGCAGAATGCAATAAAACAAACTGTATTGAAATATCTGTATACTATCAAAATATATGGCCAGTCAAATATTGCCTATAGAACAAAAAGTGGATTCTTTTCAGTCAAAACTGACCTATGAGACTCATTGCTCTCAGAGCCAATGAGATGTACTCAAGATACTGTATATAAGTAATAATACAGTATGGAGATGATAAGGAGTCGCTCCCATTTCCCTAAATCATAACACAATTAACCCCAACTAGCTGGGTAGAAAAGCACTGTCTTGTATTCCAACATCGGTCCTTCTCTAATGTCCTTTGAAAAAGCCCAACTAATCTACCTCTTCCCTCTGCATTCCCTCCATCTCAGCTCTGCTCTGCTGAATTCTTTTCTGAATCTCCTTTGACCATCTTTCCTTCAGACTCTGTTGTGTATGGATATTGGGGGATGGAGTTCCCCTGTGTTGTTTAAGGGTGAGGTTGCCCACCTCTTTCTCAGAGGAAGTAATAAAGCAGATCTTCCTCCTTTTTACCTTGGCGTGTGGGTATGACCTTGACTCACTTGCTCAGAGGGCCTTTCTCTTTTTTCCTTCAGATCCCCATTTCATTTGCAGAGATAGCCCTGCATTTCAGCAGTGAAGAATATGCGCTGCTGAGTCCAAGCCAGAGGCGTCTTTATGAGGATGTCATCTTGGAAAATCATGAAAACCTGATATTTGTAGGTAAGGAGGAACTTTTGGTCTTGGATGTGTTGATGCTATGAATATGCAACTCTTCTCCAGTGGTTATTGCCAAAGGGACTTGGTGATCAGGCTGCATGAAATCGGCATGGCTGCTCTTACCCTGATATCCCCACATTCTCCCCTTTTGGCCAGCCCAGTTCTGAATCCCATGAAGAGGAGGGTAGCCCCTCAGCAGGTCTTGTGCCAGGACTGTCACAGAGCAATCCTATCCCCTGGTCAGTCCAGCACAAGACTCTGTAGGCAGAATAAGGACCTTTTCCCTGGCACATCACTCTCCCAGAGAGGTTGCAAGGCTCCAGGGCATGAGAGGACACCGGAGGCCACCACAGACGCCACATGCACATACCTCCTGCCCACCGCGAGGCAATGAGACCAATTCCAATGGCAGCATCTCTGTGGCCCCAGATTCTTTGCAGGAGAATGCAGGCTGAAATTAACCCTCCATCTAATAGCACCCCTCTATCCAACTGGCTCACATTAATCCTTCCCAGAGCAATTCTTATCTTGTGGGAAGTGAACCCATTCCTAATTAGACTTACTGTAGGCTCTGTGATCTGACAGTGATCTGGACACAACTACTGAGGCTGCAATCCTAACCTTCAGTTAGACTGGCCTAAGCACCAGAATAAGTACCTTGCTGGAACTGGGGGTGTCACTAGATCAGAAAATTCCCCAATTGACTGCAGTTTCTTCCTTTGGTCCTGAAGCATTTCTTGACTGATTTCTGCAGAATCCATTTGGGAACAGATTGGAAGAAATCGGGAACAGGCTCAGTCTACACAACAAAGACCCCACACAGTGTTGAGGCTGTTTCCAGGCCAGGAGTGTGGAAAGACCTTCACTCAGAGAACTGCACTTCAGACCCACCAGAGAAGCCACATGAAGGAGAAAAACTATAAGTGCCAACAGTGTGGAAGGACCTTCAGTATCAGGAAGAGCTTTATTCCTCATCTAAGAACTCACACAGGGGAGAAACCCTTTATGTGCCAGGAGTGTGGCAAGACATTCACTCAGAGTGGGAATCTCAACACCCACCAGAGAAGCCACACAAGGGAGAAACCCTATAAGTGCCAGGAGTGTGGTAAAACCTTCACTCAAAGTGGGCATCTTAAGATCCACCAGAGAACCCACACAGGTGAGAAACCCTATAAGTGCCAGGAGTGTGGAATAACCTTCACTCAGAGTGGTAGTCTTCAGAGCCACCGGAGAATCCACACAGGGGAGAAACCCTATAAATGCCAGGAGTGTGGAATAACCTTCACTCAGATGGGGAGCCTTAAAAGCCACCAGAGAATCCACTCAGGGGAGAAACCCTATAAATGCCAGGAGTGTGGAATAACATTCACTCTGAGTGGGCATTTTAAGATCCACCAGAGAACCCACACAGGGGAGAAACCCTATAAGTGCCAGGAGTGTGGAAAAACCTTCACTAAGGGTGGTAGTCTTAAGAGCCACCAGAGAACCCACACAGGGGAGAAACCCTATAAGTGCCAGGAGTGTGGAAAAACCTTCACTAAGTGTGGTAGTCTTAAGAGCCACCAGAGAACCCACACAGGGGAGAAACCCTATAAGTGCCAGGAATGTGGAAAAACCTTCACTGTGAGTGGGAGTCTTAAGAGCCACCAGAGAACCCACTAGGGAGAAATCCTATAAGTGCCAGGAGTATGGAAAGTCAGAGTGTTGGTCTTAGTAGCCATCAGACAATGCTCTCAGGAGAGAAACCTTATATAGCTGATACCTGTTAACGTTGGTTTTGTGGTTTACATGTATCTTTGAAAATTGCTGATATTTCACTCTTTGTTTGATATGAAGTTCTTTCTTTATTCCTTTTAAAATCAAACTAAATAAAATTTATCCACTTTCACTTCTTACTCTTTTCGTGTGTCTACAGACTGTGCTCTGGCCAGTCTGCCTAAATTTTGTCCCAAATTTGCACAAATCCTAAATCCAGCACAAATCATGAAACGTCAGTTGAACGGACCTAAGTTCCACACACTTTAAAGTTGTTTTTCCATCCTTATTAGGGAATGTTATACCATCCTAATACTTCCCTTATAAATGCTTGGCTACACTTTTGCTCTGTTTCTACCATCAAAATAAAGCTCAACTTTGAAAAAGTTGAGTCCTAAACTCTAGTGCAAACACTCCCCCCCAAGTCAGATTGTACTGATCCTATTCGTGCCCTCAGAAAGCAGAACTGGAGAATCGGACCACAAAGCACTAAAGGGTGTGCAAGGAGTGACTGTCCCTCATCCCAGTTAGTTTCTGATCAGCAGAATAGGGTTGTTGCTTGTAGGTCTATGGATGAGGAAAAGGATTTGGATCCAGTGCAGTTGGGTGATTCTTGTGGCCGCTTCAGGTGCCCAGGAATGCTGATAGAGGAGCCACTTATATTCTGTGCTTTGGCAGAGGATAAATTTATAAACTCTTGTTCACCCTCTTCCTGATCCCTTTGATAGCCAGAGTGCAATTTGTTGCTAGTGAGAATCAGAGGGTCTTACATTGGGTGCAGCTCCAGAGAATGGCAGAGCTGCTGAGGGGTTGCCACCACAGGTGGGCAGAGGCCTATTCGCTCCGGTCCCCGCAAATAGGATCTTCCAAATTCCCTGCCACTGGCGAGTAGGTAGTGGCGAGGGGAGGGAGAAGTGGGTGGACCGGTCCTAACCCGCGTGGCACCACCTCGCTCCCTGCAGCCTCTCCCAGCAGGCTGGGGGGGGCTGGGAGCCACCTGCGGGGCAGCACTGTGCTCCCTGCAGCCTCTCCCAGCCTCTCCCAGCCAGCTGGGGGGGCTGGGAGCCACCCGCGGGACAGCATCACGCTCCCTGCAGCCTCTCCCAGGCTGGGGGGGCTGAGAGCCACCCATGGGGCAGCATCGTGCTCCCCGCAGCCTCTCCCAGCCGGCTGGGGGGGCTGGGAGCCACCCGCGAGCAGCATCCTCTCCATGAGCCCAATCCTCTCCATGCCTCCTCAGAAGTAATCCCATCCTAGTCGGTGGAGTTTGCTCCCAGGTAGGTTTGTAGAGGATGGCAGCCTCAGAGCCCAATCCTCTCCATGCCTCCTCAGAAGTAATCCCATCCTAGTCAATGGAGTTTACTCCCAGGTAGGTGTGGAGAGGATTGTAGCCTCAGAGCACCATCCTATGCAGGTCTATTCAGAAGTGAGTCCCAGTATAGTCAATGGGGCTTACTCCCAGGAACCTGTGGAGAGGATTGCAGCCTCAGAGCACCATCCTATGCAGGTCTACTCTGAAGTAAATAATTTTTTAATTTTTAAATTAAAAACCGCCCCTGGCCCTGCCCCTTGACCTTGGCTCCGCCCCTGGCTCCGTCCACTTCTGGAGAACCGGTTCTTGGGCCGGGCTGTGCCCACCCCTGGTTGCCACGATGGTATCTGCAGATTATGCTGGCAGACCTTGAGCTTCATCAGTGTCCCCTATGGATCCAGTTGTATGGGGCCAAGGATGGTTTTCCTCTCCACATAGTTGTTCAAAATGCTGACAACACAAGGATAAATCAGTGTCCAAAATACCAGTTTCCCAAATCAAAATGACCAAAAGAGCAGCTTCCAATTCACTGAGAACCTGAATAAGTGTGAAAACCTGAAGAAGGGCAATAGTTTGCCTGGACACCCCAAAGGTGCACCAGACAAGGCATTGTGGGGTTATGCACAAAAATCTGATCGAGGGCTGTGTAACCTGGAACCCCAGTGAGTGTAGACTCCTAAGCTGGAGGAGAAAGCAACTCTTGTCCAATTTTTCCTTCCAGTGATGATTGGTGACTTAGTTTTTTTATCATCACCTTTAATCATCATATACTATGGGTACAATCCAGAGTAAAGGCAGTGAGGAGAGCCCTAGCTGGACTGCCCCAACTATTCTGTATCCAGAGCAGAAAGTTATGCTGCATCCAGAGAGTCAGGAAGCCTGGGCTGCCCTAACTGCTCCAGAACATGCTAAATCAGTGACATCAGGGGAGAGCTTGCTCCTGAGGAGACCTGGCTCTGATCATTCTGAACAAGGAACAGCTGTAGTGCCTGTCTTATAAGGAAGCCCAGCAGTTTCTGACAACCAGTTACAGCTGCAGTTCCTCTAGTGGAAAGGTTCTAAAACTTCCTAACGCCGTGACCCCTTTATAGGTTCCTCATGTTGTGGGGACCCCCAACCATAAAATTATTTTTGTTGCTACTTCATAACTGTATTTTTGCTACTGTTATGAATCATAATGAGAATATCTGATATGCAGGATGTATTTTAATACAGCAACAGCAGGATCTGACCCTCAAGAGAGAAAGCAGTGTGAAGCTCAGTCAGAATGATCACAGGTCATAACTGAAAAAGAGGACAAGCACCACCCAAAATGTAGGACACCCAAGAAAAATGTAGGACATAACAAAATAAAAGCTATAAACACTGCATACACACATACACAAAGAGGAAAAAGGAAGCCCCACTGACTACAGTGACTTCTCAGAAGATATGCAGAAAACTGGGCTCTCAGTCCAATCCTATCCTTTTTTCTCATGACTTGTCCCCTTTTTAAGCCTTAAATCCTAGAGAAAAATTCCATTGTCCTCCTTTTCCTTGTGGGTGGGAGGATGTAGCATTCTTGTAATTATTTGTCATCAATTATATGCAGGGTGACCATGTCCTCTTTTTCTAGGACATGTCCTCTTTTTAAGCCTGTGCCCTAGAATAAATCTTCATTGTCCTCCTGACTGCCTGCTGCCTGCTCACAAGGTTAAGGAGGACAGTGAAGATTTTCCAAGACACAAGGCTTAAAAAGAGGACATGTCCTGGAAGAGGACATATGGTGACCCTCTCTCTCTCCCCAATGGAATCTCTGGCAAACAGTGCAGGCTGCCATATAGGGAACCTCAAGGGCAAGATCCTATGCCTTTCTACTCAGAAGCAAGTCCCATGCTGGTCAATGGGCCTTTCCTTTAAGCTAACCTGAACTGCACTTCAGACCCAACAGAGACCCCACATGAAGGAGAAAAACTATAAGTGCCAACAGTGTGGAAAGAACTTCAGTACCAGGAAGAGCTTTATTCTTCATCTAAGACCCCACACAGGGGAGAAACCCTATAAGTGCCAGGGATGTGGAAAGACCTTCACTGAGAGTGGGCATCTTAAGATCCACCAGAGAACCCACACAGGGGAGAAACCCTATAAGTGTCAGGAGTGTGGAATAGTCTTCATTCAGTGTGGGCAGCTTAAGATCCATCAGAGAACCCATACAGGGGAGAAACCCTATAAGTGCCAGGAGTGCGGAAAGACCTTCAGTCATGGTGGGAGTCTTAAGATCCCCCAGAGAGCCCACACAGGGGAGAAACCCTATAAATGCCAGGAGTGTGGAATAACTTTTACTCAGAGTGGGCATCTTAAGAGCCACCAGAGAACCCACACAGGGGTGAAACCCTTTAAGTGTCTAGCATGTAGAATAACCTACAATGAGTTAGGGAGTCTTAAGATCCACCAGAAAATCCACACAGGGATTGTGGAATAATCTTTACTCAGAGTGGGATACACCAGAGAAGTTCAACCGGGCAGAAGCCTTATAAGTGCCAGGAGTTTGGAATTCACTGTACATTTGTGTTTCCCGCCTTAAACACTACCAGAAAACCTACAAGGGAGAGACCCTATAAGTGTTGGGAGTATGGAAAGTCAGAGTGGTGTTCTTAGTAGCCATCAGACAATCCACTCAGGAGTGAAACCTGATAGAGCTGATGTGAGTCAACATTTTTTTGTGGTTTGCAGGGATGTTTTAAAAATGTCTGTTATGTCTTCACTGTTTATGTGATATGAAGTTCTTTCTTTATTCCTTTAAAAATAAAACTAAAATGAAATCTATCCTATGGACTGTGCTCTGGTCAGTCTTTGTCTAAATATTGTCCCAAATTTGCACAAGTCATAAATCCAGCACAAATACTCACAAATCATGAACCGTCAGTTGAACTTATCTAAGTTACACACACTATCAAGTTGGTTTTCCATCCTTATTAGGGAACGTTATGCCATCCTAATACTTCCCTTATAAATTTAGTTTATTAGGACATACACTTTGGATTGGTTTTCACCATCCAAATAAATCTCAACGCTGAAAAAGTTGAGTCCTAAACTGTCGTGCAAACACTCCTCCCCCCCAAAGGAAGATTGTACCAATCCTATTCGTGTCCTCAGAAAGCACCACTGGAGACATTGACCCAAAAGCACTGAAGGGATGCAGGGAGTGGCTGCCCCACTTCCCGGTCAGTTTCGAATCAGTGCAGTGGTGGGAGTCAAATAAACTAACTACAGGTTGTATGTCCTAATAAACTAAATTAACAACAGGTATGTTAGACCACTCTTTTCAGATATGTTGATATCAGAGACTTTGATTGACAGAGAAATCTTCAGGTATGGGATTTTCAGGTATGGGAACCTGAACACATCAAGTACATCCTTTATCCATCCCAAAATGCAAAAACAACAGCAAAAACCCCATCCCCCCCCAAACTCACCTGCTTAGCATCTGCCAGCTTGCCATGTGCTCATCCATATCTGATGTCTGCTGATCAGTCCAGCAGAGTCTTGATCCCAGAGCCTCCCCTTCTGTGGTTCAGAAGCCTTTCCCTCCACCCTGGCTGTTTGCTTAGGTGCATCCAAGAAAAGGGCTGAGACCAGAATCAAACTTTAGAACAGGTTTACTTACAGAGCTTGAAGGCTCATATCTACAGCATCTGGTGAAGACCAGAGTTTCCTAAGACTTGCATCGGTCCAAAGGCACTAATGCTGCCCTTGCTTTGTGGAGTGATGGAGAACCAGGTGCTCATGTCAGGAGAGAGGAAGAGGAAAAGGGTCCAAGCCACACCTGCAAAGATCACTGAGAGGGGACAGGTAGAGAGGTCAGTCCGACTGACTTCTGACATGTGCAGATCGGTGTCGTCTCTTCTTCCCAACACAGGTAGAGTGAACACCTTCTTCTGCAGTGACTGACTAATGATAATCTCTTTTTCCAATGAGACAAGTGGGAATAGGCTGCAATCCTAACGAGGAATAAGCACCATTCTGGGAGTAAGACCCATTCAACACCATGGGGCTAACTTTTGAGTAGAAATGGTTAGGATTGTGTTCTAAGTCTATGTATGTCCATCATGACGTATTTTCTCTGCCATGCAGATCAGGTCCTAATTAGCCCTTTGGAAGCTCATCTTCATTAAGAGATAGTAGGAAACTCCTGATCTGTTCAACCCGTTGTAACTTGTCTTGAGATCCACTTTCTAAAGTTGGCAACATCAAAGCTGAGGAGCATGGGAAATGGGGATTGTTGTGTTGCTTCCAACTGCTAAGAATGAGATGTGATTTATTTTATTTATTAAAGGATTTTTTACCCCGCCTTTCTATGCAGACCCAAAGCGATTTTGTTTCAGCGATCAGGGTCAGCCATCTCCAGGTGAAGTATCCCAACAGGTTATCTACCCCATGCATAGCAGTCATGTATGAAATCTGTGTATGGTTAACATATTGTGCCCAGGACAAGTATTGGAAAGTCCCTAGAGCTTTTTGCTGGAGGTGGGTGAGGGTGTGTGCAAAGAGATCAACCTTCAAGCAGGGCATCTACCTGTGTCGGATGGAAAGCATATTAGATTGTAGGAGATCTCAAGGATATACTACTACTAGGTGTCTCCAAATCTCAATCATTTTAACGATAATTAGCAACATCTCATGACTTGAAGATTGTTCGGCCTCTGAAGTAACAGTTTGGGGAGAAACCAGCGGTGGTTTTTTAAACGAAACAAACCCTACAATCCAGGGTACCTATGGGAGCACGTAAGAGACATTTACATTGACGTAGTTACGGCACCACCTAGTGAAAACCTATGGGAAATTCATACTGCAACCCAGAGTAAATTGTTCTTACGTCGGAGCGATGTCTCCCTGTAGTTACTCTGGATTGCGCCCCAAAGTAGGCTCAGTTCTGGTACCAGAAACACCTTGTTCATTCAAAAAATACTGTATTTACTCTAATCTTAACATTCACCTTTTCCAGCCAAATTTAGTCTCCAAAATCAGGGTGCATTAGATTTGATGGTTAATTAGATTTGAGTAAATGCAGTATTTTGATTATACGTATAGGCATTAGATTTGATGACACATTAGATTTAAGTATTTAGTACCTGGCCTTTATTTTGCACTGTGGTGGAAGAAGTAGGCTTTGCAAGACTGATGGCTGCTTCTTAACAAGCCGACGCTCACCTGTCAATCATCTTCCCCATCATACTGAAGTTTTTTAAAGAGTTGTGTGCATTTTGTGGTTATCTGTATCCGCTGCAGGTGTGACCTTGGATATGCTCCGAGGATATAGTTTTCATGTAGGGTGACCATACGACTGGGAAAATCTGGATTTGTCTGTTTGGGTTTCCTACATTTTGGCTTCATTTTTGTACTTCACGATGGTGTGCAGTACACCATCATGTCATATGTCATTGGATCTGTATTGAAGAGCAGAATCTAATGCAAAAATTGGTTTTGAGTTATCTCCTTCCTATCAAAAGTTATGACCCAAAAGCTGTAAAACCAAAATATAAAAACAAAAAAATGGATTTTTTGGCATTTTTTTTAAGCGGGTAGGAATTTTGGCTTGGGGGGTAGAAATTTTGGCCTTGGGGTTCAGGAATTTTGGGTTTGGCTTCTGGTCACCCTGTTTTTCATGTCCTTTTTTATGCTTGTGTTTTGCCTCACCGTTTTGCAGCGCAAAATCAGCCACTTTCAGATGGCCTCCAAGTCAGTGGGGTCCAGACTGTTGGTGAAACTGCTCCTTATGAGAACATTCTCAGATGAATCTAATGTATTGTAACAGGTATCCTGCTTGCAAGAATTAGGGGCTTGGAAAGCACAGATTAACCCACGTGATCCTTGAAATCAATTAAAAATTGTGGGATTCTTGCAATCCCAGCTCTTTGTGGAGACAACTGTGTTTGTTGAGCATAACAGGTATAATGCCTGCCCTATGTTTGGCTTGCGTGTGCGTTTTTCCAGCAGGGCTGTTTACTGAAAAAACCATGTGTTCAACACTCCTGTGTGTTATGTACGCAAGTTTTTTGTTAATTTATTTCCCCCAAAATGTTGCACAAATTCTACAGGGACAAAGCTTTGAAGTCAAAGCTTTGGAAGCATCTGGGTTAAGGACAAAAGATATCAGTACATGGATGAGCAGAAAGTGCAGAAGTGGAAGTGGCTTGACTTTGGCTTCTGTGCTGTGTATGGTGTCCTATATTTTTTTACCTTCTCCCCAAATCCAAATTCTCCCACGGCTCCTTTAGGCCCACAAGAGCCACAATATCCTGCTCTAGGAGGATTTCCTGCTGCAGGCAGGGGGTTGGACTAGATGACCTCCTAGGTCCCTTCCAACTCTACGATTCTATGATTCTATGACATTTGCATATGGGAATGATAAGGGAAGACTCATCCTTGTTTCCACTTGTCCCTGAGGTCTTATATAGAGTGCCATATTATCATTGGGAAACAGTAGTTGATGCTTCTCCATGCAGGCCCTATGTAAGCTTACTTAGAAATGGGGTATTACTCCTAGGTAAATACTATAGGATTGCAGCCTTAGTGCTCTATCCTGTCCCCCACCATTGGTGTCAAAGCAGGCACACAGAGTATACACTCAACCCAATGGCAATGGTGGAGCCATCAGACAGCTATAGGGTGGTAAGTTTGTTACACCCCAATCTTGTGTCTCTACTCTGAACAATGTCCAACTGAATTCAATGTGACTTACTCCTGTGTCAGAAAACTGTCACAATCATGGCAATCTCAAGATGGCATTCATATCAATGTGAATTTACTTCTTATTGTCAACTAATATTATGTGACTCTTGGACCCCATGCGGAAGATTTGAGATTTAAAGCCTGTTTCTTCCCTGATGGTTTAATGCGGAACTGCGTAAATGAGAGGAAATTAAAGGGTTTTTTCCCCATATAATTTAAATGAAATACTGTCTAAGAATGCCTATTAACTCTCGCTGAGAATGACCTAGAAGACTGACAGCTGTAAGGCTGGTTATGAAGTACTTTAATAAATATGGTGATTGACCTGAAATCGGCTCAGACTCCAGCTGTAAATATCACAAGAGCTTCCTTTTTGCCTGATTTGTATTCTGGTGTCAAGCGTGGACCAAATTGTGTTGTGCCTTCCACCCTATATTTCCGCCTGCCTCCCGGTGAGTAAGCATCAGCATGGATCACAAAATCTAATGAACCACAGTGGTTAAGAGCCAGGACTGTAGAGGAAGACTTCCTAAGACCACAATCCTAACCATGTCTACTCAGAAGTAAGCCCCATTGTGTTCAATGGGTCTTATTACCAGGAAAGTGTCTTTAGGATTGCACCCTAGTTGACAGTCTGCCTCTGATGCAAACCTCAATCCAGGTTTAATGCAATCCAGGCTGCAATCCTAAAGACACTTTCCTGGGACTAAAACCCATTTAACACAATGTGGCTTACTTTTGAGTAGACATGGTTAGGCTCGTGCTCCCAATCACTCTCAACCACTGGTTCTCAGCAGCGGTCTTGCCTTGCAGGGTTGTTGTAAGGATTGCATCAAGATAATAAGTGGGTGTTGGGCTTGGTGGGGGATAAGTTCCACTCCCCCCACAGATAATGAAATATACAGAGAGCACACCATTGCACTTACCAGGGGAGCATGAGCACCTTCCAGAGTTTGCACACACCTGCACATCAGAAGACCTAGATGTAACTGGAAATCCTCTGAGCACCTCCATCTATGGGCTTGGCATCTGAGATCATCCAAATCCATGGATAAGGAGGGCCTAATGTAAATGTATGTGGATAAGGAAGGCCTCTTTATACATTCAAAAAGCATTATACATGTTAAATATTATGTTCCTATGCTATTTCAAGTACTGCTACCATAATTGCTCCTACAGCGATGATTACACAAGACTCATATATTTTGTGTGCATTTTAGTGTTAATAACCAGTTGATTAATGAACCTGCATAAACATCCTGAATTGTGTACATCTATCTGCACAAAGGCATAGAAAATGCACAAAAATTGACTGATCAGTATGGATCATCAGAAATTGAAGAAGGACAACACAAAAAGAACACATTTTGTAATGTGAACATGAATATGTACATGTGAATATGGATTTTGAACATGAAAATGTTCATGGACTGAATGTGCACACGCTTCAGTTGACACCATCAACTTCGGCACATTTAATAACAGTTGGCCAGAAAATAAATGTGTCGATCAGAAAATGTGTCCATTCTCTTGTGCTTGCCATAGCTTGGTGCATTATTTACCTTTTGCATGGGTACAATCAATGGTATTTGAAATAGTATTAACTGCTGCATGTACATACATGTGCATTTGTGCGTGACACCACATATATGCAGTGCTTTTGTATGTTGTAGATTTGCGATGTTTACTAACATTTTTTTAAAGTTTGTGAAATAAAATGAAACTCTTTATCTCACATCTCTAATATGAACGTTGCCAACTTTAATACACCAGACACCATGTTTTCTTTGTTAAGGCTGCAATCCTAAAAACACACTTTCCTGGAAGTAAGACCCATTGAACTCAATGGGGCTTACTTTTGAGTAGGCATGGATAGGATTGTGCGCTAAGGACACAATTCAGAGTAACTACGGGGAGTCCTTGCTCTGATATTAAGAACAATTTACTCTGGATTGCAATATGAATTTCCCATAGGTTTTCACTAGGTGGTGCCATAACTACGTCGACGTAAATGTCTCTTACGTGCTCCGGTAGTTACTCTGGATTGTAGGGTATGTCTACTAGTACTTGTAAGACAATTGAATGTATCTTGTAGGCAACATGCCATTTAGAACTGCAAAAACAAAAGCAAATGTTTGGAAAGTCTCTTACCCTACAATCCAGAGTAGCTACGGGAGCACATAAGAGACTTTACGTGCACCTGTAGTTACTGCACCACCTAATAAAAACTATGGGAAAATCATATTGAAATCCAGAGCAAATTGTTCTTACACCAAAGCAAGGACTCCCCGTAGTTACTCTGTATTGCACCCTTATTTTAATGTCCAAGCAAGCATAGAGTTGTGAATAGCTGGGAAAGGATAGCCACGTTATCCTCCTAATGACCCCACAGAATTCGTATTAAATAAATTGACAATATCTTGATTTTATGTGTAACAAGCTAATCTCGGCTCTAGATTTTTGCCATTGTTCAGTCATGTTCAATCAGTTATTGTCAGGCTACTTGTGCTTCTTCATCTCGATGAGATCCACTGCTGTTCACCCTTAGGGGCCGTAAAGCTCCAGTTTTAATGATCTTCCTTCTTTGCCTTTGTCAAATGCATTAATGTACACCATCTTCTAAATGACATAATCATTCATTGTAGCTGCAGCTCATTAATTTGTTTAAGTACTTGGTTACATGCAGATTCTGATGTTTGAAGTGGGAGTTAATGCCGCCTATGTACTCAAAAGTCTGGAGGAAAAAATAATATATGGACCAAAAAAAGAAGAAATCAATATATTTCTTGGAATCAGCACACAAATAGAAGGATGCATCCCTTGTACTTGGAGACAAATTGTTTTATGTCACCATCTTCAATCACCATATTAATAACAGTTCTTTAACTTCTGAAATATATCTATGGGCAAAATCCAGAGTAACTACGGGGAGTCCTTGCTCCGGTGTAAGAACAACTTACTCTGGATTCCAGTATGAATTTCCCATAGGTTTTCACTATGTGGTGCAGTAACTACAGGTGCAGTAACTCTAACTATGGGTAAATAACTCTTACGTGCTCCCTTAGTTACTCTGGATTTGTGGGTATATCTATATATACTTACTTCTGAAATATATATATATCTATATATAGATCTCTCTCTCTCTCTCTCTATAGATAGATAGATAGATGGATATGGATATGGATATGGATATGGATATAGATAGATAGATAGATAGATAGATAGATAGATAGATAGATAGATAGATAGATAGATAGATAGATGACCACACACACACACCACCACCACCACCACCCATGGAGTGTGAGAAAATAATTTTTTAATATATAAGATTAAAGCCAAAATCCAAAGGGCTATACAGCTTACTCCTTACACTCCCTTATACACTCTTACATTTGCTGCCCTTCCTCCTGTTTTCCTGCTGTTTTACAGCACTCTCACAATACAGGTATCCCCCACTTTCTGAAGGTTCATCTGACGATCCAGTCTTTCAACACCTTTCAAATATAACCAGAACACATTCATTCAATGCATGCTCCACTCTTTCAACCACTCTCTGCTGTTCTAAATGCCAAAATTGCCCTCTCCCACGTCTCATCCCATTCCCAAAGAAGTTACTGAGAATCCATTTGCAGAAATCTTTACGTGGCTGTAGGAATTTCCAAGATAAAGGGGGAATTTGCAATTTGCTAGCTAAAAAAAAGCATTGCAAGGAACATTTATAAACTAAAAAGGATTGTGCTCCACTTTTCAACATTTTTCACTTTTGGACAGTGCTCCAGTCCTTAGCCCGTCCAATAAGTGGATGCCTGTAATTGTATACAAGGGACTTTCATCAGCCCAGGGTGCATATGGGATTGTGCCAAAAAATTCATTGCATGACATACCCCCAAATCCAGAGTAACTAGGAGAGCATGTAAGAGACATTACGTGCACCCGCAGTTACTGCACCACCTGGTGAAAACCATTGGGAAATTCATATTGTTATCCAGAGTAAATTGTTCTTACACCAGAGGAAGGACTCCCTGGAGTTACTCTGGATTTTGCCCGTATATTACATACTGTTTTCAAAGTGAATGGTCTGCTAATGTCTCCACTGTTACTAACTGTGATGACTGAATGGAGCCTCTATGGACAGAAAAAGTCTACCTCAGAATACAAGATGCTGAGAGCAAGCAATATAGGATCAGCATCACCATCACAGTTTATTTATGAGAATCCTGAGATGCAAAGCTCCTGGTGTCTGCCACTCTAAAAAACCAGAAACTGGATTAGATGAACCTATGGATTGATGTACGTCCAGGACTTTTCTGATGCCCTAACATTTGAACATGTCATGATGCTCTCAGATTATTGTCTGTTGGGGAGAAAAGAACAAAAATAGCTGAACACAACAGCTTTTTATTAGATTTTACTAGAGTGATAAAATTTTAATAGTTACTCAGTTCATAAGGCTGCAATCCTAAAGACACTTTCTTGATAGTAAGCCCCATTGAACACAATGGGAATTACTTTTGAGTAGACATGGTTAGGATTGTGCCTGAAGTCTCCTAGCATATTTTTGGTACCATAAAGTGGATTTTATTGTAAATGATTATTAACCTCTTTAACTTATAAGTCCAAAATGAGATCTTTTTGCTAAATAAATAGGTGAGAAATTAAACATGGTTACTGTGACTTTATAGCTAATGAAACGATAAAAGATTGATTAATTAGAAAAGCAGTTTAGAAAGGTTAATTAGTTTGTGTTTTTAATTGTCTATTGAGATCATTTAGAAAAATTGAAAAAATAGCATCCAGGGGTATACTTTGATTTCCCTGAAGGTTGTCATTCTCAGGCTAAAGTTAATCTGTAAGTCACAACTGTGTGCGAAGAATTTTTTTCCTCCTGATATTATTAAAAATGCTCTATCTCAAAAGTTGTTTGTATAGCTGAATTAAATATTGACAGTGAAGTTAATATCTGTTGAATTATGCCCAGAACCAGAGAGCATTGCAAGTGAAAATATTATCAGTACTAACTGAATGAATTGCTAAATGTAGTGTGTGAACTTAAATCAGTTTTTTATGGGATGATAGGTGGGGACTGTCAATTTGTAATCACCTTCAAGGAACGAACCTCAGAGTTGGAGGGCGGGAAGATAAAATACGAGTTTCCCTGCCAGATGAATTAAATGTAAAAAAAAATCATCAGATTATTTAAATACAGGCGTATCCCAATATCTGAAGATCCAAGATCTGATTATCTGTGTTCAAAGAGTTTAGCGATAAGCAATTGCAGTGACCCCAAGACTGATGGGGCCATGGGAGAAGCATGTTGCCCAGTAAGAGATGGTGGTGGAATGGTGGCATCACAGCAAACTGCTTCCAGGAGGCTCATTTCAGGTGGTTTGGATCTGGTGTGGGCCACGCGCAGTGCTCTGATCACTCCATCTCTGCATGGATGATCAAGGACCGTGCTGAGCAATGACCCAGGTGAGGCAAGCATGATTCCTAAAAGTGGGCCACACACCCTTTGGTGGTCACTGCAGAGGATCTTCAGAAGAGGGACACCAAAACAAACCACACAACCAGTGGTGGGCTTCAAGGGGTTCTCACATGTTCTAAAGATCCCTTTGCTAATGAGCACTTGGTTCTGAGAACCAGTTACTAATGGGACATAGAACCCGTTGTTCTATGGGCATGAACATTGTTATTAAGAGAACATTGTTGTTCTATTAGAACATTGTTGTTAATTTAGGTTATTAGGACATAGAACCTGTTGTTAATTTATTTGAATCCCACCACTGCACACAACCCATAGTTGGGTGCATTTAATGTGCCGTACATACATTATGTCCGTAATCCTTACAAACATATTTCATGATAAAAAGTATTATTTTGTACATCCTGCATATGGGGAGCTGAAACGGAGAGATAGTGACTTATCTCAGGTGACCCAGAGAGTCAGGAACTTAAATCCAGCAGCTTATCCGCTAAACTCCTATCTTCTGCTAAGAGAACCACTCAATTCCCAGCTTCACCAGCGCTTTGATGTCTTGTCTGATTGAGGAAAGAATTCTAAGCCGGAGCTAAGGGGCACATAGCACAACTTACACAACTTTTTAGTTTTTTGGAACATCTTTGATTTGGCAGCTTCCTCAACATCCAAGTTGAAGATAAATTAATTTTCTCCCCACTGTGCAAGCTTCAGATTACAATTATCTGGCTATGTCAGGCTTAGGATGAAAATTGGCAGAGATGAGTAAATTGCCGGGTGCAATTCCGACAACAATGATTTGCGGGGATAAGTCTTGGGAAGGCTTGGCTGGAGGACTTGCTGAGATGCTTAGGAAGGTATCCAGACAATGATGGATGGAAACAGCAATACCCTGAATGGAGAACGTTAGAGATGGCAGCATTAGGAAATGAGAGAGGATGAACAGGAAAATAAAGAGCCTCCAATTAATTAATCTGAGACTAATAGATGTTGCTAATGGTAGCAAGACAAGGGAACCCAAACAAATCTATATTTCTGAGAAGCGCTTTACAGGATCTGAAGAATGGATGTTTTAAGATCCTTTCCATTGTATCAAAAAGACATTAGCAGAGCTTGGCTTAAGTGCATTTGAAACCAAATGGAACAACATGTTTTTCTCCCTTATATGAAACTCCGTCGGGCTGCTTCTCCTGCACCTTCATGGTACTTGTTTGTTTCCAGAACCAATTCAAGCTGCTGGTTTTGACTTATCATAGAATCCTAGAATTGAAAGGGATCCAGTAGGTCATCTAGTCCAACCCCCTGCCTGTAGCAGGAAATCCTGCTAGAACATCTCTGACAGGTGCTTGTCGAGCCTCTGCTTGAAGATCCCCAGTGAAGGAGAGTCCACCACCTCGCTTGGCAGTCTGTTCCACTGCCGGACTGCCCTTACCATCAGGAACTTTTTATAAAGAATCTAAGAAACTGTCTACTTCCGTACAGTCTGGCTCGTTGCATCAGGTCATCCCCTTCCCCAAAGTGCGTACCGTTGGGGGTGAGGATGCAGTGGATGGGAGAGAGATTGATAGTCCAATCCATGAAGGCCTGGTAAGAAAGGTAAAAGTATCCCTCGCAGGCAGGATGATCATATAGAATGGAGGACAGAGTGCCTCTACCTTTAACCATTGCATAGAAGAGGAAATTTGGGCAGGTGCTGCTTTTTAAACCCTTCTATGATGAGCAAAACCTGCCTCAATTCTCTCTTCTATGCAATGCTTAAAGGTAGAGGCGCTCTGTCCTCCATTCTATATGGTCACCCTGCTCGTAGGTTGGCCTGCTAGCCATGACCGACTATAGGGAGCAGTGCTCATTTCTGTTTCAGGGCCAAAGAGCCAGTGTTTTCCAAAGACATCTCTGTGAACATGGAGCATGGTGTGGCATGGTGCACAGAACGTTGTTATCTTCCCACCAACGTGGTGCCTATTTATCTACTTCCATTTCAGTGCTCTTGAACTCCTAGGTTGGCAGGAGCTGGGCAAGAGATGGTCTTCACTCCATCTTGAAGTACTTGGGTCCTCAGTCCTGCTGACCGTCAGGTCAACAAACACAGCGACTTTAACCACTGAGCCTTTGCACTGTAAGAAATGAATGCTGTCTTCATTTTTTTCTGCTTACCTGCCGGAGATCCCCTGGAATTATTTGCTGCCAACTCCCTTTGTGTTTCCTATTTAGTTTAAGCATTTCTTAATTTCCTTTGCCAAATGCCTGTTCTTTAATACAGATACATCTCTCACTTACTACTATCTTAGAAAGGAGGCATTCAGCACAATCCTTACCATGTCTACTCAAAAGTAAGCCCCACTGTGTCCAATGGGTCTCACTCCCATGAAAGTGTCTTTAGGATTGCAGCCATTGTTCCCATAGAAAGATTAAAAACCCTTCTTTTGGGGAGTTTATGGGTTTGCCGTTCTACCTGGTTGAGCTGTGGATCATGTATAGGGCAGTGATGGGCAGGCCTGGCCCTAACAACCGGTTCTCCGGAAGTGTGCGGGGCCAGGCCAGGTCAGGGGGCGGGGCCAGGGGCGGGGCCAGCAAGAATTTTTTTTAAAAAATTCACTTTCACTTGCCGGAAGAGTTCAATTGAGGTCCCGCCTACGCGGGTTCTCTCTAGGAACTCTCCTCGCTGCCTAATTAGCTGCGCGCGCATGCGCACTGAATTTTTAAACATTTTTTAGTAGCGCTCAGCCGCGGCTGGCGCTACAGCAGAGAGGGAACCTCCAGTGACCCCCCCACCCCCGGAACTGTACGTAAGCACCCCCCCCCGCCCACAACTGCCCCCAGGTCACCCTCCAACCCCCTAGAACTGCAAAAAAAAAAACCCAGAAAGGGAGGCGAACCGGATCGCCCCCCCCTGTAACAACTGGATCGTGACCGGCGGCCTCCCGGTAACTACCGGATTGCCCGATCCGGTCCGAACCAGTGTCAGCCCACCACTGGTATAGGGTTGCCATAATTCCAGAGGCATAATGAGAATATAGAGAGGGATGCAATCTGCCACGGGCGACAGGGCCCCATCTCTCCTGCTATAAGCAGGGGTTTGGACTAGATGACCTCCTGGGATCCCTTCTGTTTTGATGGGGTGAAATTTCAATCCTTGCCACGGGCAAAATTTTGCCTATGTACACCTCAGCATAATTCTCTTCCACAAAATTGGGACAGGACCCTCTGTCAAGCTTGCCGCTATGTTGACACAATCTCCAAAAATCGAGATTTTCCCTGTCTTTTGGGACATATGGAAAACCTACTTTGAAGCCTAAATTGATGTTGTCACTCCAAGCCATGACATGATTTACTTCCAGCAAGTCCCAACAAATTGTTATTCTAAAAATTGCTTCCAACACTATAAAGTTTGGAAACCATGTTCTAGATTACAAAACTATTCACAGTCCAGGGGAAAACAGATTAAGGGCACAATCCAGAGTAACTACGGGAGTACATAAGAGACATTATGTGCACCTGTAGCTACTGCACTATCTAGTGAAAACCTATGGGAAATTCATATTGCAATCCACAGTAACTTGTTCTTACTCCAGAGCAAGGATTTCCCGTAGTTACTCTGGATTTCACCCTAAGGCTGCAAACCTAAAGACACTTTCCTGGAAGTTAGTCTCATGGAGTTGACTTTTGAGTATACATGGTTTGGATTGTGCTCTAATTTTGGGGGTCCAATATTTTTTGATTTCGTTATTTGATTTGGAAGTTTATTGGGTTTATTCATATTTGGTTCATATTTATATGAACAAAAAGAGAGCATTTCTGGAGCTACTGAGACCTTTTGGTTCCCTCTAAAAAGAATTCTGGGTGGTTTAAAAATCTTATTCCACTTAACCCATCATCATCATCACCAAAGTTTCTAAAATTATAGTTTGGTTATCACTCATACGCTGCAATCCTAAGCACGTCTATTCAGAAGTAAGTCCCAAGGTGTTCAATGGTACTCACTCCCAGGAAAGCGTGTCTAAGAATGTGTGGTTAGTTCATTTCTATGCATGTCTATGAAGAAGTAATTTTCATTAGAGGCAATGGGGCTTACTCCCAGGAAAATGTAGAAAGGATTGCACAAAACAAAGTGGCACTATGGATTTATACAGTGATGCAAGATTTGCTATAGGTAAATTGTATTAGGTTTTTTCTTTTAAAAAATCTGCCATCTCCGTTGTCTGTGCTATAACTTGGTTAGATTTTATATGGTTACTTTTTTATTGATCAGGCTGGTGGAGCTGATGTATCATTTTAAGAACACAACTTTTAACACCGTTATCTCACCTATATTCTTACCAAAAATATTCTTACCTTAATTCTTAAGGGAAAAAAAACCTTTTTCATTAGAAGCAATGAATATTTTACTCGAAATAGGAAATAATCTAGTTAACCCTTAAATAATTTTTTTTTAAGAAGATGATACTCATTGGGCCAGTATAGACATCACACAGATTCAGAATTGAGTCCAGGGGTTTTGTAACATCTTCCAACCTTTGGAGCAGATGCTCCCCATTTCCTTTCATGTTCAAGGAGGAAAATAATTCCAAATCAAATCTTATAGAAAAAACCAAGATTTTAGTGCTGTCAGAACATCACAAACCTATTTTATTTTATTTTTAGTCGAAGTTACCAATCAAACTAGGATCTGGAGCTATTTAGCAGGTGCATAACTGAGGAACCCAATGTTGGGCTTTCTGGATTGGGTTAACTCGTACTACACCTAACTCTGCCTGTGAACCTGTCCTGCCTGTGCCCAGTTCTTCCCATTCTTCCCGTTCCTGTGCCCAGTTCTTCCCATTCCTCATCTTCTTTCCACCAATCCTCCCCACCTCAAAAAACCACATTGTCAGCTGGTGAGACCACTCATCACTGGTTGCTCCAGTGGTGACCCAGCACCGCATCTTCTCTGCTGATCTTTTGGTGGGGCAATGTGGTGAGTGGTGGCTATGCCATGGCTCATTTTACTTACAATTTACTACTTTTCTTACTCCTGCTCAATTGGAAATTTTTGGAAGATTTTGCCCCAAATATTCCATTTCCTTGAAATGTATAACAAATGTGGACCTATTATTAATTTACTACTAAAGGCTTCCTAGTTGAAAGGATCTGCTGGTGAAACATGCTTACAATTCACCTAGCATAGCTTTTCTAAGTTGAAGTGCAGCTATCCCCGTGGGTACTCGGCTTGTGATGAATAGTGGCTATTCACACCAATAGGGTAAAGGGTAAATGCTGATATATCAAAGGAAACGGCATACATCTTTTTTTTTCGACTCATGCATTAATAATGGCTTGTATGAAGGGCCCTTTTATTATTTCATGAGCTGCGCAACAGAACGCTTTTCCAAATTTTTAATAGTACTGCTCAGTTGTTTTATCACGAGTAGTGGTGTAGCTACAGGGGGGGCAGAGCACTGATTTTGCAGGGAGCTTCACCTCACTGTGCAAGCTGCACCTTTCCCACCCAAGCCCAAAGAAAGAAAGAAAGAAAGAAAGAAAGAAAGAAAGAAAGAAAGAAAGAAAGAAAGAAAGAAAGAAAGAAAAGGTTTAAAGTGAATCTCGTGAGGCTTGTATCACATTAATGCAGTTTATTTTGCCAGCATTTGGGGAAGTATTTGTATATGTTTTCAATGAAGCAAATTCAGTACCAAAAGATAATAGATTCCATTGTATTTAGAGTAAATTAGGCATTTCTACCTACTCTGTGATTTTTTGCCCCCCATTTGTTATAAATATCCAGTATTTGAGAACGAAGATGACAAATGAGTTGCTAAAACCGGCAAGCTTAAATCTTTACGGATGCATCATCTTTTCAATAGGCAGACTTTCGAAATAAATGCTATTAGATCAGGGAAATTTTTTTAGTCCAAATTGGAAATCTACCTTTTTTGACATTTGGTGCAATTCTAAGAATGTCTACTCAGAAGTAAGTCTCATTCTGTGCTATGGGACTATCCCTACAATCCAGAGTAACTACAGGAGCAGATATTTATGTCAATGTAGTTATGGCACCACCTAGTGAAAACTTATGGGAAATTCATATTGTAATCCAGAGTAAATTGTTCTTACGTCAGAGCAAAGACTCTCTGTAGTTACTCTAGATTGCACCCTTACTCTCAGGAAAGTGTGTAGAGGATTGCAGCCATTATGTCACAACCCAACCCTTTCTTTTTTCCCTATTCTCACCAATGTAACTGTGGCAAAGGGTTTTAAATGCAGCATGTATGGGGGAGATCAGGAAGATTGGGAAAATATTTTTTTTCCTACTTCCTTGTAAGCACGCAACTTGACAGTTGGTCTCCTTGGCCCAATTTAGATGGCCACATCCAAGGAAAGAAAGGTGGTGCGTCAAAATGCAAGGAAGGAGTTAACATCTAGCACAAGTTTCCTACATCAGCGTCACACCTTCTTGCCTCCTCTAATGTTTTCTGCCATCCCCTGTTCTGCCCAACCAGGGTCGCTATAAATCCAGAAAAACAGAGACAATCTCAATTTGGGGGAAAATGGAACAAATGGCAAATGGAACTAAGGGTCCTGTCCTGATTTTCTGGAAGAGGATTATGGCAACCCTATGCCCTTTATATGGCAACTCTATACTTCATTGCACCCATGCTGCTGATCCCCCATTGCTGGTGAGCATTCCTCTGTCTTCCAACTCATAGCGGCTTCTCCAGCCACACATGGCTTTACACCATGCCATAATATTGTTTTTATAATTGCCATAAAAATGCTTTGCTGCCTTTATGCTCCTTCCAGTCATGAAGGCCCCCAATAGATTGGGATTTCAGACTGTTGTGATCAGTACAGCCCAAGTAAAGGTGGGGCACAAAATGGTACTAAATTCAAAAACCTTTCCATGCTGACATTGTATTCCAGTGCATGCTGAGACAATACTCTTGTGCACTGAAGATTAAGATGAAGGGGATATCTCTGCTCCTTCACCTTCCCCACTGTCATGAAAACCATCAGCAAGTGAAACACTTACTTTTGCTTATAGGGTTGCCATATGTCCCCAAAACAGGGTGATCAGAACATAAAATCAAAATGTAGGAC
This sequence comes from Cryptoblepharus egeriae, assembly GCA_030015325.1. Taxonomy (NCBI): domain Eukaryota; kingdom Metazoa; phylum Chordata; class Lepidosauria; order Squamata; family Scincidae; genus Cryptoblepharus; species Cryptoblepharus egeriae. Next base: position 66,370,918 of record JAREYC010000008.1, on the reverse strand, counting down.
ATGGTCACCCAAAAGTCTGGATAAAATCCAGACTTAAAAAAAATTAATAAAATAAAATAAAAATTTTAATTTTTTTAAAATTTTAATTAAAAATAGGAGCAAGCTCCATTGAATTAATGGGCTTATTCCTGAGTTGGCACCTGGTGCTGCTTACCTTGGGCACCAGGGGTTCGTTAATGTCAGTCATCAACTCCTGACCTCTGCCAGCATGCGCATCCAATTAGGAAGTGAAAGTGCCGGTGGAGGTCAGGGGAGGTCTCTGCCCATGCAGAACCCTCTAGGATAGTGGTTCTCAATCTTCCTAATGCTGTGACCCCTTTATAAGTTTCTCACGTTGTGGGGACCCCCAACCATAAAATTATTTTTGTTGCTACTTTATAACTGTAATTTTGCTGCTGTTATGAATCGTAATGTAAATATCTGATATGCAGGATGTATTTTCATTGTTACAAATGAAATGTGTGTTCTATGCACACATTGGACACAATGGGATTTATTTTAGAGTAGGCATGCATAGGATTGGGCCCTGAGGCTGTCAGTCAGCCCCAGTGCGTGTGCAGCTACAGCCAGAGGTCTGGCAAACCTGACCTGGCCCCCTTCACCAGGGGTCTTTAGGTCACCCCCCAGGAAAGCTTTAGGCAACCCCCAAAGGGGTCCCGACCCCCACTTTGAGAAACGCTGCCCTAGGAAGACTTTCTTACAATTGATAGGCTGCACGCACATGCGCACAATATTTTTTGATAATATTTTAGTCAGGGTTAGCCACACCAAGCTGCGGCTGAGTTTAACAGCCCCACAGTGGCCACAAGCACCCTGCCACCACCCCAGAAGGCTAGACGGGGGGCTTTGGGCTGGAAAGTGCGGTACAATGTCCAAAATCCAGACAAAACCGGCCAATTCCAGCATTCCAGGAGCCCTGCCCAAAAAACAAGGAGAATCCCAATTTTTGGAGATTGTGTTCAGATACTGGCAAACAGGACAGAGGGTCCTGTCCCAATTTTGTGGAAGAGAATTATGGCAACCCTACTCATGCAACATCTACAGAGGTCCAGGAAATGTGATGGAAAGCCCACAACGAGGCCAGTTTTATGACGGTATGATTAGCCCAGAATTCACCTGGAAACCAAGCTGAGCTTTCAGAGGTATTTCATGTGCAACACCCTTGAAAACTCAAGCCTTTGAAATCCTACAGTTCAATCTCTCACAAAGGCTGGAATGGCACACAAAAGGTCAGAACTTCATAAGCATCGACTGCTTGCCAAGGTTCACAAAGTTTTCAATGGAAATACTCATTGATGCGCTCACAAATGTGCCAACATAGGTTCATCTTGATTCAGCTTGCAAGCATTTTAATTCCCCAGGCAGGATGCTTGTAACATCTCTCAGAATTGGCTTGAAGCTTAGCAGATCTGTGTCTGGTCATTACCAGTAGAGATGAACCATTTGTCTGGTCTCCAAGCAAATGGAATACTTGGAAAAGGAAGAGATAAAATGTAATTAATAACTAAAAGGAAATATGTAAAACAGTCCTAATTTGTCAAGATATTATCTCTATATGTGTATCTTCATCCAGGGTGACTGTATGTCAAAAACAAAAAAGGAACGAGGCCAAAATGTAGGACACCCAATGTAGGAAATTGCAAAATGTAGAGAACTAAAAATGTCGGAAATTGCAAAACAGAAGCTAAAAACACTCTTGAACAGTGGTGCCTCACATATCGACTTTAATTCGTTCCGGAAGCATGCTTGTTATGTGAAACGCTCTTTATGTGTAGCGGATTTTCCCATAAGAAATAATGGAAACTCAGATGATTGGTTCCACAGCCCCAAAAATATTCATATAAAAATATTAACTGGATGTAAAAATGATGACAAAACACTGTAACTGAATTCAAAACATGCATTCAATCTGCATGATCCTAAGAAGTCTACTTAGGCTGCAGTCCTAAAGACACTTTCCTGGGAGTAGGCCCCGTTTAACACAATGGGGCTTACTTCTGGGTAGACATGGTTAGGAGGCTGCAATCCAAGACACCTTCAAAGTGTCTGCCCACTTTCTCCTCCTCTTCATGCTGAGCCTCTCTCTCCCCTGCTCCCTTCTGGCTAGCCCTGAGCTGCTCCCCTCTTCTCCACTGCTCTTCTCTCCGTCTGCCCAGTGGACGCACAGCCACAGGAGGAACAGCGCAGAAGTGTTGCTTTTGCTGTGGGCAGACACACTAAGCAGCCCTGACGCTTTTTTAAAAGGACTGCAGGCCAGCGCATCTGCCCCAACTGCCAACGAGTATGCTTGTTAAGTGAAGCAACACTTGTTATGTGAGGCAGAATCCTAGAGAAATTTTTGCTTGTTATGTGGATCACTTGTTAAGTGAGGTACCACTGTATATTACTTTTATATGGTTAATTTAACGCTGTATCACTTAGTTTTCAATTTAAAATGTTTATGTCAAATTTATTAATTACAAGAAGGCTGCATTCTGCCTACTCACAAGGAAAAGGAGGAAAATGAAGATTTTTTGTTTTTCCAGGACACAATGCTAAAAAAGAGGACCTATCCTGGAAGAAGAACACATTCGGTCAGCCTGATTCTGTACCATTATTGGTATAATGTCCATCTCCTCATTTGCTTGAGACCTGGAATCAGGTCAGTCAAAACTTCTTCATGTCTATAAAAGTCACTCATACATGTCTATGGAATATGCTAAACTCTCATCATAGTCAAATTGGCTATTATAATTTTCTCCTCTCTCTTGCTTGACCCATGAGTTGCTGTCATCTTTTATTTTTGTCACAGTCAACCTCTACGTACAACTGCCCAGGGATTGTCATCCAAAAAAGAAGCACCCTCTGGAATTGGCCAGAAGATTACTATTCCCTAGGAAGATGCCTCCCTGATGCTCATATGAATAACATAGGAAGACCAGTGTTGTCCTGTCCATCACAAGTCAATCCGTCAGTCGAAGCTGTTTGACTCTCCCGGTTGGGCGAAGTGCGCAAAAAATCCCCCTGTTAGAAAACTGTCATAAGCACCTAATTAACTCAATTGTAACACTCTTAAAGTGTTAAGTGACATTCATTAGGATGTACAAAGAGACAATAAGGTGGATCTTGGTGCAAAATTTCCCTGCACCACTTGGAGCCTACATTGGGCTGATATGCAGGCCACGACTGGCAAAAAATATGCTGTCTGTGTTTTTGCAGTTGGTGGGGAGAAGGCTGTGGAGAAGGCTTTGGGCAGAGCAAGGCCCCAAGAGAGGTGGATCTTCGTGCAAAATTTCCTTGTTCATTAGCATGTGCATAGATAGCAATCAAAGGTGTGAAGAGGAAATGGTCAGTAAAATGCAGGCTAAAAGGAAATAAGAAACTTCCAAAAGTCAGCTTAGGAGGGGCGAAGGTGGTAAAAATTTGCCAGGGGGATCACTACTGCCCCCCCCCCCCCACAAGAAGCTGGAAAAGTGACTGGGGGTTTCAAACAGTACCTAGAACTAGGAAGGTACTAGGAGGGGCAGGTCTCTTGGCCATCATGGTGCAGAGAAGGAGCAAAAACAAAATCAGGTGGAAGTCAAATCCCAGCTTAAACTAACCTGGAGTTAAGGATAGTGGGTTGTGGTCATGAATGTTATGGCTAAGTTTACCAGTCATTACCATCACTGTTAAATGTACACCTCTTTGGTCTTGTTTGAACATGGGAGGAAGCAATTTGAATGAATGAATGAATGAATGAATGAATGAATGAACGAACCTACATCAGGTCTTGTTGACAGTTCAGCGTCACTGATCATTCAAAATCAGTGCTTGCTGGGATATTCTGGACCTATTTGGAATTGCCCCCTCTGGAATCCAGTCCTCTACATACTATAGTACATTGCCATATTTTTTGTCCAAGGATCTCATTCTGTGTTGTATTTAATAGTGCTGTTGCATTTTAATGGAAATTTTATTACTCTGCATACAGCAATCTGTTATTTCTTATTAAATATTACAATATGGTTGTAGACCTTAGAAGCCTTTTTTGGCCTCTCCAACACTTTATAACACAGATGTTGAATGTCAAGAAAGGCATAACAACTCTTTAATTTTAGGTGTGCAGACTGCTAATCTTGGGTTATCCTTCCTTCTTCGTGTTACTTTCTGGAGTTCCTTTCAGATGAATAAATAGCATTTAGGACATCTCTTTCTCCATGTATATAGATTTAGGCTGCAATCCTAAACACACTTTCCTGGGAGTAAGATCCGTTGAACACAATGGGGCTTACTTATGAGTAGACATGGTTAGGATTGTGCTCTTAGAGCACCAACCTATGTCTACTCAAAATTGTTTGTATGGTGTACGAGATGCTGCCCCACATGAAAATATGAAAGGCCATGCTTGCAGACTTGCAACCTAAAAGAAAAAGAACACAATCCTAACCATGTCTACTCAAAAGTAAACCTCGTTGTGTTAAATGAGTCTTGCTTCCAGGAAAGTGTCTTTAGGGTTGCAGCCAAACTCACACATTTTTTAGTTCTGTAATTTCAGGCTGCAATCTTAAAGATGCTTTCCTGGGAGTAAGTCCCATTGAAACAATGGGGCTTATTTTTGAGTAGACATGGTTAGAATGGTGGTCTATGATTGTGTGCTAATGGAAAAACCTATCTGAGCTCTGAAAACTGGAGCTGAGCTGACGCTACTCACCATGTGTATTAATATTTTGGGCAGTGCCCAATCATGCCTTTTACCTGTAGTTTTATTTTTCCAGTATCATTGCCCACTGACTTCTCTTGGTCTCACTATGAATTGTCCTTACATGCCCTCACCACCATGAAAGTGGCTTCATCGTATCAGTGACTCTGCTACATTTGCTGCTTGATTTATTATAGGGTCACCTATTTCACCCTATCACCCTATTTCAGTGGCTCCCAACATGACCTGGGTCATGCCCCCCCAGCCTTTTCTTTCCAGATGAGCCAGACACTCTGCAAAATCCCTCAAATCTAAGATCCTTGGTCCAAATCAACACAGTGGTAGCCAAATCTTATGAGATACATGCAAACTTTTTTATATGATCCCAAAGAATTTCTTGATTCCCTCGTTTGATTCCCTCCGTTTTGATCATGGGCCTGGTACAATATGCCACCTGTGACCAGATGCCCAAACCTGAAAAGGAGGACAAGGTCTTGGATTCCGCTCAGCCTGGCCTTTCTGGTGGAGAATGGCATGTTTTCCTTCTCATGAGTAAAGCCACGATGTTGGGCACTTTCATTTTCCCATAGAGCTCAATGCATATTTTTGATTTTTAGTCTTTTGGCCATACCTCTTGATAGAAAGGAGTTATTTCAAAACCAATTACTGCATTGGATTCTGCTCTTTAATACGAATCCAATGCCATATGACATGATGGGGTATAGCACACCATCAAGCCAATGAAGCAAAAATGGAGGACAATGAAGCGCTTTTGGAGGACACCCAGAAAGGAGACTAAAAAAGAATCCAGACATTTCTGGTCATATGATCATCATGCCTGTTCCACCTCTCATGAACCCTGGAGAGATTAGAAAATGTAAGACCCCAAGAAAATTTGGGTTCCTTGTTTGGCTCCTGGGCCTGTGTATGGATAAAAATTTTCCCATAGGTACGGGTAAAAATTTTCCCCCCGGGTATGGGTAAAAAGTTCCCCCCAGGTATGGGTAAAACTTTTCCCAAGGCCTTCATCTTTCATAGGCAAAGGTTATTGCCCTTTCACTGGCATGTGGCATCAGCATGTGAGTGACGTATGGGCTATATGGGCACAACATTTTTCTGGTGTTGTGCCAGTGCCAATGGCATACTCATTGGTGGATGGGCTCCTATACCAGTAGGGCTGCCATTGTGGTAGCAATACAGTGTCACCTCTAGAGTACAGGATTGGGCTATAATTGAATTATCAGTGGAAAAATTTGTCAAAAATCCATACTTATTGAAAATTATCTCATTTCTATTGTTCAGTAGTTTTGCTTAAATAGAATTGAAAATGGTGATGTATTTTGTCCTTTGAATGACAATCTTGCTGTTGGAAAAGAAAAACAATCCTGGATTGGAATATTAATTATATTTTACTGAAAATGCATTACCTTCATCAGTGTTGGGCCTATCAAAAATGCTTCAGCTTTCAAAGAAAAGATAAATTATAGACCATTAATGCAAGTTGTTGCCATTTGTAACTGGCATATTGCAGAGGTAGAATTACTCACTTGATTGATAGCAAAGTGCTTAAACAATAGAAATTCAAGCTGCTTTGTTCCTATTTTCTTTGGAACTGTTTTGCTTGGCATCCAAATTAGTTCTCCAGTGTAAATATTTTGCAATTGATTTTCATTTGCTGCTTTTTTAAAATTAACATCTTGCCGCAACTTTTTTAAATCAGTGGCATGTGTACCACTGGTGGTATGTGTAGCTGATGATCTTCCAGTGAAAATCTGGTTCATGCTCATCAGCGGATTGTTGCCAAAAATCATTGCATGCGCTGCAGGGCAGTGAAAAAATGAAAGTTTTTTTTATCTGCCCAGTAAGACTGGAAAGAGCTGGACCACTGATGTCATCTGTACTGGTGGTACTTAGAATAAGATAGATTACAAAATGGATTTATCGAGGGACAAACGCTTAGGAATAAAAAAAAATTCCAGTATTTCTCAAACTGTGGGTTTAGATGGGTTGTAGGCCAATTTTACGGAGGTGCTCATTTCACTATTTCTATGTGTATTATTTTTAACTAACTGGCCCTACAATCCAGAGTAACTACGGGAGCACGTAAGAGACATTACGTGTACCCGTAGTTACTGCACCATCTGATGAAAACCTATGGGAAATTCATACTGCAATCCACAGCAAATTGTTCTTACACCGGAGCAAGGACTCCCCGTAGTTACTCTGGATTGTGCCCTATATGTATGAATAGTTATGGGAGTAAAATTCCAATAATATATGTGTACTGAGGCAGACCCTTAACCCCCCTTGAAACACCCCCCCCCCGTGCAACACCCTCATGCAACACCCTGTGCAACTTTCCCCAAGACAACACCTCCTGTGCAACACACCCATGCAACACCTCCTTGTGCAACTCCCCCCCACATGCAACATTCTCCCTCTATGCACCATCCTCCCTCAACTGTGGGTACCCCTACAGGACAGGTGTCCAAAATTTGTGGCTCGCTGGATTTTATATACCCCCAATCCAGAATAACTACGGGGCACATAAAAGACATTATGTGCAACTGTAGTTACTGCACCTCCTAGGGAAAACCTATGAGAAATTCATATTGGAATCCAGAGTAAATTGTTATTACACCAGAGCAAGGACTCCCCGTAGTTACTCTGGATTTTGCCCTTAATCTGTTTCGGAACTGGAGACAAGTCTGTTTATCCCAGTATAGATATTCAGTAGACTTATTTAAGCACCCTGTGTTCATTCTCTAGGTTTCTTCCCCTCCAGTAATTTGATCTCCTTCACAGGCAAAATCAGAATATTATAGAGCAAATGACAAGTTCTGAACTTGGTATGCTTTCTTTAAAAGAGCTATCAAATTCAAAAGTGAAGTCAGGGGTATTTTAACTGAAAAGAGTCAATCACCATATTCAAACTCCTACATAATTTTTATTCAGTCGCAGCAGTGCCGAAAGAGAACATGAGGTTTAATACTAAATAGATTAGGTTATGAAGAATAGGGCTACAGTTCCACAGAACAATTTGCGGATATCCCTCTAGACCAATTAGAGACTTCACACCCTGATCTAACAAGCGAGATCCCTTGCATGTAAACAGCCGTCCATGCACGGTGCCGATGAAAACGTGCATCTGGATGCAGAGCATCTGTAGGGGATATATAAGGGTATTCCACTGATGGGGCACCACAGCCAAAAATGTCATTTAAAACCCTTAGAATATCAGATTTTTATTACCTAAGGGCGCAATCCAGAGTAACTACGGGGAGTCCTTGCTCCGGTGTAAGAATGGATACCAAAGGCTCCATTCAGTCATCACAGTTAGTAACAGTGGAGACATTAGCAAACCATTCACTTTGAAAACATTATGTAATATAAGGGCAAAATCCAGAGTAACTCCAGGGAGTCCTTCCTCTGGTGTAAGAACAATTTACTCTGGATACCAATATGAATTTCCCAAAGGTTTTCACTAGGTGGTGCAGTAACTATGGGTGCACGTAATGTCTTTTACATGCTCCCATAGTTACTCTGGATTGTAGGGTAAGACCATAAAGAATATTGGGTTTTTTATCACCTAAAACTATAAAGGTCCAATGGACTTTGAGGCCAATATATGGACCCTGTACGACCCTGTACTATAATGAATACATACAATGGTACATATAATGGAATACATATAATACATATATGGAATACATATAATACATATATGGAATACATATAATTGGTACATATAATGAATAAATGTTGTGAAGTGAATAAATATTGTGAAATTATGAATTTAGATTATAATTTTAGCTAGCAAAATATTGAACCTATGAATCCCAGTTTATTTTCCTCTCCTAAGACCGCCAAGGTCCAATGAACCTTTTTATGGCATGACCAATGAAAGGTCTAAAGGATCATGTGGGGTTAGATGATTCAATTTGAATTTACAGAAAAACTGTAAATTTAAAACATTCATGCTTTTGAAATTATAACTGTCTAATTAGCAGTAAAAAAAGTCATAGGTTGTTAGATTCCATTAAAAAAAAAAACACAAAACTAACTTCTGAAAAGGTCCACGTTGGGCTTCTACGGGTTAAAAGGGGACAGAAATGGGCAAGTGAAAGAAGGTTGCAAAAAATTGCCTTTTTTTTGCTAATTGTTATTAGCAATTGCCTTTTCATTCTAGAACAGCGTTTCTCAAAGTGGGGGTCAGGACCCCTTTGGGGGTCGCCTAGAGCTTTCCTGGGGGTCGCCTAAAGACTCCTGGTGCAGGAGGCAAGGTCAGGCTTGCCAGACCTCCGGCTGTAGCTGCGCACGCACTGGGGCTGACTGACAGCCTCAGGGCCCAATCCTATGCATGTCTACTCTGAAATAAATCCCATTATAGTCAGGGGGCCTTTACTCCCATGTAAATGTGGATAGGATTTCAGCCTCAGGGCCCAATCCTATGCATGCCTATTCTGACATAAATCCCATTGTGTTCAGTGTGTGCATAGAACACACATTTCATTTGTAACAATGAAAATACATCCTGCATATCGGATATTTACATTACGATTCATAACAGCAGCAAAATTACAGTTATAAAGTAGCAGCAAAAATAATTTTATGGTTGGGGGTCCCCACAACATGAGGAACCTATAAAGGGGTCACAGCGTTAGGAAGATTGAGAACCACTGTTCTAGAAGATGAAATGGATAAGGATTGAGTCTTCTGCTGCCTCCTCCTTGCATGCAAGACTCCTTAACGCTTTGAGAGGTTCACAGGGTGACCATATAGAACGGAGGGCAGAATGCCTCTACCTTTAACCATTGCATAGAAGAGGGTATTGAAACTGTTCTATAATGAACTTTCCCTACAATCCAAAGTAACCACAGGAGCACATAAGAGACATTATGTGCACCCGTAGTTACTGCACCACCTAGTGAAAACCTATGAGAAATTCATATTGCAATCCAGAGTAAATTGTTCTTACACCGGAGCAAGGACTCCCCATAGTTACTCTGGATTGCGCCCTAAATCTGCCTTTTTAATGCAATGGCTAAAGGTTAAGGCACTCTGTTGTCCATTCCATATGGTCACCTTGGAAGTGCAAAGAGAAGGATTTGGTCCCCAGATGCCACTTAGGGTGAAGTGGCTTCATCTTTGTGTGATGCGTCTACTCTAACGTTAACAAATCAGGACTGTGGATAGAGATGCTGAGATAATATCCGTGGTTATATCGACCAGCAAACCTGCACACAAAATTCTCACAAATGCAGAACCATCTGGTCAACACATTCTGGACGTTTTCGCTCGTTTCATTTGATGGATATCAACATCAGTGGAGAAATCTGGCTTCACTCTGGTGTAACAAGGTGGAACGGACAACTTGAGGCTTCCAAAGTCTAGCATCTAAGAGAGAAGAATCCTTTGGGTTACAGGGATTACTCCAGAGCAGGGAGATCCAAACCCCGGCCCTGGGGCCAGATGTGGCCCTCAGCAAGCTTCAAGATCCCTCTATCCAGACTCTGGGCAAGCCCTGTAATCCACTCCAATACATTCTTATACGTAAATTTATGTAAATTTATTCAAATTTGAAAAGTAAAATAGTTTTTTGGCCCCTGACACAGTGTCAGAAAGATGATGTGGTCAGATGATGTGGACAGGTCATGCCCTTTTCACTATTTTTAGATGTTTGAAGGTGTGAAGACCCTTGCCAAGGGTTCCATGGGCTCCTTACCCCCCTGACTCGGGTGTAGGTAAGTTTTATTCTTGAACTTGCCAGAGGAATTTAATAGGGTGGAAGAAGGACCGGGGATGTCTGGTTTTGATTCTATTTTGATATTATGAATAAAGCGTAAGCTCTTCATTATCATGAAGATAATTATCATGAAGCTCTTCATTCATGAATGAAGCGTAAGCTCTTCATTATCATCAACATCATCATCATCATCATTATCATCATCATCATCATCATCGTCATCTTAGGAACATAAGAAGAGTTTTCACTGGATTAGGCCAAAGGCCCATCTAGTCCAGCTTCCAGTATCAAACAGGGGCCCACAAAATGCTTCAGGGAGCACATGACACCTACATCCAGGTGCCCCTCCTGCATCTAGCATCACAGGCTCCACAGCCCCCTTTTCCAAAATGGTCTCCCATCCAATTGATTACCAGACCTGAAACGGCTTAGCTTCCAACCCAGCTCAGGAATGTTCAGGGCAGCACCTATCCCCTCCTCCTCCTCCTCCTCCTTCTTTTTATTATTATTAATACTTGCACCAGTATTTTGTGGAAGTACGGGAAAAAACATACCAATGCCTTTCCCAGTAGATTTTGAAAAACTACCTTCCACAAAACAAAATGTGCAAGCACAGATGGGCAAATGTTTATCAAAACAGTGATGGAGGAACATGCTGGCAGAGTCATCCATCATTCCAAATAAATCTGCTGTGCCTTTCTTGGGTACATCTCCCATTCAATCTGTGTTTTTAGAGGGCAACCAAGGAAGAAACAAGTGGTAGTTCGGCTTTAAAAAAAAAGTTCTTTTAATATCAATAAATGTCTTTCATATTAAAAATAAATTAAAAAGTCATATTTGCACAGCCCATATTGAATCACTTCGAGGCTAGACACTGTGGACCTACAATCAAGGAAATAGCAGATATCCATCAGGTCTGATTGTCCAAAAGGAAAGTGTCAGAAAAATACAGAAAATCTAAAAATTAATATTTTGCTAGAGCAAAATGATGGTGCTAAATCTGTATTTTTGTGTTCTGGGCAGCTGGTTTGTTTTCATTGCTAAAACAGAGCATTTCAAAGTACTTTTGCTGTAAGAACATCAGAAAAGCCCTGCTTGACCCAACCAAAGACTCATCTAGACCAGCTTCCTGGAGCTCACAGTGGCACCGCAGTGGCTCACCACGAGGATGAGAGAGCCATATGCAGGATGACCAGATGCCCAAACCTCAAAAGGAGGACATGGGGCACAATCCAGAGTAACCACGGGAGCATGTAAGAGACATTACGTGCACCTGTAATTACTGCACCACCTAGTGAAAACTTATGGGAAATTCATATTGCAATCCAGAGTAACTTGTTCTTACCCAGGAGCAAGGACTCCCTGTATTTACTCTTGATTTCACCCATGGTCTTCTTTCCATCCTCTCAGCCTGGCTTTTCCAGCAGACAATGGCATGTTTCTCTACTCAAGAGTAAGGCTAACATATCAAGAGTAAGGCTAACATAACTCAAGAGTAACATAACTCAAGAGGAAGGCTAACATAAACTTTCACTTTCCTATAGAGCTCAATGTATATTTTTTATTTTTAGTTTCTTGGCCATGCCTTTTGATAGGAAGGAGATATTTCAAAACCGATTTTTGCATTGGTTTCTGCACTTCAATACAAATCCAACTGCATATGGGGTCCTGCACACCATCCAACTGCCTATGGGGTCCTGCACACCATCCAACTGCATATGGGGTCCTGCACACCATTGCAAAGTTCCAAAATGAAACCAAAGTGGAGGACCATGAAGCCCTTTTGGAGGACACCCGGACCGGAGGCTAAAAAAGAGGACAATTATGTAAATTTCCGGTCATATGGTCACCCTACAATATCTTCATGCTACTCTCTTTCATCTGGCATTCTTCTGTGACACCATGATGTTCTCAGAGATGGGAACTTGAGACAACTGACTCAAAACTCGAGTTGTAAACAAGACTCCGTAAATTAAGAATATTTTTGCTAGGTAAGCATTTAACTCTTAAAAACCCAACCGGGTCAATCATCACCTGCCAGGAAGTTTGTGTTGTATTTTCACTGGAATTTATTATTATTACCTGACAAGACTTTCTGACTTTTTCCTTGCTAATTAAACAGTCACAATTCCAAAAGCATGAAGATTTTGAATTTACAATTTTTTCTGTAAAATCCAATTTATACAAATTGTAGTTTAATGGGTCATATTGGACCCATGTTGCCTTTTATTCAATATTTTGCTAGCTAAAATTGTACTAAGAATCATTATACTAATTATAATCACAATTATTATTCATTATATGTACATTATGTGTACATTATATGAACATTGTATGTACCTAACTATAGTACAGGGTCGCACGGGTCAAAATTGGCCCGTGCAGTCTTAGGTGATAAAAATTGTACTAAAAAATCATTATTTCACAATAAAAATAATTATACTAAAACTTGACACATTTATTCATTATATGTATATTATATGTACATCATACGTACATTATATGTACCTAACTATAGTACAGGGTCGTATGGGTCAAAATTCACCTATGCGGTCTTAGGCGTGAAAAAAAATCCCGGGTTTTTAGGAGTTAAATGGCATTACTGAGCATGTGGGGTGGCCACTGAGACAGGGTTCCCATATCCAATGTTTCTGGGTTTGTGGCGGTCCCTATAACGGATATTCGTGGACTTGGGGCATGCCGGCAATTGCAAACATATAATTACAAACACAGTGTATGCAGTATGTGTATCATTCTCAGAAGTATAACAAAACCACCAGTGGTGAGATTTTCTCCATATAATATCCACCATATATTTTTCTTTTTCTTTCAAAACCATCCAGATCAATGGACATTACCATATCTTGTGGGAATATATAACCAAGCTATTTGTGTCCAACAATGTTTCATTCCCACCACTTGCAATGGCCCCAATGGAGTAGAGGTCGCTTGCACCCTGCAGAGAGACGCCCTGCAAGATGTAGTGCTTTGCACCCCCTCTGCCTATGGCATTGCAGTTTGATTTGATAGGATGCATGTTTGTTAACATGTTGCTGACCTATAAACAGAAAATTTATATATTTATATATATAAATTATTTATAATTTATAATATATTAAATCATATTAATTAATTTAATATAAATTAAAATTAATATCTTTTAATTTGTTTTACATGACCTGAATATAGGAGTTCATGGAGTTTCCTGTTCTGAAAAGGTATCGTTCGCTCCAAGCCGTAGACCATTCTGTCTTTATTTAAGGTCCAGATGTGACTGCGTTTGCAATCCTAACCCTGTCTATTTAGAAGTAAGTCCCATTATATTCATGGGGGCTTAGGGTGCAATCCAGAGTAACTATAAGGTGTCCTTGCTCCAACGTAAGAACAATTTACTCTGGATTGCAATATGAATTTCCCATAGGTTTTTACTAGGTGGTGCCATAACTATGTCAACGTAAATGTCTCTTACGTGCTCCAGTAGTTACTCTGGATTGTAGTGTTAGTCCCAGGAAAGGGAAAGTGTGTTTAGGTTTGCAGGAAAGCGTGATTAGGAAAGTGTGTTTCCCAGGAAAGTGTGTTTAGGATTGCAGCCTGTGTCTCATTTACAATTGCTAACGGGTTATGGATCACTGGCAAGATTTTTTCCCCCTGTCTCTCAGCACTTATAGGACAATAATGCCTTTCACAAATATTGCTCAGGCGGATTGTATGCTCCAAAAGTAGTGAACCTTTCCTTGTGTGGCTTGTGTTGCTAAAAACACTATTTTGCCGGAAGGCATTTGGGACAGTTTTGATCCAGGTATGGTTTGATATCTGCCCTCCTGCCTGGATTATCAGAAAGACGTACTGCAGTTTTTAAGGTCCAACTGATCCTACAAATGAAAATCAATGGTGTAACTTCATATGCTCCGGTCATATAAAAACAGCATGTAGAGGAAAGAAAGCAAAAGTCTCTCGGTTTGATTTAAAAGAGAATGGAGAATATCATCTTATAGTTTTCTTTTTTCTTCTGCATACACTTAAATTCAAAGAGACATATGTCCTTAAGTTTGGTTTCCGAGATCAATCATTTGCTGCCAAAATACTCCCTTGTTCAAAGTTGGTTAAGATCAGATGCTTCTGAAAATAGACCTGGGCTGACCAATTATTGTTGTTATATAAGCCTTGGTAAGCTTAAGTACATTTTTTAAAGACCGAGCCTGTCAAGAATGTAATTTGACAGGCAAGAACGTACCAGCTCATGTATGATAGATTTCAAACTAAATTGGATCTGACCATCTGTGTGGCGCAGAAGGGGCATCGTTGCGCAAGCTTTTTATTTCTTTATTATTTTTTTTGTTCTTTTGTTTGTTCATTGTTATGAATGCAGAATCCCAACTGTACTTTGTGTCTGGGTTCTGCCAAAGCATATTGATCTAGACCGGAGCTTTTAAAGGGCAAAGCTTAACTAATTAACTAACAATAATGGAAAATGTCCATAGGAAGGAGCAATCTCACCTCCCCACTTCGAGCACAAGATGATACAGACTCCGTAAAAGGCTTGGAAACATTTCTTGAAAGATACAGGGCACAATCCAGAGTAACTATGGGGAGTCCTTGCTCCAGTGTAAGAACAATTTGCTGTGGATTGCAGTATGAATTTCCCATAGGTTTTCATTAGATGGTGCAGTAACTACGGGTACACGTAATGTCTCTTACGTGCTCCCGTAGTTACTCTGGATTGTAGGGACAGTGTTCTGATCTACTAAGTGTGTGTTGATTCAGCCTTTGATTTTCATTAGAATGAAATCAAATAAAATCATATAATTTCATTTCATAATTTCCATTAATTATCTGATGAAATTAACTTGTAAGCTAAAGCACAGGAGAGATCCTCATGGATGTCCAATTAGTGTCAAGTTCAAATTCCCCTAAAGCTTGTAGCCTGGTGCAATTGCACCCCCTGCATCCGCTAGCTATGCCACTGTGCACACACATGTGCATGCACTCACTCAGTCATTCATTCACTCACTCAGTCATTTACACACTTAGGCTACAATCCAGAATAACTAAGGGGGCACGTAAGAGACATTATGTGCACTTGTAGTTACTGCACCACCTAGTGAAAACCTATGGGAAACTCATATTGCTATCCAGAGTAAATTGTTCTTACTCCGGAGCAAGGACTCCCTGTAGTTATGCACCCTTACTCTCTCTCTCTCTCTCTCTCACACACACACACACACAGAGAAAGGTTTTATATCATTCTCATACCTTAAAGTAACCCATATTTTTAAAAACCATTTTTAGGGAGCCAAGTTGACTCAGGTAAGTCAACCTGAAAGATGATTTTGCCTTGAGCGTTCTCACTGCACCACTTCTTCCCCAGCAGCTATCACCACTAGATGGCACTATCCCTCCACTGACATTATAAAAAACAACAGCCACCATGCTCAGGGAGCACTGGATGATTTTTCTCCTAGGAGCATTGCCCAACTCTTAGGAATTATGAAGGATCATAACCTAGCTTGGAAGTGTGGAAGAAGATCCACCCAACACAGGCACCATAGAAAATATCATCTCAAAGGACTGCCTTTTGCTTCATTCCATCATGACCAGTGGCATAGCCAGACAGGGTGCAAAGCACTACGAAGGCATTTTGCAACCACTGCCTGGAATGGCTCTCAGGAGGAAGGTGCCCCTTTCATGCTGCAGTGAGGCTCCCTGCAAAAGTGAGTGCTTCGCACCCCCTCTACCTATGCCACTGCCAGGGATTGAAAGATCTGGGACTTTTTGTATGTAAAGAATGTCAAGTCTTAAATTGTATATGTATATGGCACTGGAACTTTAACAAAAGTACATGTATGTACTTATACATATATATGTCTGCACCTTTATATGTATGTGTATATATCTTTACTTGTTCATCTATGGTTTGTTCCAGTAGCCCACTTGTCATCAGACTGTCCTGGTTCCTCAAGATCTGATGTGGACCTTGTTAATCCAGGCGACGTCTGAGCCGGCATGACTCTCTTGGTTCGTGTTACTCTCAAGTTCTTTTGAGGTAGGCAGTTAAGGCGTATGGGGATGTTGCCCGAGGACCCCTTACAGGAATAGTAGGTTCCTCAATCAGGGTTAAACCCCTGTGGGGATATGGACATTTGAACCCTGGTCTTCCTGCACTCTGGCTTCCACACCAGAGGTGGTGTTCTTAACCTCTACACTACCCAGTCACCCTATCTGTCTGTCTGTCTGTCTGTCTGTCTGTCTGTCTGTCTGTCTGTCTGTCTGTCTGTCCGTCCGTCCGTCCGTCCGTCTAGATAGATAGATACATAGAGATATAGATATCTAGAGATATAGATATCTAGATAGATAGATATAGATATAGATATAGATATAGATATAGATATGGCATACCTGTATATTCATACAGGAATGTATATACATCCCTGTATTTGGCATGGGGATGCCAAATACATCCCCTATCATGATTCCTATCATGATTCTCCTATCATGATTCTTGACTGGGATCTGGCTCATAATCACAAGAGCAATAAAAAAGTTTCCTTGTGTATTAATTACTGACAGACAGGATTGAGTGTTTCAAACTTCATGTGTTTCTCAAGCCAGTCAATTCCTAACATAGTTCTCATTCTTTGGTGTAGGAAGATGGCAGGAAAACATCTCCTGAACCACCAAAGTGCATTGCGTATCCCTCAGAGCCCAGGATACTCATAACTTCAGATTGGATTTCAGTCCAGAATCGTATCAAGGTTCTAAAGCAGTCTTCATCTCATAGGCTTCCCCAGGATCATTAAAGGAAACCTAGTTTCTGTTAAGAAAGGAGGGGAAAAAAATAAAAGAATCTCATTACTTCCACAACCAAACTCTATCTTGTGTGCGAAATTATAGCACAGTGTCCATGTATGTTCTCTGAGATATACGTTCAGCAACTTGAAGTTTGTAAACTTCTGTTGTTGTGTGGGGTGTATAACTACCTTTACCAACATGTAAGTATTGTAGGCTGGCAGTAGTGCAATCCGTTGAAATGCCAGTCTTAAGACGCAATCCAAAGTGTGCCCTAGGCTGGCACAAGACCCCTATGCCAGCTTCCCTAAGGGGGCAATCCAGAGTAGCTACAGGAGTCTTTGCTCCGGTGTAAGAACAATTTGCTGTGGATTGCAATAAGAATTTCCCATAGGTTTTCACTAGTGGTACAGTAACTACGGGTGCACGTAATGTCTCTTACGTGCTCCCATAGTTGCTCTGGATTGTGCCCTTAGTCTCAAAAGTGCCATAATAACACATCTGCATGAGTCAAGGAGCCAGCACATATTCAAATTCCTGAGTGACCTAAGGCTAGCCCCACACATGCTCATCTACCTTACAGGATTGTTGTTGTGCTCCTTGGAGGAAAAGCAGTATAAAAACATGAAAAATAAATACATAAATAAAATGATTTAAGTAACAGTTAAGGCAGCTTGTTTATACTATACAGCAATCTTGGCTGCAATCCTAAAGACACTTTACTGGGAGTAAGATCCATTGAACACAATGGGGCTTACTTTTGAGTGGACATGGTTAGAATTGTGCTCTTAGCATTAACCCAGGTAATGGGTAATGGCTTTCCTTTCCATCCACACTCAAATACAGGTATTGGACTAACATCGAGCACAATCCCAACCATGTCTACTCAAAAGTAAGCCCCATCATGTTCAATCAGTCTTACTCCCAGGAAAGAGTCTTTGAATTGCAGCCATCATCACATAGCCAGATCTGATGGACCATGATGTCAATATTTTTGGTATATGATCCCTGATCGTTGGACTTACACAGTGTAGAAATCTTTTCAGTGAATAATCCTACAGTATTTGTGATTGATGGAACTTCCCTGATTCTCCAGGGTTAAGAGCACAATCCTAACCATGTCTACTTAAAAGTAAGCCCCATTGTGTTCAATGGGTCTTACTTCCAGGAAAGTGTACTTAGGATTGCAGCCTAACCCTACAATCCAGAGTAACCACAGGAGCACGTAAGAGACATTCCCTACAATCCAGAGTAACTATGGGAGCACGTAAGAGGCATTATGTGCACACGTAGTTACTGCACCACCTAGTGAAAACCTATGGGAAATTCATATTGCAATCCAGAGCAAATTGTTCTTACACCGGAGCAAGGACTCCCCATAGTTACTCTGGATTGCACCCATTATGTGCATCTATAGTTATGGCACCACCTTGTGAAAACCAATGGGAAATTCATATTGCAATCCAAGGTAAATTGTTCTTACACCAGAGCAAGGACTGCCCATAGTTACTCTGGACTGCAAACGAAGAATAAAATCAGCCCTGCCTTGCACCAACTATTATATCTGTATTATAAACTGTTAGGAGGTAGTAGATTAAAAATTACAATGCATCTGCTTTGCTAGCTTCAAATGAAATTCTCTTCATCAGATCCTCCTGAGAGAGAAATCATTACTCCGAACAGGAACTTTCACCCCTGAGGTTACTCACTAATTCTGTGCAGGGCAGGGCAGGTGCTTCAGTTTTCCCAAATCGCACAGCAGCAGATGTTCAATGTTATAATGCCCTCTTTCCTTCCCACATATAGAAGTACTATGGGGGAAAAAAATCCTTCTTTCAGCTTGGGGTCATCTTATAAAATGTGAAAACACTAAGTACATTTTTTATTTACAAAACTTGAATGGCAATATCACCACAACTGAATCCCAGAACCATTAACAGCACAACCCTGTTTAGGATGGCACAAGTCCTGTGCTGGCCTGGGGATGTTGCAAAAGTGCCAGACATAACTTATTGTAAACTAAGAGCACACTCCTAAGTATCTACTTGAAAGTAAGCCTCATTGTGTTCAATGGGTCTTATTCCCAGGAAAGTGTCTTTAGGATAGCAGCCTTTGAGCACAATCCTAACCATGTCTATTTGAAAGTAAGCCCCATTGTATTCAGTGGGTCTTATTCCCAGGAAAATGTCTTTAGGATAGCAGCCTTTGAGCACAATCCTAACCATGGCTACAATCCAGAGTAACTATGGGAGCACATAAGAGACATTACATGTACCCGTAGTTACTGCATCACCTAGTGAAAATCTATAGGAAATTCATATTGCAATCCTGTGTAACTTGTTCTTATTCCAGAGCAAGGACTCCCCCAGTTACATTGTGTTCAATGGGTCTTATTCCCAGGAAAGTGTCTTTAGGATAGCAGCCTTTGACCACAATCCTAACCATGTCTATTTGAAAATAAGCCCCATTGTGTTCAATGGGTCTTACTCCCAGGAAAGTGTACTTAGGATTGCAGCTTTCTTTTTTAGTACAAAATCCAAAGCAGTTAAGTGTCCACGCAGTTATGTAACTCTCTAGTGTTATCTTACGGAAAGTCATCTTAACTGCTCTGGAGCAAGGGGCTTAATTTCACTTTAGGATAGGCCTTAGTCTGCAATCCTAAGCACCAGTTTGGCCAGCCTATGCCCCAGCATAAGTCCTGTGCTGATTTATGGGTGTCACAAAAGTGCCATGTCACCTCTGTCTGATTCCTGGGGGGATTAGGCTAGTGCACAGGCATACGCCAACCTCCCTATAACACCAAAGGAGGATATGCCAGATGAGTTAGGCTGGACTAAATCGGTTAGGATTGTTTCCTTAGGTAATACTTAACTTTAGTAATTAATTTGATTTGATTTTGTTGTGGAGACAGTGTTAAAATTTTTCAGTTTGATTATAGAGCACAATCCTAACCAGGTTGACTCAAAAGCAAGTGCCACTGTTTTTAATGAGTCTTACTCCCAGGAAAGTATCTTTAGGATTGTAGCCTGAGGTACTGCCATGACATAATTTACAGGTTAATCACATCACTTCTGGCCAGACCTGATTCATTTTTGGCATCCATCAGTCTTGAAATCTATGGTATCGTGCTCAAATCTGCATGCGAAGCACAAAGGTCTGGGTAGATTGTTATGGAGGATAGGCTGTTACCCAAGCAGCAAATCCCCCCCTCTCCACGCCACTGAATTAGTCCAATGGAAAGGCAGAGCTGAAACAATTGGTACCAGCTGTGTTGCAGAGCTGGGCTAAGGACAGGAGCTCATCCTGTCTTGTGGGGCCAACCCGGGTCTCGAACCCTGGCCTGCTGGTTAACAGGCACAGTGTCAACCACTTGTGCCACCCACAGAGCAATTTGGCCGGACCTGATTGTCATTCCAAAAATTGGGTCCTGGTACTAAAATTGACAACCACTAAAATTGAGAATATAAAAAAATTATCTATCTATCTATCTATCTATCTATCTATCTATCTATCTATCTATCTATCTATCTATCTATCTATCTATCTATCTATCTATCTATCTGTCTGTCTGTCTGTCTGTCTGTCTGTCTGTCTAGTCCTCCCCCATGAGCTACGCCACCATCTATCTATCTATCTATCTATCTATCTATCTATCTATCTATCTATCTATCTATCTATCTATCTGTCTGTCTGTCTGTCTGTCTGTCTGTCTGTCTGTCTACAGTATTTTATATACCGCTTTTCAACTATCTGTCCCTGTATAGAAATAGGATTTTAAAAAATCAACTTTTGTTTTGCTTAATCATAAGATATTATATACGGTACTTGATCCCAAGAATAAACACCAGGTTATCAGTCGGTCCTGTTATCCATCTTGATGCCTGAAATCTTTCCCTTCTTTCCGCCGCCTCTCATTAGGCACAGATTGTGTCTCCGATGCCGCTGCACGCTATCAAATATGTTCACACAAATCTGCGGCTGCTTTTAAGGCATTGTGAGAAAGTGTGAACGACAAAGTTAAAGAGTCTTCTAGCCAACAGTTTCAAAACTGGGTCAGATGACACTACTGAGATTCTCCACGGCTTCTCTATTACATATATTAAGGTTGCAGCTCAAATAACCTCAAATATCTTAAGTAGGTAAAGCGCACTGCAGCGGGAAAGAAGCATCTCTCCCTGTGTCTCATATAATTTCTCAGCTACCTTGAGTTATAAAAGAATAAAGTCCTCAATAAATGCACCTTTTTTAAAAAATAGACTGCTTGAGAAGGAGATGAGAAACAACAGAAATACGTGGCAGAGAAAAATTGAGGAAATAGCAACAGAGACAACGAGCACAATCCTAACCATGTCTACTCAAAAATAAGCCCCATTGTGTTCAATGGGACTTAGGGCACAATCCAGAGTTACTATGGGGAGTCCTTGCTCCGGTGTAAGAACATTTTACTCTGGATTGCAATATGAATTTCCCATAGGTTTTCACTAGGTGGTGCCGTAACTACATAATCTCTCTTACGTGCTCCCATAGTTATTCCAGATTGTAGGGCTTCTCCAATTGTGTCTTTAGGATTACAACCAGCTTGCATTAGGGCCCAATCGTAATGTCTACCATAGGTGTACTCAAACTGTTTGGTACTTGGACCCACTTAGAATGGAACTTTAGAATTCGCGCTTTGGGCACAATCCTAAACAATTGTTTAGGATTTCTAAATTTCCTATTAATTTTCCTACTAATGGAAAATTTTCCTATTAATTTTCCTATTAATGAATGTCAATCCCCAAATTCCTGTGGCACACCTGAGGACTATCTGTGGCTCACCATTGAAAATCACTGCTCTAGTGTTATTTTATGGAAATTCACTTTAACTGCTCCATGGCAAAGGGATTTATTTGACTTTAGGATATGGGCTTAGGGCGCAATCCAGAGTAACTATGGGGAGTCCTTGCTCCGACGTAAGAACAATTTACTCTGGATTGCAATTTGAATTTCCCATAGGTTTTCACTAGGTGGTGCCGTAACTATGTCGACGTAAATATCTCTTACGTGCTCCCGTAGTTACTCTGGATTGTAGGGCTAGTCTATTGAATGTATAATAAAGAATATTATGTTTGTAAAATTATTTAAAATAAGGAATCTAACCTTTGTAACCTTCCAAAGCAGTTTAAATTAAAAAAAAACTTTGAGAAACTCTGGGCTACCACCTACTACTGCAGCTGCAGAAAGGATAGCTTAAAAATATGATAGATAGATAGATAGATAGATAGATAGATAGATAGATAGATAGATAGATAGATAGATAGATAGATAGATAGATAGGTAGGTAGGTAGAAAGAAAGAAAGAAAGAAAGAAAGAATGAATTTATTTATTTATTTATTTATTTATTTATTTATTTATTTATTTATTTATTTATTTATTTATGGGCTCAATTCTTAGGGATCCATATTAGCAGATCTCTCCTGAGACAAGGATAGGATACGGCATGTGCTATCATCGGTGATCCTGCCCGTTCTTGATCTGATCCTCGCCAGCCCCTCCCCACCATTCCCGTGTCTGGTCCGTCCGTCCTGCCTTCGTCATGCGTCAAACTCTGAACTGGCGCTGAAGGAATGATAAAGGCTTTCCCACCCAGCGCTACTAACAACATGCTTTAAAACACATTTGTAATTATCTGGCCCAGCAGATGCATGCTCTGCTGATGCAAACAGTGCGCAAATGGAATTCTTCCATAATGTGTAGTAATCGTGCTTGATGTAAATCTCATTCAAATAAATGTGGGATGCAATAAATGATATTGTTTCACTAATTGATTCTGTTCAATGGGTTTTTTTAAAAAAATCCAGTCTCCTTATTGTGCTGTAGCCTTGTTGTTTTTGCAACACACAAACCTTTGGCCCGCTTTCCATGCATCAAAGTCAATGTACTCTTTGCAAAGCAGATTTCCTAGCGTTGCACATCGGCCGTAACTGCCTGACAGTGATTGCCTATAAGTTGACAGGCTGACTATTTCAGACAAAAAAATGTTATTTTTAAAAAAATACCACTTGCAAAGACAGGTTGTATTTGCTTTATTATCTAACCGATTTACATTGCCGCCCCTTTGCTATTATTAATTCTTTTCAAAGGCAACTGAAGTTAATTTAGCAATATTGAATTTACTATCAGGTGAGGAAAAGGCCTGCCAAGATGCTACAGTTGTGACGCTAAATATTTGTTTATAATACTGCAATGGGGGTTGCATTGATTTTCACAAAGCAAAGGGTCTCATGTGTCAAATGCAGATTTTCTGTCTGTTTGCAAACCCGTAGTATTGGCTAGTCATTAAAGCTATGGTCATTAAAGGTTTTCAGTTTTTTACTTTGTATGCAGTCATGGTTTACTCTTACTGGGACACCTAAATATTTTAGAGAGGAGCCTGGAAGCAAGGTGACCCTATAGAATGGAGGACGGAGCGCCTGGACCTTTAACCACTGCACAGAAGAGGGAATTGAGGCAGGTTTAGCTCATCATAGAAGGGTTGAAAAAGTAGCACCTGCCTCAATACCCTCTTCTATGCAGCGGTTAAAGGTAGAGGCGCCCTCTCCTCCATTCTATAGGGTCACCCTACCTGGAAGAGGCATAGAGGACGGTTCCTTGCTGGATCGTTTCCTAAAAAGCTTTTTAGACGACAATCCTAACCATGTCAACTCAAAAGTAAACTCCATTATGGTCATTGGATCACTTAGTCATTGGATTACTAAGAAAGTGTCTCTAGGATTGCAGCATTAAGCTTTACACCAGTGGCATATCTAGGATGTGGTGAGTGGGAGCATCTGCCGAGGTGCCAGTAGAAGGGTGCACTTGGCGCCCTACAAACTACTGCACCCCAAAGGCACAATCCTAACCAATTTAGGCCAATTAACCTATCTTGCCATGCCTGTGTTGTGTTGCCATTAGTGTTGTGGGGAGGTCAGCCAACGTCTGCGCACTGGCTTAACCCCCCCAGGAGTGTTGCAGAAATATCTTAGGGCACTTTTGTGACACCCCTAGCCTGTATGGGATTTTACTGTTACCTGTGCTGGGCTAACTAGGAGTTAGGATTGCACTGTCAAGCAGAGAAATGGATCCCACTAAATGGTGGTGTCCCATTATAACTCCCCTCATGGGCCCAGCTTGTTGAATGCTGCTATTCATTGAGCCTATATATACCTGTTAGCAATGATGTTGCATGGACAAGTAAGGTTGCTGGATCCCTTGGTGAAAACTCAGAGTAAGGCACTGTTTTAACTACTAATACAATAAACATCCAGAGTGTGTGAACTTATTACTGAGGCTACAATCCAGAGTAACTATGGGATCTTTTACACTGACGTAGTTACGGTGCCACCTATGGGAAACCTATGGGAAATGCATACAGCAATCCAGAGTAAGTGCCTCTTATGTCTTCCCATAGTTACTCTGGATTGTAGGGTGAGCCTCTGAGGCTGCAATCCTAAACCCCAGTTAGGCCAGCATAAATCCCAGCACAAGTCCTATACTGACCTGGGGGTGTCACAAGCCACTTCTGCACCATTCCAAGGAGAGGGTTAGGCTAGTGCACAGGCATGTACTTATCTCCCTACATCACTACAGGAATGGGGCGCTGTGCCGGCCTAAGTTGGGATTCCACCCTTAAGCTCAGTTGAAACCCAAAACAAAATAGGGTCATATGCATCTATGCAAACTATGGTCCTAGTCAAATTCCAGGTATGTTTGGGTGACAGATGCCTTTCTGGTAGGTTGTTTTCTTTGGAAATTGGAGCATTATTCCTGGAGCATTATTTCATTCAGGTTATCTTTGCAATCTACCTATTAGGCACACATACACAGATGCTGCCTTCCACCCACGTCTCCCTAGGAGGAGGGGAAAAATGCACAGAAAGGGTTCTTTTTTAAAAACAAATGATGGGCCTGCATGTTCACAGGCTAGGGTGGAAAATCAATGGTAAGCTCAGCCTGCTCTCGGGGAGTGAGAGTGGACTGGATCACGCTCTCTTCTTCTCTCACCAGGGAATTGCCCATTAGCCATTGCTAGTTATTTGAGTTGCGCTCTATATGTGCAGCCTCAAGAGCTGCGCACGTGTGCAGTTGGCATAGGGATTAACCTGTTTGCATAGTAGTGTGCTGACGGCTTGGAGTGTTTCCAGTCAGCACCGAACAATATTAAAATGAGAAAGCAATAAAATATATGAAAGGCACGGAGGTGTCAGCTGGGTCAGCTAGGAAAGATTGTGGCCACGGCAGTAGTGGACGTGCCCCTGGTTGTTCTTGGGACAAAGGTCCACAATGCTGTCCTTCAAGTGATGCTGCACACCTTGACCCAGCACATCAGAGCATAGCACGATGCCAGGACCGAGTGGGGAAGCATTCTGTGGCTTCCCAGTGGTCTTAAATGGTACTTGTGGGAAGCTCCATCAGAAGCTTCAAATGCATCCCATGTGGTCCATAGTGCCAAGGAGGATGAGTGCTTTGGGGATTTGTCCCCCATCCTTGGTAGCTTCCACTGAGCTAAGGGTCCATGTGGCCAGGGCATTGCTAGGGGGGAGCAGCTGGTGCAGTCCAACTGGGTGATGCGTTGGTGTGTGTGTGTGTGACATACAAGAGCGGTTTCTCCTCCAGTGCATCATGCCCCTTTGGCGCATCACCCCCCCCCCCCCGACTTATCCAGCCTAGCACCAAGCATGCTTTCTCCTTTCTAGGCTGGGGAAGCCTAATGCATGGGAGCAACAATCATGTATGCACATTCAGCTTCCCCAGCCCAGCAATGGGCATGCTTGCCTGTCATTAGACTGGGGATGGAGTAGCTTAATGCACATGTGCAATGGTCGCATGTGCGCATTGCAACTCTGTAGCCTCCAGCCCTGACAGACTCAAAGGAGGCTTTAAAGGCATAGTGCTCATGTGCAACCATTGCTCCAGGAGCACAAAGGCTACAATCCAGAGTAACTACAGGACCTTTTATACCAACATAGTTATGGCCACCTATGGCAAACCTATGGGAAATGCATAGCGCAATCCAGAGTAAGTGCCTCTTACGTCTTCCTGTAGTTACTCTGGTTTGTAGAGTTAATGGGAATTTTGCTACTCTACCAGGCCAGCACAGGAATTGTGCCACCTAACCAGGGGTAGTGATTGTGCTCCCAGTGTCTCATTATGTAACAGGTGAGAGAGTAACCCTACAATCCAGAGTAACTATGGGAGGACATAAGAGACATTACGTGTACCCGTAGTTACGGCACCACCTAGTGAAAACCTATTGGATATTCACATTGCAATCCAGAGCAAATTGTTCTTACACCAGAGCAAGGACTTCCTGTAGTTACTCTGGATTGCACCCATAGAATGTAAAATGCTCCAAGATCTGTTATTCCCTATATATATAGATATATAGATAGATACCCCCAAATCCACAGTAACTACGGGAGCACATCAGAGACTTTACTTGCACCTGTAGTTACTGCACCACCTACTGAAAACTAATGGGAAATTCATATTGGAATCCAGAATATGGGTGCAATCCAGAGTAACTACAGGGAGTCCTTGCTCCGGTGTAAGAACAATTTACTCTGGATTGCAATATGAATTTCCCATAGGTTTTTACTTGGTGGTGCCATAACTACATCGGCATAAATGTCTCTTACGTGCTCCCGCAGTTACTCTGGATTGTAGGGTAAGTTGTTCTTACACCGGAGCAAGGACTCCCGTAGTTACTCTGGATTTTGCCCATATATATAGATACAATATTTACGTACATGAATCTAATGCTCACCTTTTTCAGTTGAATTCAGTCTCCAAAATCAGGGTGCACATTAGATTTGATGGTTAATTAGATTTGAGTAAATATAGTATTTTGATTATAAGTACTGATGCACATTAGATTCAATGCTGCTTTAGATTTGAGTAAATACGGTATATATTTTTATTACAGAAAAGCCCAAATTGACCTGTGCTATGTTCTCGTTGCATGAATTCATTTGATGAGTTGTGTTGTCGCCACCGAAAGACCATCTTACACTAAGGTAAAAAATTCATAAGATGCCATCATTCTCTTTCTCTTTCTCACCCATTTTACTAAAAAACTTTCTTGGTAATGAACCGAATCAGTCTTGGTTTGATCGGCAAACTCTGACGGTAATAACAAATCAATACAATATCAAGTTTTGCTCCTGAGCTATGGTACAGTGATTCGAACCCCAATGAACAAGCCCCTCCAGTCACCTGTTAAACTAAGTGTGGTGAGAAAGCCAATACCAGCATTGATCACTGAATTTAATTGTATGCAATAGAAAAGGATAGAAGGAAAAAGAGAAGAGGCCATTTGAAAAAGATTGGCTGAGGATTTACCTCCTCCCTGAAACCCTGTAATGTTTGGGAGAAAACTATTGCAATGATTTTGAGCACGGTGATTTTGTGTCATTCCCTAAAAAGCAGGTCTCCGTCAGTCTTGGAAGACGATGGTATCGTGCTCAGCGCTGCATACGCTGCATGCGAAGCACGAAAGCCTGGGTTGGATTGTTATGGAGGATAGGCTGTGACCCAAGCAGCAAATCCCCCTCTCCACGCCACTGAATTAGTCCAATGGAAAGGCAGAGCCAATACGATTGGATCCAGCTGGCATCGCAGAGCTGGGCTAAGGACAGGAGCTCACCCTCTCTTGTGGGGCCAACCCAGGAATCGAACCCTGGCCTGCTGGTTAACAGGCACAGCGTCCAGAGTAACTACGGGAGCACATAAGAGACATTACATGCACCCATAGTTACGGCACCACATAGTGAAAACTTATAGGAAATTCATACTGCAATCCAGAGTAAATTGTTCTTACACTGGAGCAAAGACTCCCTGTAGTTACTCTGGATTGTGCCCATAATCAGGGTGACCATATGTTTTTTTTCCAGGACTTTTTTTTATTTAGCCTTGTCATGGGAAAAAAAATCTTAATTTTCTTCCTTTTCCTTTTGAGTTGGCAGCATGTACCCACCTGGTAATTAATAAATCAGCTGTAAAAATTTAATAATAATTAATATAATGCTCCTGTAGATAGATAGATAGATAGATAGATAGATAGATAGATAGATAGATAGATAGATAGATAGATAGATAGATAGAGGGTGAAATCCAGAGTAACTACGGGAGTCCTTGTTCTGGAGTAAGAACAACTTACTCTGGATTGCAATATGAATTTCCCATAGGTTTTCACTAGGTGGTGCAGTAACTACAGGTGCTTGAAATGTCACTTATGTGCTCCCGTAGTTACTCTGGATTGGGTTAAGTAGCCCTACTTGGGTTAAGTAGTGGATGTCACCCATGATGATTCAACATTCAACTCAGGGTGAGTTAATCTAAAACTGAGTCTATTGTAGAAGTAACTTGTCCGTATCTCACACTCCTAGTATAGGTCCAACCTTATTATACAGGGATTTGACTCAACACAAATGGCCAGTGCAAATCACAGTGTTAAAAAACCTGCTTTTCTACTGTTGTAGCAAAACAGTCATGCAGGCAATCCTTCCATTTTTCAGTCCCGGAATCAAACTCCTGCAAATATTGAGGCACTACCTGATTCAATTAGGGGCAAAAGAGGAGCAAGAAACCTGGAAGTGATCTTTAAACCTATTGTTTTCTTTATACACGGATTTCAAGTTATTATTCTTATTATTCTTATTCTTATTCTTATTATTATTATTATTATTATTATTATTATTATTATTATTATTATTATTATAAATACACAGCGAACAATTTCGTGCTGGTTTCATTCACATCACCAGTCGGTCCCTTCCCACGAGTCTAGGACTGTGTGATGTAGCGACGTATAATTCGTGCTGATCCCAGAAGAGCGGCTTTCTGCAGTTGGCAGAGTGATATTCTGTCAATGCCACTAGTTTTCAGGTGCCTGCCAAGGTCTTTGGGCACTGCACCCAGTGTGCCAGTTACCACTGGAACCCCCTGCACTGGCTTACACCAGATCCGCTGTCATTCGATTCTTAGGTCGTGGTAGCGGGAGATCTTTTCCAGTTGTTTCTCCTCAATTCTGCTGTCACCTGGAATAGCAATGTCAACAAGCCACACCTGACTGCTTTCTATGATGGTGGTATCTGGAGTCTTGTGTTCCAAGCCCTTGTCCGTCTGTATCCTGAAGTCCCACAGAAGCTTGACCTGCTCATTTGCAGCCACTTTTTCAGGCTTGTGGTCCCACCAGTTTTTTGCCACTGGCAGATGATACTTTGGGCATAGATTCCAGTGTATCATCTGGGCAACAGAGTTAGTTGTGCCTCAGTTTGTAGTCAGTCTGTGCGATCTTCTTGCAGCCACTTAGAATGTGGTCGATGGTTTCATCCCCTTCTTTGCAGAGCCGGCATTTGGGGTCATGGGCTGATCTTTCAATTCTGACCTTGATGGCATTTGTCCCGATTGCCTGTTCTTGGGCAGCAAGTCTCAGGCCCTCCGTCTCCTTCTTCAGTGTTCCACTCGTGAGCCACAACCAGGTCTTATCCTGATCCACTTTTCCTTTGATCTTGGCAAGGAATTGGCCATGCAGTACTTTATTCTGCCAACTGGCAGTCCGAGCCTGAATTGCACTTTTGCGATATTCATAGTTGGTCTGCTGCACTTTCAACAACTTTCTCTTGCTGACTTATTCTTATTCTTAGACCACAATCCTAACCATGTCTACTCAAAAGTAAGTCCCACTGTGTTCAATGGGTCTTACTCCCATAAAAGCATCTTTAGGATTGCAGCCTTATTCTTATCCTTATTCTTATTCTTATTATATCCCTTCCAAAGAGGAGATTTGTGGGCTTATGGTTACAAGGCCATACAGGTTACTATATATATGTTTACAGGTTACTATATATATGTTTGTATACAGGTACAAACTATATATAAGTATATATATACTTATATATATATATATAAGTATACAGGCTATATATATAAGTATACAGGTTACTTACTATATATATGTTTGTTTGTTTATTAGATTTGCACTCTGCCTTTCTCCCCGAAGGGCACCTTATTATGGGATTAAGTTAAGGCCTGGTTATCTATATCTCTCTGGTCAATGGTGAGCTTTAGGGGGTTCTCATAGGTTCTATAGAGCCCTTTGCTATTGAGTGCCTGGTTCTAAGTACCGGTTACGAATGGGACATAGAACCTGTTGTTAATTTAGGTTATTAGGATATAGAACCTGTTGTTAATTTAGGTTATTAGGATATAGAACCTGTTGTTAATTTATTTTAATCCCACCGCTGTCTCCGGCCACCTTCACTAAAGCACTGGCCTGCTGTTTTATCCTCTTCCCATCCTCCTCTGCATCAACTCCGTCTTTCATTTCAAATTCAGAGAGAAGAGCACATCAGGTTCTGGGAAGTCTGGAACTGGCCCTGGTTGCCATATAAAATGGCAGAATGGGAAAACACATCAATGGCATCATCAGAATGTGTGTTAGCAAGAAGTGGTTTTGACTTATAGCTTAAAGATATCGCTCACTTCCTTCCCTTAGGACACTTCTGATTTTTGTGGGGGAATTTACTGGTATTCTGGCTGCCTTTTTCCAGCAGAAAATCTATTTAGGGTGTAGTCCTAACCTAGGCTGGCACAACTCACCGGACTTCCCGTTCTCGTGATGATGTAGGGAATCAAGCGCGTGTCTGTGCACTGACCTAACCCTCCCCGAGGAGTGGCACAGAAGTGCCTTATAGCACTTTTTGGATACCCCCCTGATCAGCACATGACTTATGCTGGGTTTTAGGCTGACTTAACTGGAGTTTAAGATTGCAGATTTAGTCACCCATAAAACTCACCATGCCTCAGTATCTACAGCAGAGTCTCCCACAGTTGCCGCATTAGTGAGCCTGCGGTTTTAGCTGTGTAGAGACTGTCCCCGCTCTGCAGACACGGTTTTGTGACAAGAAAATGAAGGAAAGAATTTATGGCAATCAGAAGGAAGGAAATTCTTCCACTGAGACTTCCTTAGCACTATATGTTCGCATTCTTACTACGTGTCCTGTACAGATAGCAGCCTATGGAGACAGACTAACCTATTTACAAGGAACTGAACATTTAAAGATGAAAGCTGCCCAAAGGACCAGGCAAGGAGACAACTCAGCCAACATATTTTTGCGCATTAAGTCTGGAATGTGCAATAAAGCATATGGAATTGATTGAATATTAAAGGATGATACTAACCTTTTATATAGTACCTGCGTACGTTTCACATCATTGGCTTTATATCATTGCCTGCTGAAAAATGGGGCAAAAATAAATAAATAAAGACTATATAGGCTATAATCTAATTTGGTAGCACAAAGCTGAGTACAGGGTGACCATATAGAATGGAGGACAAGGTGCCTCTACCTTTAAGCACAGCATTGTAGAAAGAATTTAGGCAGGTGCTGCTTCTTATACCCTTCTATAATGAGCTAAGCCTGCCTCAACTCCCTCTTTAAAGCAATGGTTAAAGTTAGAGGAACTCTGTCCTCCATTCTATATGATCACCATGTCTGAGTAGCCACACTGGGGCGAAGGATAAGGGGAAAAGTTTCTCCTTGCCTTGCCCTACAATCCAGAGTAATTATGGGAGCACATAAGAGACTTTACGTGCACCCGTAGTTACTGCACCAGCTAGTGAAAACCTATGGGAAATTCATGTTGCAATCCAAAGTAACTTGTTCTTACACCGGAGCAAGGACTCCCCATAGTTACTCTGGATTGCGCCCATAGGCTGGTGCAGAAGCATCCCATTATCTGCGCTAGATGCACAAATTAGGATTGTGTTGATAGTTGATTAATTCAAATTTTCTTTCCTCTTTATCCCAATGAGGTTCCAACAAATGGCACTTTGTCCCAATGAGGTCTTGTTAGGACTCTGAAGGTTAACATTTGCACTTTGAATTGAACCTAGAAGAGTATATTAGGACTGCATATGATGGTTGGTGCATTTCTTGAGACTACATTTGCAATACCATCAGCTGCCAAATATGCTTAGAGCACAAGCCTAACCATGCTGACTCAGAAGTAAGTCCCATTGAGTTCAATGGGTCTTACTCCCAGGAAAGTGTGTTTAGGATTGCAGCCTTAGTTGTCTTGAATGAAACAATCTCTCCTTGAATGGTTGGGTGGACTGAACATTAACACTTGAGTTATCATAAGTCTTGGATGGGCTGTGGGTGGTGCAAGCGATTAAGACACTGTGCCTGTTAACCAGCAGGCCAGGGTTCGAGACCCAGGTTGGTCCCCACAAGACAGGGTGAGCTCCTGTCCTTAACCCAGCTCTGCGACACCAGCTGGATCCAATCATATTGGCTCTGCCTTTCCATTGGACTAATTCAGTGGCGTGGAGAGGGGGGATTTGCTGCTTGGGTAACAGCCTATCCTCCATAACAATCTACCCAGGCCTTCATGCTTCGCATGCAGCATCAAGCATGATACCATAGATTTCAAGACTGATGGATGCCAGTACAGTACTATCATAAGTCCATGTATTTGCCATACACTAAATGAAAATAAGTAGTCTTGAGAATAAAACAATCTTCTGCAGAAGTCTCAAAATGCATGACTTATGGTTGGAAAGAAAAGGTTCTCCTCTTTTCAGCTGCAGTGACTCTAGTATGTGATCTGCCTTTTTAAATTGCTGCTTGTCATTGATGCCTATCACTCTTTACTAGAACAGCGGTTACGACTGTTATCGAGGGGCTGTTTTTAAGGCATAATTTACGCGTCTAGTACAATAATTGTAGCCTTCTGACGTCCACCTCTATATAATTTATTTTTTTTTCCAAAAAGAACTGTGTGAAATAATTGAATGCATTTGCTTTGAAGAAAATTTGAGTCCTTACCAAAAAGAAGTCCTGCCCGGCACTCCACGCGTAGCGAACCTATAGAATTGCCTGTCACATGATGCGTTGATTGCCACCGTCTCGGCTTGTAAAAAGGCTGAGAAGTTCAGTCTGTCAAAAGCGATTGGCGGTGATCGGTAAATTAAGTCTCCTTGTTCCGAGGCATTGTCATATGTCCAAATAGTGGACTCAAGTGACTGAGAGCTGCAATCCTGTCTACACTTTCTTGAGAGTAAGCGCCACTTCTGAGTAGACAGGCTTAGGGCACTTATCAGATTGGGCCACTCACCCAAGAATTTCTATTTACAGGCAGTGGTGGGATTCAAATAAATTAACAACAGGTTCTATGTCCTAATAAACTAATTTAACAACAGAGTCTATGTCCTATTAGTAACCAGTTCTCAACACCAGGCGCTCATTAGCAAAGGGTTCCAAAGAACCTGTGAGAACCCCTTGAAGCCCACCACTGCTTACAGGCATCCCCCACTTACCCCCACATCCAGAGTAACTACGGGAGCACGTAAGAGACTTTACGTGCACCTGTAGTTACTGCACCACCTAGTGAAAACCTATGGGAAATTGATATTGGAATCCAGAGGAAGTTGTTCTTACACTGGAGCAAGGACTCCCCGTAGTTACTCTGGAGTTTGAATTGAAAGGTGTTGAAAGAGTGGACCGTCAGAAAATGAACCATCAGAAAGCAGTCGGGACTGGGCTGTCATTCTGAGCCTTTATCTCCAGCTACCAAACACTAAAGGACATAATCCTAACCATGTCTACTCAGAAGTAAGCCCCATTGTGTTCAATGGGTCTTACTCCCAGCAACGTGTCTTTAGGATTGCAGCCTCAACCTGTGAATGGTCCACACAGGACCAAATGAAGTTTGGTCCACACAATTAAATAATTCAGTGGTGCCTCACATAAAGAGCTAAATTCGTTCTGGAGACATGCGCTTTAAGTGAAACACTCTTTAAGTGAGGCGGATTTTCCCATAGAAAATAATGGAAACTCAGATGATTGGTTCCACAACCCCCAAAATATTCATATAAAAATATTAACTGGATGTAAAAATGATGATAAAAGACTGGAATTTAATTCAAAACATGCATTCTTTGAAGTCTACTTAGTCTACTTAAAGTCTACTTAAAGTCTACTTTAATTCAAAACATGCATTCTATGAAGTCTACTTAGGCTGCAATCCTAACAACACTTTCCTGGGAGTAAGCCCCATTTAACACAATGGGGCTTACTTCTGAGTAGACATGGCTAGGAGGCTTCAATCAAAGATACTTTCCTGGGAGGCTTGCCTGGGCTGCTGCTGGAGGTTCAAGGTAGCTGGTGGAGGCACTTGGGGGCAGTTAGGGGCAGCTGCCTCTGTGGCAGTTACAGTTGGGGGCAGTCAGAGGCAGCAGCACTGGCTGGCAGCCCTTTTAAAGAGCCTCTGTATGGAGCATCAGGGCTGCATAGCATGCGTGCCCATATCACACTTGCTTGTTAAGTGAAGTGAAACTTGTTATGTGAAGCAAGATTTCTTGGAAATTTATACTTGTTAAGTGAAACGCTTGTTATGTGTGGCACTTGTTATGAGAGGTACCACTGCAGATACATAGATCCACTTTGTCTTACCCACAATGGCGCCATCTTCCCCTACATCAGAATTAACTGTGGTGACAAAACCACATTCTATAGGTGTGATTCAAAGAATGATCCATATATATGAAGATGGATCATGGCCACAATTGTGATTCATTGGAATTCTTTGTATCCTATTTGCTTTGATCAATGTGTTTTGTTTCTGGATATTTGATTGCATTTGGCGAGGCACAAGGCCAAGAGTTATTCTTCTGCATGAATCCGTTGACATCTACTCACTAGTAACCACTTCTAATTACACCACATCTGAAAAAAAAACTGAATTTCAAAAAAGGAATTTGGCTTCATTGCCTTTGAGTCTTTTAATTGAAAAGATTTGTCTATTTCTAACAGTTTTTGCTCTGCGCACTGTGCACATCATAGGCTAATTTTCCCACAGCTGAATATTTAACAGTGCTCCGTACATTTCCATTTCCATCCTACACACTGCCGTCCTCTTCATCTTCTCTGTATCAAGTGGGAAACAAATCTGTCGCCGGGAGAATGTGAAAGCAAAAACCATTCACTCTGGAAAGCTTAAACACCGTTAGATTCTGACTATTTTTATGGGCTGTGGGGGTGGCCAATTCTTTAGGATCCAGAAGGCATTGATTTGAGAGCTCCTTACCCTACAATCCAGATTAACTACGGGAGTACGTAAGAGACATTTACGTCGACGTAGTTACGGCACCACCTAGTGAAAACCTATGGGAAATTCATATTCATACTGCAATCCAGAGTAATTCTTCCTTGGCCCCAAATGACCATCTGTTCCCATACTATTGACCATCTGTTGACCATCTATTCCCAACCAGGAGTAGGGTGGCCATAATTCTCATCCATAAAATTGGGAAGGACCCTCTGTTACACTTGCAAATTTGTGAACACAATCCCCCCAAAATCGGGATTGTCCCTGTTATTCAAGGCATATGGCAACCCTAACCAGGAAGAAATGGGCATATGGCAACCCTAACCGCTGGGAGAGGTCATCCGGAGATTTGGAGTGAGGTGTCATCATTACACTGATGACACCCAGCTCTACCTCTCCTTTCCTCCTGAGTCCAAGGAGGCAGTTGAAGTCCTGAATCGTTGTCTGGAGGCAGTGGGGGACTGGATGAGGGTGAACAAGCTGAGATTAAATCCTGATAAGACAGAGGTTCTCCTGGTCCGGAAGTCCTCGACTCGGGTTTTGGAATATCATCCTGTTCTGGAAGGGGTTGCACTCCCTCTGAAGGAGCAGGTTCGCAGCTTGGGGGTTCTCCTGGATTCGCAGCTGCTCCTGGAGTCCCAGGTGGCGGCTGTGGCCAGGGGAGCCTTTGCTCAGCTTCGGCTGATCCGCCAGCTGCAACCATACCTGAGTTGCTCGGATCTGGCCACGGTGACCCATGCCCTAGTGACATCGAGACTTCACTATTGTAACGCGCTCTACGTGGGGCTGCCTCTGAAGATGGTCCGGAAACTTCAGCTAGTCCAGAATGCGGTGGCCCGTGTGGTTGCTGGGGCTCGTCGGTTCGACTATATTGGGCCACTGCTTCAGTGACTACACTGGCTGCCCATTCGTTTCTGGGCTGAATTCAAAGTGCTGGTCCTGACCTTTAAAGCCCTAAACGGCTCGGGTCCAGGGTATCTGACGGACCGCCTTCTTCTATACAATCCGACCCATCACCTAAGGTCATCTGAGGGGGCCCTACTGACTGTGCTGCCACTAAGAGATGTGAGAGGTGTGACGGCCAGAGATAGGGCCTTCTCGGTGGTGGCACCCTGGCTTTGGAACTCCCTCCCCATAGAATTAAGGAAAGCTCCCTCATTGCAGAGCTTCAGGTGGAGCCTAAAAACCTTTTATTTCAAAGGGGCTTTTTAACAGGTTGGGGGGGGGGGCTTTGGTTTTATATTGTTTTTACAGTATCTTTTAGCCTATATGTTTTAATTGTTTTTACTGTATTTAATTATTTATGTTTTTAATTCTGTTTTATGTTTCTGCCACCTTGAGTCAGGCTAGACAGCCTGAGAAAGGCGGGATACAAATTTTTAAAACAAACAAACAAACAAACAAACAAACAAACAAACAAACAAAAAACCAAATAAATAAATAAATAATGTTTTCCCCAGAATGGAGAGGCCTTCCAGGTTGATGAACCAACTCTTTAGGCTCCTGGTTTTGCAAACCTCAGTTTTGAGACCCCAAATTTTGTAATGGTGGGCTTCAGGGGGTTCTCACAGGTTCTATAGAATCCTTTGCTAATGAGGACCTGGTTTTGAGAACCAGTTACTAATGGGACATAGAACCTGTTGTTAATTTAGAGTATTAGGACATAGAACCTGTTGTTCATTTATTTGAATCCCACCACTGGATAGATTGAGATATATTGCAGGGCCACTCGAACTCCTACCTGGGGACTGGAACCGGGGATTGGATGGATCCACTCAATGAGTAGATCTTTGTGTTTGAACACCGCATGGGTCATTCTGGGCTCCGTGAACCACCCTAGATGTCCTGTTGTACAACCTTCTGAGACACAGACAGCAGATGCAACTGCCCAGACCATCTTGGTGCTGAGGAGGGAACGAGCTATACGTCTGCGCATATTTCATTTTTGGTTTCAAATTCTATTTCAGTTCATCTGTAGGAGGTTTAACTGCTTGAAAAGATGTCTGTCTCCAGGTTAATTAGGTGATTCTAATCAAATCCGTCTTTCTCTTCTCCATTTGGTATAATTGCTAAAATACTCACAAGAAGATGTAATTTACTTTTGCACAGAAAACAATATGAACTAACTGGAATTCAGGTTTGCATGGGAGGCATTTTTTCAATTCCTCTTCTCCCCCTCCCTCCATTGAGTAGCTGTTGATAAAAAAAAAGTTTTGATGAGACAAGAGGTCATGAAATTTATATGACTTTCTAATTTGGAGTAAATTAACATGTCATGATGAGAGCGCTTCTTGAAATATTAAGATGCTGAAAATGCATTCAAAGAGCCGGGGTACATATAAAAATCATTTCCATTTCAAAAGTTAACAAGGGGAGCTGGTGTTGTTGCACTCCAACGATGATAATGAACACCACTTTCCACTTTAACAAAAAAAAAAATATATATATATATATATGGGAGAGTTTATTTTAAGTAGGAACTTTTTAATCGCGTCCTGGTTCATGAAAGTTGCCACAGTCAAGAAGCTCTATATAGATTCTCAACCCCTATATAGATTCTCAACCCCTATGCAAACAGTATAGCATATTTTTCAGGTTAATTATTCAAAGGTCAACCTCTTCAAACTCAACGTTCCATTCTTGTCCTACTAGAGCAGTGTTTGTAGGTGGGGACCCACTTGGTGGGTCATGAGCCAGTCAGGTAGGTCCTCATTCATGTTATTGTATAGTTAATATATTTAATAAAAATATTTCATTTTCTTAGCATTATTCCCTCTTCTGGCAGGGTCCGCTTCGATCAGTGATTTTTCAAACAGTATGCCGTGGTATGCATGTTGTTCATGGCGTGGGATGTTGTGTATGGGGGGTTGATGCACATGGGGAGATGATGCGCATAAGGAGGATGATGTGCATGGGGGTGGATGAGCATGGCAGATGTTGTGCATTGGAGGTTGATGTGCATGGGTGTTGATGCACATGGGGGAATGATGTGCATGGGGAGATGGCGTATGGGGTAATTTTACTATTGCTATATGGGTACGTTTTTGCTAGTTATTTAATAATAATGAATGTATTAGTCATGATGATGGTTTGTGACAGCATTTGGGGAAATTGAAATAATACAGTGAAACCAATGAAGTTTTGGTACATCTATTATGTTTGTGAATCAATTAATCACAGCCAATATAAACAAGACGGGGAAATTTACTATCAGTAGGAAAACACCAATTGTTTCTCTAGCAACTGTCACGTAAAACAAAACATTATTAACAGACGAAATTAGCTATTATTAGTATTAATCACAGTGGGAATAGGAATATAAGCATTACCTTTGTTGCAGTTGGTTGTATCCCATCCCCTTTGGGTTAACATGGAACAGAAGCTTGAATGATGAGGTTTAATTTTGGCATTAAGAGGAAAAAGGTAGACAACCAAGTTTCGGTTTGTCGGTTTTAGGCTGCATCATATATATTGTTACCTGGAAGGAATAGCAATGGGGTACTGACATATAATGATCACCAACCAAAATTGGGTAAAGGCTATCTTTCATCCATCCCTCATTTGGTTTTGCTGTTTGGTTTTTTTATATTGTTTTTAATTGTATTTATATACAATATATATATAAATATATATAAATTATTTGTACTTGTATTTATATTGTTTTTAATTGTTTTAGGTATATTTTATTATTATTGTTTTCTTGATTGTTAGCCACCTTGGGTATCCTTCGGGAAGAAAGGTGGAATACAAATCTAATAATAAAAATAAATAATGATCACATTTACGTGATCATTGCATGGAAGGGGTAGGATGAACATGCGGATCAAACAGAAATCTCCCATCAAACCATCCTTTTCTTTTATCTCCCCATGGCGCAGAATAAGCAGATGGAGGCAGATGTGGAATTAAAGGGCCACTTTATTAACTAATTGTTTAAACATCAAATAGTAGGGGACTGCTAACAAAGTTGTGCTGGCAGCTACAAAAATAGGGACAGGCAAAAGCCTGGCTCAGGTCACACCCCCACTCAGGAGGGTGCCCATCAACACCAACTCGAAGGTCGAGATAGCTGGGTGCTCGGTCAACCAGTTGCCCAGTCGACTTTGCCTAAATCCCAGGTACAGGGCTAGCTGCATAAGCCTATGTCCGGTCAGGTATGCAATAGACCCGCAATCGCCCAGACCCTTGCTATCTCAGGCAGATACCAATGGCCTATCCTGCCTATTCCAGCACGACACCTGCCATAAAGTGACCAGTGGTTAAACCCAACACCTCCAGTACAGTTTAGGGTAGGCAAAAAAGAGCCCCGGCAAAAGCCAATCAACAGGGACCCCAAAAATTCCTACCCGGCCCTAATGCGACCAGCAAAGCTTAAACTGCACAGGGAGGGCAGAAGGGGACAACGCTCTCAAGCTGACTGAAGGCTTGCCCAGCAGCGTGCCCAGATCGGGCAGCAAGGCGCTGCCCCCTGGCCCTGGCAGCCAATCAGCTGCCACCACATCTCCCCGGGGGGGATAAATAAGCTGGCCCCCAACAAGGGAGGGGGTGGCCAGCATCAGACGGTCAAAAGAGCAAACTTACTGTTTGCCACTTTGTTTATATGCCACTTAAAGGGTTTCGCACTGAAAACTTTTGTTTTGGTACATCAGCACTTAGGATTTATGTGAGGTTCTGCTTCCCTCATTAAATTTTATAAATGTTTTAAATTTGAACGATAACTCAAGGTTCACAGATTCCTTGCAGCAATTTTGCCAGATGCAGCAAAATGAATATACACGTGGCTCAAGTACCACCAAACACACAATAGTCTGAAACTGATTAATGTGCTTTGCTTATATACCATATTTACTCAAATCTAATGCGCCATCAAATCTAATGCACACCCGACACCTATAATCAAAACACCACATTTACTCAAATCTAATGCGACATCAAATCTAATGCACACCCTATACTTATAATCAAAACACACATTTACTCAAATCTAATGTGCCATCAAATCTAGCGCAAACCCTGAGTTTAGACACCATGGGTGCAATCCAAAGTAACTACAGGAAGTTCTTGCTCCAGCATAAGAACAATTTACTCTTGATTGCAATATGATTGCAGTATGATTGCAATATGAATTTCCCATAGGTTTTCACCAGGTGGTGCCATAACTACATTGACGTAAGTGTCTCCTATTGTACTCTGGATTGTAGGGTAAATTTGGCTGTGAAAGGTGAGCATTAGATTTGAGTAAATACAGTATTTAAGATATGCTCACTTTTATTCTGTCACGTACACCCTTTGCACAGAAAAATGGTAGGAATGGGTGAGGAATTCTGGGTGGGGGCAGTGGGAATGGGGGGAGGCGATAATTCAATGACAATTTTGTGTTCCATTAAGTTCCATTCATGATGCTTACTTCTGAGTAGACATGCATTGTCCTGTCCTGTGAAGGTCCTAATTTGAAAGCTTGCTCTATTTGTTTTTAATTTCCATCTTTTAATTTCAGAGCAGATATCACAATATTTGAAGCACCCTAGTTTAGGGCGCAATCCAGAGTAACTATGGGGAGTCTTTGCTCCGGTGTAAGAACAATTTGCTCTGGATTGCAATATGAATTTCCCATAGGTTTTCACTACTTGGTACAGTGACTACGGGTATTCATAATGTCTCTTACGTGCTCACGTAGTTACTCTGGATTGTAGGGTTAGACTCAGCGAGGTAATGATTCTGTATGAAATCCATGCCCCATTATAGATTTATTTCCTGTTGGTTTTATTTGGTTATATAATATAAATATTCATGCAGGCGAAAAGGAATAAGGAAACATTAAAAGTGATGTGTAATTACGAAGTTAGGCTCATTTATAAGTTAAATAAGCGTGATTAAAATAAGACCTGGATATGAACATACTGTGCTAGGAGCATTTGTGTTCCCTGCTGGTGCAACATAGTTAGATGTGGGGGGAATTGTTTTAAAGTCTCCCCCCCCCCCACCGTATTCATGCTTGTGACAAAGAATGCCGCTAATAGGCAAACAAGAATGAGCTCACCAGGGATTGCGATGGCAAAGTTCAAATCCCCAGTGAACCTACTCCAGCAATTCTGTCTCACATATCACAACTCAACAAATTAGAGCCGTAAAGATGCTTACAATGCCAGAAAGACAAATGGGAAGCCTAATGCGGTAACAAAAATTGGGGACCCACTATAACTGCGGTGGCCATACTAAATAACAGCACTGTTCTGTAGTGTGTGTTTGTGCAAAAGTCAACACAGTCTCATGTTTTGTAAAAATTGCACTCATTAAGGACCTTATTTTAAGAGAGAGGAAAAACTCCTTCGCTTCCTAACTTGTTGAAAATGGTCCAAGAATCTGGAGCACTCCAATTTGCACGGACAAAATAAGACGGACAATGTTGTTCCACAACACTCTTGAACATTCACTACCTGGAACGAGCGATGTGATGTTGTTGATCAACACAATATCACTAGGGATGGGTGAGTCCGGCATGGTTAGACTCAAGTTAAAGTCACGAGTCTCCAACCCCTGAGAGTGAAAAAAAAGTCACTTTTAGAGTTGCTCAAAAAATACTAGAGTCACGAGTCTTTCCCTTTAAAAAGCAAGTTATGGCTCAGTGGGAAAAACAATGGTGCCACTGTTGTGGCGTGTGTGTGTGTGTGTGTGTTTTGATGTTCAGTGTCAGAGTCATTTGTGCAGTGTACAGGTGTTAGCAAAAAAAAAATGTGTGTGTGTGTTTTGCAATGGACTCAGTTCACCTGACTCAAGTTTCCATCCCCGATGATCACAATGAACCCATGCGACACTTTCTGTTGCGTCATTTCTTTAAACAGCAATTTGTACCTTTGTGTTCTTACGCATGTGTAACCAGGTCCGTCAATCCATACATCTGAGTCTGCGTAATAATAATTCCTTAGAATTATATTTCACTAGAGGATAAAGATCAGAAGCAGGAGATACAGGCCCATCATTGCAATTGTATTGCAAAGAAGTTTTGGTCCCTGATGATTGGGTTAGTCGTGGTGGTGACTGGGATGATTAGGATGATTGGGAGATAGGGACAAACCAGATCTAGGTGGTACATGTGCTTATTGAAAATTATAGAGTGAAAAAGGGGGTGCACATGTCCAAAACTTCCAAAACAATAAAAAACTATTAAAAAACCTTTTTAATAAAAAAACTGCTCTTCAGATTAAGGCAATTCACCAAAATTCTTTGCAAATTTATTGTAGGATTGAACTTTGGTGACACCTCTACCCATGACTAAGTTTTCCCATTGGTTTCAGTAGTGCCAGCCTAAACCCCAGCCTAAATCCTGTGCTGACCTGGGGATGTCAAAAAAATAATTCTGTGCCACTCCTGGGGGAGGGTTAGGTCAGCACAGACATGCACATGCCTCCTTATTTGACCACAGGAATGGGAAGACTAATGAGTTAGGCCAGCATAAGTTAGGATTGCACCCTAAGTTTCTTTGCAAACGTGTCTCTGTTATTGGGTTGGAGACGGTGGTTCAACCTGAGCCCCTGATATATATCAGTTGAAATGAGAGGTGTCAACTCAGGAATATGGGTACCCAGTGCTGACACACAGCCCAATACTACTTAATTGTGTCCTAGTGCGAATGCAGCATCAGCAGTACAGGCTATACTCCATCTGTCAAGGGAATTTAGCAAGCAGAACGACTTCTTGGGACAAGGGGACATTAAAGGTCCTGGGAAAG
This sequence comes from Cryptoblepharus egeriae, assembly GCA_030015325.1. NCBI lineage: Eukaryota > Metazoa > Chordata > Lepidosauria > Squamata > Scincidae > Cryptoblepharus > Cryptoblepharus egeriae. The sequence goes on along the minus strand of JAREYC010000008.1, from coordinate 66,327,864 downwards.
CCCAGCTACTGCAGTGGTTCTACACCTGTTCCAGTGATAATCCTGGTGCAAGTCCTCACTGACCTATATCTATTGAACAAAAAGTGGTATAAGTGATCCTGCTGTTCTCATGTGCCTGATGTTCTCCCTTGCTCCGTTGATGCCTTCAACCAAACTGTTCCAGTTCCCCTGCCCACTCCAGATCTTTGCCCTGCACCATATTCACCCATTCCAGTGGCGCTTGCTGTGTTTTCCGGCACTGGTGGGAAAGCTCTTCCCTTCTCCCTGGCACTGCCCATAGATATGCTATTGAAATTTCATTATTTTCAATATCTATTTCATTATTTCAAAATCTATTTCATTATTTCAAATTTCATTATTTTCTGTTTGCTGCTGTGCTGAGGCCCAATCCTATGGTTACCTTAGGCTGATGGAGGTCATAGGATAAAAACCAGAGTAACTACGGGAAGTCCTTGCTCTGGTGCGAAAACAACTTACTCTGGATTCTAATATGAATTTCCCATAGGTTTTCACTAGGTGGTGCAGTAACTACGGGTGCATATAGTCTCTTACGGGTAACTACGGGTGCACGTAAAGCTCCTGTAGTAACTCTGGGTTTGGGGGCATCTCTGCTGGTATTGACTGCTGCATATAGAAATGTATACGACGGTTCCTCAGTGGTGCTAGATCAAAGTCTTGCATGAGTTTTTAGATTTAGAAAATAACTTATTTTTCCACTTGAAAAGCCACTATTCATTTCAGCTGTAATAATCAGTAGCAGCTGGTAGCGCCGAGACATGTGACCAACTCAAAATGTTATTGTGATAATACATCTATAATTAGATTTGTGAAAGCTTCCCATGGCATTTACCATCAGAATTAACAATAATAAATTTGTCATATAAGATCTGGGCAATATGATGAGTTTAGATTGCAGGGCTGATTTTTTCCCCCCTGTTATCATTACTTTCAAGGTCTCGGCAACTAACTTGTTGACTGATTTAAAATTAAGTGGTGCGAATAAAGGCATTTATCCAGACCCAGTTACTTAAGAAAGAATCAATACAGATATTAGTGGTGAGCAACAAAAAATGTTTTAATCGTTATTTTGGAACATATCTGTATGTCAGTTGGAAATGGCCTGTATAAATTTCACATGATCTGAAGTTACTCACTGTTTTTCATGGTTGTATTTTGTGGCAATTGGATTCCATTACCAGGTTCCATTTAGAAATTGTTGTATATGGACACACTGTTGTTGATTTGAAATGTGTGAGTCTCTTGGCGGTGCTGAAATATGTAAGTCCTTTGCGGTGGTGCTAAGGTTGATACATGCTTCCAGGCCATTGCTGTAAGGGACCAGAGGTGTAGCATGTGTGCTAGAGGCTGAATAAGGTCCCACCAATGTTGGTAAATTGACTACAAATATTATTTATTTATTTATTTATTTATTTATTTATTTGTTTGTTTGTTTGTTTGTTTATTCGTTTGCATCCATATGCACATATATTCAAGTAATATGCACACATGCACATATGTACAGATATGCATATGCACATATTCAAGTAAATATATTCAATTTCCCCATGCACATGGATATGCACATGGATATGCACCAGTGCTGTTGGGACAAAGAAGAACCTGGGAATGTTTGGGTACATGAGTTCTGGAGCTATAATCTTGGATTGTGAGGCTATCCAAAGCCTGGCCCAGAAGTATAATGACATTATTGTGTTTTGATCACAGCTCAGCGGGAGAGCGGCTGCTTTTTGTGCGGAAGGCTTAAGGTTGGGTTTCTCACACCTCCAGAGGGGGCTGAGTTTAACCACTGCCTGAAACCCCAAAGAAACCACTCAGGAGCTGCTGCCAGGATGGTCTGATTCGGTAGAAGAAAACTATTTAGGTTCCTAAACCAGGAGGCAGGCGGCTCAGTTGGATGCCAGCTGCAGGCTTCTCAAAGAAACCCTTATCCTTCTACTCTGTGTGTATTTGTGTGTGTGTGTGTGTGTGAGTGAGTGAGAGATACAGTAAAACCTTGCATTACGATTGACTTGGCTTGAGAGTGTTTTGCAAGACAAGCAAACATTTCTAATAAATTTTGATTTGATATACAAGCTATGTCATGATAAACAAGCGAAAAATAGTCCCGGCCAGTATATGGCCAGTTTCAGCGCTCCGCCAATACCTGCTAAGCCTCTTCTGACAGACCAGCATGTCTACTCTGAAGTAAGCCTATTATAATCAATGGGACTCATTTCAGGGTGAGGGGGCAATGGAAACTAGCCTGAGAAACTAGCCTTGCATGTCTACACTAAAGTAAGCCCTATTATAATCAGGGGGCGTACTCCAGTTTATTATAAAGGGGCAGATTGCAGCCTGAGAGGCTAAGTGTAGCTTATTTTTCTGTATATTTTATATTTTCTTTTTTATTTTGTTATACAAGCGTTTTAGATTACAAGCATGCTTCTGGAACAAATTTTGCTTATAAACCAAGGCACCACTGCATTTTCTAAACCAGGGATGCAAAACTCATTCCATACAGACAACCAAAGTTAGCATTTGTGATGCCGGCTAAGTGCCAGGAGTGAGATACTGCATTCACCTGAATCTAATGCACCACTGAATCTAATGCGCACCCTATGCTTATAATAAAAATACCATATTTACTCAAATCTAATTAACCATCGAATCTAATACACATCCTGATTTCTGAGACTGAATTTGGCTGAAAAAGTGAGCGTTAGATTCGAGTAAATACAGTACTGAAAGTACTGACATTGTTACTAATCTTATGCATGTTGATTCAGAAGGAATCAGTGGTCAGTGGAGTTTACTCCCAAGAAAGCCCTCCTGAAACAATAAAGGATTTCAACAAGGGAAGTCTTCTGATCTGTAAGTAGAAAACTTACCCCCAAATCTGGAGTAACTATGGGAGCACGTAAGAGACATTCCCTACAATCCATAGTAACTACGGGAGCACGTAAGAGATTTTACATGTACCCATAGTTGCTGCACTACCTAGTGAAAACCTATGGGAAATTCATATTGCAATCCAGAGCAAATTGTTGTTACACTAGAACAAGGACTCCACGTAGTTACTCTGGATTGTGCCCATTATGTGCACCCATAGTTACTGCATCTCCTAGTGAAAACCTATGGGAAATTCATATTGGAATCCAGAGCAAAGTGTTCTTACACTGGAGCGAGGACTCCCCGTAGTTACTCTGGATTTTGCCTTTAATGTATGACCAATGAGGTGTTACGGTGTAGGGTTGCCATATGTCATAAATACTGTAGATAGATAGATGTCCCAAAAAACAGTGACAATCCTGATTTTGAGGGATTGGGGGGGATTGAAGAACATTATGGCAACCCTATTTTGGTGCGATGTGGGTCACAAGTTGTGCAGCCCTAAGGCCATAAGTGCTGCACAAAGCAAGTATGGAAAGCGCTACCCCAAGTCCGCAAAGTGCGAGATCAAAACAAACAGCTCTTCCAGAGCCTGCATGCCTGGAATTACCCAAATGAATTATTGCTGTAATCATTTTAAACAGCAAGCAAATGAGCAGCCATCACATTTTGTTCAGCGCAATTCGCTAACAGAAGAAGTGAAATTCATCAAAGCAATCGTTAGCTATTGTTAGGATAATTGCTGGCGTGATTGCGCAGCTCCACCCTCTAACTTGTATGTTATCTCAAAGAAGGTTTGATTCCACCATTCACCACCAGGCCCATGTTCACATTTGGACACAGTGAATAGGCTCCATCTCCGTTTTGGAGCCGGAAATAAGGTTTATATCTTGAGGACATATAGATACAGTGGTATCTCTCAAAACAAGTGCCTCCCATATCAAGCGTTTCACATAACATGTATAAATGTCCAAGAAGCCTTGCTTCACGTAACAAGGTCCGCTTCACTTAACAAGCAAGCGCACTATGGGCATGCATGCTGTGCAGCCAAGACGCTCCGCATGGAGGCTCTTTTAAAGGGCTGCCGGCCAGCACTGCTGCCTCTAACTGCCCCCAACTTAGGAGCAGTTGCCTGGGGGTGCCAGAGGCAGCTGCCCCTAATTGCCCCCAAGTGTCCCCACCGGCCACCTTGAACCTCCAGCAGCAACCCAGGTAAGCCTCCCAGGAAAGTGTCTTTGATTGCAGCCTCCTAACCATGTCTACTCAGAAGTAAGCCCCATTGTGTTAAATGGGGCTTAGTCCCAGGAAAGTGTCTTTAGGATTGCAGCCTAAGTAGACTTCACAGGAGCTCCCCCTTGCAGGGGAGGAAAGGCGGGATATAAAATAAATAAATAAATAAATAAATAAATAAATAAATAAATAAATAAATAAATAAATAAATAGGATCATGCACATCGAACACATTCCAGTGTTTTGTCATCATTTTTACATCCAGTTAATATTTTTATATGACTATTTTTGGGATTGTGGAACCAATCATCTGAGTTTCCATTATTTCCTATGGGAAAATCCGCTTCACTTAAAGAGCGTTTCACTTAAAGAGCATGCCTCCGGAACGAATTAAGCTCTTTATGTGAGGCAATACAGTATATGAAATTAGAGAGCAAACAGCTTCTCAGCTCATTCACATTTATTTCTACTTTAATATTCCATTTCCTGAATATATCTTCCATTTTTAGTGAGTGAATCTCCTGTCTGACGGTTTTAAAAATATATCATATATTTGTCTGTATTTCCAGTTCTGTGCCTACACTTTTCCCCTTTACTGAGCTGAAAATAGAAACTTGAGCAAATATCTTTGACACTGTTTAAGATTTTATGCACTTCAATGATCTCTCCTCTTAACATCTCATTTTCCAGGCTACGTGGATTGAGTTCCTCTTTTACTTTAATCTCACAACTCATCACTTTCTTCCCATTTTTTAAATAATTCTAGCATCAAATTTATTCCCATTCCCTTGGATGATTTAAACGTAGAGCATGATCCTAACCATGTCTACTCAAAAGTAAGCCCCATTGTGTTCAGTGGGTGTTATCACTAGGAAAACGCCTTTAGGATTGCAGCCGTAGAGCATGATCAATTTCTGGCATCAAATTTATTCCCATTGCCTTGGATGATTTAAACGTAGAGCATGATCCTAACCATGTCTACTCAAAAGTAAGCCCTGTTGTGTTCAGTGGGTCTTATTCCCAGGAAAATGTCTTTAGGATTGCAGCCATAGAGCATGATCAATTTCTGGCATCAAATTTATTCCCATTGCCTTGGATGATTTAAACATACAGCATGATCCTAACCATGTCTACTCAATAGTAAGCCCCATTGTGTTCATTGGGTGTTATCCCTATGAAAACATCTTTAGGATTGCAGCCATAGGGCATGATCAATTTCTGGCATCAAATTTATTCCCATTGCCTTGGATGATTTAAACATACAGCATGATCCTAACCATGTCTACTCAAAAATAAGCCCCATTGTGTTCAGTGGGTCTTATTCCCAGGAAAATGTCTTTAGGATTGCAGCCATAATTTCTTAACCTAAAGAATACATAGAGTTTGAAAAAGATATCGTTCTGATCTGGGTGACGCACTTTTCCCTGCAGGCACTGGGTCAATTAAAACCAAAAGCACACAATATGGTTGTCGTAGGTTCTCAATGAAAGTATCCCGCACAATAATAAGGAGGCATCGCCCAATATTCCTGCCCCTCCCATGAAAACTGGAAACCGCGGATATATGGAAATCCTATATCTGTGTTATGTCCATGTCTCCCAAACCCATTACTTTCATAATATTTTGTTAACTGCCTTGGGTGCCCTTTGGGGATAAAGGTGGAATACAGCAAACAAATAACAATTGTGGGAAGCAGTTATGGGTGCAATCCTAATTAATTTAGGCGGGCATAATTTACCTTGCATAACTTCCTGTGGTGGTGTGGTAAGACCGGTGCATGCTCTGCCCCACTCCCGGAAGGATAACCCTACAATCCAGAGTAACTATGGGAGCACGTAAGAGACATTACGTGTACCTGTAGTTACTGCACCACCTAGTGAAAACCTATGGGAAATTCATATTGCAATCCAGAGCAAATTGTTCTTACACCGGAGCAAGGACTCCCCGTAGATACAGTACTCTGGATTGCAGCCTTAGTCCAGTACATAGGCATGCTAACCCTAACCCCACACCACCACAAGAAGTTGTGCCAGGTGAGTTAAGGTGCTCTAAATTGGTTAGGATTGCAAATATCTGCAGATGTTAAGGCACTACCTTATTCCATTAGGTACAATAGAGGAGCAAGAAACCCAAAAGTGGGTCTTTAAACCTTTTTCTCTATTATTTTCATTATACATGGTTTTTTTTTAATCTGGATTGGAACAACAGTGGATAACAAAGGATACCTGTATTTTATTTCTATCCTGCCTTGCTTCCTAAAGGAAGGATATCCGTGGCAGCTACACCTCTGGCAGTTACAATCACGAACACACCATGGGATAAAAAGGGTTTTCACTAAAGGATAGGAGAAAAAGAGTGAACGAACGTGACTTGTCCTTTTATGTTAATTTCAAACACATTCTTATGTAATCTTAGAGCGGCTACTTGCGAACGTCATCATTTATTCCGCAGCCATAATACAGCAAAGGTGCATTCAAGCCTGATGCATGCAATCTATCATCGTTCTGTGCGTGGCCTTGATGCGCTGTTGTTCTTGCAGCTTCCCATCATCTTTTGGAAGGAGGTCTGCCCTCCCAACTCACAGCCTTGCAAATAATGCACCAATTAGATGTGTAGGGAGGATAGGCCTGTCATAATTCTCCTCCACAAAATCAGGACGGGATCCTCTGTCCCAATTGCCGATGTGTGAACACAATCCTCCAAAACTGGGATTGTCCCTTTTTTTCAGGACATATGGCAACCCTACGTGCAGAACCGTGAGGTCAGAAATCATAACCTTTTAGAAGAAAATGTTCTTGCAGCACAGAAGGAGTCAATGAATGCATTCAAGAGTATAATAGGGTGCAGTCCAGAGTAACTACAGGGAGTCCTTGCTCTGGTGTAAGAACAATTTACTCTGGATGCAATATGAATTTCCCATAGGTTTTCACTAGGAGATGCAGTAACTAAGGGTGCACATAATGGGCACAATCCAGAGTAACTACGGGGAGTCCTTGCTCTGGTGTAAGAACAATTTACTCTGGATGCAATATGAATTTCCCATAGGTTTTCATTAGGTGGTGCAGTAACTATGGGTGCACGTAAAGTCTCTTACGTGCTCCCGTAGTTACTCTCGATTGTAGGGAAAGTCTCTTATGTGCTCCCGTAGTTACTCTGGATTTGAGGGCAAGTCTTCTACTTACAGATCAGAAGACTTCCCTTGTTGAAATCCTTTATTGTTCCAGGAGGGTTTTCTTGGGAGTAAACTCCATTGACCATTGATTACTTCTGAATCAACATGCGTAAAATGTACATGCGTAAAATGTACTAATTTTACATTAGTAAAAATGTACTAACAGAGTAACTACGGGGAGTCCTTGCTCTGGTGTAAGAACAATTTACTCTGGATTGCAATATGAATTTCCCATAGGTTTTCCCTAGGTGGTGCCATAACTACAGATGCACATAATGTCTCTTACGTGCTCCCGTAGTTACTCTGGATTGTAGGGTAGGTGAGCATAATATTTATTTTATAAATATTTTATAAATAAATGTAGATTAAATACATTAAAAGAAATCTTATCATTGTTTTATAATATAGCAGAACCCACTATTTTATTTTATTTATGCAACGTTGAGGAAACAAGCTGGCTTCTTGCAGGTGGCTGTCGCTGCCTCACAACAACCCTGTGAGGTAGATCATTATTCTACTGGCAGCTTGTAGAAATCTTTCAGGTGGAATCCTCCCTTCACAGCATGGTCATCATCACATCTGGCATCAGGGAATGCCTTCCAAGCTACCAGCAGGAGTTTTCAGGTAAGCCAAGCTGTAAATGACATTTATTTGTTTGTTTTATTATTACATTTATATCCCACCTTTCTTCCCTAATGAAAGGTAGCTCAAGGCGGCTAACAATAATTAAAAGAACAATGAAACGCCACTAAAATTAAATAATAAATCGCAGACTAAAACAAATTAAAATGAAGTTAAAATACAATTAGAGTATATAAAAAAATTAAAACATCCTCTCATAAATTTAAATTCTTTTCTTATGTTAGCCGCCTTGGGTTCCCTCTTGTAGGGGAGGAAAGGCGGGGTATAAATTAGGAAATAAATAAAATAAAATAAATAAAATAAAACCAACTTAAACAGAATTTAAAAACCATACTAAGGCTGCAATCCAGAGCAAATTCAGCCTGCTCTGACCTAACTGCACTCTCCTAACTATTCTGTATCCAGAGCAGAAAGTTATGCTGAATCCAGAGAGTCAGGAAGCCAGAGAGTCAGGCTGCCCGAACTGCTCCAGAGCATGCTAAGTAATTGACACAAGGGGAAGACTTGCTCCTGAGGAGACACCCCTCAGATCACACTGAACAAGGAACAGCTGTGGTGCCTACAGTGGTGACATGACTGCACATCACCTGGTGCAGAAGTCTGTGCGTCATCCCTGGGATGCGCGCCCCCCCCACCTGGACTGCACAGTCACCAAAGTTGGTGCCTGCGCAGCTGTTTCTGAAGCCAACTGGCTTCAGAAAGAGTACTGCGCAGGCACCATCTCTGACACCTGCGCAGTACTTTTCTGAGGAGTACTTCGGGGGAGACTGTGCAGGCGTCAGAGTTGGTGCCTGTGCAGTACTCTTTCTGAAGCCATTCGGCTGCCGCTCCGCCTCCTGAGTGAGGCTGAATGGCTGTGCAGAGGCGCGGACTTTCTCTGCTCTAAGGAAGTCTCCTCTGAAGCTGTTCGGCATGCTCAGTGTGTTTCTGCGCAGTGCACCTCAGATGGCCGTTCAGGCCAGCTCCTCAGACAAGGGTCAGCTTCTGGCTGATTCTCCGCCTTGGAACAGGCCTGAATGGGGGTGCTGACGCCCGGGGCCTGCCAAAGGACAGTCAAACTCCTCCGGCACATCACCCCATATGGAGCGCATCACCCAATGCAGCCCACACCAGCCGCACCAGTCTGGTGACGCCACTGGGTGCCTGCCTTATAAGGAGTCCCTGATGAGATGCCAGTACATTCTACATTGAATACCAGGGGCTTCTTGGAGTGGCCTGCTGTATCCTGAGGTTTGTGGGCAGCCGTAGTTTGTTCCATATCCTGAGGTTGAGAGGAAGGGGTTGCAGCTAGGATGGCCAAGAACTCAGATTTTTGGTCAGCACTGCCATTCTTACTCGGGCCTTATCATGGACCCCTATGGGTCCCTATGGGTCTACTCATTACTATACCTGCTCCTGAGGTGGTATAACTCTGAGGGCTGGAAGAGGGCATTTCTGCCTTGGAAACAGGCTCTGGATACAGAGTAACTGCTCTGCCCTCCGCAATGCTAAACATGCCCTCAACTTGCCTCTCCTGGGCTGCTTAGGCTGCCCCAGTTAGGGCAGAGCAGGTCCACCTCTCTTAGGGCACCCTATCTTGCCTTGCTCTGCCCTAAGCCTCCTTCAGAGAAACTGGGCTGGAGCATCTTGCAGTTGCTCCAACCTAGTGTTAGATAGGGCAACCTAAGGGCTCTTATGTGGACAGATTAGTTGCTCTGGATTGGGCTGTAAAAGAGTGTGCAGAAGGTTCAAGACCAGACGATTAAAAAACTCATGAAGGCTGTTATAAATAAGAATTTTTTAGGCCAGTAATCTTCTGTTTTTTATTACTCAAGACATCTTGAACAGCTTGCAGTCTCCCATCCAAGAGTTGTCCAGGTCTTACCCTGCTTAGCTTTCTTTGGCAGCCCTTCACTCAATCTTCTGTAACTTGTTGTAGTCTTTTTAAACACTAAAAGAAATGTATAAATACATGTGCAAGATGATCATATACAATGGAGAACAGAGTGCCAAATAGTAGGGAATTTTGGCAGGTGAAACTTTTTATTCCCTCCCATGTTGACCTCAACCTGCTTAATTTCCCTCTTCTGTGCAATAGTTAAAGGTACAGGCATTCTGTCCTCCATTGTATATGATTTGTTTAATCTGTATTTAACTGTATTTTAATTGTGTTTTAATCTGTATTTATTATTTTCTAATTTTAATGGTGTTTTATTGTTAATTATTTAATTATTGCTAGCTGTCTTGGGTTCCCTTTTATTAGGGGAGAAAGGCAGAATATAAATAAGCAGCAGGCCTCCGTCAGTATTGAAAGACTATGGGCACAATCCAGAGTAACTACGGGGAGTCCTTGCTCCGGTGTAAGAACAATTTGCTCTGGATTGCAATATGAATTTCCCATAGGTTTTAACTAGATGGTGCTGTAACTACGGGTACACATAATGTCTCTTACATGCTCCCGTAGTTACTCTGGATTGTGGGGAAAGGTATCGTGCTCAGCGCTGCATACACTGCATGTGAAGCACGAAAGCCTGGGTTGGATTGTTATGGAGGAGAGGCTGTTACCCAAGCAGCAAATCCCCCCTCTCCATGCCACTGAATTAGTCCAATGGAAAGGCAGAGCTAATATTATTGGATCCAGCTGCATTGCAGAGCTGGGCTAAGGACAGGAGCTCACCCTGTCTTGTGGGGCCGACCCGGGTCTTGAACCCTGGCCTGCAGGTTAACAGGCACAGCATCTTAACTGCTTGCGCCACCCACTGCCCTAGATATAAATATAATAATAATAATAATAATAATAATAATAATAATAATAATAATAATAATAATAATAATAATAATAAATGGTCAACCTGTGCATATGGCATATGCATTACATAAATGCAAGCTCATGGTGATCAAATTGCCCGATCCTACCCCTTAAGGGGGTAGATAAAGGGCTTCCAATGGCAAGTATGGTGGGCAATTACCCACCAGTTTAAGAACCACTTCTTCATAACATAACCATCCAGGCTATACTATATACTATTACTATACTGTACGAAAAAAAGCAGCAGCTGGCCTCCGTCAGTCTTGAAAGACTATGGTATCGTGCTCGGCGCTGCATACACTGCATGCAAAGCACGAAAGCCTGGGTTGGATTGTTATGGAGGATAGGCTGTTACCCAAGCAGCAAATCCCCCTCTCCACGCCATTGAATTAGTCCAATGGAAAGGCAGAGCCAATACAATTGGATCCAGCTGGTGTTGCAGAGCTGGGCTAAGGACAGGAGCTCACCCTGTCTTGTGGGGCCGACCCGGGTCTCGAACCCTGTCCTGCTGGTTAACAGGCACAGTATCTTTACCGCTTGCGCCACACCACAGCCCTATACAATACTATACCGTACTATATACAGTATATACTATATACTTCTTCAGAACATAACCATCCAGGTTCTACTATATTCTATTACTATACTGTACTATACACAGGTTAAATATATACTATTTTTTAAAAAATAGCAGCCTGAATTTGTTATGATGGTACAAAGAACAGGAGACATATATTCCCCATTTGATGAGGTCATATTCAGAATATTCAGAATATTTCACCGACTAATTAAAAGCTCTTCCTGGAATGTTGTACGGGTCATTATCAGTTAATGTGAAAATAGAAAAAGCAATCCACGGAGCAATTACTCTTTTAAGGCTTTCTGTTATTAAGCAGTCCATGAAAGTGGGTGAATAAAACTGTTTTATCAAGTTGGAAATTTGACTCCGAGGTTGAATGCCCAACAGTGAGACTCGCTGGTAAACCGATAACTCACATCACAACCTGAGCGCTTTACAAAATGGCTGTCTTTCCTCGAGAGAAAATGGAAGGTCAAGTGCTATCGTTTCCATAATGCATCCACTTAATACTTGTGTGATTTGCAGCAAATCTGCCTTTCCTTACCTACAGCTTTTGGAAGTTTAAATATTTTCAACCAGCTCCTAATTCGTATTCAGATAGGCCTGGGTGAATTCTTTTTATAAAGTAAAAAAATAAAATTAATTCTTGGATCAAGACATTTTCCCAGTGGCAGGAGCATCACTAGAGGGGTGCAGGTGGAGCGGCCGCTCCACGTGACGCACCTGGGGGTGACACACCAAAGGAGATTGACTCCCCCCCCCAAGAAGCGCTAGCTCAGATCGCTCCTCGGGAGCAATGGGCAGGTGCCCCTCTCTCCTGAGCTGCGCATACACAAACGTTAGTGCATGGGTTAAATTTTGCACATGCACAGAAATTCCCATGCGTTAAATTTTGCACATGCGCAGGAAGGGAGTGTTGCACTATCCACCGGCACCAGGTGAAACAGACACTGGTGGTGACACTGCCCTGTTGATATAAATAATATCAACAACATATCCTCTTTACATCCAATGAGATAGGACAACATTCTCCAACCCGTTGGTGATGGTGACCCACCTCATGCTACAGGGTGGGATATGATGACTGGAATACCTCATGAGGAGGCCTTGCAGGGTTGTGCCGGGCCCACATTATACACTATTGGCCTCTGTGGGCAGAAACATCTGGAAGGTCAAACTGTTGTTACATCCAAAAACACGATGTTGCTTCTGGAAGCTTCTGAAATCTCTGGAGGCAGGTAGAGGATGTTCAACCTGAGTGAGCCCTATACGTCTCCCCCATGAAGGCCACTGTGTCATCCACTTCTTCCAGAATTTGGAGTTGACCAGACCCAAGGGGATATGGGGTGGCCTGACTCACAACGCATCTCACAGTGGATCATGACATAGCAGAGGGCAATGACCATGGTGGGCTTCAGGGGGTTCTCTCAGGTTCTATAGAACCTTTTGCTAATCAGTACCTGGTTCTGAGAACTGGTTACTAATGGGACATAGAACCTGTTGTTAATTTAGGTTATTAGGACATAGAACATGTTGTTTATTTATTTGAAGCCCACCACTGGCTGTGACCCACACTTTGTGGAAGCGTTGTGATATAAGATATATACAGGGTCTGTCGTTTTCTATTTCACATAACCTAGGAATAACGCTGTGTCATGAATAATGTGGTGTCCCATAGAATACTGAGGGGGAAAAATAGCAGTGAAGCAGAGCTGGTTGCCGCAAAAACAATCCTTCTTTCCAGCTCTGTTGCACACCACAACCTATAGAAACACAATAAAGAAGGTTGAAAGGGGGAATATGCAATACCAATATAAATCAGTTGCAAGCAGAGTGACCATATGACTGGACATTTCTGGATTTGTCCTCTTTTTTAACCTCCTGTCCAGGTGTCCTCCGAAAGGGCTTCATTGTCCTCCATTTTGGCTTTATTTTGGAACTTTGCAATGGTGTGCAGGACCCCATCATGTCATACGTTGTTGGATTCGTATTGAAAAGCAGAATCCAATGCAACAATCGGTTTTGAAATATCGCCTTCCTATCAAACATTATGGCCAAAAAACTAAAAATCAAAAATATACATTGAGCTGTATGGGAAAGCAAAAGTGCCCAATATCGCGGCTTTACTCGTGAGTCGACAAACATGCCGTTGTCTGCCAGAAAGGCCAGGCTGAGAAGAATCCAAGACCTCACCCTCCTTTTGAGGTTTGGGCATCTGGTCACCCTTGTTGCAAGTAGTGGGGGCTGGTCAGCCCCATTGCAGGTCTGCTCACGTGTGTGGGAGAAGGGGATAGATGTGTGTACCTGTTTTGTGTACCTGCTTTTTGTGGAAGCGTGTACGTGTTTTGTTTTTGTACAATAATTTAAAAATTCAAAGCAATACCTTTTGTAGTTCTCAGTGCTCCACTTTTTGTCTTGTTTATTCTTATTCTGTTTATAAGAATAAACAGATAGAATCTATAAGGATCTATTGGGGGGGGGGGGGAACTATAACATATGAACCGATCAAGATTGCCGTCTCAAGTCCATCTCTGTTCATTCCAAATAGATGTTGTCCCCCATTTCTTATTGATACTTAAGAGCCTCACTGATTTGTGAGAACAGTGACAGCGTCGTGAAACCCCTTAGGGTTGTCTCATGGGACATGATCCTTTTTGCAGTTGTCAGCATGAAACAGACATGGAGAAAAAGTATCGGGTAAAAATAAAACATTGAAGTTTTATTTTGCCAGCAAATGCTTCATTGCCCTACCTTGGAAAGCAAGGTAAGGAGGGCCCAATCCTATCCAACACATTGGTGGTGATGTAGCCGTGCCAATGGACAGCGTGTGGCAACCTATACATGAGGACGGTGCCTCTTCAAGGCAAATGAATATATCCCTACAATCCAGAGTAACTACGGGAGCACGTAAGAGACATTACTTGCACCTGTAATTACTGCACCATGTAGTGAAAAACTATGGGAAATTCATATTGCAATCCAGAGTAAATTGTTCTTACATTGGAGCAAGGTCTCCCCATAGTTACTCTGGATTGCACCCTATGTTCCAGTAGCTTGTGGCTGCATTACGCCTTCATTACAGCTGAAAACGTGGATAGGATTGGATCCTTGGTTTCTTATATACATCAAGTACACATACCAGGCAAATGTCTCCATTTTGCTCCCATCACCTGGAATTGCTCCAAATGGGAGGGAGGGTCTACCTGGAAAACTTAGTACTTTGCACCCCTCTAGATACGCCACTGCATTTATTTAATCTTCTGCAATTAACACTTTGCAATTAAATATACTGTAGATAAATTAAATATTTGTTTTTATGTTACCCAGAAGGAGTTTCAAAAGTTTCTTTGGCATTCTTTGGTTCTTCCTTCAACTCAAATGTCTGCTGCTTTAACTTTACCTTCATCAGGTAAACTTGACCTTGTTCCCATCTGGTGTTTAACCCCAGTAGTGAGCTCAGAAATAAATGCACCTGCCAATTGGTCTATCGACCATATACATGTTAGACCCCATTTCTTTCCCTACGGTGTGCTGCTTCTGGTGGTCAAAGACCAAGTAATGACAGTAGCTGGTGGGGACATAAGAAGAAGTTTCCTTTAAGGATGAAAACTCAGGATGGTGGATGAAGAGTTCTGTGAAAATGATGGTGATGATGCTCTGAAAACAAAAGAATTTTGATTTATACTACCATTACATATAATTTTGATTTATACTACAGTTACAAAAAAGAAGCATAAAAAGCGATCCTATGTGTTTTTGGTGCAATCATAATCAATTAAGGCTGGCCTAATTCAGCCAGCATATCTTCCCATGGCGGTGTGGGGCGGTCAGCATATGCCTGTGCACTGCTGTAACCTTCCAGGAGTGGGGGAGAAGTGCCTTAAAGCATTTTTGTGACATCCCTAGGTCAGCACAAGATTTATGCTGGGGCTTTAAAACTGGATTTTAGGATTGCATCCTTTATTCCACAGGTGCATATGACTTCTTATGTATGCAGCCACATGCACTTTTTTTCCTTTGTCCAGACTAACCAGCCTATTAGGCATTAGGTGCCAGGTTTTGACTTACCTCTCTAGCAGTGGTCAACTCTGAACAGGCAGCATACCATGGCAATGTGGCAGGCAATTAAGCTTGTCTTAGAAAAGTTAACGAACTTTTATTTCACTTCTGTTCTTGATCGATATCAAGAGCTGCTCCCTTTCCCCAAGTCGTCATCACTTGAGAATTGCTCTGAGCTGAAACTTGCAAATTGCAGGAGCTCAAATTGTTCTTATATCAGGACTCCCTGTAGTTACTCTGGATTGTGCCCTAAGAAGAGTGGCTCTTCGGAGCCACTTGAAAGGGAACTTGACTTATCTTGATTAATTGCCTGCATCGTTAACCATGGTAACTAATTGCCTTTGTGTAACACAAAAAATAATTAATCACAGAGGTTCTTGCAACCAATTGTCTTGAATGGGAAGGTTCAACCTGTAGCCACTTCAGAATGCCAGGTGTAAGGGACGGCATCAGTATGCAGGTGTCTTTGGTCTTGCACGCTCTCCTAAGCATCTGTGAGCCACCGTGAGATATAGCTTGATCCAGCTGGATTCTTCTTAGGGCACAATCCAGAGTAACTACAGGGAGTCCTGATATAAGAACAATTTACTCTGGATTGCAATACTCTGGATTCTTCTTAGGGCACAATCCAGAGTAACTACAGGGAGTCCTGATATAAGAACAATTTACTAGGTTTTCACTAGGTGGTGCCGTAACTACATCAACGTAAATGTCTCTTACGTGCTCCTGTAGTTACTCTGGATTGTAGGGTTAGGTTCCTAGTCTATTGCTGGTAAAGAATAGGCTTTTTGGGATGAACATTTCAAAAAACTCATATGCTCACCTTGCTATATTAGAATAATTCCAGAAAATAGATGCAGCACGTGACTCACTCTACAATCCAGAGTAACTACGGGAGCACATAAGAGACATTGACATTGACATAGTTACGGCACCACCTAGTGAAAACCTATGGGAAATTCATATTGCAATCCAGAGTAAATTGTTCTTATGTCGGAGCAAGGTCTCCCCATAGTTATTCTGGATTGCACCCTAAATCTCAATTGCTATGGTCTGTTTGTGAATCTCTCTCCCTCTCTCTCTCTCTCTGATATCTCAACAGGGCTTAACCGCATAAACAACAGTTTCCATGTACTGGTGTAATCTTCCCAGGAAGATATCTATTACACTCTCAATCTAGCCGTATCTCATGCCAGCGGCAAATATATCATCATTCAGAGCCTTGAAATGCTCCCTCTAGTTTTTTTCCATGCTGTGTTAAATATTTGCTTCATAGCCGAAACCAGATTATCTCTCTCATAATTCCAGCCGAGGGCCGGGCACTTGGGGAGAACCTTCTGCCCTCTCAAGAGTTACTCACGTAGAAAGAGCCTGTCTTCAAAAGATAAAAAGCAAAAAGCTGTCATACAAATGACAATTAAAGCAGCTGTTGCTCCAACACGCAAATACACACATACATGTGTTCATGCATGTATGCGCCCACACCAAAAATATCAGCTTCTAATGAAACACAGATCCTACTCCCAATAGTTTGTGAAAGATGAGAACTCAACAGTGCAGTGGCGCTTAGCTAATGATCACATAGACTGGCGCAAAGCTCAAAATGTTGCCCCGAAAGTGATATCACAACCGGAAGTGGGTATTTTTAAAAATACTGGGTATTTAAAAAAAGAAAATTGGGTAACTTGCTTCCTTCTCCTCTCCAGTTCAGCATCATTTGTGGCATAGCTAAAGAACCTATTTGCTCTCTGGAGTTGAAGAAGATTTTGTTGCCACCCCTCCCTTCCACAACAACAAAATCAAATTTAATTAAGTAAAAAAAATGGTAATTGCCTCCCTTATTGGTTAAATTGCTGAGACAAAGAGGAATGGGTATTCTTTCTCTGCTAAATAGCACCACTTAAAAGTCCCTGTATACCCAGTAAGCATGGGTATTACGATATATGCACTGGTGGGATTCAAATAAATTGTCCTCTGTCCTAATAACCTAAATTAACAACAGGTTATTAGGTCCTAATAACCTAAATTAACAACAGATTCTCTGTCCCATTAGTAACCGGTTCTCAGAACCAAGCACTCATTAGCAAAGGGTTTTATGGTGTACGATATATGTACTCAGAGCTGATTCAAATTAACACCTTATTAGTTCCATACAGTATCAGAATTAAATCTCATTAGCACTCAGAGCCATCAGTATCATAGGAAAGTTTTGAGTTAAGAAAATCTCTTTTTTTCCATAGGCTTGGCCCTACCATCCAGAGTAACTACGGGAGCACGTAAGAGACATTATGTGTACCCTTAGTTACTGCACTACCTAGTGAAAACTTATGGGAAATTCATATTGCAATCCAGAGCAAATTGTTCTTACACCGGAGCAAGGACTCCACGTAGTTACTCTGGATTGCGCCCTTAGTGTTTTCATTTTCTGGTTAACTGACATAACGTTTTGATAGAATATAGATATTCCAAAGCAGGTTTTTCATTGCATTCTGCATAAAATTACCTTTTCAACGATATACAACACGATGGTAACATTCATACAGACCCCATTTTTCAGAATTTTAGTCGCTTATATCAAGCTCAGCTTGTAGCCCCCCCAAAAGTTTGAATCCCGGTGCAACTGCACCCCCTTTGCCCTCCTTAACTACACCACTGCAACAGTATTTAGAATTTTTTAAATGAGGAGCATGGAATGAACAGCTACAAAATAAATCCTAACCATGTCTACTCAAAAGTAAGCCCCGTTATGTTCAATGGGTCTAACTCCCAGGATAGTCTTTAGGATTGCAGCCAAAGTCTCATAAAAGGGTCACTATATAAGATTGCATTGTTGCCAAGATAAACTGAACTTAAAAGGCATTATTTTTATTCAGTGTTTTAATGTAGATGTTTTAAATTTATTGTTTTTAAGATGCCCGTTTTAACTGTTTTAATGTATTGGATTTTAATGTATTGGATTTTATTGTTGGTTTTTTAATGGATGTTTTGTAAGCCACCTTGAGTCCCTCTGGGAGAAAGTTGTAATAATGAAGTTTATTATTATTATTATTATTATTATTATTATTATTATTATTATTATTATTATTATTATTATTATTATTATTATTACTACTACTACTACTACTACTACGGCTACTGCTACTGCTACTGCTACTGCTACTGCTACTCTTACTACTATTTTGTTAGCTGGTAAATCACAAGTTGCTCAGACAAAACTAGCACTGGTATAAACCTGCATTCTGGCCCTGCTAACCTAGGGCGCAATCCAGAGTAACTACGGGGAGTCCTTGCTCCGGTGTAAGAAAAATTTGCTCTGGATTGCAATATGAATTTCCCATAGGTTTCACTAGGAGGTGCAGTAACTACGGGTGCACGTAATGTCTCTTATGTGCTCCCGTAGTTACTCTGGATTGTAGGGCTAACCTATATTTCCTTGGTGGTGAAATTTTTTTTACTCCTAGATCAGACCTTATGGATGCAAAGGGAATTCTCAGACCCCAAATGGCTGGTGTTTTATATCGTACCTAAAGACCTCCACCTGCATAATTTTCTCATCTGTTTGGTTTGCTTTCGTAGTACCAAAGATGCCCCAGAGAGTTATAAGAGTCGATAAATGTACAGCTCGGATCCAGAGTTTCCATGCACACGCTTCCATAACAAACAGATCCCACAGGTGTCGAATGATAATGCTAGTCTATGGTGTTGAATTTCTTTTCTAATGGACGCAAAGGATGTGTTGCTCCTACACATCTTCTGAAATAGGCTGCAATAAGAGGTTGGAAATATTTCACTGAGAGTCACACAAATCTGAGTATTAGGCTGCAATCCTCAAGACACTTTCCTGGGAGTAAGATCCATGAAACACAATGGGGCTTACTTTTGAGTAGAAATGGTTAGGATTGTGCTCTCAGAATCCGCACATTCCCTACAATCCAGAGTAACTACGGGAGTATGTAAGAGACATTTACATCAAGGTAGTTATGGCACCACCTAGTGAAAACCTATGGGAAATTCATATTGCAATCCAGAGTAAACTGTTCTTACATTGGAGCAAGGACTCCTCATAGTTACTATGCCCATACTCAAATACTCAATACTCTAGGGTTTATCCCACCTATTGTGCACCAGTTATTCACAATAATCCCACTTCATTCTGGACCCTATAAACCCACTTCTGGCCCATCTTTTCCCCTCCTCTCCTCTATCCCTGTGGTGGACCCTACAATGGAGCAAGATCTGGTCTGGTGGACAAAATATATTATCGACTAGCACAGTAATGGATTATGATGTAGCAGAAAGTACTATGGAAGTAACCTATCTCACTACCTTTCCTTATATGATTTTGGGGAGGAGGGGGTTAATTCTGCTCACACACTCTTGCAGCAAATCCCTTTACATAAAGCTACAAAGTTTTTGATAATGTTGCATTTTATTATTCCACTGCAATCCTAAAGACACTTTCCTGGGAGTAACACCCATTGAACACAATCGGGCTTACTTTGGAGTAGACCTGGTTAGCATTGTGCTAAAAACAAAGGTTTTAAAAAAGAATTTTCTTCTAATATGGCCATCTCTCCTGCACATCTTTTTTTTTTAAAGGATTTTTCCAGTTTAAAATTCAGTGCTGAACAATTAAATTGTTACTAGGGGAAAAAAGTAAAAAAGAAACTCCTTTTAGATTATTCTTTGCTGACAGAAATAATTACCATCATTTCTGCTAAATGTCTCAGTTTTATTTCATTTCTAATTAAATACTTTGTGGGGAAATTACGCTGCTCCATAATGGCCTTTGTCCTACTGAAGCACCATATAATGAAAGAGTGGGCCACTTCCAATGTTCGGCTTTATCATCGGGGCTGTATTGTGGGTATATCCGGTTAGGATTGGAAAGTTAGATAGTATCGGATCCAGAGTCAATGGTGCAGCTCTATAGGGCTGCATGAATGGTACCACATGGTACTGAGTGACACTTTCGGTCTCCCTTGGGGAGGTGGTAGGTCCTCCTGCTCTCCATCCTCCCCCACAATAATTTGGCTCATGGACACACTCATCAGCTCACACATAGCACCTTAGGGCGCAATCCAGAATAACTATGGGGAGTCCTTGCTTCAGTGTAAGAAGAATTTGCTCTGGATTGCAATATGAATTTCCCATAGGTTTTCACTAAATGGTGCAGTAACTATGGGTACACGTAACGTCTCTTATGTGCTCCTGTAGTTACTCTGGATTGTAGGGTTACATGCATTTACCATGTTCAGTAATTTCGGGTGCAATCATAACCTAGGCCAGGACAACTCATCGGTCTTCCCATTCCCATGATGATGATGTAGGGTGGCGCACATATGTCTGTGCATCGGCTGCTATTAAGATTCGGAGAAGGACACTTTTGAATACTATGTCCTCAACTTTTGGACTTTTAATATCTTATTTTTTTACTTTCGACTATGAAAATTTATACTTACTGTTGATAATTTTAAGGTCAACAACCAGGATCTTTTATTAAGTCAATATACTCTATTTACATTTAATATTCATGCAAGTGGACACAGATGGAATTCTATGACGTTTGTTTTTATATCTCTGTGTGTGCTGGTGAAAGAAAGAAAGAAAGAAAGAAAGAAAGAAAGAAAGAAAGAAAGAAAGAAAGAAAGAAAGAAAGAGCTGCACCACTACAACAGTGTTTAGAATTTTTAAAACGAGGAGCACATTTATTTATTTATTTATTTATTTATAATATAATTTATGATTTAAAATATTTACATGAAATTTATTTATTATTTATCATGATCTTTGACCAGCAAACTGTGCCTGTTAACTAGCAGACCAGGGTTTGACACCCGGGTCGGTCCCCACAAGGCAGCTCCTGTCCTGAGCCCAGCTCTGCGATGCCAGCTGGATCCAATTGTATCGGCTCTGCCTTTCCATTGGACTAATTCAGTGGCGTGGAGAGGGGGGATTTGCTGCCTATCCCCTATATCAATCTACAGCCTATCCCCTATATCAATCTAACCCAAGCGTTCGTGCTTCGCATGCAGCGTATGCAGCACCGAGCACGATACCATAGTCTTTCAAGACTGACGGATGCCTGCTTTGACCAGCACATACAGAGATGTGTCTGTGCACTGGCCTATCCATCCCCCAAGTGTGGTGCAGAAGTGCTATACAGCACTTTTGTGCCACCCTTAGATTAGTACAGGACTTGTGCTGGGGCTTAGGCTGGCCTAATTAGAGATTAGGATTGCAGCATAAACTACGCATTTGTGAGTCAAAATGGATTAGTCTTTCTGTGACTTTCATGGAAATTGTAATCTCTCCTAGGTGAGGAACAGAAGGTGACTTCCTGCTAGGCAAATTATTCGCATGGCAGTTTGCACAAATCTGATTTATATCTGCTCATGTTTGCCTAAAGACAGTGCTCTTTCACTTGTTCAACCTCACAGAGTTACAATCTTCTCAGCTTTGCCTAGAAGGCAGGTCACCCCCTAATGTGCCTACAAGCCAGAAAGGGTCGGTCTTAGAGATGGTTCATTGATCAGATGATGCCTTCTGAGACCATTAAACATATCTGCTTGCCAGAAGGAAAGTCCGTTTCATAGAATCATAGCATCATATAGGGTGCATTCCTAACCATGTCTACTCAAAAGTAAGCCCTATTGTATTCAACGGGTCTTACTTCCAGGAAACTGTCTTTAGGATTGCAGCCATAATCCTGGAGTTGGAAGGGTCCTAATAGGGCATCTAGTCCAACCCCCTGCCTGTAGCAGGAAATCCTCCTAGACCATCTCCAACAGGTGCTCATTGAGCCTCTGCTTGATGATCCCCAGTGAGGCAGAGTCCCCCACCACCATTTGTGGGTATCTTTTTTGTGACATCTTTTTCTCCATCCCATGCAGGTGTCTATTTGTGCATAACTTAAAGCAATTTATGAAACAGCTTTCTCATTGTGTCATCCATCCTTGTCCAGAAACATCAGTTGTTTTCATTGGTTCATCCACTGGAGCTACCATTAAGGGCACCCCAATATGGATCAAGAGGTGTGAGAAATTATTTTCTCCCTTGAGCTATTTGTAGCAGCAAAATTTAAAATTTGTGTTATTGAAACAGTCAGAAGACACAAACACAGACGAAGGCTGCAATACATACTTTCCAGAGAGTAACCCTACAATCCAGAGTAACTACGGGAGTACGTAGGAGAAATTATGTGCACCCGTAGTTACTGAACCCCATAGTGAAAACCTAAGGGTAATTCATATTGCAATCCATAGTAAATTGTTCTTACATCGGAGCAAGGATTCCCCATAGTTACTTTGGATTGCGCCCTAAGGCTGCAATCCTAAAGACACTTTCCTGGAGGTTAGTCCTACTGAACACAATGGGATTGACTTCTCAGTAGACATGCTTAGGATTGCACTATAAAACTGCAATCCTAAAGATACTTTCCTGGGAGCAAGAGCCACTGAACACAATGAGACAGTATAATGAGACTTTCATAAATCAGCATAGGAAAAATAAAAATAAAATAAATTCATCTTGTGCTTTTGTATGAGACAAACCCTACAATCCAGAGTAACTACGGGAGCATGTAAGAGACATTACGTGCACCCGTAGTTACAGCACCACTTATGGAAAACCTATGGGAAATTCATATTGCAATCTAGAGTAAATTGTTCTTACACCGGAGCAAAGACTCCCCGTTGTTACTCTGGGTTGCACCCAAAGGCTCCAATCCAGAGTAACTATGGGACCTTTTACACCGGCATAGTTACGTTGCCACCTATGGAAAACCTATGGGAATTTCATATTGCAATCTAGAGTAAATTGTTCTTACACTGGAGCAAAGACTCCCCGTAGTTACTCTGGGTTGCACCCAAAGGCTCCAATCCAGAGTAACTACGGGACCTTTTACACCAACATAGTTACGGTGCCACCTATGGAAAACCTATGGGAAATTCATATTGCAATCTAGAGTAAATTGTTCTTACACTGGAGCAAAGACTCCCCGTAGTTACTCTGGGTTGCACCCAAAGGCTCCAATCCAGGGTAACTACGGGACCTTTTACACCGGCATAGTTACGGTGCCACCTAAGGAAAACCTTTAGGAAATGCATAGAGTAATCCAGAGTAAGTGGCTCTGACGTCTTCCTGTAGTTACTTTGGATTGTAGGGAAAATGTTTTTAAAAGGGTGATCCATTGAAACTATGAATCATAGAATCTTGTTTTAGTATGTAAAGTAATATTTCCCTTTTGAAATAGCTACAATAAGGCAATTTTATTCCACTTATATCTATTCTCCGAAAACATTCTCATAGACATAGCAGATAGGAAATAGCGCAGAGCCCACCCCCCCCCCTATTACTTGTGCAGCAGCACCAAAAGACATATGGGGGTGGATAAGAAAGGGAATAGGTCTCCTTACACCTCTGCAACCCTACTGCTCTGCAATGGGCCTCCTCAAACCTAGGGAAGTGAAAGTCCCACCACAAAGCTAAGGAGAGCTAGTGAGTGGTGACAATGCTCATGATATGGGATGGGATCCAGGGCATACCATCAGCATTGTATCCACTCCTTCCTGCAGCCTTCCTGGCCCCGTTCCTCCTCGTTTCACACCCTTCCAACCCCATTCTGCCTCCTCCACATTTTACCTGCTCTGTTGCGTGACCAGCGAACCCCTGATGTGCGTGGGAGGATTGGCGCACTGGAAACACATTGCTTCACTGCTGAAAGCACTTTTCCAACAGGTAGTGCAGGTGGAATGCTTGTTCCGCCAGCGCTACGAGGCCATATAATTGAGCTGTCAGTGTTCCCTATTCAATAAAAAATAAAATGGTATTTCATGACAAGTTATCCCATAAAGCAGAAACAGACAAAACAAACAAAAAAGCTTGCAATCTAACATAGCCAGAAATGCCTGAAAAATATCACATATTCCTATGAGCCAGTATGAATCCAGCCCTGTTTTCCAAGCGCACTGTTATAAATCAAGAGCGAAGTTTCCTTCCCATGCGCACCCAACAGCTCGAGAACGGCTTCCCTTTGATATAAGTCCATCTTGATGGGGAGCATGTGTGAATAATGCAACCACAGGGGTGAGGCTGCTCATGCGAGTATTTCTGACATGATTGGTAACCTCCTGCTGAGGTTGTCAATTGGGTGGAAAGACCAACCTGGTGCGTCTTGTATTATTCATACATGTTCTCCGGCAGCATGGAAATGCACCGCCATAGAAGTGCATTGCAGGATATGCTTGTAATTATTTCATATATATATATATTTTCCATTTCTATGTGACTGAAAGAATGCACTTGTCCGAGAAGTCGGAATCAACACTTTGGTCAGAATCAAGAATTTGTCGCGGATTCTTACGGGATCCCACAAAATCAGAAGCATCCTTGCCACAGGTATATCAGCTCAGAATCATAACTAATGCAACATGCAGAGGATTGGAAGGAAAGGACATTGTCTTGGGATGAAGACTTTCACAGTCTTTTGCATACATTTTCCAAAGAAAGTCACATTGGTTGAGTTCAGAGCTCTCCAAATTTTGGGCCAAAAAATATTATATATACTGTATGCTCACTGGTGCTTGGTGTCCAACAAGGATGCCCAGGGTCCTGTAGGGATGCTTGGTAGTGCCCGGTGGTAACCACTGCCCAGTGGTGCCTTGTGGTTCTTGCTGCCTGCTGCTGCCAAGTGGTGCTGTGTGCCTGGTGCCCAGCAGGGATGGCTGGTGGAGTCCAGTGCTGCACACAACCCACTGCCTGGTGGTACCCATTGCCGCCTGGTGGTGACTGCATGCATGGTACCCGCTGCCCAGTGTTGCCTGCAGGTGCCCAGTGGTGCCTTGTTCCTGGTGTTGGCCACTGGGGCTGGGTAGGGATGCCCAGTGCATGGAGGTGCCTGGTAGGTTTGCTCCTGTTTTGCTCCCCATGCCTTGAATGGCTCCAAAGGGGTGAGACTCCCTCCAAGACTGACGGTTCCACCCCCCTTTAGCTATGCCACTGACTGGTGCAAATTAGAATTGCTTTTCAGTTCCATCCAGGAAGCTTCTGAGGAGGGTTGCAGGTCAAGTATGACCTCCAGAGACCAGTGCATAAGATACCAGTATGTCCTCCAGAGGCCAGTGGCACTATATTGTCCCTGCTGTTCAGATTTCATTAACTGGAATCATGAAGGTCTTGGAATCCTGAACATCCCCAAATCCCAATTTCTCCCAGTATATACTACAGTCTAAGAAGTTCAAGACAAGGTTGGGACCCAACTTCAAGTGAATTCACACACCAAATCCAGTATATTCAATATCACAATCTTTTTCTTTACTGACAATTTGAACTTTTGCCCATTGTAAAGTACGTGACGAATGTACTAATTAAATATAATTGAGATTATTCCATCTCACCTGTCTCAGCAGTGCAAAGATGAGCAATTTTGGTTTTAAAAAAAATTCTCTGTTCTGCAATTGCTGTTATAATTAGAGTAGAAAAGCAGTGGTCGATGGTGGTTCTTGGGAGCTTGGTATTAAAATAATAAATCCAGAGTTTACTCTGCTTCTCAATTGAAACGGCTCCAGAGACATGCTATGCAAAGTTCTCCTGTGATGTATGAGAGCTACTTACCTGTGAGTTTCTAGAATCTTCTATTGCAGTGTTCAGGGAACAGGGGTAAATTACCCCAAATGAGGTAAAAATGAAATTCCTGGGGGTAATGGAACAAAATAGGGGAAGCAAGGGACACTAGGGAAGGGATGTAGGGTTTGGTGGGGGGATGTAGGGTTTGGTGGGGATATGTCAGCATATCAAGGGGGCAATGTCGGCATATCTAAACAGCAGGCCTCCGTCAGTCTTGAAAGACTATGGTATCGTGCTAGGTGCTGCATACGCTGCATGCGAAGCATGAAAGTCTGGGTTGGATTGTTATGGAGGATAAGCTGTTCCCCAAGCAGCAAATCCCCCCTCTCCACGCCACTGAATTAGACCAATGGAAAGGCAGAGCCGATACAATTGGATCCAGCTGGCATTGCAGAGCTGGGCTAAGGACAGGAGCTCACCCTGTCTTGTGGGGACCGACCCAGGTCTCGAACCCTGGCCTGCTGGTTAACAGGCACATTGTATTAACCGCTTGGGGTAAAAGGTAAAAAAGTTCCCTGACCCCTGTTCTATTGACTTTATACTGCCAAGAGGTGAGCTGAAAATCACTGAAGGCACAATCCTGAAGATCCTACCCACTTCCCAGACCTGATCCACAACATTTGACATCGTGGACAGAGCTTACACATATCTGAGTACCCCACTGCCCATGTTGAGGCTGACTCCAGGACAAGGAAGGGAAAGCCCCCTTGCCCCAAGGAGATCTCCAGTATGGGCAACCTGTGCATACCATGTAGTGCAGGCAGCACTGGCCCTCCTGCATTAGTCGGAAAGGTAGATTTGGACTAACCGTACAATCCAGAGTAACTATGGGAGCACGTAAGAGACATTTTTATGAGTCTTTTTATTATTCTTGGCATTGTGGTAACAATAAAAAAGACGGAACAACCTTGCAGGTGGGAATCTTGTATTTAGAGCCAATGGGGATATCTGAGAAAGTTCCACGTTGGAATAATGAAAAGCTTCCACTATTGACTATCAAGGGGGAAAATGAAATCTTTCTGCCTATTAGTGGAAAATACAGTGACCACTGACTCTTAACGCTATTAAATTCATGGTCTGCATTTACCTAAACACAGGGGCGAGCTGCCCCTGCGCATCACCAGGTGCGCGGCGCAGCATGTCACCCCTGCGCATGCGCCAAAGTTCTGAAGCCAACCACAGCCATTGGGCCTTGCTCCAGAGGTAAAGCAGCTGGCTCTGCCTGCGGAGCAAGGCCCAATAGATGTGCAGAGACACACTGCACCATGTCCGAAGTCTCAGACATATGCAGTACGTCACTCTGCGTGGGCATTCGGCCTCACTAGGGAGGCCGAGCAGCAGCTTCTGGATGGCACTCTGCCTCTCTAGCAAGGCCGAATGCCTGCACGAAGGTGAGACTTCCTCCTCTCTAAAGAGGAGCTGGCAGCTTTGTGCATAGCGCCATTCCGGCCAGCTTCTGGCTGCTGCTCCACCTCAGCTGACCGGAAGGGGGGGGCTGAAGCCCGGGGTCCGCCGGAGGAGTGTCAAACTCTTTCGGCGCGTCATCCCCCTGCTGCTCATCACCCGGTGCAGACTCGATGCGGCTGCCTAAACACCCTTGTAGTTGGACTCAGCTGGTGAGCTGGATGTAATGTCAGTCCCATTACCTGGACTGATCTACCTGGACTGACCTGGACTGATCTACCTCGGTTGTAGGAGAACATACAGGATTGTAGGAGAAGATGTGTGGCTAACATGAACTGTGAGTTCTTTCGTTGACATTTAATGGAATTTTCTAGGGCATTTTTCACATATTCCAAGTCATGCAAGGCAGAAGTTTTTTTAACAGGCCTTATATTTTTGGTGGTTTGGGCTTTAACAGCCCATGTATCCCCCATAACCTCCCCAACATTTTAATGCCTCTCCATAAGACATGTTGTTGCAGAACTCTAAAAGGCACTTCCTTCTTAAACCTGGGGATGGTACTGGGTACCCTCTGATGCTCTGGATATCACACCTTGAAGTGGTGCCTTATTGGGGGTTTCTATGGCATTTCTATGGTATGGCATAAGTGGTATCTATGGCATCCGACTCTGTTTTGCTCCTGCCATCTAAAATGGCTCCAAATGGAAAAAGCCGCTTGCACACTGCGATGAAGCTCCCTGCAAAACTCCCCCCCCGGCTATGCCACTGTTCAAAGATCCAACTTTTAAAAGTCTTACAGACTTGATTGATATATCATTTGAAAAAAGGGTATCGTTACTGCAGTTTCCAGAGCTGTTTGATAGACCGACAACAGCAGAGCTCAGCTACTTTTAACTTTCTGACGCTTGCAGTTCAGGAAACAAAGGAAGAAACTGGACAGCTTAAAATTCAAGAACTCAAATCCTTTCTCTGGACTCTGACAACAAGCAATTAAGGAGTCCTGCAACCATCAATGTGCTGACAATCATGCGCATCCCTTGAGAATAAGATAAGAAAAAGTCGGACCAATAAACTAATTATAGATGCAGAACACATACCTGCTCAATATGCTTTATCACCTTTACCAAAATTTTAAACTCTGCTTCCTCCTAAATAACAGAAAAATTACAGAGAGATCACACTTATTTGCCGGTATTGGTCATGATTATACATAAATTCAAGATCATTAACTTATAGTAAGATCTTATGCATGCTTACTGAGAAGTATGTATTTTGTTGGTTTACTTGTAGGTTTACATGCATGCAATTTTATATTAAAACTGGTGGAATGAACCCACCATTGCGGGAGTAAAGTTTCAAGATTTGTGGGCCCCGTGTGTGTCTGGGCACTAGTGGCACCAGGCAGTGGCATGGGGTAGTGGGCACCAATGGGCATTGGTACTGCTGGACCATGACAGGCACTGGGCACTGGAGAGTACCAGGGAGCAGTGGTGAGCATCAGCAGGCATCCCTATTGAGAACTGGGCATCCCTACCAGGCACTATTGGGTGGCACTGGGTGCCACTGTGCAGCAGACAGTGGGCACCACTGAGCAGGGGCACCACTGGAAAGCAGGAAAACAAATTATGCCTCTTTTCACCCCTTCTGGTTTGAATTTCCCAAAATTGGTTCTTGGTGGGTGCCTAAATTATGGAAGGAATACCCCCCCCCCCCAAAAAAAAAAAATAAAAAAATTTCATGCTTCTAGATACAGTGGTTTTGGCTGGGTGATGATGAGTGAGTGACTGAGTGAATGAGTGAGTGAGTGACAGTGCAATCCTAAGCGTTTTTACTTTGAAGTAATTCCGACTGTGTGCAATATAACTTACTCCCTGGAAAGTGTGGTTAGGATTGCAGCATGAGTCAGTCAGTCAGTCAGTCAGTTTCAATTTTACGTAAACTGTATGCTTAGATCCATTTGGTCCATGCATTATGCATTCCTGTGCAATTTACTCAGAGATAAATCCCATTGAATTTAATGTGGTTTACTCTCAGAAAGTGTTCACAGTTTTGCAGACTAACTCATGTGTTTTTAAAGTGCATGTTGTGATTGCTTTTTATTCAATCACGAAACCAATGAAAAGGCTGCAATCCTAAAGGAACTTTTGTGGGAGTAAGACCCACTGAACATAATGGAGCTTATTTTTGAGTAGAGGTGGTTAGGATTAAGCTCTAAATCCCATTGATATGTCTAAGATTCTACATAATCTGGCTGTGTATTTGGGATCCTACTAAAATGCCCTACAGCTTCTAAAGCCAGCGTTGTGACCCATGGGGTCAAGTCCTGCAGAGACTTATCATTGTGAAGTAGCTTCAGCCATTGTTCAGGTAGTTTCAGACATTGTTTAGGTAATATATATATTATTACCTAATATAATATATAGGTAATATATAGGTAGTACACACATACGCGCGCACACACAAACACACACATCACTTTCCCAAGGGAGCCAATTATTATCTATACTGTTTGAAAGAAGCCTTGATGCAGATTTCACCATCCCTCAATCAGTTTTTTTAAATAGAAATGTATGTGTTATATAAATATTTCTCAAAAAACCATATGTCACTGTTGATACATCAAGAAGAATATATGAAAACCGTGCCGTTGAGATTGCAGATCTCCCTTGATTATTGATCGCTTGCCTGCAGTTTCCGGGAACAGCCTGTCTCAGTTGCTTGGATGTAAGTCTGTCTGCTGGGCTCCCTTTTCTGCTAGTGTGAATTAATGGATCTAAATACATTTTAATATAAAATTACTATAATATACTTGTAGAAAAAAGAAAACAAAATGTAGTTTAGTAGATTAGATTTCCCTAGTATGGAGCCTAGTTCATATCTGGAAATAGTGATGTGTTGGTTACATGAAATGTGACACATGGGAGTCATGGCATATCATCTCCCATGTGAAGTCATGCACTATGCGGTTCTTTTGCTTTTAATTTCCCCTGCTGTTCTTTGCCGCTTTACATAAAACACATGATGATGAACCAGCCTCTGAAATGAACATGACATTCTGTCTTAATGCAGTACAGGCAGTTCCCCCTAACCCAGTATCCAGAGAAAGTGCTTTCATCCACTCTGTGGGTACCAGAAATCACAGATGAAGGGGGTTCCTATGTCTGTGATCCCCTGTGCCCCTGTTAACATATTCTGTGTCATTCCTCTAGATCAGTGATGCTCAAAGTGCTGACCGCTGCTCTTTGTGTATGTGCTCTCTCCATATTCGTTCGTTCGTTCGTTCAACAGGTGTATACCCCTGTTGAGTAGAGGTGGTTACTCCTCTTTTTCTACTTTTTCTACAACATATGCTACACTGGCTTACATATTACACCAGCTTACAACACTGTTGCAGCTTATTACATATACTGTATATATTACATATACGGGAATTACATACAGTACAATCCTAAGCATGTCTTCGCAGAAGTTCCATTGTGTTCAGTAATACTCCCAGTAAAATGAGGTTAGGACTGCAGCCTTCATTATGTATTACAACATATCTATCTATCTATCTATCTATCTATCTATCTATTTATCTATCTCTATGTATATGTATGTATGTATGTATGTATGTATAGATAGATAGATAGATAGATAGAGATATAGATATAGATATAGATATAGATATAGATATAGATTAGTTAGATAGATAGATAGATATAGATAGATAGATAGATAGATAGATAGATATAGATATAGATAGATAGATAGATAGATAGATAGACAGACAGACAGATAGATAGATAGATATCTTTTCAACTAAAAAGTTCACAAAGTGGTTTACAAAGAAAATGGAAAAAAATTAATGTCAAATTAATGTCCCTGTCCCCAAAAGGCTCACAATCTAGAAAAACGCACAAGAACACCATATTATTACCGTATTACACCGGCTTACAACAATGTTAATATATTAAAACACATATCACCATTTAAAACATTTTAAAAATATTTAAAAACAATTAAATCAGTTCTACACCCTAAAACACAATAAAAACATTTAAAATCATCATAACATATGAGCAAGAAACCAATTGCTTTGTGCAAGTGTAAGCAAGAAGGTACAGGGTTACACAGGAGTACAGAGAACTACACTAAAGGCAAAATCCAGAGTAACTGCGGGGGGTCCTTGCTCCGGTGTAAAACAACTTTGGATTGCAATATGAATTTCCCATAGGTTTTCACTAGGCGGTGCAGTAACTCCCGTAGTAACTCTGGATTTGGGGGTTATTGGATTTGTGGGTACAGAATCCACAGATACCAGGAGGTACTGCTGAAAAAGGCAGGAGGACACAGCAGTGACCTCCCCCACCGAGTCTTCTTTTATGTTCTCCTTCCCACCCACTGCTCCAAAAATTCACAATCCCATGTTCCAGTTCATGCTACCCCAGGATGAATTTATCGGTGTGGAAAACATGGCTGTTGTAAGAGAAGGTTTGCCAGTCCCTTGGGTTATTTTCAGCTCTGTTCCCACAGGAATCCACATTTCTATGTGCTGATGAGAAGCACAGCCCAGCACTCAGAACACTCCAAACTTTTGGCTCCCTGCCGGCAATGACGCTCGGGAAACTTGGAGAGACCATCTTGTCATCACGTAGTTCGGTAAACACAGTATCTCTCCAAAGAGATCTTGGAGAGGCTCTTTAATTAAGGGCAGTGTTAAAAGTTCCCCCCGATGCTGTGCCGTACTTGACATTTGGTGGTGTGGAGTTGTGCTGGGTTGCAGCTGCTCTCAGGAGTGCATTCATTAATTAAGAAGAAGGTCTACAGAGAAATCTGTCCTTGTTGGGTTGGTTTTTGGAAACGTGTAGCTCTGTTTCGTTATGCATTTATGACATTTTAGACATTGGGCACAATCCAGAGTAACGACGGGAGCACGTAAGAGACGTTACGTGCACCCGTAGTTACTGCATCACCTCGTGAAAACCTATGGGAAATTCATATTGCAATCCAGAGTAACTTGTTCGTACTCCGGAGCAAGGACTCCCCGTAGTTACTCTGGATTTCACCCATTATGTACTCTTTGTGAATCCTGCAGATATATTGTCACTTACACTTTACACATACAACTGATCATCCTCATGCGTAGACTTGAGCTTGCAACAGGCCCTACAAGGGCAGCAACTATGTGTCTCTCTCCTGTGCTCTAAACCTAGGACAAGCCAGGAGTAGCCTTCCATCTGACCTGTTTGAGACAGGATGATCATTTGACTGGAAATTTCTGGATTTGTCCTCTTTTATAGCCTCCTGTCCATATGTCCTCCAAAAGAGCTTCATTGTCCTCCATTTTGGCACATTGCAATGGTGTGCAGTACCACATCAAGTTATATGTCATTGAATTCGAATTGAAGAGCAGAATCCAATGCAAAAATCAGTTTTGAAATATCTCCATCCTATCAAAAGTTATAGCCAAAAAACAAAAAAATCAAAAATATACATTGAGCTTTATGGGAAAGTGAAAGTGCCCATTGCAGCTTTACTCATGAGTAGGCAAATGTGCCATTGTCCGCTGGAAAGGCTAGGCTGTGAGGAAGCTAAGACCTTGACCTCCTTTTGAGGTGTGGCCTGTCAACCTGTCTCCAGACAACTGTGGCTCTTCCGCCTTGTAACGGGGATGAGCATCACCCTTCGAGTTGATCCCTGTAGGGGACACCTTACTGATGCCGGCCACAAAATAAACTCCTAAAAATGAACTCCGAACCCAACACGACCCTATTTCTGAGGGTCGTGAGATAGCTAAACTGAGATA
Source organism: Cryptoblepharus egeriae (assembly GCA_030015325.1). NCBI lineage: Eukaryota > Metazoa > Chordata > Lepidosauria > Squamata > Scincidae > Cryptoblepharus > Cryptoblepharus egeriae. Next base: position 66,294,686 of record JAREYC010000008.1, on the reverse strand, counting down.
GCCAACAGTGACATGGTTTTGTCTCTCATGGTACAGCAGACATCGACTCAAAAAGACAACCTCTTGCCATAATAACACCAAGCCTAACTAGCCATTAATGCAAATGTGCCTTGTTTGAGAAGGATCTCTTTTAATAAGGTATTACAGCGTGCCATTTTCCGACGCCTGTTTCCCATTGTGATCAATTAATTTAACAAGACAGAACATTTAATTACTATATTTCTGTGACTGTGTTCTCCAGCAGTAATTGGTCGCTCATTATCCAGAGCCCAACCGACTCACTCTCGTTCCTTCCTTTTTCCTCATGGGCTATTAAACCCTATAACAGGTACATTGACATAAGGCAATTGCAAGGAGAGCTGTGCCTTATTAAACGGGGAGAGGCGCATCAACATTCAAATGGACTTCAAAGACGCACGGATGATCCGTCGAGGATGGAGAAACAACGCCAGAGAATGTCAAGGTTCTTTCAAAAGGACTCTTATGCAGGAGGCAAGAAAAGGGACGCATGGATTTGGATGCGCCTGTGATGTCCTCAGTGATGCACATGTGCTGGGATGAGAGACTCTCAGGCTCTATGAACCATTGTAGCTAAATAGAAACAGGTCTGATTCCAGAAGATTGAGAGCTGTCAGGCAAACCCCCTGTAGAACGAAAAGGAAACAGCGGAACTTTATATAGATATATATTTATATTTATTTATATTTATATATATAAAAGAGAAAGCTCACTGACTCACTGACTCACGGACTGACTCATCACCGCCCTGCCAAAACTGCTGGGGCTAGAAGTGTGAAATTTGGGGTGGGTGTTCCTTCCGTGACGGAGGGGTGCACTAAGAACTGGTTTTCGGAAATTCCAACTGGAAGGGGGAGAAAAGGGGCGCAACGCGTTTTCCTCCCTATACTTTGCATTGGAGAATTGATGACTCATCAACATTCCCTGAAAAGGGGCCAGCGTGTTTTTGTCCTATACTTAACATGGAAGACTGACCAACCTCCAGCCTATTTGGTGCTCGGTGCCTGGTGCACGGGGGCGGGGGAATTGTTCGGATGGAGGGGTTGCACTGGGGAGGATGCTGCGCATGGGAGATGTTGTGCATGGGGGATTGATGCGCATGGGGAGATGTTACGTGTGGGGGGAAATTACACATGGGGGACTGATGCACATGGGGTACTGATGCACATGGGGGAAGTTGTGCATGGGGAAGTTGCACATGGGTGACTGATGCGCATGGGGGAAGTTGCGCATGGGGGAAGTTGCACATGGGGGGAAGTTGCACATGGGGGAAAGTTGCACATGGGGGACTGATGCGCAGGGGGGAAGTTGCAGATGAGGGACTGATGTGCATGGGGGATTTTGCGCATGGGGAAGTTGCACATGGGGATGTTGCACATGGGGGAAGTTGCGCATTGGGGACTGATATGATGGGGGAAGTTGCGCATGGGGGAAGCTGCGCATGTGGGAATTTGCACATGGGGGACTGATGCACATGGGGAAGTTGCACATGGGGGGATGTTGTGCATGGGGGGAAGTTGCGCATGGCTGACTGATGCGCATGGAGTATTGATGTGCATGGGGGATGTTGTGCATGGGGGGATTCTGCGTGTGTGGGAAGTTCCGCATGGGAAAGTTGCACATGGGGGAAGTTGCGCATGGGGGAAGTTGCACATGGGGGACTGATGTGCAGGGGGAAGTTGCACATGGGGGACTGATAGCATGGGGGGAAGTTGCACATTGGGGACTGATGTGCAGGGGGAAGTTGCACATGGGGGACTGATAGCATGGTGTGCTGATGCGCATGGGGTGTTGATGTGCTATGGGGGATGGCATATGGGGAAATATTAGTCCCGCAACGCGGGTACGCTTTTTGCTAGTTTATTATAAAAAGCTAATGGCGTCCCTGTTAGTAAAACAAGGTTATACTGCTAGTTGTAACCGACTGTAGGTTGTGGTGCTTATCCCTGTTTCTAGAGCCATAGAGCCAACATTGTCTGAAATGTGACTCGCATGCGCACGGAATGCTTTTATATTTTATATAATATATCTGTATATGTAATATAACTATATGACTCTATAACTCTAACTCTGAAAGTGATCTGTATCAGTTTCTATCTCAGTTCTTTAGAGTATATCACAGTGGCTTTCTGCCCACCTTTGCCCTGATCAATTGGGATTATCCTAGTGCAGTTGGCAGAGAAATCTATTTCACCTGGGTTTAAACTAGCAAAAGTATACTAAGGGGGAAATCCTAACCAATTTAGGCCAGCAAAACTCACCTGCTCCCTGATTTGGGGAGGCCAGAATATATCTGTGCACTTCTTAACCCACTCACCCCCAAGAATGGCATCTTACGGCACTTTTGCGACACCCCCAGTCCAACACAGGACTTGTGCCAGGACTTACGTTGGCCGAACTGGGAGTTAGGATTGCAGCCTGAAGGCAAAAGCAGCATTTAGTCAGAGATTTCTTTCATTTTTAATTAAGAGCAATTGCAATAGAAGATTCCAGCACCTCCGAAATACACAAGAATCAGCCCTGATTAGATGTACAATCAAAGACATTCACAGCTTTTCCAAAACCATTTGCAAAATAGCTGTGAAATATTTTAAAAAATAAGCATGCATATCACTCAATAAGTCCCTTTGCAATTAAACACTGAGAACATCTTTTTAAGATATTGTTTATATCTATATACTCCACATACTTATACAGTTTTCTATGGTTTGATTGTTAAGGATACACATAATTTCCTACATTTTTGAGAGAAGGTCAAACAACACGGCAGATTCTTAGGCCAAGTTGACCAATACAATTTTATTATTGTTGTCTTCAGTTACAGAAAATTACAGAAAGTCTCAACATAACATAATAACATAAAATATGCACAGAATAATAACATAACATAAAATATGCACAGAAAATTCACCAGGGGGTATGAATCCTTTTAGGGTCAGTGGTCACTTGACCCCAGTGCCTTCATTTCTCTGACTACGGAGGGAGCCGTTGCTATTTGTACATAAGGATGTGTGTATAGTGACAACTCATAAGATGTTTGAGAATTTTAAGTCCTCTGTGGTGGTTCACATCGCAACGTTGCTGGTGATCCAAGCATGTTTTTGGATGGGTCTGAAGGCTTCATGCTGGTTGTATTGGGAAGGCAACCCACTCTGTTGACCGCTTTGGGTCTCAAAATGCCGACAAGATTAAAAGATTATTCGGACTCCGAACAAACCAGAAACTGCGCTGACAAACTGATGATGATGACATCATCGGCAAGTGGGACACATTGCAGGGTTATCATATGCCAGAATCTGAAAAGAGGACAAGGACTGGAGGACATATTAAAATTAAATGTAGGACATCCAAGCAAAATGTAGAACAAATGTTGGACAAGTTAAACTGAAAGCTAGAAACACTAATTTCAAAGCAATCAACCTTTCTCTTTGCACAAGTGCACATGTTCAAAAGCAACCAGCCTCCTCCACACTTTCCTGGGAGTAAGCCCAAGTGACTATAATGAGAACTACCCCCAAATCCAGAGTAACTACGGGAGCATGTAAGAGACATGGGCTATGAGGCTGCAATCCTATCCACACTTTCCTGCGAATAAGTTCCATTGAGTATAATGGGACATACTTCTGAGTAGACATGCTTTTGATAGGAAGGAGATATTTCAAAACTGATTTTTGCATTGGATTCTGCTCTTCAATACGAATACAACGTCATATGGTGTTCTTTTTTGCATTTTAGATTGTGAATCCTTTTGGGACAGGGACCTATTAGCTTTTAATTAGCTATTATTATTTTTCCATTTTCTTTGTAAACCGCTTTGGGAACTTGTTAGTTGAAAAGCGGTATACAAATACCGTAGATAGATAGATAGATAGATAGATAGATAGATAGATAGATAGATAGATAGATAGATAGATAGATAGATAGATAGATAGGTAGGTAGGTAGGTAGGTAGATAGATAGATAGATAGATAGATAGATAGATAGATAGATAGATAGATAGATAGATAGATATGACATGGTGAGGTCCTGCACACCATGGCAAAGTTCCAAAATGAAGCCAGAATGGAGGACAATGAAGCCCTTTTGGAGGACATATGGACAGCAGGCTAAAAAAGAGGACAAACTTGGAAATTTTCAGTCATATGATCACCCTGCTTGCAACTGATTGATATTGGTATTGCATATTCCCCCCTTCCAACCTTCTTTATGGGGTTTCTGCAGGAGACTACAAAAGAGGACAAATCCGGAAATTTATAGTCATATGGTCACCCTGTCCGAAGACAGTTGCTGGTGCATGACAAAGATTGGTGTATGTGACAGTCAAAGGTTGACCCTATCTTAAAGGATTAAGTTATCACTGGTCAGGAGACTACTGAGGATGGGTAAAACCAGTTCTAGACTTAGAATCCAACTTAAAATTCAGTGGCCGTTTCCGCACCAGGATCTCTTTCAGACCTACCTGACAGGATGAAAAGCCGTCAGAGATTGATTCGCTCATGTTGCTGAAGACAGAGCAGAAAAGTAATTGGCTTTAAGATGCAGCAGAGAAAAAATATAAGTTAATTTTGGAGAAAATGAAAATGGAGCTGGCAAGAGAGGATATGTTATCACCTCGGCTGGAATTATTCAAAGCGAGGCTACTCGATGGAGGACTCTCCTTGGACAATAAAATCAATTCTGCTATGGTGTCGTGGAACACAGCGAATGTCACTACATGCTATGCCGGGGAAAAGGGTTGGATGCACAATATAGGTTACAATATATGCGCAATAAATAGTCAGGAATAAAAGGCTGTAATCCAGTCCTAACTTGTTAGGTAGAAAGTTTGAATATGTTAGGTAGAATGTTAGGTAGAAGGTATGAAAACAGAGCATTGGTGCAAGTGGTTCAGACCAGCAGGCCAAGGTTCGAGATCCGGGTCCCCACAAGACGAGGATCTCCTACTACAGGCAGGGGGTTGGACTAGATGATTCACTGGGTCCCTTCCAACTCTATGATTCTGTTTTCTGGATTTGATTTGGTAGGAATTAATGTTGATGGTATTTTTTCAAGCTGCTGCCAATGTAACCACATCCTCTGATTCCTCCCACAACATACCCCATTACTACATGACCCCATTACTGCATCACTCTAGCACTGCAAGTCCTTGATAAGATTGGGGCTTCTGCAACAGTGCACAAAATATATGGCTCAGTTCAACAAATGAAGATTCACCTTTTTGAACCTTCTGACATTGAGGGCACTACTGTGGATTGTGGATCGTGGGCAGGCACTGTTTGTGGATCGTGGGCAGGCACTACTGCTTAAAGTTAAATAAGACTGCAATCCTAAAGACACTTTCCTGGGGGTAAGAGACCTTGAATGAATGGGGCTTACTTTTGAGTAGACATGGTTATGATTGTGCTGTTAAATCAAAATAAGGGCACAATCCAGAGTAACTACGGGGAGTCCTTGCTCTGGTGTAAGAACAACTTACTCTGGATTCCAATATGAATTTACCATAGGCTTTCACTGGGTGGTGCAGTAACTATGGGTGCACATAAAGTCTCTTAAATGCTCCTGTAGTTACTCTGGATTTGGGGGTTAGTCAATGTCATGAGATGAATAAGGGCAAAATCCAGAGTAACTATGGGGAGTCCTTGCTCCGATGTAACTTACTCTGGATTCCAATATGAATTTTCCATAGGTTTTCACTAAGTGGTGCAGTAACTACAGGTGCACGTAATGTCTCTTACGTGCACCCGTAGATACTCTGGATTTGGGGGTACGTCAGATGTAACTAAAACAGTTCTTAGGATCCCCCGGTCTCTGATCCTGTCATTCAGGGCAATTGGTCTGGGTTTAGTATCAATTTAGGAAAGACAAGATTATAGGCTTCATGGAACGAGCACATTTTGCACGGACTGCCTTCTTTTCTCTAAGCGGTGTGTAAAATTGTGTTGTATAATCCTAGCACTTGTGGTCTGTCCTCTAATGCAATCTGAGACCTGCAAGCCTTTAAAAAGCGATGACAGTTATTAAGGATATTATTTGTGAAGAACAAGAGCAGCATGAAAACCCACACTGAGCCTAATAGTAGCACAATCAATTAGTGCTTAACTCCTCGATGACTATATTTAGTTGAAGAAGATGTTCTCTTTTTGTTTTAATATCCTGTTTATTTTCTCGGGGTGCAGGTTGTTTGTACGAATTCCATTGCGCGCGTTCGTTTTCAGTTCTGGATCCCTGCTGTTGTAGACATTAAATTGGCTTTTAATGCTTTTTAGAAGCACTTTGACTTACAGAAAATGCAAATAAATCTGACTTGAGAAAACTAACTCTTGTGCTCTTTGGAAAGATAAGGCATGGCACATCTGTCTATTTAGGTCAGTTCTTAATATGCTGCTATACTAATGTGACACCGCCCAGGGGCCTCCCATGTACAGTCTGAGACCAGGTCCTTCTAATCAAGGGGCACTCCGTAGAAAGAGTCTAACCCCCAAATCCAGAGTAGCTACGGGAGAACGTAAGAGACTTTCTGTGCACCTATAGTTACTGCACCACCTAGTGAAAACCTGTGGGAAAATCATACTGGAATCCAAAGTAAGTTGTTCTTATACCAGAGCAAGAACTCCTCATAGTTACTCTGGATTTTGCCCGAAGGCGGCTATTCTAAAGACACTTTCCTGGGAGTAAGACCCATTGAATATAATGGGCTTACTTTGGAGTAGACATGGTTAGGATTGTGCTCTTGGTCTCTATCTTCCAAAATCCAGCATTAAGCCTGGGAGGATGTTGGGTACAGTTGGGCTGAGGTTTCATACTTGCAGATACTTTTGGAAAATACTCAGGCTGCAATCCTAAAGACACCTTCCTGGGAATAGGATCCATTGAACACAATGTGGCTTACTTTGAGTGGACATGGTTAGGATCATGCTCTCAGTCTATCTAGCATTCTGAAGTGGAACCCAGATCTACCTGCCCAGTAGACCTAGCCTCCTCATTGGAGGTTGTCTACCCTAGATCTCTCCACCACCACATGGACCATAAGTTTTTTCTTCAGGTTCTTGCAACCTGCCAAAAATCAGGTTGTAACCCACAGTTTGGAAATTGCTGACGTAGGTATTAATATTATTCCCTTACGCAAATATCTTAGTTTGCCCCAACTAAGCTTGATGCTCCTTTCCAGCCAAAGTCCTTGGGGAAAAAATGTTTCTAAAGCAGTACCCAAGCATACCCGTGGATAACATACAATGCAATTCTCTACATGTCTACTCAGTAGTATGTCCCATTTTGTTCTAGGAAAGAGTGTTTAGGATTGCAGCCATAATTTTTCTGTTTGTAGCAGTAATTCTACACAGTAATTCTACACACTTTTTGATGCCATTGGTCCTTCTAGCCCAGTGTTGTTTGGACAGATCAATCCAGAGTAACTACGGGAGCATGTAAGGGACATTATGTGCACCCATAGTTACGGCACCACCTAGTGAAAAACCTATGGAACATTCATATTGTAATCCAGAGTTAGCTGTTCTTACGTCAGAGCAAGGACTCCCCATAGTTACTCTGGATTGTGCCCATCACCAAACAATACCAAGCCACTTCTTGCAGCACTACCCATAGCATCTTAGTTGATCTATAATGTGGCAATGGTGACCACTGTGTGAAGACATCAAAAATAAGAATAAAGGCAGATAACAGAATAAAAGGCAAAGGTTTATTAAAGAGATCTGAATTCCATCTTTTTGGGGGCCTTCATAATAATTACCTGCCATTCCTAACAATGTGTTTTCTAGAGAGAGAAGTCATCAGAAACATCTTGCGGGAGGGGGGGAATTCACGCCAATTTCAATCACAGTGCTAATCATCAAGTAATTATCGTCGCTGAGATTGGCATAAGAATGATCATTAGCTAGGTATTAAATTGCAATCATCTGTCTCAAAAAATCTAATAAAGGATCTGTTTGATCAATATTCAGAGCCATTAGCCAGACTGTCAAGGCTGCTTCCCTTATTTTCAGTTTCAAAAGCGAGAAGGGCCTCTTTGGATCCATGGGATTTATTTTGTTTTATTTTTTTATTTTTACCAAATAGCTTTTGGTCCTTAATTAACCTAAAGTTGGCAAGCGACAAGAAAAGAATTCAGGTGCAGAAAATTCTTCCCTGGAGCAGAGACAATTTTTTAATAAAGTTGGATATTTTTAATCTGAATGTTGCTTAGTAAAAGCCCAGTTGAAATGTGATACCAAGGAAAAAATCCAGAGTAACTACGGGGAATCCTTGCTCCAGTGTAAGAACAACTTACTCTGGATTCCAATATGAATTTCCCATAGGTTTTCACTAGGTGGTGCAGTAACTATGGGTGTACGTAAAGTCTCTTACGTGCTCCTGTAGTTACTCTGGATTTGGGGGCAAGTGTGTGATTTTCATTCCTGGGCTCCAGATACTCATAACCCACATACCCCTCAATCTAGAGTAGCTACGGCAGTTCTTGCGTTGATGTAAGTTATAGAAACCTATGTAATAGGTTTGGAAATGTAAGACTATGGAAATGTAAGACAGTTACGTTGACACAGTTATGGAAACCTATGAGAGCAATCCAGACTAATATTGTTGCGCTCACGCAAGAACTGCCATAGTTTCTATGGATTGAGCCCATACTCACATCCATAAACAGTTGACAGCTCAGCCGTGGAACAGGGGTCTGGATGTGGTATATAGCACCACAGTGGTAAAACCCACTGATCCTACTACTTCTTAGGCTTGATCCTTCCCCTGTTCCTCCCTAAGAAGGCTCTGCTTACCAACCACTCCAACATAGGTAACATTTATTCTCTTGCCCGGGGGGTAAGCCTCCACTGCGCTGATGGGTCTATTCTGACTTAACCACTGATATTGGTGTTGCCACTCCAAGTGGATCCAAGAAGATGGATCAAGGTCAGGTAGGGTTTAGGATATTTGCAGAGCTGCTAACCTTCCAAGCACCACCTGTCTACACCATCCTCACCTCCCATGCACTATCATCTGAGTTAGCATCTAAATAACATTGGTGGGGCACTTTAATACACAGGTGGGCTGTTACCGGTTCGGACCGGATTGCCTGAACCGGATGTTAGTATTTCCCAGCCGCTACTGATCCGGTAGCGGTGGGGGGATAACCTGATGGACCGGTTTGGGGGCCTTTTTAAAAAACATTTTCGGCCGCCGCGGCTGCAATTTTCACTCACAGCGCAGGAAAATGGAGGCGGGCCAGGAGGAGTTCCCTCCCCCACCTCCTGATTGGCTCAGGGCTCACGCCCCTCGCATCCTCTGCAGTCTCTCCCTGGCTGGCGGGGGGGGGGCTGAGAGGCACCCACGCGGCACCATCATGCTCTCCCAGCCTCTCCCTGGCTGGCGGGGGGGCTGAGAGGCACCCGCGTGGCACCATGCCATGACAGTCAATGGTGCTTACTCCCAGGAAAGTGTGGATAGGGTTGCTTCTTCAGAGTCCAGTCCAAATTGGTCAACTCAGAAGTAGGTGCCATGACAGTCAATGGCGCTTACTCCCAGGAAAGTGTGGATAGGGTTGCTTCTTCAGAGTCCAGTTCAAATTGGTCTACTCAGAAGTAAGTGCCATGACAGTCAATGGCGCTTACTCCCAGGAAAGTGTGGATAAGGTTGCAGCCCCCGGCACTAACAAAAATTTAAATTTTTTCCCTTTAAATTCTCCGCACTAACCCCAGCCCTGCCTCCTGACTCAGGCCCCGCCCCTTGACCCTGGCCTGGCCCTGCCTACTTCCATAGTATACTTTAATAGTATTGCACTGACATCGGTGGGAATAGATTGGCATGTCTTGAGGATAGTGTTCAGTTGCAGGATTTTTTGTGATAGATCACATAAGCAATTAGGCTAATCATCCCCAATTTATTAAAAATACAGTGTTACCTTGGTTTTTGAGCATAATTCATTCCAGAAGCATGCTTGAAATCCAAAATGCTTATATATCAAAGCAATTTTTTCCATAAAAAATAACCGAAACTCAAATGATTTGTTCCACAACCCAAAAATATTCATATAAAAAGTATTTTGATACTGTAATATAATACAGGATAAAAAAAGAAAATTCAAAATATAAAGAAAAATAAAAGAAATTAACCTGCAATTAGTCTCACAGGTTTCTCAGGCTGCAGGCTGCCTCCCATACACAGGAGTGAACCCCACTGGTTCCAAAAGGGATTACCTTAGGATAGACATGCAAGGCTAGGTCTCTCAGGCTCATGTCCATTGCCCCCCTTATATAGGAGTGAGCTCTTTGACTGTAATAGGCTTACTTCAGAGTAGACATGCATTGGCTAGTCTCTTAGGAGGGGCTGAGCAGGTGCTGAGCGCCAAAACCAGTTGTATCTCATCCGGGACTATTTTTTACTTGTTTATCAAGGCATTGCTTGTATATCAAGTTAAAATTTATTAGAAATGTTTGCGAGTCTAGCAAAACACTCTCATTCTAAATTACTCTCAATCCAAAGTTTTACTGTATGACCAAAGATACACTTTTAAACCCTACAATCCAGATTAACTACAGGAAGACTTAAGAGGCACTTATTCTGGATTGCTCAATGCATTTCCCATAGGTTTCCTGTAGATGACACCATAACTACATCAGTGTAAAAGGTCCCGTAGTTACTCTGGATTGTAGCCAGTGGTGGGATTCAAATACATTAACAACGTCCTATAGACATAGGTCCTATAACAACATATGTCCTATATGTCCTATAACAACTCTCTGGTTTCTCCAGATGCACAACTGACAGATATGTTTCCATACATGAATTTTGAATTGGACTTCATGCGTGCCTGAGCACCCCGTACCACATGCCTAGTGCAGCAGCATGACTCAAGTAGAACAGCACTATCAAGCGCAGTGAGGGAGTCTACTTCAGCAACTGGTTTTCTTGGGATCAACATAGGATCAGCATCAACAAAATCTCAGGTGCTAGTGGCTAAGGGGGACACAGAGGACACAAAGCCAGAGGACACAATCCAGAGTAACTACGGGAGCACATAAGAGACATTACGTGCACCCATAGTTACTGCACCAACTAGTGAAAATCTATGGGAAATTCATATTGAAATCCAAACTTGTTCTTACTCCAGAGCAAGGACTCCCTATAGTTACTCTGGATTTCACCCTAAGTGCCAGTGGGTGGTCATGCCTCTCTCCTGCCAATCCACCGTCCTTTGCTCCAAAATCCCTGGTTTCTCTGGGTTTCTCCAGCTGGCTGAGGTGGGCGCATGTGCCACTCAGCAACTGAATTGCACACTTGCCCTTCTGAGCCAACTGGGGAAGTGCTCTTTGGCTGTCTTGGAAGAACGCATATGCAGCTCAGGTAGCCACATATGTGACTTTCTGAGCCAGCCAGAGAGGGTGTCTCTGACTGGCTCAGAAGGGCACTTGAATAGGGGTGAAGTTGGGGTAGTGCCTGGGCTAGTGGGCAAGACTGTGTCCACCACCATGTATGTGCCCATAGCATGGGACACCTTGTGCTATACAAATAGAACGCCACTGACTCTCAGTAATGGAAGGAGGTTACTTCCTTCTCCAGAATAATTTACCCTACAATCCAGAGTAAGTACGCGAAGATGTAAGAGACACTAAGGGCAAAATCCAGAGTAACTGCGGGGAGTCCTTACTCTGGTATAAGAACAACTTACTCTGGATTCCAATATGAATTTCCCATAGGTTTTCACTAGGTGGTGCAGTTTCTACAGGTGCACGTAAAGTCTCTTACATGCTCCCATAGTTACTCTGGATTTGGGGGTTACTCTGGCTTGCTCTATGCATTTCCCATAGGTTTCTCATAGGTGGCACCATAAGAACATCGGTATAAAAGGTCCTGTAGTTACTCTGGCTTGTAGCCAGTACTGATTCAGGTTTGTTCCCCTGCCCCCCCCCCCCCCAATTTTTCTTTTTGAGAAGTTTGCAAGACTCTGCAAACTTCTGGTTCATGATCAATATGTAGGTGTCTCTTTTGTCTGTGGTTGATCTTACTTTGCTATCAGGGTTTTCAAATCTTCCATTCATTACAATAAAACCCAAATCTCCAATTCAGAAGACTGCTCTTCTAGACTGATATTGACGACTCCGACGGCAGTGACTTTTCAGTATCCCAAGTTTGCCGGCAAACTTTTTGAACCTAAGAACTTCTAAGAGACAGGGATTGTAGAGCGAGGATTATCCGGATCATCTTTAAAGTTAGGAAATCAATTGCACAGTTGGTTCATTAGTTAAATATACAGTGGTCTCTGCTCTATTTATAGTTAAACCTTGCTGGGGAAAAAAGAAAAAAAATCTCCTGGATAGGCAATGAATAAGAAATCAAGGTAAATCTAATACTAGATCAAAGCAATAATGCTTTAAATCTCCTCTGTTCATGGTTCTAAACAGTGTAGGAGGATTGAAGAAATAAAAAAAAGATTGGGAAATGAAAGCTCATCTTTCAAAGCCCTCCTAAAAGATACATTTTAGACAAATGCAATTTAATTAGCTGGATACAGTAATAAACAGGCAGGATTCAATTGGCTTATGCTATAAAAAAGGTCAGGTTTGATGAGCTGACCTTGAAGTTGATGCAGCTACAAAGGAACAGAATAAAATCTGAGACCTGCGAGGAAGGTGGTTGGGCTCCGAAAACCAGGCCTAGGAGGTGCTAGAAATAAATAGCTACACAAACAAGGTGAGGAAAAGGTTCACACAAACACTTCTGGAAAGTATACTCTTTAGTCTATTATCTGCAGCAGAAAACTACTTTTTGCATGCATAATGAACACCGTTTTTCTCGTGCCCAACTTTTCAGTTACGTCGGAGTGAAGACATTTATTTTGCATACATCTCTAAACTGAGACTTTTCTTTTTTCAGGGCCCCAGGTTCACAGCTCAGGTCTGTAGAGCCTTAGGGTGCAATCCAGAGTAACTACGGGGAGTCCTTGCTTAGTGTAAGAACAATTTACTCTGCATTGCAATATACATTTCCTATAGGTTTTAACTAGGTGGTGCAGTAACTACGGGTGCACGTAATGTCTCTTATGTGCTCCCGTAGTTACTCTGGATTGTAGGGTTAGATATATAAATGAAATGTATTATAGACTTCACATTTCAATGGTCGATTAGATAAGCATGCATGTATATAATGCATATAAGGCATGCATATAATATATAATCTATATTATATCTTCTCCACTGCTGTTCTCTCCCTCTGCCCAGTGGATGCCCGGCCAGCACGGAACAGCGCAGAAGTGCTCAGAACAGTGCGGCGTGAAAGTGCGCGGAACAGTAAGGAAGTGTTGCTTTCACTATGGGCAGGCGTGCTACGCAGCCCTGAAGCTTTTTAAAAGGGCTGCCAGCCAGCGCGTCTGCCCCGACTGCCAAAGAGTTTGTTTGTTATGTGAAGCACAGTTTGTTACATGAAGCAGAATCCTAGAGAAATTTTTGTGTTACATGGAACATACTTTACGTGAGGCATTTGTTACGTGTGTGTGTGTGTGTGTATATATTTATATATGTTTATATGTTTATATATGTTTATATGGCTGGAAAAAGCTGGCTTCAAAGATAGCACTGAAGCCCTCATCATGGCAGCACAAGAACAGGCACTAAGTACCAGATCCATAGAAGCAAGTGAGGATTTACCAAACAAGAGAAGACCCAAAGTGCAGGCTGTGCAGAGAAACATCAGAAACAATCCAACACATTGTGGCAGGGTGTAAGATGTAGGCAGGAACAGCATACGTTGAACGGCACAACCAAGTAGCTGGCATCGTGTATAGGAACATCTGCTCAGCCTATGGACTAACCCCTCCCAGGACCAGATGGGAGACCCCTCTGAAGGTTGTGGAGAATGACAGGACTAAGGTCCTGTGGGACTTCCATATCCAGACAGACAAGAAGGTACTGCCTAACCAGCCAGACATTGTGGTGGTAGATCAGGCCCAGAAGACAGCCCTGGAGATAGATGTAGCGATACCAAATGACAGCCACAACAGGAAAAAAGAGCATGAAAAGGTGGGAAAGTATCAGGGTTTGAAGGAGGAATTAGAAAGACTGTGGCAAGTGAAGGTGAATGTGATCCCAATAGTGATTGGAGCACTAGGGGCTGTGACACCCAAGCTGGAAGAATGGCTCCAACAGATCCCAGGAGGGACATCAGAACACTCGATCCAGAACTAACCCACACTGGAACAGGCTGGCCACTTCCTTGAATTCAGTACAGGATCAAGGCCAGCTGCCATGCAACTCCAAGTAAGGAAATTAATTACCCTTACCACATGTTGTGCTGCTGCCATCCCAATGGGCCAGCTTGAATATCTGCCAGTGAAATCTTTGATGCAAATCTGTTAGGTAAATCTGACTGGGAAGCGGGTATGGAACAGGACAAAATATAAAAGGGTGGTGCCACCACCTCTTCAGAAATGCCTTTGTTTTGCCCCGATCTCCTTGCATGATGTGAAGCTCTCTACAAAACTTAATGCTTTGCCCCCCTCTGCTTATTACACTGGTACAGCAGGATGGGTTTGAAGGCACAGCTGGAAGCAATCCGTATATAAAAGAGAAAAGTCACTGACTGACTCACTGACTGACTCACTGACTCATCACCGCCCTGCCAAACTGCTGGGCCTGAAGCATGGAATTCTGGGAGTTCCTTCTGTCACCTGAACACCCACCAAGAACCATCTGGAGAAATTAACCCTTCAGGGGCTGAAAAAGGGGCAACGTGTTTCTGTCCTATACTTAACATGGGAGACTGAACAACATCCAGCCAACTGGGTGCTCAGAACCTGGTGCACAGGGGGGATGTTGTTCGGAGGAAGAGGTTGCACTGGCGAGGATGCTGCGCATGGGGGAAGTTGCGCATGGGGGGATGATGTGCATGTAGGAAAGTTGCGCATGGGGAAGTTGCGCATGGAGGGAAGTTGTGCATGGGGGAAGTTGCACAGGGGGAAGTTGCGCACAGGGGAAGTTGTGCATGGGGAAAGTTGCGCATGGGGAGAAGTTGCGCATGGGGGAAGTTGTGCAGGGGGAAGTTGCGCATGGGGGGAAGTTGCACATGGAGGGAAGTTGCACATGGGGGGAAGTTGCACACAGGGAAGTTGTTCACAGGGAAAATTGCGCATGGAGGGAAGTTGCGCATGTGGGGAATTTGCACATGGGGAAGTTGCGTACGGGGGAAGTTGCATACAGGGGAAAGTTGCGCACAGGGGGAAGTTGCGCAGGGGGGAAGTTGCGCAGGGGGGAGTTGCGCATGGGGGAAGCTGCACACGAGGGAAGTTACACTGGGGGAAGTTGCGCATGGGGGAAAGTTGCGCACGGGGGAATGTTGTGCAAGGGAGAATGTTGTAGATGGGGGTAGGTTGCACATGGGTTGTTGATGCACCGTGGGGGGATGTTGTATGGGGAAAACTTACTCCCGCAACGCGGGTACGCTTTCTGCTAGTATAAAATAAAGCTGTTTTAAGTAAATCCCACAATCTAGGAAAAATTAAAAAGTTAACCCTATGGTTTGTTGCATGTATGTGCATTTACATACATACATACATACATACATACATACATACATACATAATCCTTGCTTATTTAAAATGGGATTTCACTCTGAGAGCTCATCAGAGGGGTATCCATCAATACTCCCTTAATTTATCTCACTTATAGTCGCAAATGAAATCAACCTGCTATGAATATGGAATGAAGTAAAATCATTGTTAATTCAATCTGTGTGTCAGCCTCTCCAATACGACACCAATTTAGACACAGTAAGCAAAGTAAATTATTTTAATTTAATCCAATCACTCTCATGAAATGGATGCACCCCTAAATTCCCAAACAGGTTGTGCTCATGTTCTAAGAGAGGAGCAGCTTCAAGCCACAGAATTCTTGCTCAGTTTCCGCTTCGCTAATACCGAGAGGTGAAGGTGTTAAATTTTAACAAGTATAACACATTTAAGTCACTCCTATGCCAGTAAATCAATGAGGAAGGGGAATCTGGATGGAAGTCAGAGAAGTGTCTGCCGTCTGTCCGAGGAAGAGGGAAAGTAGGCTGCGGCAATTAGGAGAGAGAAGGAAGGCTTTAAGGCTGTTGAAGCAGAGCAGACCATTAAGTTGCTTAATAGTCTAAGAATGGACGATGAATTATCATTAGCATTTGGTGAATAACAGTCCAGTCCGATCCCCCACCAGTCCGATCCCCCACCATCAATACTGATGAGGAAGCCACTTGTGCTGTACCCTAAGGTGGATGTTGGCATCAACATCCTTCTAGATATAATTTTCTCCGTACCTCTGCATAGGGCTTTTGATGCCCTATAGGTCTCCCTGGACACTACTGGGTAAAGATCCAAGGAGAGGAAAGGGGCAATGGAGGTTCAAAAAGACAAGATAGTATCCTGATACTACTGTGATCCATCCAATTTTTAACATCCCCATTCAACAAAATCTAATAAAATTAATCACATAATTTTTTTTAAAAAAAATTGCAATAATACAGAGTGGGCCAAAAGTCGGCTTACACTTTGTAGGTATGCACTTTACATTTTTTAAAAAAACATTTTTTACATTTATATGTATTTATTACAATTATATTTGCTCCATAACGTTTATGTACATTTCTAAAATGCAGATAAAGGATGTTGAATACTGGTTTGCAATTATTGTTTGGAAAAATTATATCTAAAAATATGAAACCAATTGTGAAACAACTGCAAGCCTACATTTGGCCCACTCTGTGTAATATCTAAGATTTTTTTCTGGCTGACTATAATCCACTTATTTCTTGCCATTTTTTTAAAAAAATATTTTTTAGAGCCATACATTTCAATACTTCCTTTTGGTGGCATTATCAAAAGCAAAAATATGTTAAAAACAGTGCAAAGGTGCAACTGGGTAGGGATAAAAGTGCCTGGTGGGGATTCCCGGTGCCCACTGCACACTCACGCCTGATGGTGCTCGCTGCCCACTGGTGCCTGATGTCCACTGGTGCCTGGTGGTGCCCAGTGGTATGCACTGGTACCCACTGGTGTCCACTAGTGCCCAGTGGTGCCTGCTGGTAGCTGGTACCTGGTGGTGCATGGTAGGAATTCCTGGTGCCCAGTAGTGCCTGCTGCTGCACTCTGGTGCCCCCTGCCCATTAGTGACTGCTGGTGTCCCCTGCCTGGTGATGCCCATTGCATGGTGGTGCTCAGTGTGCCCAATGGTGCCCAGCATTGCCCAGTGCTTGCTGATACCCACCACTTGGTGCCATTGCCCAGTGTCCAGTGGTGCTCACCAGTGCCCAGCCATGCCTGGGGTTCACGAATATTCTTGAAATTTTACTTCCGCAATGACAGGTAGTTCCTCTAATTTACAATAAATTTAAAAGTGAATTTAAAGTAAAGAAGAACTATCTTCGTCAGAGTGACCATATGCCATAACCAAAAAAAGGAGAACAAGGCTCCTCAAAATGTCGGAAACCCAAGAAAAATGTAGGACGGGATAAAATAAAAGCAAAAAACACTCCTATCTATTGCTTTCATGTGTTTAATTTAAATGTTATATTACTTATTATCAAATTTATAACTGGTACATAGAATTTATTTAATAGAATTAAATAAATTTATTTAATAGAATTTATAAATAAATAGAATTTATAAATAATAAATATGGAATTAATACAATTTACTAATTATAATAAAGCTACATGCTGCCTGCTGACAAGGAAAAGGGAGACACTGAAGTTTTTATCTAGGATACAAGGCTAAAATCCTGGCAAAAGAGGATATATGGTCACACTGCTCTTAACCAACCTAGTGGGTTCCAGCCCACAGTTTGAGAAACGCCCTACAATCCAGAGTAACTACGGGGAGACATAAGAGGCACTAACCCTATATCCAGAGTAACTACAATCCAGAGTAACTACGAGCGCACGTAAGAGACATTACGTGCACCTGTAGTTACTGCACCACCTAGTGAAAACCTATGGGAAATTCATATTGCAATCCAGAGTAGGGGTGCAATCTAGAGTAACTATGTGGAGTCCTTGCGCCGGTGTAAGAACAATTTGCTCTGGATTGCAATAAGAATTTCCCATAGTTTTTCACTAGATAGTGCAGCAACTATGGGTACATGTAAAGTCTCTTACCTGCTCCCGTAGTTACTCTGGTTTGTAGGGTAAATTGTTCTTGCACCGGAGCAAGGACTCTCTATAGTTACTCTGGATTGCACCCTTACTCTGGATTGCTCTATGCATTTCCCATAGGTTTCCTCATAGGTGGCACCATAACTACATCGGTGTGAAAGGTCCCGTAGTTACTCCGGATGGTAGCCTTATTTAATGTACAGTACTTGAAACCTATGAGCGCATGTGAGTATTTGTGCTTAAGGTAAAATCCTGTTTAACATGGACTCCTGAGGTTCTAGTCAAACATTTAATGCATCAGATAGTTGGGAAGTCATTATTTGGAAATGAATTGTAAATGATGAATTACAACTAAAAATTATTCCTACACTTTATTATCCGCTGTAATAGTATTCCCTTCATCTGTATTAATTTGGAGAGCTTCATTCTTGGCAGAAGGTCTATTAAACAGAATGAGCAATAGCCCCACCGTCTAATTGAAAGTGAGCGCAAAACCATTTTTGCAAGGACTGGGGTGACGCTGATTTTTTTCCTTCTTCCTTGTCTGTCTGTATAAACAGAGTTAATCCTAATAATCTCGACATCTGTACTAATAATTCCTGACCATTTCCTCCAAATGAACAACTCGGAGATTCTTCGATAAATAACTTTGCAGTTATTAATAAAGCAATTGGCCTTCTCTCAACCTCTAGCCTTTTGAGATTTCGTTTGTGGTCGTTTGATTGCAACTGTTTCTTTGTAGATACTCCTTTGAGTATGAAATTCTCATAGATTGCGGAGTAATATTTATGCATTTTAAAGCACTGATATTTATGTCCTTTCCGGCTTGGAATTAGTGCATCTGACTGACCCTACAATCCAGAGTAACTACGGGAGCACGTAAGAGACATTACGTGTACCCGTAGTTACTGGACCACCTAGTGAAAACCTATGGGAAATTCATGTTGCAATCCAGAGCAAATTGTTCTTACACCGGAGCAAGGACTCCCCATAGTTACTCTGGATTGCACCCTAAGGCTACAATCCAGAGGAACTACAGGACCTCTTACACTGATGTAGTTATGGTGCCACCTATGGGAAACCAGAGTAAGGGCAAAATCCAGAGTAACTACGGTGTAACTACGGTGTAACTACAGAGTAAGAATAACTTACTCTGGATTTCAGTATGAATTTCCCATAGGTTTTCACTAGGTGGTGCAGTAACTACGGGTGCACGTCAATTCTTTTACATGCTCCCGTAGTTACTCTGGATTTGGGGGTGTCTCTTACATCTTCTCATAGTTACTCTGGATTGTAGGGTAAGACTCCCTTCTTCAGGTCCAGTCCAGTCCAGTCTACTCAACAGTTCAGTCCAGTTAAGATCCATAGTCTAGTCCATACCCTTCTAAGAAGGCCATTTTGATTACGCCACCATTACGAGAGGTCAAGAGGATTGGGGCCGCAACAGTGGCATCACTAGGGTTTGCATCACCTGGTGATAAAGATATTTCAAAGTATTCTGTTTGTTACATTCTGCTGTAAATTATGCATCCAACTGTATATAACATGGTGGTATTAGTCATAATAGTCATGCATACTAGTGGTGTCATTCCCCCCAAGGGTTTTTGTATCCTACTTATGCCTTATTTCCAAGGTTCTCAAACTTAGGTTGGGACCCACTTTTTAGAGAGACGATCTGCCCAGGACACACCAGAAGCGATGTCATGGCTGGAACTGACATCATCAAGCAAATTAAAATAATTCAAATTCAAAGACCTTTATTGGCATAATAAAATAATTGGAAAATATAAAGAATAAAGTGAACAGATACTAAACAATAATCAATAACCCTTTTTCATGGTGAATTTATGAAATTAGGAAGCAGGGTTCCTACCCCCCAAAATCCTGGAAACATGATCAGCCCGTCTGACTTTTTTCTTTGGGGACTTCTTGGAATGTCTTCAGCAATGTATTGTCAACGATGGCTGCCATTACTGATATTATTTTTAAAACCCATTAAAACAAAACTGTTTAAATATTTTCAGAAATATTTATTTATTTTTCTAGATAGCTTTGTTCATTTTTTATACCCCTTCAAAATATGGAGATTTTCTGCCCCACTCTGTGATGTTCCGTATTTACTCGAATCTCATGCAAACCCTATACTTAAAATCAAAATACTGTATTTACTCAAATCTAATTAACCATCAAATCTAATGCATACCCTGATTTTGGAGACTGAATTTGGTTTAAAAGGTGAGCGTTAAATTTGAATAATACAGTATTTTAACTTTTTGCAATTAAATTGGTTGTAAGCCACCCATGGTGCCCTTTGAAGAGGACGGTGGGGTAAAAAAATGAATGAATGAATGAATGAATGAATGAATGAATGAATGAATGAATGAATGGTATATATAAATCTGCATCCTGAGGCAAAATCCAGAGTAACTACAGGGGAGTCCTTGTTCCCCATAAGAATTTACTCTGGATTGTCAGAACTTACTCAGGAGTGTAAGAACTTACTCTGGATTCCAATATGAATTTCCCATAAGTTTTCACTAGGTGGTGCAGTAACTATGGGTGCATGGAAAGTCTCTTATGTGCTCCCGTAGTTACTCTGGATTTGAGGGCTAGTGAAACTAGGGTTCTGGGATATAAACTAGTTGTAGGTTTGAGTCTAGCTGAAATCAATGACACAATTGGTTCTCAACAAAGCTTTCTAATTTAACAAGCGTGCAGGCGGGTGGGTTGTTGGTTGTTTCTTTGCTGGCAGAGAAAATCAAATGTATTGTTAAGGAGCTGCTGGAACCAAACAACAGTTCATAACATGATAGATCGAAAAGTGGCTGACATTTAATGTGTTTAATGGAACTACTAATTTTAATTTAGGCTCAAGGACTCCTTGATTGTGTGGATCTATGTTGTATTCTGAGTCCCGTCCACCCAACCTGACTCCCATTAACCTCACATCAATATAGATTCCTGTTGCTGATTTACTTTAGTCAATACTGTTACTCTCCAGTCATTCCCACTTCACAAAAGGTTCAGTCCATCACAGCAGGGAGCTATTTGTAGTACTTGGAGATCATGTACTAATAATTTTGGTGCAACTGCTCATTTGTTTACCAAGTTAAGCCTGTTCTTTTGATCATTTGCTGGGTCAGTGAAAGGATCACATCTGTGTGCTTAAACTTGAGTCTATCCCAATTATTTGGTAAGAGAAGTTGTAGGATCTGCTTTTAATACTAAAAAGATATTGAGGGAGGAGTCCAGTGGTAGGCTTCAGGGGGTTCTCACAGGTTCTACAGAACCCTTTGCTAATGAGCGCCTGATTCTGAGAACTGGTTACTAATAGGACATAGAACCTGTTGTTAATTTATTTGAATCCCACCACTGCCCTACTTTCCTGATTCAAAACTGACCAGGATGTAGTCAGTGCTTCATTGATTTGGGGTCAGGGTCTTCAGTTGTGCTTTCTGAGGACACAAATAGGTTTGTTACAATCTGCCTTTGTGGGCAGAGTTTGCACCACAGTTTAGGACTCCACTTTTTCAGGACTGAGCTTTATTTGGACAGTGAAAACCAAGCGAAAGTGTAGGCAAGCATAAGAGAAGTATTAGGATGGCATAACCTTCCCTAATAAGGATGGAAAACCAACTTGATAGTGTGTATAACTTTGGTCTGTTCAACTGACAGTTCATGACTCTAAGTATTTGTGCTGGATTTATAATTAGTGCAAATTTGGGGCAATATTTAGACAATGACCGACCAGACCACAGTCCGTAGACACAAGAACAGAATAATAGGGGAAACTGAACAGATTTCATATTAGTTTAATTTTTAAAGGAATAAAGAAAGAACTTCATCTCCACACAAACAGTGAAGAGATAAAAGGCATTTTTCTGACATCCATGAAAACCACAAAACCAAGGTTGAAAGGCATCAGCTATATTAGGTTGCACTCCTGAGTGCATTGTCTGACGGCTACTAAGAACACCTCTCTGACTTTCCATACTCCCAACACTTATAGGGTTTCTCCCTTGTGAATATTCTGGTGGTGTTTAAGGCTGGCAATACTAATCTACAGTGAATTCCACACTCCCAGCACTTATAAGGTTTCTACTCTGTGTGGGTTCTCTGGTGGATCTTAAGATGACCAAACTCAGTGAAGGTTTTTCCACACTCTTGGCACTTATAGGGTTTCTCCCCTGTGTGGGTTCTCTGGTGGCTCTTAAGACTCCCACTCTCAGTGAAGGTTTTTCCACACTCTTGGCACTTATAGGGTTTCTCCCCTGTGTGGGTTCTCTGGTGGCTCTTAAGACTCCCACGCTCAGTGAAGGTTTTCCACACTCTTGGCACTTATACAGTTTCTCCCCTGTGTGGGTTCTCTGGTGGATCTTAAGATGCCCAATCTGAGTAAAGGTTTTTCCACACTCCTGACAATTATAGGGTTTCTCCCCTTTGTGGGTTCTCTGGTGGCTCTTAAGATACTCATGCCAAGTGAAGGTCTTTCCACACTCCTGGCACTTATAGGGTTTCTCCCCTGTGTGGGTTCTCTGGTGGCTCTTAAGATGCCCACTCTGAGTGAAAGTTATTCCACACTCCTGGCACTTATAGGGTTTCTCCCCTGTGTGGGGTCTTAGATGAAGAATAAAGCTATTCCTGGTACTGAAGCAATTTCCACACTGTTGGCACTTATAGTTTTTCTTCTTCATGTGGGGTCTCTGGTGGGTCTGAAGTGCAGTTCTCTGAGTGAAGGTCTTTCCACACTCCTGGCCTGGAAACAGCCTCAACACTGTGTGGAGTCTTTGCTGTGTAGACTGAGCCTGTTCCTGATTTCTTCTAATCTGGTCCCAAATGGATTCTGAAGAAATCAATCAAGAAATGCTGTCAGGATCAAAGGAAGAAAGTGCAACCAATTGGGGAATTTTATAATCTAGTGACACCCCTAGTTCCAGCAAGCCCCACTTATTCTGGGGCTTAGGCCAGTCTAACTGAACATTAGGATTGCAGCCTCAGTAGTTGTGCCCGGATCACTGTTTCATGCACTCTGATCACCATGTCCCCTTGGCAATAACCACTGGAAAAGACTTTCTCCAGTTCAGAGCATCAAGACATTCAAGACCAAAAATTCCTCCTTACCTACAAAGATCAGGTTTTCATGATTTTCCAAGATGACTTCCTCATACAGGTGCCTCTGGCTTGGATTCAGCAGCACATACTCTTCACTGCTGAAATGCAGGGCTATCTCTGCAAATGAAATGGGGATCTGAAGGAAAAAAGAGAAATGGCATCTTAGGAAGTCAGTCAAGATCATGCCCACAGGCCAAAGGGAAAAGGAGGAAGATCTGCGTTCTTCCTTCCTCTGAGAAAGAGGTGGGTAATGTCACCCTTCAACGACACAGGGGGACTCTGACCCCCAAAATCCACACACAACAGAGTCCGAAGGAAAGCTGGTTGAAGGAGATTCAGAAAATAATTCTGCAGAGCTGAGATGGAGGGATTACAGGGGGAAGAGGTAGATTAGTTGGGCTTTTTCAAGGGACATTAGAGAAGGAAGGATGTTGGGATACAAGAAAGTGCTTTTCCACCCAGCTAACAGATTATTTTTGTTATGATATAGGGAAATATGAGCGACTCCTTATTATTTCAGTTCTATATTATTAGTTACCAGTGAAAACGTACCCATGTTGCGGGAGTAAATTTCCCCGATATGCCATCAAATGATGAAATGAATTCACATTTGTGGATGATGTGCATCAACCCCTGAATGCGCATCAACCCTCCTGTGCGCATTATTCACAAATGTGCATCATTTCCCCCACACGCATCAACCCCCCCACGCACATCAACCCCACTATGTGCATCACCTCCCCATGCGCTACATCCCCATGCACATCATCCAAAAATGTGCATCATTTCCCCCATGCACATCAACAACTCCTGTGCATCACCTCCCCAGTGCAACCCCTGATAGGCAACACCTCTCCCCCCGAACAACATCCCCACCCCGTGCAGCAGGCACCGAACACCAAATTGGCTTCAATATTAAGTATAGAATAGAAACATGTTGATCTTTTTTCAGCCCCTTAAGGGTTAAATTTCTCAACATTGGTTCTGGATGGGTGTTGATGTCACAGAAGGAACACCCTCCCCAAATTTTACACTTCTCTTTCTGGGGGTTGGAAAGAGCATCCATCAATCACCAATTCTTCAATGGAACGTATAGGGAGGAAAATTCATTGCGCCCCTTTTCACCCACTTCCAGTTGGAATTTCTGAAAACCAGTTCTTAGTGGATTTCTCCATCACAGAAGGAATATCCTCCCCAAATTTCACGCTTCTAGGTCCAGCGGTTTTGGCGGGGAGTTGATGAGTCAGTGGGTGAGTGAGTGAGTGATTTTCTCTTCTATATAGGTAGAAGTTATACATTATAATGATTACATCCCATTGGCTCTGAGAGCAATGAGTCTCATAGGTCAGTTTTGATGGAAAGAAATCCACTTTTTGTTCCATAATCAATATTTGGTTGCCCATAACTTTTCATAGAATATAGATATTTCAATACACTTTGTTTTATTGCATTCTGCATTAGAGTACCTTTCCAGTGATATATGACAGGATATTATTATTATTTATATATATGAGATTTTCACATTTGTGACCACTACTGTCAAGCTCAGATTGTTGCACCCCTAAAGTTTATTGTCCAGTGCAACTGCAGTCCGCTGTTTCTCCTTATCTACACCACTGGTAAGCCCAAGGTGTCCCCGTCAAATATCCTTTACCTGGTCCAGATGAGCAGCCATGTCTGTCCACGCACAGGGTTTGGATTCCTTCTATCCTCTTTCGTTACTCTCTGTCAGGGAAAGGAGACTGCATGAGGTTTTTCACCTTTGTACACTTGCTTCATGTACATGCAAGTGTTGCATTCCTGTCCCATCATTTGGGGGATGTTGCAGAGGAGGTGGGCACAGTATATTCAGATGGTGAGGACAGGTCGTACACCAAGACTCTTCATTCCTGGTGCTTACAAGCTGGATATCTGTGAATGTAGAGGCCATCTTGGCTGGGAAGAGCATTGCAAAAGGAGCTCTACTCTCCTGGATCACCACTTTGTTCATTTTGAAAGTGATTATAAATTATAAATCTATTAAAAGTAACCCTTGTAAAAAGATATATACTACACACGTGCTATTTTAATCATGATTATTTTTTTCCTTTTTGGGGGTGGGGGGGCGGGAAGAGAACCAGACCCCAAACATATCCCCCTTCTGCAAACAGTTTAATAGATCTGAGAAGTCTGGGGGGCCTCGACATAACTGGGAGCATCAAACCATCCCAAAGTGGCCTCCATCAGGGCTTGGCTTTGAAGGTGCAGAAAGAGACTCTGGCAGGGTTTCCTGGGTTTCCCTGGTGGAGCCGCTGCAAGAACCGCAGAGCCAAAGCTCTGGTTCCGTCTCTCTCTGCAGGATCAAGAACCGGCCCTTTCCGTGCCTGCCTGGGCCTTCTTGCACAGCATCTCCCAGGCCTTCCCCCTCTCTCTGGGCTCAGACCTTCCCATTCCCTCCTGGCTCCAGCCCCCTAGCAGGCTTTCCTCCTCCCTTTGCAGGTTCCTGGAGGGTGCAAGTCGTGCCTTTTCCTCCCTCCAGATCTTCCCTCCCCAGTCTGTTTTCTCACCCCACAGGCCAGGCAGGCGTCACTTATGGGGCACACTCAGCCTCAGCCGATGGTGGGCCTGACTGGGAAAGGAGGGAGCCTGGAGCTCTGGTCAGCAGCTGGAGGCAGACCCAGATCAGCTCCCAGAGCCCCGAGCGAAGAAGGGAGCGCTGTGTGGAGCCTCCTTTTGGATGCGCCTTTGCACAAGGCCCTCTCTGCGCACGGCTGTGGTCTTGACTCAGGCCCTCCTGTCTCTCCTGCTGCTTTCCTGGGGGGGCAACAGTGGAAGGGAAAGGAGGTGAGTTTGCAGGAAACCTTCAAGTCTTGAGCCAGTCAGAGGCCAGATTCAGACATGCCTGGAAAGGGACACAAAACAAGGGAAATTCTCTGTTAACACAAAACACTCCCTCTGTTAACACAAAACAATCAGTCAATCAATGGACTCTCTTAAGGCTTTCCAAATTTAAATCATTAATTAAAACCAGGTAACACCACTTTCTGCACTTTTCATTTTTGCACAGAAACAAAATACAAATCCCCAAGTCTACAAATATTTATAGCATTCTCTACACCTTCTATTTTCCCTTGAGATGCAAGGCCTGTTGTCACTACACCTGCCTAGTGGACCCTTAAAGCAATTCTAATAGACTTTTTCCATGGCTTCACCCACATGAATATGTGGCTTGAGTGCAGGGGGGAGAAAACATTACGTGGAACAGAAGGGACCAGGACCCCACACCACCAAGCACCTGCAGGGAACAGTGCTTGCCAGGCACCAGAGACCACAGGAGCTGGTAATGGGGGCAGATGGCATCTCACCCCACACCCTTCTCCCAGGAAGCAGCATCAGTGGCATCCAGTCACAGCCCCTGCTGCATCATCCTGAGCCAGCTGCCATGCCCT
The DNA here is from genome assembly GCA_030015325.1 of Cryptoblepharus egeriae. Classification (NCBI taxonomy): domain Eukaryota; kingdom Metazoa; phylum Chordata; class Lepidosauria; order Squamata; family Scincidae; genus Cryptoblepharus; species Cryptoblepharus egeriae. The sequence goes on along the minus strand of JAREYC010000008.1, from coordinate 66,268,008 downwards.
GGAAGGGGGAGGAGGAAGAACATCCCTCAGATGAGGGGATTCCAGCTAACAATGTCCCCATTGGTCCCCTTGGAGAGCAACCCAGATCGCCTCAGGAGGCTGTGGGGGTGAGAAAGAACATCCCTCAGATGAGGGGATTCCAGCTACCGATGTCCCCTCTTGGTCCCATTGGAGAGCAGTGCAGATCGTCTCAGGAGGCTGTGGGGGTGAGAAAGAACATGCCTCAGATGAGGGGATTCCTGCCACCATTGACCCCTCTTAATAAAGTAGTTGGGGGTGTTCAAGAGGGATTGGGGTTCTGGGGGAGCCAGGCAGTATTTTCCTCAGGAGCAGGCCTCAAAATGGCTGCCCTTAAGCGATGTTGGAACAGACCAGGGCATGCTTTGGGGCTTCCTCCTGCAATCTCTAACGTCTCACAAATATTTTAGAATCCATTAGAATAGAATGCATAGAATAGGGGCATAAGGAGGCAGGTCTGTCATGACTGGCTCCACTTGAAATTGGGACATATAGTCTCTGATGATTAAAGGTGATAAAAAATAAGCCACCAATAATCCCTGGGAGGAAAAATGGGGTTGGAACAACAGTTGCTTTCTCCTCCAGCTTAGTTGTCTGCACTTACTGGAGTTCAAGGTTACACAGCCCTCGATGAGATTTTTGTGCATAACCCCACAATGCCTTGTCTGCTGCACTTTTGGGGTGTCCAGGCAAACTATTGGCCTTCTTCAGGTTTTCACACTTATTCAGGTTCTCAGTGAATTAGAAGCTGCTCTTTTGGTCATTTTGATTTGGGAAACTGGTATTTTTGACCCTGGTTTATCCTTGTGTTGTCAGCATTTTGAACAACTAAGTGGAGAGGAAAATCATCCTTGGCCCCATACAACTGGATCCATAGGGGACACTGATGAAGCTCAAGGTCTACAGACACCATCATAGCAACCCCTCTGTGGCTCTGCCATACTGTGGTGCTGCACCCAGCGTATTCTCACTAGCAACAAATTGCACTCTAGCTATCAATGGGCTCAGTGAGCAATGGGAGTGGATCAAGAAAGAGGGAGAACTAGAGTTTATAAATGTCTCTCTCCAAGCCTATTCCTCTGCCAATGCACAGGATACAAGTGGCTTCTCTATCACCACCCCTGTGGACCAGCAGCAGCCACAAGAATCATCCAACTGCACTGGATCCAAATCCTTTCCCTCATCCATAGACCTTTATTAAACAAGCAAAGACCCTACTCCAGTGGTGGGCTTCAGGGGGTTCTCACAGGTTCTATAGAACACTTTGTTAATGAGCGCCTGGTTCTGAGAACTGGTTACTAATACGTCATAGAACCTGTTGTTAATTTAGGTAATTAGGACATAGAACCTGTTGTTAATTTATTTGAATCCCACACTGGGGAGGAGCTCTTAACCCTTCTCCCCCTCAGTTGACTTCCCTCTGCAAATTCCTCTCTATGAGAATTTTTTCTCCAGCTGGAGCAGAACTCCTAGTATCATAGCTAGAGGCGTATATATTAGGGTGATGGCACCCCTGGATCCCATGGCAGTGCAATCCTATCAACATGTACCAGGGAGTAAGCCCCATGGGCTATAATGGTACTTAATTCTGAGTAGGCATGCTTAGAATTGAGCTCTGTGGGTGCAATCCTAATCAATTTAAAGCACAATACTAACTATGTCTACTCAAAAGTAAGCTCCATTGTGTTCAATGGATCTTACTCCCAGGAAAGTGTCTTTAGGATTGCAGTCTTAGGCCAGAATAACTCACCTGGCATAACTGCATGTGGTGCTGTGGGGAGACCGGCACATACCTGTGAATGGTCTAATCCCCCAGGAGTGGGGTAGAGCATGCTCCAGACTCTGCACACCACCACAAGAAGTTATGCCAGGTGAGTTATGCCAGCCGAAATTGGTTAGGGTTGCACCTTGAATTTTTTTCACACGTATCACTTGAGTTGATGCATGTGAAACCATATAAATTGCCAATAAGTTGCCATATAAGCAACCATGAAAGTGGCAAAAAATGTATTCTGTGACTTGAGGTCAAGTCATTCAAGTCACAGCCATCCCCTGGTAAGCAGCATATGTGTACATATTGATGCACATCCTACATCCCATGCAGTGATGGGATTCAAAGAAATTAACAACTGGTTCTATGCCCCTCTGGCAGCCACTTTTAAATGGCTATTTTTAAACTTTATATGTCCTATCTCTAATTAACAACCGGTTCTATGGAGTAGGTGCGAATCTGTTGGAGCCCACCACTGATCCCATGTATGTTGCTAAAAATGGAATGCTACATTATACAACTAGACCTTGGCACGTCAGAATCCATGCAGATGCCAAAATCTGTGAATAATGGGATTTGTGGGGTAGGACAACACATACTCTCTGGAAACATCCTGGAGACACATGTGGGGAGACAGTGCATGGCCTATGTGCATTTTAGAATGTTTGTGGAGGGCAACTGAGACAATCTCTAGTTCTTTGCAAGAACCTGGACCTCAGAACATCTGCTAGATGTGACTGGAGGACAGTTCTAGTTCTGGTCGTATCTGGGTCATACAAGTTCACACTCAATGTGGTTAAGAGAACCCACATTGCGTTGACTCCACAGATGCATAATGCATGGATGCAGTGGTTGCACATATATTAAATTAAGATACACCTGTGGACCATTTGTGGCTCATCAGTTGACATTCACTGCACTGGATCACTAGTAACCACATCACAGAGCGGTCAGATGCCTGAACCTCAAAAGGAGGACTGGCCGTACAATCCAGAGTAACTACGGGAGCACGTAAGAGACATTATGTGTACCTGTAGTTACTGCACCATCTAATGAAAACCTATGGGAAATTCATACTGCAATCCACAGCAAATTGTTCTTACACCGGAGCAAGAACTCCCCATAGTTACTCTGGATTGTGCCCAAAGTCTTGGATTCCTCTCAGCGTGGCCCTTCTGGCAGACAATGCCACGTTTGCCTACTCACAAGTAAAGCCGCAATATTGGGCACTTTCACTTTCCCATAGAGCTCAATGCCTATTTTTGATTTTTAGTTTTTTGGCCGTAACTTTTGATAGGAAGGAGATATTTCAAAACCTATTTTTGCTTTGCATTCTGCTCTTCAATACAAATCCAAGGATGTATGACATGATGGGGTACTCCAAACCACTGCAAAGTGCCAAAATCAAGCCAAAATAGAGGACAATGAAACCTTATTGGAGGACACCCGGACAGAAGGCTGAAAAAAAGGACAAATCCAGAAAAATCCAGTTTTGTGGTCACCCTGCACATCACTGACTTTTGCATACCTCTGTGGCTGCCTCTCTGCGAATTTTTCCCCTTCACTGTGCTCCAGAACTGGAGATAAACCTTTTAAAAAAGAAGTACGTGGGCCTAATTTTTCCTTCACTGCATTGATTTTGACTCCGCAGACAATTTTTCTTTCTCTCTTTTTTCATCTTTTAGCACTCCTTACATTTTGACATTCTGTATATGTTGAATTTCTGATTTAATTCTAGCATTTCTACAGTCATGGAAAGTTCCCTTTAAGGGAAAGTAACACCTCAAGAAAATGAATATTGATCATAGTGACTTCAAAAAAAAAAATAATAATAATTGAACAATGCTGAAAATGAGAAAGCCCAGTTGTATCCTCAGAAGATAAATGACAGAGAATGTACTGTGCATTTCATAAATTAGCACTTTATTTAAATGTGTGAAGGCTCCATTGTAGGCCAGCAGAGACCACATGTTCTCATCTTTAAATATAAATTTAATATGCACTTCTAGCTTTAGCCAAGAGTATCTTGAGAAAGCAGAGAAATTCAGATAGTTGCAGTATTTGTGATAAAGAGTCACCGTGGTACTAAAGCATGCTCTGCTGTGACATTTTTTCCAACTAACTACCTCCTCTTAAGGACACGTGACTGTTTCGTATATCCGTTTTTGACATAGTCTTCCAACCTGACATGCTTTAGTCTTCCAACCTCAGTATCGAACTCAATAGTACCCAGAAGAAAAGGTTGATAAAAAATGGAATCTCATTAAAGAATTTACTGTTTTTATGGAAGCTTGAAACAGAGAATTATCCATGATTTTCTCCATGGTTTACCTCTGAACGCATTTGCACAGTCATAGGAAATGTAGAATACAGGTGTTTCTTAGCTACAAAAATGGAAATTTTCCCCAAATTTAATAGCATTTTCACAGTTTATAAATTACTGTATTTACTCGATCTGAGGCTCAACCTTTTCAGCAGAATTCACTCTGCAAAATCTCCAAAATCTCCAAAATCAAGGTGCACATTAGATTTGATGTTCAGTTAGATTTGAGTAAATACAGTATTTTGATTGTATTTGGTGTGCATTAGATTCAGTGGTGCATTAGATTCAAATAAATACGGTATTTTATTATAGGTGTTTGGTATGCATTAGATTTGATGGCACATTAGATTCAGGTAAATAGAGTTTTGATTGCAAGTGTTTGGTGTGTATTAGATTCAATGGCACATTAGATTCAAGGAAATGCAGTATTTTATTATAGGTGTTTGGTGTGCATTAGGTTCGACGGTGCAGTAGATTCAAGTAAATACAGTAATTTGACTATAAGTATTTGGTTTGCATTATATTGGATGCATTAGATTTGATTATGTTTGATGTGCATTAGATTCAATGGCACATTAGATTCAAGGAAATGCAGTATTTTATTATAGGTGTTTGGTGTGCATTAGATTTGATGGTGCATTAGATTCAAGTAAATACGGTGTTTTGATTGTAAGTGTTTGGTGTGTGTTATACTCGATGGAGTATTAGATTCAAGTAAATACAGTATTTTGATTGTAAGTACTTGATGTGCATTAGGTTCGATGGCGCATTAGATTTGAGTAAATACAGTGTATGATTAGAAGTTTCACAGTTTTACAAATCCCCCAAATTCAACCCCCAAATTTTAGAAGTGAAATTTGATTTCAACATACCCAATTCTTCTTGGACCAGCTTCATCCACAAATTGATGTAAATTAACAAAGTGCTCTTGCTAACTAATCCCCAGATACTATTAAATATTGACAACAACTGCATCCCACCTGTCAGATATCATCAAACGTTGACTGCTACATATCTCATGCTGTCAAACTTGAAACATATATTGCTTGTCAGCTGTCAAGAGCCCATCAGTTCTTGACTCTGCAGAATCTTTGGATGTCATGCCAAATAGTAAATATTCACTGAATATTCACACACCTCGATGCATTTGGGGCATGTTCGGCATTGAATCCCACCTAAGATAATTCCGACCAGAACTGTGAAAGGGGGGGGGGGTAAACTCACCTCCATTCTAGATCCATTCCCGCCCATTCCAAACCATTGCAATGAGCTACTCTGCCAGATCAATCTATTTATGGGAAAAATTAAAACTAATAAAATAATCTGGATGCCTCCATAATACAAATATGCAAATTGGCTGCAACCTTAACTCACTTTCCTGAGAGAAAGACCCATTGAACATAATGGGGCTGACCTATGAGTAGACATGTTAGCACTGTGCTCAAAATGGTTAAGAAAATTCTCTAAAAGTGACATTTTTCTACTGACAAGTTCAGCCATCTGCTTGGTCAATCATCCTTTAAACATGGGAATACAATTTATCAAACTATAGTTGCCACTATTTTTGCAGAATATAGACAGACTATTGCTGCAATCCTAAAGAAACTTTCCTGGGAATGAGACCCACTGAACGCAATGGGGCTTATTTTGGAGTGGACATGGTTAGGATTGTGCTCTATATCTATAAATATAGATTTTTTGCAGGCTATGGATAGACTATAGTTGCAACATAATCACCAAGGATTTTTATGTACCTCTTTTCAAAGAAGTCCACAAAGCTGTTTACCCAGAAATATGTAGTGGGGTTCCTTATCCATGAATATGTTCATGGTGTATGTTCTTTGATACCTGAATATTTGCAGATGCAAAACTGGTGTCTAGAAGGCCTTCCAGATGTGACCAGAAGTACCGCACTCACTGGGGTCTAGTGTGCCATCAAATCTAATGAGCACCTTAAACACCATATTTACTCATTAACCTTCTATCTAATTAACCTTCAAATCTAATATACACCCTGATTTTGGTGACTAAAGTTGGCTGAAAAAGGCAAGCATTAGATTTGAGTAAATACAGTATTTTCTGGTGTTCGGAGAGCCCAATCCTAACCATGTCTACTCAAAAGTAAGTCCCATTGTTTTCAAAGGGTCTACTCCCAGGAAAGTGTCTTTAGGATTGGAGCCATATGCTGGAGCCAAAGAGTCTTACTCCCAGGAAAGTGTCTTTAGGACTGGAGCCGTAGGCTGCAATCCTAAAGATATTTTCCTGAGAGTAAGACCTATTGAACACAATGGGACTAACTTTTGGGTAGACATGGTTAGGATTGTGCTAACCATCACATGGGACCTTGTAGGAAGTTAGTGTTGTGTTTTTAATGGAATTTATTATTATTTGATAAGAACTTGTGACTTTTTAACTGCTACTTAGACAGTTATAAACCCAAAAGCATGAATTTTTTGAATTTACATTTTTTCTGTAAATTCAAATTATAGCATCAAATACTGGCAGTGTCTATTAGACCATGTTATTTCATGGTTACTCAATATTTTGCTAGCTAAAATTATAATCAAAATTCATACTTTCAAAATATTTCACAATAAAAATAATTATGCTGAAATGAATAAATGATGCAACATTTATTCAATGACGTCCATTATAGTACCTTGATTTTGTTAATTGTGCTGGAAGCACATGTATATCTTGCTGTACCAAACAACATACAGGTGGAACCTTGTTATACTCTGATTTTCTCTATAAATCAGGCCTCCATCAGACTATGGTATCGTGCTCGGCGCTGCATACGCTGCATGCGAAGCACGAAAGCCTGGGTTGGATTGTTATGGAGGATAGGCTGTTACCCAAGCAGCAGATCCCCCCTCTCCACGCCACTGCATTAGTCCAATGGAAAGGCAGAGCCAATACGATTGGATCCAGCTGGCGTCGCAGAGCTGGGCTAAGGACAGGAGCTCACCCTGTCTTGTGGGGCCGACCCGGGTCTCGAACCCTGTCCTGCTGGTTAACAGGCACAGCATCTTAACCGCTTGTGCTACACCACAGCCCTTTTTCTCTCTATATATTTACACGGATTAACACAACACGAATGATTCTTAAAAATCAGTTTAAATTATTTTCTATTGTGTGGAGAGGCAGTCATGCAAATAATCATTCCCTTCTTCACCTGAACCAGGCAAAGGCAGGGGTACATTGCATTTCTAATTGCTGACCACCTCTCTACAACAGTAGAAAAGCTGTTTTTAAATCATTTAACGATTTTAATATGTATCTGATTTATATTTACTGTTCAGAGGGATCTAAGCATTTGGTCTATATCCTAAAGTGAAATTAAGCTCTTTGCTCTGGAGCAGTTAAGATGGCTTTCCATAACACTAGAGGGTGACGTAACTGTGTGGACCCATAACTGCTATGGATTTTGCCCTTCATCTTAAAAAAGAAGGCTGCAATCCTAAGTACAGTTTCCTGGGAGTAAGATCCATTGAACACAATGGGGCTTACTTCTGAGTAGACATAGATAGGATTGTGCTCAAAATCTGTTTTGTATGTATAAGTGTAATCGCTTCCAGCCTCTCTAATCAGATCAACCATAAAAGCTTTCCAGTACAGTCTATAAACTCCAAGCCTTGTGATTTATCATGCCAAGCGTCCTTCTGATGATTCTTTCTTCGGAGAGCTTTGATTGAGTAACCTTGCTTCTGAATCCCTCCTCAAGTGCGGCATTTTGCTTAAAAAGAGAACGATCAGCATAACTTCAATTAGGCCAGATTGTTTTATGGTGTCTTCTTTCCATCTTGTCGCTTAAACATGTTAAAATCCAAATTTCTTATTTAATAGAAATATCTGAAGTGCTGGTGGAATCCTGCGGGGAGGAAAAAATAAAGAAGTTTTTCAAAGTGCCAAGTTAGGAAACTATCACAGCGGCTGGAAGTGATGACACCTTGTATTGCTTTTTTCCAAGATCTCTTCATCCGGACCACCAGCTATTTTCTGGCTGTCACAGCTTTTGATCAAATGTTCACAGTAGCTGGCTAGCCAGCTGATGAAAAGAACTGTCTCTTTAAAAGACCAGTCCCATAGTTATTGGTATTGTGTGATCTGTGCTTACCCAGGGTCCTGGTTTCCATCAGTAGAGAGATCTAGTTAAGAAAAAGGAAGGTCTACCATGAATGCTTTCAAGCCCTTTGCCTGTATGCAAGTTCCCTGATTTTTATTTTATTTGGTACACACATTCTTGGTACCCTACATGATGGTACATGATGGTATGCCTACAAGGCACATGATGGTAACCCTACATGATGGTACATGATGGTACCCATTCTTGGCACTCTGACATTTTATTTGGTACACTCATTCTTGGTACCCCGATATGATAGTAGCCCTACATGATGGTACATGATGGTACCCATTCTTGGTACACCTGCATGATTATTTTATTTGATACGCACATTCTTGATACCCATACATGATGCAGAAAGCTGGTACTGGCATCCCCCACTTATTGGATGGGTTGAGAACCAGAGCACCATCCAAAAGTGAAAATCGTGGAAAAAGCAGAAACTTTTTCAGTTTGCTGATGCAAAATAGCCATAAAAAAGACATAAATATCACATAAACACATATTTATTAGCACGCAGCCAAAATGCGCAAAGAGTACAATAAAATTAAGAAAGGCATGTGTGGATAAATGTTGTGTATTTGAATGATGGTTACTGACTGATGAAAGTCATAAGGAAATGCCAAAAACAGTTTGATTACCATGTGACATGCAAATCAACACCAGGAAAGACTATTTTAGCTATAGATGAGCAGAGAGAGGTTGAAAGAGTGGAGCAGGTGTTGAATGAATGAGTTCTGAGTATAATTGAAAGGTGTTGAAAGTGTGGAACCATCAGAAAGTGTTATGCCTGTACATTTGAGATTGAAGGCATCACTGGGATTTGAGTCACACTATGCAAGAGTTCATTATCTCACCCCTAATTGATCCTCTCTCAATTAGACATCAGGTGAAATCCAGAGTAACTATGGGGAGTCCTTGCTCCAGAGAAAGAAAAGGTTACTCTGGATTGCAACATGAATTTCCCATAGGTTTTCACTAGGTAGTGCAATTACTATGGGTGCATGTAATGTCTCTTACATGCTCCCTTAGTTACTCTGGATTGTGCCAATACTCTTTTATTTCCCCAGGATGTTTTTTTTCCCAGGACATGTCCTCTTTTTAAATTTTGTAAACTGGGAAAAAGAACTGAAATGTCCTCTTCTTCCCCAGTAAGTATAAAAGGATGCCAAAGAGAGTCAGGCTGCAATCCTTAAGACACTTTTGTAGGAGTGAAACCCATTGAACATAATGGGGCTTACTTTTGAATAGACATGGTTAGGATTGTACTCTCAGTTCGTTCGAACGGCTAGATTCGTGCCGGAACATGGGATAGGATCAGGGCCACTAGCTTTAATTCTTGAGGATCAGACTCAGAGTTTATCTGAGTTATAACTATTCTCAAGAAATGGAGAGATGCCATTCAACGAAAGTGTTATTTTTAAAATCAGAGAGTGAAGCTGTCTTTTAAAAAATTTTTACCTACACCTGAGCCCAAGAAATATCACTGACACTAATTATTCATTCATTATGTAAAGATCATATGATTGATAACTGAATGAGATGTTTCCGCTGAAAGGAAAAAGAGAAAGCAAGGGAGAACATATGTGTTTAAATTGTCACGGCCAGCCACGTATTCCCTTCTCAATCTGACAAGCCTGATTGAATGGAAACTTGCAGGGCTCTGAAAGGGAAGACACTATTACATCTAATAGCTGCCGGGCTGGGCTAGTTAAAATGAAATCAGTGTCCTCATTATTCAGGGAAAGATATGGATTCCTGGAGCAACTTATTGAAGTATCAGCAAATAGCGGTGCCCATCAAGAGTTTCAGTTTTACTTCTCTTCACTGCTTTTACAGTAGCTTCTGATATTTCTGCGGCCTCGTTATTCACCTATATTTATTCCCTTGGTGTGAGATCACGGGCAAAATCCAGAGTAACTACAGGGAGTCCTTGCTCCGGTGTAAGAACAACTTACTCTGGATTCCAATAAGAATTTCCCATAGGTTTTCACTACGTGGTGCAGTAACTACGGGGTGCACGTAAAATCTCTTACGTGCTTGCATAGTTACTCTGGATTTGGGGCATGTAACCATATGGTTGTCCATGGAACACTTTTCTTCGTTGGTTATAATATTGTTGAATAATTCTTCGACCAGCAACACAAAACGACTCTGAAAAGAGCATCTGAAGATTTCTCTTGTATCATTTTTATATTTTTTATTATTTTTATTTTATATTATTTTTATATTGTATATACCATCTTTCCTGCAAGGAGCTCACTACGTTGAACATGGTTCCTGCCCTCCTTTTGTCCATGGAAAAGTCCTATTGGGCAGGTTAGGCTGAAAGATAGGAATTGGCCCAAGGTCACCCAGAAAGCTGCATCACATTCAACTTGGATATTCCAGGTCTGGGTCCAACTCCAAAACCACTACACAACCAGTTCCTGAAATTTTCCATGTTACGACCCACCTCATCTTCCTTGGTAGGGCATAACATGATGGGCGCAATCCAGAGTAACTATGGGGTGTCCTTGCTCTGGTATAAGAACAATTTGGTCTGGGTTGCAATATGAATTTTCCATAGGTTTTCACTAGGTGGTGCAGTAACTACGGGTGCATGTAATGTCTCTTACATGCTCCTGTAGTTACTCTGGATTGTAGGGGATATTTCATTCGCAGGGTGACCATATAGAATGGAAGACCTTTGGTGACCATATAGAATGAAGCACCTTTAGGCAAGTCCTGCTTTTGAAACCCTTCTATGTTGAGCTAAACCTGCCTCAATTCCTTCTTCTATGCAATGCTGGAAGGTAGAGGTCCTCTGTCCTCTGTTCTATATAGTCACCCAGTTGGCCAGCCAAACCTTATTGAGATGTCATGACAGGTTATCTAATCTATTGGCCTCCTTGGGAGCCCCTAAATGGCCAGCGTAAGTATTCAAAAACGATTCCCAGTTTATGGCCTCCAGGCCATGGTGTGGAGATCCCTGGTAAGCATCCAGAAATGCTTAGCATAAATATCCAAAAATGATTTCCAGTTTAACAGGGAGTTGTGTTCAATAACTGGAAAGTTTGTGAGTCACCAATAGATGGACTCATGATCCAAAATTAGGGAAACCCTGCACCACCCCATTCTGTTTAAACCAGGGGTCTGGTCAAAGGGCCATATCAAATAACTAGAATGGTGCCAAGGGTGCCAATGGTGCCAGAAAACAATTTTAAATATAAAATTTTAACAAACACTTTAGAGATGGAACTTAATAAATGGACTGAAATGTCCAGGATTTCTGCAAGCACAAATGCAGCGCACAGAAATAAAACTATACTCAAAAGGATCACCACTTCCCCACCATCACCACCACAACTGCATGTTTGGTCACGTTTGGTGAACTAGGTCAGAAAGTATCTTATTTATTTGAATATAATGCTCACCTTTTCCAGCCAAATTTACCCTACAATCCAGAGTAACTACGAGAGCACATAAGAGACATTACGTGCACCCGTAGTTATTGCACCATCTAGTGAAAACCTATGGGAAATTCATATTGCAATCCAGAGTAAATTGTTCTTACACCAGAGCAAGGACTCCCCATAGTTCCTCTGGATTGCACCTTTAGTCTCCAAAATCAGAGTGTGCATTAAATTCAATGGCACATTAGTTTCGAGTAAATATAAGTATAGACCAGTATTTAGTTTAACAGTTTACTGTACCGTGATTAAAATGTAACATAAACCCATTGTTATAAAAAAATGTAATTATGTCCAAATCATAACATAAATCTATTGCCATTTTATTATTATGATATAATTCATTATTATATGCAGTAAAATTAAATTTTGTACCTGCTTTACAGCTGCACATTACAGTCGTCAGTAAACATTTTTTTAAATCTCAAGCCTTTTAAAATAAGGATGCACATTAGATTTGATGGCACATTAGATTCAGATAAATAGGGTATTAAGGGACCACTGGTGGTAAGAGGCTCACTGCAGGCCCCGGGGCCGTGGTTTGGAGACACTAACCCCCAAATCCAGAGTATCTACGGAAGCACGTAGGAGACAATACGTGCACCCGTAGTTACTGCACCACTCAGTGAAAACCTATGGGAAATTCATATTGATATCATATTAGTATCCAGAGTAAAGTGTTCTTATATCGGAGCAAAGACTCCCTGTAGTTACTCTGGATTTTGCCCCTAGTCTAAACCATTAAGAGGACTAATATTTACTACCCTCCACTTTCCACTTAAAGATAATTACTTCCAAAGACGGCAATGCACCCTTGCGGTAGTAAATATGCCAAAATTGTCCATCGTATCAGTTGATGCAACAACCTCACATCCTCCCGTCGTGAAGTTTCTTCTGAATGTGGCTCTGCTATTTAAACCTGTCCTCAAAAAAAGCGTTATTATCCGTTGCTTCTCAGGATAAGAAACTATTGATTTCTTCTGAGTTGGGAGTGCATTTAAAAGAAATTTTCCCCACAGGAGCATATAGAGGCATGTCACTTTCCGAGAGGTTTTGAGTGTCTTCTGAAAATCCTTCCATGTTTTGTTGGGAGGCAAAAAAGTGCTTCAATTTCTTTTTTAAAAAATCATTTTTGGACAAAAGTTTGAAACGGGCCACTCACACAAACACAAAAATAGATCTACGCAAACTGTGTGTGACGCTCACACTGATCACAGAAACAGCTGAACTCACGGGGTTACTACTGTATATTCAGTTCTTTATAGAAAAATGAACATAACGCACTCCTAACCGTGTCTACTCAGAAGTCAGAGTTCAATGAGTCTAAAGGTGAAATACTGAGTAACTACGAGGAGTCCTTGCTCTGGAGTAAGAACAAGTTACTCTGGATTCCAATATGAATTTCCCAAAGGTTTTCACTAGGTGGTGCAGTAACTATGGGTGCACATAATTTCTCTTATATGCTCCTGTAGTTACTCTGGATTGTGCCCTTTGGCTGCAATCCTAAAGACACTGTCCTGGGAGTAAGATCCATTAAACACAATGGGGCTTATTTTTGAGTAGACATGGTGCAAAATCCAGAGTATTTACAGGGAGTCCTTGCTTCGGTGTAAGAACAACTTACTCTGGATTCCAGTATGAATTTCCCATAGGTTTAACTAGGTGGTGCAGTAACTATGGGTGCACACAAAGTCTCTTACATACTCCTGTAGTTACTCTGGATTTGGGGGATGGTTAGGATTGTACTCTTACTCACATGAAAATATGTTTAGGATTGTGTCCATTGTGTTTCTCCTGGTTATAAGGTGACCAAGGCAGAAAGTTCATAGGCTGCAGCGATCCTATTTTTCTCTCTGTGTGGGGAGCATCCCTTTTAGCGGTGATCCTGGTCAATGCCTGCACCCCCAGGCTGGCGTCCTCCCCTTAAGGCCTGTACTCCCTTACTCATGCGCACGGTCCTTGCTTAGCATCCCAGAATACTCTGAAAGCCTTTTGATTCTCTGTTGTCTTACATAAGCAAGTCACTAAACAATTCAATAATTATTATTCACTAAATCATTCACTAATCAATTATTTTCCCCCCATAATTCTTCTGATTATTTGAAGTATAATCCAATCTCTTAATCCATTTCAACCCTATTATTTCAACTGGATTAGGACCTGAACAATATTACAGATATTGTTATAAAATCTATCCATCCGTCTGTCCGTCCATCCAATCCATCCAATCCATCCATCCTGTCTGTCTGTCTGACTGTCTGTCTGTCACACAGAACAATATCATAAGGCTAAAGCATTCCTGGAAGCCCTCTCAGCCCAACATAAGGAGGTGGAGAGATATAGGGTTAATTTTTGGGGACTACCATAATAAGACTTTCTGAATGCTACTAGCTATGCTCACGACACCATCAAAGTTCATGGTGAAAATAGAGTTCCAGCATTTTCCAGTTTCCAGCATTTTCTTGCAACCTTGGCTTGGTTTTCTTTAATGGATTCTACGTGAATAACTACCGTCTGAGCACGACTGTTTCTGGAACGTTCTCATAATGAGCTCCGTAACATGCTTAACAATGTTCGCCACTTAATTCATGAGATTGCAAACCTGGGCAGAGATGTAAGGCTTATTGATTTCAACAGGAATTATGTACAGGCTCACCGTTATGTAGAGGCTCACCATTTAAATGGACATTTACTGTTTGCAAAGCCTATTAGAACCCCTTTAACTCTCGACACCATTATATTTCATATTCTGTAGCTCTCCTAAGCCGGCCTTCTGTCCCCCGTTAGATTTTGCTGCTTGGCACTGCTTTGTGGCACTACTTCCATTAATCCGCTCCTCTTTTTGAACTTCTCTGCCTCTGTTATCTTCTGTCTCCTGCACTCCACCATCATCCAGTCCTGCTTCATTGGGTTCAGCTTCTTGCCCTGCATCACTACCTCTTCTCAGAATTGCCGTATCTTTCAGTTGTCTGTCCTGCTCAGTCAATTGTCAGTTTCTTTTATTATTCCATACTTCTGCCATCGTGAAACCTTTTCTGTCTTGCTTCGCTTCCTGCCTTCCTTATTATTCCTTTAACTCTCTATTAGCCGTGACGGCTCTTGAGTCTGCTTCTCTTCCCCTCGATGGCCTTTTGGAAACCTCTCTTCTGGCTCCCTTCTATAATCCAGATACTCCATGAAAACTCATCAAAACCCCATTTCTTCTTAAATCCTTAGGATGGACAACCAAATCCATCACAGATCCCCATGCGGCAATGTGGCGGTGCTGGCAGATCAGCTTGGGAATGGGGGTTGAATATTAGCATTGCCATATGTCCTGGAAATCAGGGACAGTCCCTATTTGGGGGGATTGTGTTCACATATTGGCAAATGGGACAGAGCGCACAATCCAGAGTAACTACGGAGAGTCCTTGCTCTGGTGTAGGAAGAATTTACTCTGGATTGCAATATGAATTTCCCATAGGTTTTCACTAGGTGATGCAGTAACTAAGGGTACAAGTAATGTCTCATACATGCTCCTGTAGTTACTCTGGATTGTAGGGAGAAGGTTCTATTGGGGTATTGTGGAAGATAATCTTAGGGCAAAATCCAGAGTAACTACGGGAAGTCCTTGTTCTGGTGTAAGAACAACTTACTCTGGATTCCAATATGAATTTCCCATAGGTTTTCACTAGGTGGTGCAGTAACTACGGGTGCATGTAAAGTCTCTTACATAAGCCCATAGTTACTCTGGATTGCGGGGATAATCATAATCCTATTTATTATGGGAATCCTATGAACATGGCACGTTCTGGTGCTACCAATCCTGCCTGCTTCTGGATCCAAATGATCCACCCCTCACCCTTTTCCATCCTCCTCTGCCCTGTTCTCACAATCCCCACATCCTCTACCTACTCCGCTGGGCCTCCTGACAACCACCGGTGAGCAGGGGTTATCCTACTACTAACACTGTCACAAAGCATTGTATGGCACTTTTGTTTTAGCGCACATCAGCTGAATATGTGTTCGACTGGCGAAGACCCTCATTAAAACTGGTCATGACACTGCTTTTAATTTCTATCACAATTTTTGAGAACGGGAACTGATACCTAAAAACATGTTTTGCAGTCTTTGCAGAACATATTCCACCACATCACTGACAGTGCAATCCTAACACTAATGGGAAAATATGTGCTTTTTCAGAGTGTACCTACACATATATAGATCAAGCTTTAAAAAAAATAACAGAATTCCAATTCCCAGTAGTAATAAGTTTAAATAAACTTGGATTACAAGACATTAGATCAGTGATAAGTACATCAAATTAAAGACAAGGAAATGGGAACTTCTCATACATATCTTAGTACAGAAATTTTGGCTGCAATCTTAAAGACACTTTCCTGAGTAAGACCCATGGAACAGAATGGGGTTTACTTTTGCGTAGACATGGTCAGGATTGTGTTCAAAACAGGCTGAATCAAGGCTTCCTGTATGGCTACAATCCAGAGTAACTACGGCACCATTTACATCGACACCGTTATGGTGCCACCTATGGGAAACCTATGGGAAATGCATAGAGCAATCCAGAGTTAGAGCCTCATACGTTGTCCCGTAGTTACTTTGGATGGTAGGCTATGTGATCCCATTTGCTTATTGTTAATTTTATGTACTTACCCCCAAATCCAGAGTAACTATAGGAGTTACTATAGGAGTTACTCCTATATTGTCAATATAGGAGACAATACGTGCACCTGTAGTTACTGCACCTCCTAGTGAAAACCTATAGGAAATTCTTACTGGAGTCCAGAGTAAATTGTTCTTATACCGGAGCAAGGACTCCCCATAGTTACTCCGGATTTTGCCTTTAATCTCTTGCAATCCAAATATATTTAAACTTAATAGTATTAGGAACCGGAATTCCATATTTTTTTAAAAACTTGATTTTTTTAACAGGACGATTCTACGGTGTCTCAAAACAGACAAGAAACCAGCACAGAAGAACCTTTCAACAGGACTTGATGAAACCCACAGTGGCGGAGACAGGGAAGCCAGCCGTCCGTGATAGAAATTCAATGCATCCATTTATAGGCAATCAGCGGACAATAAAGGCCAAGCAATCAGTCAATCGTTTGACAAGATTGAACCCAAATTATGGCAAAGAACTTCCAATAAACCACAATCTTTGGGAAAATGCAAATTCATGGTGAATACAGGAGAAAAAACATTAGCAACTTGGCCGATGTACAGGCAATGAATGCTTGTCTTATTTTGATTAGTGGATATTCTACCTTATTAATTCTGCTACAAAGCAGAACCTATTGCCTGTAGGCGCTTCCTTTTTGCGTGAAAATGGCACCAACTGCTTCTTCCTTTGAAATTTGTATAGTGTTTGTACACTTTTGATAATCTGGGCTAAACAGCAGGCTTTCTTTGAGTGCAATCCAGAGTAACTACGGGGAGTCCTTGCTCCAGTGTAAGAACAATTTGCTCTGGTTTGCAATATGAATTTCCCATAGGTTTTCACTAGGTGGTCCTGTAACTACAGGAACACTTAATGTCTCTTACGTGCTCCCGTAGTTATTCTGGATTGTAGGGTTTGTCATAGAATACCCTACAATCCAGAGTAACTACGGGAACACATAAGAAACATTATGTGCACCTGTAGTTATGCCACCACCTAGTGAAAACCTATGGGAAATTCATATTCAGTTTCAGTTTCAGTACCTTTATTGGCATAACATTACAGTAAACAGAAATTCGTATTGCAATCCAGAGCAAATTGTTCTTACACCGGAGCAAGGACTCCCCGTAGTTACTCTGGATTGCACCCTAGGACAGGTAGACTTGATTGTTAATAATTTTTATCTTTCTTCCCACACCATAGTTAGATGCAGACCAGAATCCAAACTATTTTGCAATCTGGACATTTCTCTGCGGCATATTTCCGGGCGTGTTGCTTTAATAGGTTTGTTTGGTTGAGGATTGGAATATAAAATTAATAAATAAATAAAAATACTATCACGAGAAGCACATTCGTTCTCACTATGGAAATCCCAAATGGTTTTTTTTTTCTTGAATATCATAGAAAAATATGGTGTACCAATGGAAGTGTCATGTACCAAAAGTACCTCCAGTCTATAGGAGGACCATAGAAGGATTTCAGCCAATCTTTCTGAAGGGCTCGATGTGCACACAATAAACTTGTTGGTTATAGTATGTCAGCAGTAAAAGACAAATGGGCGGCAGAAAGATTTTCTAGTAATCTCAACCTGCCTTCCTCATTTATTGTTATCTAGGTCTTGCTTGGAAATCAATGTTACCTCGAAAAGGCACTGATGTTTTGGTCTGCTGCACACAAACAAAATACCATTAAGGTGTCTGAGGCTGAAATGCAGGGGCTGGACCCTCATGCCACAAACATCAATGACATTAACAAGAAAATGTGGTTTTTAGACAATGATGTTGATTCATAACTGCTATTATTGGGCAGCACCCCTCACTATTCTGTTTCTGTTTCCTCCATTTTTAAAAATTTGTTCCTCTCTTTTGTTTGCCTAAAGCAAGACTTGCATTGAAATCACTGAAGCCTCTTATTGTTTTGGCTTCATATTATTATGAACATATTAATATTAACAATATTGGCTACACTCCAGAGTAACTATGGGACCTTTTACACCAATGTACCCCCAGATCCAGAGTAAAGAAACTTTACGTGCACCCGGAGTTACTGCACCACCTAGTGAAAACCTATAGGAAATTCATATTGGAATCCAGAGTAAGTTGTTCTTACACCGGAGCAAGGACTCCCCGTGGTTACTCTGGATTTTGCATGTAGTTACACTGCCACCTATGGGAAACTTATGGAAAATGCATAGGGCAATCCAGAATAAGTGCCTCTTACCTCTTCCCATAGTTACTCTGGATTGTAGGGTCAGTCACATTTCTAGATCTCAGTAAAAGCAATAAAGCTAGTAACAAGGGCATCTTCAAAGCAAATACTGTATTTACTTGAATATAATGCACCATCAAATATGCATTATATGCATATGGACCACCCCTCTACAATGCACCCCCTATACTTATAATCAAAATAATGTTTTTATTTAGTTCTAATTAACATCAAATATAATGCACACCTTGATTTTGGAAACTGAATTTGGCTGAAAAAGATGAGCGTTATGTGAGTAAATACAATACATATTTTGTGGCTTGCTTTTATGTTCCATAGATATAAGCATCCCCTCTATCAACTGATCTGGTACGCACAGTTTCACTTACCTGCAGTTCTGTAAAGCTCCCCATGCTCTTTTATGCCCAATGTCGTTATGTTTTCTATACTTTACTTACCGGTACTTTAATTTTTTTTTTTAAATCACAACATGCAGGAACACAACATTAAGGTAGGCAGCCTGAATGTTAGAGAACAGCCTGCATACTAGTACATTATTAGAAAGCAGGATGTATTCTGCTTCACAATATTTGGGAAGTCAAGGACCCCCCCCCCCAAGCCTCCTGTCTTCAGACAGTCTCTCGGCTTCAAACTAGGGATGAGCGCCATACCCAACAGCTGTGGCTGGTGCTTGTATGGTCAGCAGGGCAACCTGCAGCCAGTCACGGCTGGGAGGGCAATCTGCAAGGAACCTTTACCTTTACCCCTCATATACATACTCACTCAGTGCCCAGCCAAAACCACTGGACCTAGAAGTATGACATTTGGGGAGGGTCTTCCTTCCATGATGTAGGCACTCACTAAGAATCTGTTTTTGGAAATTCAAACTAGAAGGAGATGAAAGGGGGCCCAACATGTTTTTGCTTCTACTTAACATTGAAGAATTGCAGACTCATCCACTCCCAGCACCAACTCCTGGACCTAAAAGCATGCAATTTGGGAAGTGTATTCATTTCTGATGTAAGGACCCACTAAGAACTGATTTGGTGCCTGGTGGTGCCCTGTGTTACCAGTTGCCCAGTGTTTCCTGCTGGTGCCCGATGCCCAGAAGGGATGAGCATCCCTTGAGCACCAGTGGTGCACAGTGATAGGGATGCCTGGTGGTGCAAAGTGGTGCCCTCTGCCATGCAGTGGTGGTAGGGTGGTGTCCAATAGGTGCCAGTGGTGCCTGGTGGTGTCTGATAGGGATGCACATTTCTTTCTAGTATGTTAATGTTCCAACTCGGTCAATGACAGTTACAAGAAATTGATCAAGGTTTTATTTGGGGGGAGGGGGAGAAATATTACTTATAAAATAAAAAAACCATTTCTTTCTAATTCATGTATTTTTAAAGACTCATAAAATCATTTTAAAATGTGGATCACTGTGCAAAAAGGTTTGGGAACCAATGCTTTGTTGAATACAACCACACGCAGAGCTACAATCCAGAGTCTGTTGCCTGTTGTGTTGGCCCAGATGGCGAGAAGTATTTGATCACGTCCCTGCTTCCCTCGGCATTTGCTTTCAGAGCAGACTCTGTACAATCTCTCAGGTCCACAGATTAAGCCATGCTTTATTTTATATTCTTCTCTTGCCTCACAATGTAAAGACACGGTGATAATGAATTGTTTCCCGGTGGCTTCCGTGTGATGGGTAGAACATGTAAACCTGCCCTCGGAATGGGATTTATGGCCACTGGTCTGCCAGTTTGGTCTCATAATTAGGTCACATTCCCTCCCAGGAAAGGAATGGGTGATTGGCACGATCATACAATGTCAGGAGGGAAGTGCCAATAAGCTTGCCAAGTCAAGCTCTGTTGCTGTTACTGAGCCCATAAGCACAGAATGCGAGGTGTTAGCCTCCCATCTGGAGCATTTGCAAGATTATATTGGACTTACATACCAGAAAGGAATAAAAGCAATTTAATCTTCCTTATAGCTGCTAACAGGATCGGCTTTCTTACCTTTTCCTGTAAGCTGTAATCACATTCTAGTCTCATGCAATGGGTGTTGGAGGAGTGGTGAGATAGATAGATAGATAGATAGATAGATAGATAGATAGATAGATAGATAGATAGATAGATAGATAGATAGATAAACTAGTACACGTCATAGATAAACTCAGTACATGTCATTAGATAGATAGATAGATAGATAGATAGATAGATAGATAGATAGATAGATAGATAGATAGATAGATAGATAAACTCAGTACACGTCATAGATAAACTCAGTACATGTCATTAGATAGATAGATAGATAGATAGATAGATAGATAGATAGATAGATAGATAGACAGATAGATAGATAAACTCAGTACATGTCATAGATAAACTCAGTACATGTCATTAGATAGATAGATAGATAGATAGATAGATAGATAGATAGATAGATAGATAGATAGATAGATAGATAGATAGATGGATGGATGTGGATGGATGGATGGATGGATGGATGGATTCTTTTTTAGAATGTTTCTTTCTAGAACAGCCTTCTGAGCTATTTTATTCTGCTGGTTTTTTAGGGTGGTTTTTATTATGGTTTTAATTCAGTGTTTTATTGCAGTTGTTTTTATATCTATTGCTTTTATGATGTCTCTTTTAACTGTTTTTATGAACTGGAATTTTATTGTTGTTTTATTGATTGCCTTGTAAGACGCCTTGGGCCGCTTTGGGAGAAAGGCGGGATACAAATAAAGTTTACTTACTACTTAGTAGATAGAGTGATATAAATAAAGATATAGATATAGATCTGTAGATAGATAGATAGATAGATAGATAGATAGATAGATAGATAGATAGATAGATAGTTTGTTCCAGTATACGTCATAGATAGATAGATAGATAGATAGATAGATAGATAGATAGATAGATAGATAGATAGATAGATAGATAACAACCAAATGGGTCTATTGAACAGGAAGAATTCAGGTGTCCAGGTTATGTGTACTCTGGATCCACCACACCCATGTGTTCCATATCCACAAATTTATATCCACATCTTCAGATATGGCAGTTTCACATGAGTGCCACAAGAGGCTCAATACAATTACCTGGACTCAACAGATGCCATTGTTGAGCTCTGGCCATTATAATGACATTATACGGCAAAAATTATAATGCCATTGTATAAACTGATGGTAAGGCCACATTTGGAGCCCTGTGTCCAGTTCTGGTTGCCACATCTCCAAAGGATCTAGGTGAAATGGAGAAGGTTCAGAGGAGAGCGACCAAAATGATTGATGGTCTGGGGCACCTTCCATATGAGGAATGCCTACAGCACTTGGGGCTCCTCTATTCTAGGGGCTCTAGCGTTTGGGGCTCTAGTCTAGAAAAGAGGCGCTTGAGGGGGACATGATTCAGACCTACAAAATTATGCAAGAGATGGACAGAGTGGATAGAGAGAGGCACTTTTTTCCTTTCACATAACACCAGAACTAGAGGATCCACTAAAACTGAGGGTTAGGATGAACAAGAGAAATTATTTTTTTACCCAGCATGAAGTTGGTCTGTGGAACTCCTTGCCACAGGATGATGGCATCTAGCCTCAATGCCTTTAAGAAGGGTTTGGACAAATTCCTAGAGGACAGGTGTCTTACGACATTCTTGTGACATCCCCAGATCAGCATAGGATTTATGCCAAGGTTTAGACCAGCCGAACTGGAGGTAAGGATTACAGGCTTATTTCCCCCCCCCCCCCCGGTTTCTTCCTACTACTCTGTGAAAGAAGGTGTAAAAGACAGCAGCTGGGCTGCTACTCTTGGCTAAGTTAACAACCTGTTCATGACACCAAAATGAGCATGTTTCCTGCAGCAGGTGATTCAGGGCTTGCCTGCAAAAGCTTCTGGCTGGCAGGATACTTTCTGTTTTGGGAATGACAAGCTCACAATCTGGCTAGGCTGTCTTTAGAGCATTCTGGATATTTTCACATTTGGGAAATGAGACATTCTCTGTGCACACAATTGTCGCACCTAAAAAGTAAATGCATAAATGCTGCACTGTAGGGAAACACATATATTGAAATGAATTTTTTTAAAAGCTTGCATGACGCACCTCCAGACATCACAGCGGCCCCTTCTTACCACAAATGCAGAGTAACTACAGGAGCACGTAGGAGACTTTACGTGCAACCGTCGTTACTGCACCACCTAGTGAAAACCTATGGGAAAAACATATTGCAATCCTGAGTAAGTTGTTCTTACACCGGAGCAAGGACTCCCCGTAGTTACTCTGGATTTTGCCCATAGTTGGCATACCAGCTTAGCTGGCACACCTACGACATAGACATTCCTTGCTCATTTATCGTATGTAAAACAAATGAATCCAGTTCTGAATATGATGCCTAGTAGTAAAGGTTGTTGCACTGTATTGGATGTTGGCAGACCCCCAATACAAGCCTCTGTCCAAGAAAGGAGACTAGGCTGCAATCCTAAAGATACGTTTCTTGGAATAAGACCCATTGAACCTAATGGAACTTACTTTTGAGTAGATGTGGTTAGGACTGTGCTCAAATGTTTTAAAGTTTTGTGTTCCTCTAGTGTTCAGGATGGCTGGCTGCTTTTCACCTTCCTCTTGTAGACTCTGTAAAAACAAAAAACAGTTGCTTGTTGACGAAGATAACAGAAGGTCAAGGGCTTGGGAAAGTGGATAGCAAAATCTGTGAAAACCAGATCCACAAATTAAGGGGGATACCTGTATTCTGATGCCACTGGTGTTGTGCCTATGCCGGCTTTGTCTCACATACCCATAATGGCAGCCCACCAGACCACAAAACCACCATACCTGGACAACATGCCCACCTCATAGGCATGTGATCACTTACTAAAGCAGGAGTCTCCAAACCCTGGCCCGGAGGCGGATGCAGCCCTTGGCAAGCCTCAGTGTGGCCCCTGGCAAGACCCCTCTATCCAACCCTAGAACAAATCTTGTAGTCCACTCCAATAATTCTTATATGTAATTTTATATAAATTAATTCAAATTTGAAATGTAAAATAGTTTTGTTTTGGCTCCTGACTCAGTGTTAGAGAGATGATGTGGCCCTCCTCCCAAAAAGTTTGGAGACCCCTGCCCTAAAGCAATGATTTTCAAATTGTTTGCTGCAGCACACCAGTGTGCCTCAAGTGGTTCACAGGTGTGCAATGGGTAGGGTTGCCATAATTGGCTTCCACAAAACCAGGACAAGACCCCCTGTACAACTTGTCAGTATGTGAATGCTATCCCCAAAAATGGGGACAGTCCCAGTTTTCCAGAATATATGGGAACCCTAGCCATGGGAGTTCAGATTATCTATCTATCTATCTATCTATCTATCTATCTATCTATCTATCTATCTATCTATCTATCTATCTATCTATCTATCTTGTCTGTCTGTCTGTTGCTTTTCAACTAAAAGTTCACAAAGTGGTTTACCAAACAATGAAAACAATTAATGGCTAATGGATCCCTGCCCCAAAAGGGCTCACAATCTTAAAAAAGTAGATGGAAAAAGCAGAAAGCCTCTATAACAGACATTGTTGGGGTGAAGAGGGACAGCTATTCTTCCCCTGCTAAATAAAAGAGGAATAATTTTTTTATTACAAATTTATTTCTTTTAATAAATAAAAGTTATTTATTATTTATTTATATAATTAATTAATAAATAAATGTTATTTATTATTTATTTATATAAATAAATAATATTTATATTATTAATATTTATTATTATTAAATATTAGTATTTATTATTAAATATAATAATAAAAAATAATATTTATTATTTATTTATTAAACGAATAGCCATTGTTAACGACAGCGCTGTATCCCTCCCGCATTCAGACTGTTTCAGCAGCGTTGTGCACCTTGTCCATTTTTAAAAAGCCG
Source organism: Cryptoblepharus egeriae (assembly GCA_030015325.1). Taxonomy (NCBI): domain Eukaryota; kingdom Metazoa; phylum Chordata; class Lepidosauria; order Squamata; family Scincidae; genus Cryptoblepharus; species Cryptoblepharus egeriae. The sequence goes on along the minus strand of JAREYC010000008.1, from coordinate 66,243,553 downwards.
ATGTTGTGCCTCGACAATTTTTGTGCCTTGACAGTGTGCCTGGAGGTTAAAAGGTCGAAAATCGTCCTAAAGTATGTTACTCGGAGGAAGAGATCACAAACCCGGATGCCAGAAACATTAGCTGGATAGACATCGGTGTGTGTATATATCACAATTTCTAAGAAGACCCAAGGAGGGAAATTCCCTTCGGCTGTACTTTGAAACCGCATTGCTGGAAACACGCACAGAAATCAAAAAGAAATATCAATGAAAGAAGAACGAGAGGGACCTTTCCTGATCCAAACAAATCATGTTGACAGGTCTCGAAACTTAGCCTTGATAGCCCTGCTGTGATCCGCTGTTTTGCCCGACAACTTTGTGGAACGGTGGAAAGGACAGTTGTGCGCTTCTTCTCCAGCCTTGATCCTTCCGCAAAGGTGACAAAAGGTTGGGATTGCCGTCATTGCCACAACAAAATAGTTTCTTTCCAAGATGCTGCAACAAATGAGGAAATAATAAAACCAGTTCTAGGGTGGAAAGACTGCTTTTGTTTTCTGCGTCAATGCAGCCGAGGAACACTTCTGAAAACGGTGTGACGTTGTTTGGCTGGAGAATGTATTTTTACTTTAAATTCTCATACCATGATTTACATGATGCATGCATTTCTACTGTACTTTGATGAATGTGGGGCTGCTATGATTGGATCAGAGATGATCAGACTAGACCACAAGCAATGTGCAAGTATCTTGTGGTCCCATGTGCTCCCTGAAGCATCTAGAAGGCTTGACTTACCCCCAAATCCAGAATAACTACGGGAGCATGTAAGAGACAATACATGTACCCGTAGTTACGGCACCTCCTAGTGAAAACCTATGGGAAATTCATATTGCAATCCAGAGTAAATTGTTCTTACACTGGAGCAAGGACTCCCCATAGTTACTCTGGATTTTGCCCCAAGTGTGCCCTAAGCTGGTTCCAGCAGGGTTCTTCTTATGTTCTTATGACTCATATGACCAAACTGTTTTCTAACTTGTCACTTGAGAATGGCACTGAAATAAGTTTGTTTGTTTGTTTGTTTGTTTGTTTACTTACTTACTTACTTACTTACTTACTTACTTACTTACTTACTCATTCATTCACTCACTCACTCACTTAGGGCACAATCCAGAGTAACTACAGGGAGTCCTTGCTGTGGTGTAAGAAAAATTTGCTCTGGATTGCAGTATGAATTTCCCATAGGTTTTTCCTACACCTTTCACTAGGTGGTACAGTAACTACGGATACACGTAATGTCTCTTACATGCTCCTGTAGTTACTCTGGATTGTAGGGTTACTTACATACTTACTTACATACTTACTTATTTACTTATACTTACAGTATTTATATCTGTCTTTCTCTTGAGGACCCAAGGCAACTTCACATACTATGAATGCAATCCTAATCAATCTAGGTTGGCGTAGCTCACCTGGCATAACTTCCTGTGGTGTTGTGGAAATGCTGGCGCATGATGTGTCCCAGGTTATTGCTGGCATGTACTGGTCTCCCCACATCACCAAAAGAAGTCACACCAGGTAAGTTATGCCAGCCAAAATTAGTTAGAATTGCATCCTATGTTTTCATATTCTATGACTTTTCAGGTACTATGATCGGGGCTGCAATTCTAATCCCCAGTTAGTCCAGAGTAAGCCCTGACACAACTCTTGGGCTGGCCTGGGAGTGTCACAAAAATGTCATAAGGTACTTCTGTGCCACTCTTGGGTGGTTAGGCCAGCGCATTGACATGTGCCAGCTCACCCACACCATCAAGGAAACACCAACGGGTAAATTGATAGGATTGTGCCACAATACTATAAATATTAAATTTTGATTATCAAAGTGTGGCACTGATTTTTTTAAGTTGCTCAATCATTCTATTGTCAAGAAAACTCCACCTAAATTGTAGGGTCATCATATGGAATTTGAGGTGGACAACTGTAAGCGCTGCTCAAGTCCTAGAAGAAGTCATGTCCGACCATTCATTGGAAGGACAGATACTGAAGCTGAAGCTCAAATACGTTGGCCTCCCTCTATGGAGCTACAGCAAGGGTGGGATTCAAATAAATTAACAACAGGTTCTATGTCCTAACAGGTTGTATGTCCTTCTCAGAACCAGGTGCTCATTAGCAAAAGGTTCTATAGAACTGGTGAGAACCCCCTAAAGCCCACCACGGAGCTACAACCCTTTTCTGATTCAATTTGGGGGATTCAAACCCAGATATTAATGGTAACAGGCACAACCCAAGCTGAGCTATGGGGCATTTTTGTTCCAAAACCCATCCTTGTAGAGTTAGCGGTTCCAAACGTTGACCCATGAGCAATGTCAGTGTTTGTTGGCCATCCTTCCTCCAGTCTCTGAATGCTTTTTCTACAGCAATGCTAGAAAAATAGTGCCTTTATCCTGCCAGTCAGCATAACTGCAGACCTCGCTGGGCTGAGCGTCAGCCAACTGGGGTTCGTCCAGCTTTCATCTTTTGGCAGACGCTGAAAGAGACTCAAATCAGAGAATATGTCTTGGTCAGATAAACAAGATACAATTATAAAATTGGCCTGTATGCTTTTCTTTCTTTCTCAATTTCCACACCTGCACAAAGATGTTGAACATGGACAACTGGAAGAGGCAAACCCTATATAATGTATGAATACTTATATCTTGGAAAAGGAGACACAGCAGTCTGATTATAATATAACATCAATCATACCTAATTATATATACACAGTGATATATATACACAGTGATACCTCATAACAAGCGCCTCACATAACAAGCGTTTCACTTAACAAGTATAAATTTCCAAGAAATTTGGCACCACTGAAATAACTGAATAAGAGCGCAATCCTAACCATGTCTACTCAAACATAAGCCCCACTGTATTCAATGGGTCTTACTCCCAGGAAAGTGTCTTTAGGATTGCACCCTAAGTCACTGACTGACTTGTGGCACAATCCAGAGTAATTACGGGAGCACCTAAGAGACATTACATGCACCCATAGTTACTGCACCATCTAGTGAAAATCTATGGGAAATTCATATGGAAATCCAGAGTAACTTGTTCCTACTCTGGAGCAAGGACTCCCCGTAGTTACTCTGGATTTCACCCTTATATAACTGAAAAGTCACTGACTGACACTGAAATCCTAAAGACACTTTTGTGGGAGTAAGACCCATTGAACACAAGGGGGTTTACTTTTGTGTAGATATGGATAGGATTGTGTTATAATTCACTGAATGATTCATTCACTCACTGACTGATCAGCCCAGCCAAAACCGCTTGCCCTGAAGAGGGTGTTCCTTCCATTATGGAGGCACCCACAAAATGTTTTTGGAAATTCCAACTGGAAGGGGGTGAAAAGGGGCACAACATGTTTTCCTCCTATACATTGAAAAATCCTTGACTGATTAATGCCTCAACCCCTGGACCAAGAAACATGAAATTTGGGGAGCATATTCCTTTCGTGAAGGGAGCACCACCAAGAACCAATTTCTAGAAAAGTGGTACAATGTATTTGCGGCTGTTACTTAACACTGAAGAATGATCAATGCCCAGCACCAAATCCTTCACCTCCCCTATATGGGTGCTCCCTGTTGTAAGGGGGAGTGTTGCACATGGGGGGTTGATGTGCATGGGGGGATGATGCACATGAGGGTTGCTGGGCATTAGGGGTGTAAATGCACATGAGGGGGTTTGAAGCGCATGGAGGTTTGATGCGCATGGAGGCTTGATGTGCATGGGGAATGTTTCACATGGGGGAAGATGCACATAGGGGAGTTGATGTGTATGAGGGGTTGATGTGCATGGGGGATGATGTGTATTGGGGATGATGTGCATGGAAGGATGTTGCACATGGGGATGTTGCACTTGGGAGGTTGATGTGCATATGGGGTGGTTCGCATGGGGGTTGATGTGCAAAGGGGATGATGTGCATGGGGGATGATGTGCATGATGTGGGATGATGCACAGGGAGACGATGTTGCACACAGAGGGGAGGTTGTGCATGGGGGGATGGCACACAGGGAGAATTTTACTCCAGCAATACAGGTACATTTCGCTAAAATATATAGACATGCGCTTGCCCCCCACATCACCACAAGAATGGGAAGACCCATGAGTTGTGCCGTCTAGGTTAGGATTGAACCCTATATGCTTAAATCCATTTGTTTTAATGAGTTTTGGTCTGAGTGCCCAAGGCTGTAATCCTAATTTCTTGGTATTCAGTCCCATTGAACTCAGTGAGATGAAATTCTGGGTAGACATGCATGAAATTGCACTGCAATTTGTATTCCATTATTTTCTTAAATGCAAACTTTTCTGAATTGCTACTGAAGGGTAAACACTGATAAGAAAAAGCACAATCCTAACTATGTCTACTCAAAAGTAAGCCCCATTGTGTTCAATGTGTCTTACTCCCAGGAAAGTGTCTTTAGGATTGCAGCCAAAGCAAGATTTCATCAATCAGGATGGCTAATGGGGATTACATACCTGGAGATGATCAAATTTACATTTATTTTCAAAAGGAAATAAAGGGCAAAATCCAGAGTAACTACAGGGAGTCCTTGAACAACTTACTCTGGATTGCAATATGAATTTCCCATAGGTTTTCACTAGGTGGTGCAGTAGCTACAGGTTTGTGTAAAGTCTCTTATGTGCTCCCATAGGATTTGGGGGTTAGTAGCATTTAATTAATTACATAAGTGATAAAAATTTTGATGACTAAAGAACGCGCTCCTGATTTTGAGTATTTTAAGGTTCTTTTTAAACAAATTTGGCTGCAATCCTAAAGACCCTTTCCTGGGAGTAAGACCCATTGAACACAATGGGGCTCACTTTCGAGTAAATATGGTTAGGATTGTGCTCAAAATGTTTTAATCAGGCCAGTGCATTTCAACATACAACATACTTGGCAGTACTGAAAACAAAGCACAACAAAACAATTATAATCAAACAATCCTTACTCAATAATTACCAATAGGAAGAAATGAAACGGAAAAGCAATAGACCCAAATGTTTCGTGATGACATAAAACAAGACCGAATTATGAGAATGTATTTAACGCTACAAACGTATTAGAAACATAATACAGTAATTTATTGTTATTGTTTAATAATTGTTGAACTTGGAACACCCCAGAAATAATGAAATGCCTCTTTTTATTTTCATGATTTCATATTTTGCATCCGTGTGATTTTTTTTTTTGACGCATGAAAATTTTAGTCATTGGCTGCAATCGTAACCTCACTTACTTGAGAGTAAACCCCACTGACTATAATGAGGCTTACATCTGAGTAGACAGGGATAGGCTGTCTACTTAAAATAAAGTCATTATTATTTTATAATAAAAGTTAAATCTCATTTCAAGAAGATTAAAAACTTTAGGCGCCCTTCGCTGGAAAGATGGATTAGGATGTTGTAGTCCCCACTATACATTAGATATGGGACTGGTTTCACAGTACAATCTTTCCAAGCATAGAGGAGTACATGTATGCACAGTAAAACAATGGAAGGCTGCAATCCTAAAGACACTTTCCCGGGAGTAAGACCCATTGAACACAATGGGGCTCACTCTTGAGTAGACATGGTTAGGATTGTGCTCATAGATTCATTGACCACAATTTAGGGACAAGGAAAGAGTTTTTATTTTATTTTTTATTTTTATATTTTTTTCATACACCCAACTGGTCATTGGTGTGACACTCTTTCACCTACAGTATTCTACATTGAGTTTAATAAGGGGGGGGGGGGGCATGACTGGCAGGTATAAAAAGTATAGGAGGATGGTGTTGTCAATGGCCAAGGCTTGTCACAACAATGAGTTCTTGTGAAACTTGGTGTGTCCCTTGAGATTTCCCATCTCACGAGAAGCAAGAGGGCCAAGATTTGGGATTTAGGATTCAATCCTATTGGGGAGGGGGGGGGGCTTGCATTGTAAGAACTAGCATTTGCTACTGCATGTAAGAATAGATCCCTCCATGGATGCTCCTTTACGGGTTGCCATATGTCCCCAGAAAACTGGGACTCTCCCAGTTTGGGGGATCGCATTCACATACTGGCAAGTTTGACAGGGAGTCCTTTCCTGGTTTTGTGGAAGAGAATTATGGCAAGCCATAAGTTATGATTTCAAAGAAGGTGTGCGGTCTTAATAGGAAGAATTTTTCTCTGCAGTGTAATTCGAACCAGGACTATTCACATTAAAAGGCAGTAGGACCTCCCACGAACCTGCACCGGGACTGATTATATGTAATTTATTCATAACGAATCCAGAGTTCGAGAGGAATGATAGATTGTAACATTTGTAAATGATACCGAATTATTCTGGACGGTGAATGCGCAATTAGAATATGATGATGAGTTCAAACGGCCTTTCATCATGCAGTGTTGCAAATATGCTTGAGACACTTTGGGTCTGGCATGGGAATTGGCTCATCACAAGCCCACGCTGGGCAGTGCCCGGTGAAGGACCATCTGTGGGCAACCACTGGGAGAATACCATACATTGGACTGGTAATCTGGGGCAGGGAGTGATGTTTTTTTCTGTTCTTAAGTCATAATTCGGTGCATGTTTTCCTGAGAGTTAGTTAGTTATTAGTTCGTTAGTTTGTTAGTTTGTTTATGGGTGCCCTTCGGGCAGAAAGGCAGAGTACAAATATTTAGCACAGGGGTCTCTAAACTTTTCAGCCAGAGGGCCGCATAAAAATTCTGGCACAGTGTCAAGGGCCAGAAAATAAATTGAAATATAAAATTGAAATAAATACATTAGAGATAAAACGAAGGTGAATAAATACACTGGATATTGAATGGGCTAAAATTACAAAGATTTCTCCAAGCACCAACACAACTAACCATGTGTCAGACTGAGGCTTGCCAAAACCTGCATCTGGCTCCCATGCCTGGGTTTAACATATGACATACAAAACATGTATGACCCCTGATTTAGCATATGGCATATAAAACATGGACTTATGGTAAATCAGATATCAATGTCCAGTCCATTTAGCCATTCATTCCTGGGAGTAATTCCTTTGACTATACATGGGATTTGGAGTAAAGATGCATTAGGCTACAATCCAGATTAACTAGGGCACCTTTTACACCAAAGTAGTTACAGTAGTTCATTTATGGGAAGCCTACTATGATGTAGTTCACTTATGGGAAGCCTATTATGACGTAGTTCACCTATGGGAAGCCTTTGGGAAATGCAGAGTAAGTATCTCTTATGTCTTCCCATGGTTACTCTGGATTGTTAAGACTGGGATGTTATCATGCTTAAATTCAGGCATGCACAAGGCTTCCAAAAAAAGGCATCAATCATTATTATTTTGGAAAGGAAACCCATTGAGACTGCAAACATCTCTGGTTCCTCATGCCTGTCTGAGCATCAGACTTCCTTCTCTCTTGCATGTTTGGAGTCATCAGGTCCCAGCATCTTGTTGGCTGTTCATTCCACTGGCATGATTTCCATCACAATGTGCTTGAACATTGACGCATATGAAGGGAGGGGGTGCATTGGAAATTAATGCCGTTATGCTAGCAAGGCAATCAGACCCCAAAAAAAGCTACCGTTTAAAAATAGCTCACCAGTTCAGAGCGCAGGGCTTCCAGCTGGCAGGAGATTCGGCCATTTGGCTCATTCTATTTTATGCATGGTCAGTGGTGAATAGTGGTGCTAGTTATTCCTATCCATGATTTAATCAGGGGTGAAACCCTTCACTTGGCGACATGTGCCACGAACACTAGACCAAATTATTCAGTTGGCCCTCTGTTCCGTTCTCTCCAGATGGGTGTTCAGTACACCACGAGGACACACCGCAATCTGCTTTCCAAAATTCAGTGGGATTCTTTTTAACGATGGTTGGCATCAGCGTTCCCATAAGAGGGGGGAGGAAGCAGGAAGGGAATCAGAGTGAAAACGGCCACAGCGAATCCAATTTCCCACAGCTATGAAAAATGTATAATTTACAGCCTGCATCTGTTTTGACGCAGATGATGATCTGAATTTTTCTAGAGTTAAAAAGAAGGACCACAAAAAATGGAAACTTGACCCTTTTTCAGCATTTACTCAATAAAGAAGCCGACCGTAGCTTGGAAAGACTGTGCATCACAGTGCGCTTATCAAAGCCACAGGAGATCTGTGTGGGTTCAATCAAGCCAAACAACTTTTCCATCAGCATTTCTATGATCAAAGCGCACAACGGGATCGTAATCTAGCAAGTGCTCCTCGTCTTTCTTGAAATGAATAGAGACTTTTCACAAACAATTCTTGGCACATATATTTTGACTGCTATGAATATTAATTTTTTAAAAAATATATATATATAAAATATATATTACCGGTATGTGTTTTTTTGAATGAACACTGTTTTCTCCCAACTCTAGAAAGCCTTTCTATTGCATAGTGACCATACAGAAAGGAGGACAGAGGGTGAAATCCAGAGTAACTACAAGGAATCCTTGCTCTGGAGTAAGAACAAGTTTTCATTAGGTATTGCAGTAACGACGAGTGCATGTAATGTCTCTTATATGCTCCCATTGTTACTCTGGATTGTGCCCAGATTAACTGAGCCTTTAACCATTGCATAGAAGAGAAAAGTTAGGAAGCTTCAGCTCAATATAGAAGGGCTTAAAAAGTAGCACCAGCCTCAATTCCCTCTTCTATGCAATGGTTAAAGGTACAGGCACTCTGTTTTCCATTCTATAGGATTACAGTGGGAAGAAAGCCCAATAGAAGGGCTTTCCAGAATTGGGAGGAAACAGTAGTAGATTTTTTTTTTTAAACGTATTTTATATTATTTTTTAAAAAAATTTCTATTGTTCTATTGACTATCGCATATTGTTTTATTGAGTCTGTAGTCCTATGCACTTTTTCCTGGGAGCAAGAACCATTGGATATAATGGAACTTACTTCTGGGTAGAACTGCATAGGATTGTGCAGATGATGCTATTTCAGATGCTCATGTTATGTGTAGATTATTTTTCCCCTTTTCTCCATCTCACAATATGTTTCATAGAGTAAAATCCAGAGTACCGTAACTATGGGGAGTCCTTGCTCCGGTGTAAGAACAACTTACTCTGCATTCCAATATGAATTTCCCATAGGTTTTCACTAGGTGGTGCAGTAACTGCAGGTGCACATAAAGTCTTTGATGTGCTCCCGTAGTTACTCTGGATTTGGGGGTTATTTGTTCATTTAGAAGAATTCTATGTTCCCCGGACGAGAACTCATAAATGGACCATAGATTTGAACATACAGTTGATCATAAATGATGTCTAGAAATCTCACTTTCAAAACCAAAATTTGAGAATTCAGCCCCGCTGAACCGAACACAAATAATATGATGGACGGAGACAATTATTTAGGGCTGATACCTAAACTCTTGGCCAAATATGAGCGGAAGATTAATAGAAGAACATGAGCCACAGTATGTCAGAACAGCATGTTGATAATAGAAAAGAAGGTGTGTAAGAAAGATGCAGCTGTTGTATATAAACCCCAGCGGGCCATTAAAATGCTTTGAGAAAACGACAGTATGAAATCTGTATTTCTCAACCCCTATGGACTAAGCCAGCGTGATTTCTGTTAGGGCAGAAATCCAGCACAACTACCATTAAATTACACATGGGGGGGGGAGATGAAGCTGACAGATAGTAATTACAATCCAGAGTAACTACAGGACTTTTTACACCACGGTGCCACCTATGGGAAACCTATGGGAAATGCATAGAGCAATCCAGAGTAAGTGCTTCTTACATCTTCCTGTAGTTACTCTGGATTGTAGGGCATGATGCCTAAGGTCAGAATATTGGTTTATATTGAAGTTAAGATTTGCACTGGGGAGTACCTGCCCCATAGCACACTCTCTCCAACTCACTGACTTCAAGTCGGGGAAATCTACGATCCTGATATGCCAACACTAATTTTATATATATTGTGTATATATTGTGTGTGTCTGTCTATCTATCTATCTATCTATCTATCTATCTATCTATCTATCTATCTATCTATCTATCTATCTATCTATCTATCTAGAGATGGAGATGGAGATGGAGATGGAGATAGAGATAGAGATAGAGATAGAGACAGAGACAGAGACAGAGATATAGATAGATAGATAGATAGATAGATAGATAGATAGTTTTCTTTATCCATACGTTCCTCACCTCACCTGAAATTTCTCTCCATCTATAGCAAAATACCTAGTGTATCTCAACCATATGAATGTACTGTGAATTACAGTAGTGTGGAATATAGGTCTATGCAAGCCAAGAGAAATATGGACTATGGACTTGTGCAAGGACACAAATTCTATCCTGAATCAAAAAACCAGATAAGCTATTTCTGTGCAATGCAATGGCATAGCTAATAATCATGTAGCCCAGTGCAATGCTCAAAATGTTGCCCTGGAAGTGATGTCACAACCGCAAGTAGTGTCATCCTGGGATTTTTTTAACATTTATTTTCCCCTGCCACAACAAAATCAAATTTATTTAAGTTAAAAAAATGAAATTGTGCCCCTTATTGGTTAGGGAAACAGTGCTGGGGCAAAGAGGAATGGTTATTCTATCCCTGCTAAATATAAGAGGAACACCACTTAAAAGTGCCTGTTTATCCAGTTGGCATGGGTTAACTGTTTGACTATATGTGTATATGGAAATGAGAGCTGATTCATATTAACACCTTATTTGTTCCATACAGTATGAGAATTTGCAACTCATTGGCTCTCAGAGCAATCAGATAATGGGAAAGTTGAGTTACCTTTTTTTCCCCATTATCTGATTGTGTTTTCATTTTCTGGTTAATTGGCCATAGCTTTTGATAGAATATAGTTATTCCAATGCAGTTTGTTTTATTGCATTCTGCATTAAATTACCTTTCTAATGATATATAACATGATGGTATTATTGTATGGACTGTGGGTGGCACAAGTGGTTAAGACACTGTGACTGTTAACCAGAAGGCCAGGGTTCGAGACCTGGGTCCCCACAAGATAGGGTGAGCTCCTGTCTTTAGCCCAGCTCTACGACACAGCTGGAACCAACCGTATCAGCACTGCTTTTCCATTGGACTAATTCAGTGGCGTGGAGAGGGGGGATTTGCTGCTTGGGTAACAGCCTATCCTCCATAACAACCTAACCCAGGCTTTCGTGCTTTGCATGCAGCGTATGCAGCAACAAGCACGATACTATAATCTTTCAAGACTGATGGATGTCAAGGTATTATTGTTCATATGTAGCCTGTTTTCACAATTTTATCTACTAGTTTCAAGCTCAGCTTGCAGGCCTCCGTCAGTCTTGAAAGACTATGGTATCGTGCTCGGCGCTGCATATGCTGCATGCAAAGCATGAAAGCCTGGGTTAGATTGTTATGGAGGATAGGCTGTTACCCAAGCAGCAAATCCCCCTTTTCCACGCCACTGAACGAGTCCAATGGAAAGGCAGAGCCAATACGATTGGATCCAGCTGGTGTCACAGAGCTGGGCTAAGGACAGGAGATCACCCTGTCTTGTGGGGCCGACCTGGCTCTCGAACCCTGGCCTGCTTGTTAACATCCACAGCGTCTTAACCGCTTGCGCCACCCACAGCTTGTAGCCGTGCTAAAGGTTGTAGCCCGGTGCAACTGCACCCCCTAGCTATGCCACTGGTACAACAGTGCATATATACAACAGGGATCAAATGTGTACAACTGTGGGCTGGAGAAAAATGGGTTAAATGGGCACAATGTCCATGCAGCGGTAAGTGCCAGGGGCAAATTCAATCATCCAAAGCACGGCAAACAAACATCTAATCAGCTGAAAAGTTCCAATCTCCTGGAAGAGGACATTTCCATTCCTTATTTTTCAAAATGTAAAACGCTTTCCTTTGTTCTAAATAACACCCAGCGTTGCCTTTGCCTTCTAAAACCCCCAAAGGGGCATGAACCAGAAAAAAATCTATTAACTGGAATACAAGCAAGAGAAGTTTGTGGCTACGTGTGTGTAACAGCGGCAAGTCACAGCACAAAGAGGGAAGGAAAATGAGAGACAGATAGAGATGTTTATACTCCGCCAGGCTGAAATGTATACTCCGTTGTAATAGGTGGGAGTTGAGTAAAAAGGGGGGAAAAATAAATCCAATTTCTGCTTGAGGTGGCAATAGATTTGGAGTGGCAAGCGTTGAAAGAGTGGCTTGGCACTTATATGCACACCTTGTATATCATTAATCTTCCGGATGACATTCCATTCTGACTATACAAATCCGAGTCTCGGGGAAAGAGTTACATTTAGGGTCTTGTCAGTGTGGTAGAAGTAATTAAAACCTAAGGAAATGTAGTTATGTAACAGCCACACTTCCCCAGTGCACCCATAGTTGGCATAGCTAGGTGGGGTGGAAAGTTTTTTCAACAAGCTTCACCGCAGCATGCAAGTGCCCACCTTCAAAGCCATTCCAGGTGGTGGTGGGGAAATGGGGCAGGTAAGTGCTGGAAGTAAGTGCTGGAAATTCTGGATGTAGGGTGAGTGATGGAGGAATGGAGATGAAGGGCAAAATCCCGAGTAACTACAGGGAGTCCTTGCTCCGGTGTAAGAACAACGTACTCTGGATTCCAATATGAATTCCCCATAGGTTTTCTCTATGTGGTGCAGTAACTATGGGTGCACATAAAGTCTCTTTTGTGGTTCCTGGATTTGGGGCGGAGAGGGTGTGATTTGGGGGAGGGAAGAGCGAGGGTGACCATATCTCTGGAAATTTCCATATTTGTCCTCTTTTTTAGTCTCCTGTATCCTCATATTATCAATGTATTCTGCCAACAGAATGTATGTTTCATGTGTGGAAGTACCACTGAGACAGCACATGAGAACATGGCAAGGCCACTGTGACTAATGGCCATGCCATGGACCAACAGAACAGCAGCCTATCATCAATGGTCAGGTTGGAAAGGGATGAATAGGAGATACGTGTGGTGGGAAGGGAATGGGAAGAGAGAAAATTTACCCCAAGGAGTCCTATGGGGCTACCACACCACGGGATACATGCTTTTTTGGTGTGGTTGCATTGGTGGCGGTAAGGTTAGCTAGGACTGACTTGAGAGTTTTGTAGCAGAGATGTGTGGATCAGGATGGTTCAGATGTGTGGATCAGGGATGTGTGGATCAGGATTAACATTTTCACTGACAAGAATAAGGAAAGTGTCAGTTCCTGTTGAACTGAGCTGGACTGACTTGAGAAAGAAGAGCTGCACAATATAGAAATAAATGGAATTATTGGGAATTATTAGGAATTTGTTTATAAATAAATAATTAGGAAGCAAGGCACAAAAAACTGGAGGAGGACGTTCTCCGATCTGACAGGAGATCAGACTGACAGAAGATGTGTACTTTCAAATGACCATATAGATGGCAACAAGGTTCTAGATGTTGAGCTGTATCAATGCCAATAAATCACAGAGGGCCAAACCCATTAAGGGCAATCAATCACATGGTTAGGCAACTGCAGCTTAATTAATAGCTACACATACATAAATCAAATTTCCCAAAGGTGCCCATACAGTAAAGCCTTTGTGAAACGAACATGACATGAGCATCAGCAAATATAGGGGGAGATGTCAGGGAAAAAGCAAGAGTGTCTGTTGATATATGTCTGATACTTGGTCCAACTTCTCATTTGCTTATAGCTACTTTTGGGCTCAGTCCAGGGAAATATGTGAACGTCAGAGTCCCTATTGGAGAAGATAGCAGGTAAGGCTACAATTCAGAGTTACTATGGGACCGTTTACACCGATGTAGTTATGGTGCCACCTATGGGAAACCTATGGGAAATGCATAGAGCAAGCCAGGATAAAGGCAAAATATAGAGTAACTACAGGGAGTCCTTGCTCCGGTGTAAGAACAACTTATTGTGGATTCCAATATGAATTTCCCATAGGTTTTCACTAGGTGGTACAGTAACTACAGGTGCATATAAAGTTTCTTACGTGGTCCCATAGTTGCTCTGGATTTGGGGGTATGTACCTCTTGCATCTTCCTGTAGTTACTCTGGATTGCAGTTAGTCTGCCGAGTTACAGGGCCCTCCAGAGAGCATCAGGGTTGGGATTAAAAAGAACTGAAGATGCACAGAGAGGAGGCTTGGAAATAGTATTGTACCAGAATCTTTTGCATCCAACCTCTACACCATTATATTGGACCTACACAGATTTACCCCATTCACAAAACTGGCACAGATCCAAGAAGTGAAAGTCAATAAATATAATGTAAAAAAAGAAATGTATTCATTGCTTCGTTCCCAGCCTTGACATGGCATGGAGTGGATTCTGCTCCAGGATAAGATTGGGCAGTTTGTTTCCTAACAATAACCGCTTGGCGTAATAAACTTTATGTAAACTCAACTTAGAAAACAATATATGCCAAACCCATCAATCAGTGCCAGACACCATCAAATTAATATTCTTATTGCCTATCCCCATTAACGCTTTTTAGGTCTCGATATTGACTGGCACATGATAAATTGTGTGCCTGAATATGAAGTTCAATAGATTTGTGAATTTATGCTTAATGTACATAAATATTATGTGTGTCAATTCTCTATGAAGTGGGGCTGCAATTGCCTTTATTTGTCACATCTGATGAAGGGCACAATCCAGAGTAACTACGGGGAGTCCTTGCTCCGGTGTAAGAACAATTTGCTGTGGATTGCAGTATGAATTTCCCATAGGTTTTCATTAGATGGTGCAGTAACTACGGGTACACATAATGTCCCGTAGTTACTCTGGATTGTAGGGCCAACCAGCATCATTTAAAGATGCAACTCAAATCTTACCCATACACTTTACTGCATGTTGCTGAATTTGTTGTTTTTCGTTGAGAACGTGCAAGTTAAAATTAGGTATTTATTTTTGCAAGGATAAAATAAATTTTATTTATTTATTATTTGAGGAAATATAAATGTCTAGAGAACTATAGAAAAGCTGACGACAATAGAGGTGTCCTTCCATAACCACAGGGGTTCTGTCCCAGCACACTCCCTGCAGATATAGACATCATGGATATGGACAGACATCACAGGTAATGCAGAACCTTATATAAAGTGTGCAATCTATATATACACAGAGTGCAATCCTATACAGTGACACCTCACGTAACAAATGCCTCACATAAAGTATGTTTCACATAACAAACAGAAATTTCTATAGGATTCTGCTTCATGTAACAAACACACTCGTTGGCGGTTGGGGCAGAAGTGCTGGCAGGCAGCCCTTTTAAAAAGCGTCAGGGCTGCCTAGCGCGCAGCCCATAGCGAAAGCAACACTTCCGCGCTTTTCCTCCTGTGGCCGGGCGTCCACTGGGCAGAGGGAGAGAAGAGCAGTGGAGAAGAGGGAAGCAGCTCAGGTCTGGCCAGAAGGGAGCAGGGGAGGGAGAGGCTCAGGATGGAGAGGAGGAGAAAGTGGGGAGACACTTGGAAGGTGTCTTGGATTGTAGCCTCCTAACCATGTCTCCTCAGAAGTAAGCCCCATTGTGTTAATGGGGATAGTGTCTTTACGACTGCAGGAAAATGTCTTTACAACTGCAGCCTAAGTAGACTTTATAGGATCATGCACATTTAATGCATGTTTTGAATTCAATCCCAGTGTTTTGTCATTATTTTTACATGCAGTTAATATTTTTAAATGAAATTTTTTTGGGTTGTGGAACCAGTCGTCTGAGTTTCCATTATTTCTTATGGGCAAATCCACTTCACGTAAAGAATGTTTCACATAACAAACATGCCTCTGGAACAAATTAAATTTGTTAGGTGAGGCGCCACTGTGTATACACAGAATGCAATCCTAATCGTGTACGAGGCTGGGGTGTCACAGTTATTGGTTACCGTGTTACTCCTGGGGGGTTTGGTCGGTGCACAGATATGTGCCAGCCTCCCCATGCCACTGCAGGAACGGGGAGATCGGTGAGTTGTGCTGGACTAAGGACACAATCCAGAGTATCTATGGGGAGTCCTTGCTCCAGAGTAAGATCAATTTACTCTGGATTCCAATATGAATTTCCCATAGGTTTTCACTAGGTGGTGCAGTAACTATCGGTGCACATAATGTCTCTTACATTACTCTGGATTGTAACCTAAACTGCACCCCACACTCCACACTCATCTCCACCTTCTGCACCACCTTTATTTTTCTTTACTGGCTGTGGAGCCATGAACTGTATTTACTTGCTTAAAGAAGCTGGTTATATCATTATGTGATTTATTTCTGCTGCATCTTTGATTGCCAAATTAAACATAAAATTAATGTCCAACATGAAGCAGGCCAAGATATTGTGCAAAACATATCATGACTTGAAGATTTTTTATGATTTTTATTCCCTTTTTCTCCCTTGATTAAGTAGACCTCCAAAATTAAAATTAACTGTTACCATTTGATGACTTTTAAATGAATGACTTAATGTGTGTTCAACGCTTTTTTCCCCAGCCTAAATTAAACTAAAGTGAAGGAATAATGCTGATTTAAATTCAATTTAACAGCACAATCCAGAGTAACTATGGCAGCTCTTTCATTGATGCAAGAGACATTTACACTGACTAGCCCCCAAATCTAGAGTAACTACGGGAGCACGTAAGAGACCTGTGTGCACCTGTAGTTATTGCACCACCTAGTGAAAACCTATGGGAAATTCATATTGGAATCCAGAGTAAGTTGTTCTTACACTGGAGCAAGGACTCCCCATAGGTACTCTGGATTTTGCCCATAGTTATGGCATCACCTATGGAAAACCTATGGGAAATGCATACAGCAATCTAGACTAAATTTTTCTTACGTCAACGTAAGAGCTCCCGTAGTTACTCTGGATTGGGCTGTTGGTCAATAAGACATGCAGTGCAATCCAGTTTACTGAGAAGTAAGTTCCTCTGGAATCAGGAAGGGTTCCTTGTATTTATTTTATTGCAACCTAAATTATTATAAAGATAGTACAGTGGCATCACTAGGGCTTGTGTAACCTGGTAAAGGACTGCAGTGCCTCATTTCCATGATGAAAGGGAACATATCAATATCCCCCGAATCCAGAGTAACTACGGGAGCACGTAAAAGACTTTATGTGCACCCATAATTACTGCACCTCCTAGTGAAAACCTATGGGAAATTTATATTGGAATCCAGAGTAAGTTGTTCTTACACTGGAGCAAGGACTCCCCACAGTTACTCTGGATTTTGCCCGACGTCATAAAGCAGCCTCTTTGCCATTTGTATCTCCACTTGTCCTCATCACATGGGAATTTCTTAGGAATTTTTCCTGGATAATCATTCACTTTATATAGGGTTGCCATAATTCTCTTCCACAAAAACAGTACAGGACCCTCTGTCCCATTTGCCAGTAAGTGAACACAATCCTCAAAAATTGTTTCTATTTTTTGGGACATATGGCAACCCTAACCTTATATGATACTCCATTTTGTTTCATTTGAAATCCTAGATTGGCTGTACTCCTTTTTAATTTTTTCCCCATATATAGTCTGCAACAGAAAACCATTACAAGAATACTACGGCTATTACAAAAATCTGCTACATACATAGTTACACTTCTATTGCTTTCATTTATTTTTATTAAACCTTGAATTGTGTTCAAACAAACAAGAAGGTGTTATAAGTCGCATTGAAACGAGTCGCCCATAAACAGTATTAAGGGCCATTTGAGTTTATAGTTTAGTCGCTTATTATTTGGCTAAAATCCAAAGAGGTGCAAATTATTTTTAAAAATTATTATGAAAATAAATGAAAGCAAAGTAGAAACCTCTCTTAGGGCGCAATCCAGAGTAACTACGGGGAGTCCTTGCTCCGGTGTAAGAACAATTTGTTCTGGATTGCAATATGAATTTCCCATAGGTTTTCTATAGGTGGTGCAGTAACTATGGGTACACGTAATGTCTCTTACGTGCTCCCGTAGTTACTCTGGATTGTAGGGTTAATTACTTTAAACCTTTAGGTTCATTCTGTCTTCTGAAATCATCTTTTGCAACTGGAAAAAGGAAAAAGGAAATAAAATAAGTACCGATAATTGAGTCTAATTCTGTTTATGTACTAAGGCTGCAATCCTAGCCATACTTTACTGGGAGTAAGTAATATTGAACACATTGGGACTAAGGTTGCAATACTAAAGTCACTTTCCTGGGAGTAAGACCCATTGAACCCAATTGGGCTTACTTTTGAATAGACCTGGTTAGGATTGCACCCTTACTTCAGAGTAGATATGCTTAGGATTGCACTGTAAGACACTGATACACTGGCATTTCAGCCAGGGATCTACTTTCAAACTTAAAAATCTATCTGGGACCCCCTGTCAAATCTACCAGGCAGAGACCTGCCATCATCACTGTGATGCCAAAGATCCTCCATGTCTACTCAGTAGTAAGCCCCATTGTGTTCAATGAGACTTACTCCCAGGAAAGCCCAGTGCCAGATTCCAAGATTGTGGATCCCACCCTCTGGCAATGTCCCTGACCTGAGGTCACAATCCCTCGGGGGGGGGGGGGGGGTCCCAAATCCCACTTTGAGCATCACTATCCTAAGGAAACTTACCAGGCATGGACTTTTGGGGCTCAAAATGCTTGCTCCCCTCAAAAGTCATTACATATTGTAGTCAGCCTAATAATATTGATTATCACCTAAGTCAGTGGTCTCTAAACTTTTCAGCCAAAGGGCTACATCAAATACCTTACAGGGCTCCAGAGGCTGGCCATGGGCCAGATAGAGGCTTGCAAAGGGCCAAATTGGCCCCTAGTCTAGGGTTGTTATACCTTCAGCCTTGTCTTTCTCACCCATCTGGACCCACCACTGGAAAAGGGTCCAAAGTGTCTGCCTTCACGCCAGGGAGGCTCCGTGCAAAACTTAGTGCTTTGACCCCCCTCTAGTTATGCCACTGTCTTTGCATTCCTGATTTAAGATTGATTATATCTGTATGGATTTCCATTATTCAAGACACCGTCTCTTAAGACTTTGGGCTGGAATAATAAACCCCTGCGGAGGTAAATCATATTTCTGTTAATAAGAGCTTTTAGGATCCAATTAAAGACCGTCATAAGTTATCATTTATTAATCTTCTTGCTCCTAAAAAACTTTCTACAGCAGTAAAATGCTGATCTGGCATTCATGAAATTAGTCCTTGGAACCGGAGACTGAAAAATGGAATATAACAGCTTTATTATGACCCTTCCCCGATGGAGATCTCAAGAACAACAAGAGTACAGATGTTGGAAAACTGTCTACACACTTGGGGCAAAATCCAGAGTAACTATGGGGAGCCCTTGCTCCAGTTTAAGAACAACATACTCTGGATTTCAATATGAATTTCCCATAGGTTTTTCACTAGGTAGTGCAGTAACTACTGTTGCATGTAAAGTCTCTTACGTGCTCCCGTAGTTACTCTGGATTTGGGGGATGGCCTGATTTCCAATCTTTCCACTGCTTCAAAGTCTCACCGAAGTTAACAGACTTTTGTATGGCGTAATAAACCATTGGCGATTAAGTTTTAATTCCATGATAAAACATTTAAACACTTTGCCGTACCTGATTAATACCTTCTTGAATCCAGGACTATTAATCTGATTCTGCATTACAGAATCTTCAACTAAAACTAATAATGGTGTACATAATATATTACATTATGTGCTACGGTCTTCTGCTTTCCTAGGATGGCAACAATTTACGGCATCTACTAATATCATTCCATGTTAATCACTGTATAGCAAGCTACCTAATACCTCAATCCTATCCCGCACTGGAAAAAGCAGGAATCAACTGGCCTGAGACAGGTTGGAGGTGGCAGCCATGCCACTCAAGTAAGGGGATTTATTTACTTGACACCAAGCAATCCCCCAGCCATCTCAATGAGACTACTTGGATCAAAGCCAGTGAATTAGCAGATCCAAGCAGCCCAGTATAACACAATGCTGGTCAGGAGAAAGGTCAGGATGCAGCTAAAGTATAGAGTAAGAGCACAAGCCTAACCATGTCTACTCAAAAGTAAGCTCCATTGTGATTAATGGGTCTTACTCCCAGGAAAGTGTCTTTAGGATTGCAGCCTATGGTAAAGTCAAACTAAAGTAAACTTGGGGCAAAATCCAGAGTAACTATGGGAAGTCCTTGCTCCGGTGTCAGAACAACTTAGGCTGCAATCCTATCCACACTTTCCTGGGAGTAAGACTCATTGAACATAATGGGGCTTACTTTTGAGTAGACATGGTTAGGATTGTGTTCTTACTCTGGATTCCAATATGAATTTCCCATAGGTTTTCAGTAGGTGGTGCAGTAACTACAGGTGCATGTAAAGTCTCTTATGTGCTCCTGTAGTTATTCTGGATTTGGGGGTTAGGCTGCAATCCTAAAGACACTTTCTTAGGAGTAAGACTCACTGAACACAATGGGGCTTTCTTTTGAGTAAACATGGTTAGGATTGTGCTCTTAAGTCCTATCCCTTCTTGGTCTGCCCACCATTTAAGTTCTCTTTCCAGGACATGGTGCTAAAAAAGAGGACGTATCCTGGAAAAGGTGGATGTTTGGTCATGTTGATTGTCACCAAACCAGGATTTCGAGCGCAATCCTATATCTGTCTACTCAGAAGTATGTCCCATTATAGTCAATAAAGCTTAGTCCCCGGAAAGTGTGGATAGGATTGCAGACCTCGTTGTACAGCCGTCTTAGGGTGCAATCCAGAGTAACTATGTGGAGTCCTTGCTCCGGTGTAAGAACAATTTGCTCTGGATTGCAATATGAATTTCCCATAGGTTTTCACTAAGTAGTGCAGCAATTATGGGTACACATAAAGTCTCTTACGGGCTCCCGTAGTTACTCTGGATTGCGCCCTTAGAGCACAATGTCTACTCAAAAGCTAGCCCCATTGTATTCAGTGTGTCTTACTCCCAGGAAAGTGTCTATAGGACTGCAACCTAAGATCCATTGCCAGATTTATCCTGCATGAAATTGTCATCTATAGTGATACATATCAATGCATCTTCTTCCATGTGAAGTTGGGTGTGAACTACTTTTGGGGGGAGACATTTGAAGTGAAGCATTTGTTCAAAAAAGTCATACTTGTTAGCATTATAAGAGAACATTATTATTTTTTATTCCTTCTTTCAACATTCCTTTGCTGCTGAATCCACCCACATGCCTATTTTTAGAAAATCTCGCAATCTCCAAATGGCCTTCTGTCATTATTCTTTGCAAGGAGATCTGCAGAATTTGTAGCAGTCAGCAATTTACTCATTGCACAGTATACCGACAATTAAAAAAACACAGTTCTACTGATGTACAGCACTCTAAGGACTTGGGAAGAATTTGCATATTAATTAGCATTTGTAGGTAGTATTTATGTAGAATCAAGAAATCATATAAAAGCCCTCTAAGAGATAAATGTTTCACGGAAACACAGGTGAGAGGCATTTGAAAGGCAGGCAGAGGGTGTTCCTGGAAAGTGGGAAACGGGACTGGAACTCGATACACAGGGTGACCATATGACTGGATTTTTCTGGATTTGTCCTCTTTTTTTAACCTCCTGTCCAAGTGTCCTCCAAAAGGGCTTCATTGTCCTCCATTTTGGTTCATTTTGGAACTTTGCAGTACCTCATCATATCATATGTTGTTGATATGCGGTGCCCCATCATATGCAGTACCCCATCCTATCCTATGTTGTTGATATGCTGTGCCCCATCATATGCAGTACCCCATCCTATCATATGTTGTTGATATGCTGTGCCCCATCATATGCAGTACCCCATCCTATCATATGTTGTTGATATGCTGTGCCCCATCATATGCAGTACCCCATCCTATCATATGTTGTTGATATGCTGTGCCCCATCATATGCAGTACCCCATCATATCATATGTCCATTTTGGAACTTTGGTCTGCAGTACCCCATCATATCATATGTTGTTGATATGCAATGCCCCATCATGTGCAGTACCCCATCACATCATATGTTGTTGATATGCAGTGCCCCATCATATCAAATGTTCATTTTGGAACTTTGGTCTGCAGTACCCCATCATATCATATGTTGTTGATATGCAATGCCCCATCATGTGCAGTACCCCATCACATCATATGTTGTTGATATGCAGTGCCCCATCATATCATATGTTCATTTTGGAACTTTGGTCTGCAGTACCCCATCATATCATATGTTGTTGGATTTGTATTGAAGAATGCAAAAATTGGTTTTGAAATATCTCCTTCCTATCAAATGTTTTGGCCAAAAAACTTAAAATAAAAAATATGCATTGAACTCTATGGGAAAGTGAAAGTGCCAACTATTGCAGCTTTACTCATGAGTAGGCAAATGTGCCATTGTCCACTGGAAAGTCCAGGCTGAGAGGAATCCAAGACCTTGTCCTCCTTTTTCGGTTCAGGCATCCGGTCACCCGGAACTTGGTTCCAAGCTGTGTTCATCACGCATAGAGCACCCCACGCAATGTAGAGCACTCCAGATCTCTGCTCTGATCTGTGCCACATCAGGAGTTTGCTCATGTGTGTAGACCCAGTGAGGTAAGGTTGCCATATGTTCCGAAAAATAGGGACAATCCTGATTTTTTGGGGATTGTGTTCACATATTGGCAAATGGGACAGAGGGTCCTGTCCTGATTTTGTGGAAGAGAATTCTGGCAACCCCATAGTGGAGCTGCTGTTGTATTACCAACCCCAGGTGTGTTACCAGCTCCTTACCCAGGATAAAGGAAAATGTTTTCCTTTGCCCCACGGTACTGCATCAGTAGCCCCAATCTTGCACTGGATGCAGTGCAGGCTTCAACACAAGTTAGGATTGCACTATTAGGAAGGGGCTCATTTGTTCATAGCTGCCTCTGAAAGCAGAACTAGAACCAATGGGGACAAACTGCAAGAAAGGAGATTCCAGTTGGATATCCGGAAAAAATTCCTGACTGTTCGGGTGGTTCGGCAGTGGAAGAGATTGCCAAGGGAGGTGGTGGTCTCTCCCTCACTGGAGGTCTTCAAGCAGAGGCTCAACCAGCACCTGTCGGGGATGCTCTAGGAGGATTTCCTGCTGCAGGCAGGGGGTTGGACTAGATGACCTACTAGGTCCCTTCCAACTCTAGGATTCTATGATTCTATAAATTGTATTCTTGGATTGAGATTTCCCATGTTTGAAGCCCTGCTTTTGTTAAACAAATTTTTTATCCGACTTGCAAAATGCAACACATTATATGTTTAAATGCTGATGTTTCTTCAAAGCAAAAAAAAGATTTGCCTGCAAATTGCCTGCTAAACTTGTTCAGCGATTAATGAGACGAAGAGCTCAGAAAGCAAAGCTTTTTTTAAAAGTGTCTTAGATCTTTCTTTCCTCGTCTGGCTTATGAAGGGACTGAAACAGTTTTAATGAACTCCTTTAGATGATCTGCATCAGAAAATGGACATCTGGAGTAGACTTCATAGCTCTTTAATCTTTGTCCAGTGTAGGTAAGAGCACAATCCCGACCATGTCTACTCAAAAGTAAACCCCATATGTTCAATGGGTCTTACTCCGAGGAAAGAGTCTTTAGGATTGCAACCTTAGTCCCCCTGAGGACACAACCCATAGTAACGACAGGAGCACATAAGAGACATTATGTGCACCTGTACTTACTGTACCACCTAGTGAAAACCTATGGGAAATTCATACTGCAATCCAGAGTACATTTTTCTTACTCCTGAGCAAGGACTCCCCGTAGTTGCTCTGGATTTCACCCTGAGTTCAATAGTACTTAGTACCTAAGGCTGCAATCCTGAACACAATTTCCTGGGAGTACAACCCATTGAGTACAATGGGACTTACTTCTGACATGGTCAGGATTGCAGCCATAATATCACATAT
The DNA here is from genome assembly GCA_030015325.1 of Cryptoblepharus egeriae. Classification (NCBI taxonomy): domain Eukaryota; kingdom Metazoa; phylum Chordata; class Lepidosauria; order Squamata; family Scincidae; genus Cryptoblepharus; species Cryptoblepharus egeriae. Next base: position 66,219,718 of record JAREYC010000008.1, on the reverse strand, counting down.
TATGGGTCCTATTTAAGATTTTAGGCATAAATATCATTGTACTCAGAAGCACAGTTTGGGTATCTGTGACATCTTGTGAATCATTTTATATTTTGCACTTCTTTTGTATGACATACAGCACAATCCTAACCATGTCTACTCAAAAGTTAACTCCATTGTGTTCAATGGGTGTTACTCCCAGGAAAGCGTCTTTAGGATTGCAGCCATATTGATTTGTTTGCTTCATTTCCATGAAAGTTTCTGTAAAAAATTCATTCGGCTTTTATATATCGTATGTGGATATATATTCCAAAGAATATTCCGGAAGAATATTCCGAAGCTGCTGTTAGTGCAGGATTCTGCCATCCATATTATTATTATGGGCAAACACTGGTTTTAAACTGTAAGGACTGTTCTGCTTACATAAAAGTGCCTTGCAAGAGTGCAAGATGCCAGTGCAATCCTAACATGCAATGGAACAAGCAGGCTGGAACATCTATGCTGTATCCAGTGCATGTTTTGGGACTGCTAATATTCTTCCACAGGGAAGGGGAGGTTTGATCTCTTTGGTGGGGATACAGCAACCCCAAATAGGGCTACAATCCAGAGTAACTATGGGCCCTTTTACACTGGTGTTGTTACGGTGACACCTATGAGAAACCCATGGGAAATGCATGGAGCAATCCAGAATAAGCCTCTTATGTCTTCCCATAGTTACTCTGGATTGTAGGGTAGGTCTACTCAGACTTAAGCCATCTCTAGAGGCTGCTCTTGCCTATCCAGGAAGCAAGGCAAGGATCTGACACAACTATTGAACAATCTGAATCCCGACTCCCAACCTCCCCCTTCCTTCCTTTGGGCAAAGTCCAGAGTAACTACTAGGAGTTCTTGCTCCAGTGTGTTGGAGAAAAATGTGAATTTCCATAAACAAGACTGGAAGTTAAGACCCTAGTTAGCAAAACTGCATGCGTGGCAGTTAAGGATACAACAAGGAAAGCATATAGCAAGGAAAACACCACCACATGTCATGTTGACTTTTGGGCATCTGAAGAGATGGTGGGACGAAAGCCAGGGATTATGCCTTTCTCCTCTTTACGTTAAACAATGGTATTCATACGGGTTAAAGAACCAAGAACAGAAAGTTTAAGATGACCAGATATCATTAGGATGTGGACCCCGGATGGTTAGTCAAAAGATGCCCATCAGCATGGTCATGACCACCAGAATAAGCCATGAGCCATGAAAACGAGCCATGATCATGAGCTGAGAGCCAATGAGGGACCAAGAATAGATGTGTTTTTTTTTTAGGGTACCACAGTATATATTAGGATGGGTTTAAGAATAAAGGAGAGAATTGGATTCCAAATTGTAGGAAGGGCCTTGCTGTATCCTGTGCTGTGCTGACAATAAAGAAAAGATGATGCAACTCAATCTACAGCTGTGTCTCTCTTCTTGGAAAAACAACCTGCCAGCTGCAACGATCCAAAGGAAGGTAACCCCCCCCCCCAAATATCTCTAACAAGTGTAAGAACAACTTATTCTGGATTCCAATATGAATTTCCCATAGTTTTTCACTAGGTGTTGCAGTAACTACAGGTGCATGTAAAGTCTCTTACGTGCTCCCATAGTTACTCTGGATTTGGGGTACTGTGTTTTTGCAAAGGAAGTTGATGCTTTTCCGTATATTATTTCCGTTATCATCCATTAATAATATTGCCTGAATTGCTAGGAAGTTGCAACTTAAACTATCCACACGAATTTCTTCAAACCACCATATTTTAGTCTGACACACATTCCAGCTCAAACTGGGGTTATACGGCACGTCACCCCGATCCTGTTTGTTACAAGCTACTAGTTTGCTGTGCAGTGTAGTTGGTTGGAAAATTCCCAACTTGTCAACCTTCTCCATGCAATTCGGATGTGTGATTGGAAAGCATTCAGCAAACTGCAGATACTGGCTATTTTCTCAGCCAGAAATGCCAACACAAAGTGATGCCGAAACAACTCTGCTGTGTTATAAAAGTGTTTTGTGAAGGTGGTTTGGAAATATTTTGGAAATATTAGAAAATGAACTACACTTCAGAAGTCCAAAATTATTATTGGATTGGGGCACCTCCTTTAAGACACTGTGCCTGTTATCCAGCAGGCCAGGGTTTAAGACCCGGGTTGGCCCCCACAAGACAGGGTGAGCTCCTGTCCTTAGCCCAGCTCTGCGACGCAGCTGGATCCAATCGTATCAGCTCTGCCTTTCCATTGGACTAATTCAGTGGTGTGGAGAGGGGGGATTTGCTGCTTGGGGAACAGCCTATCCTCCATAACAATCCAACCCAGGCTTTCGTGCTTCGCATGCAGCGTATGCAGCGCAGAGCATCATACCATAGTCTTTCAAGACTGACGGAAGCCTGCTTTACAGGGGAAGGCTATGGCGTTGGGAGGGCATTCAAGTCTAGTAAAAGGTACCTGTGGGATTGAGACATACCCCCAAATCCAGAGTAACTACGGGAGCACATAAGAGACTTTATGTGCACCTGTAGTTACTGCACCACCTAGTGAAAACCTATAGGAAATAAATCATATTGCAATCCAGAGTAAATTGTTCTTACTCTGGAGCAAGCACTCTCCATAGTTACTCTGGATTTTGCCCATAAAAATTATGAAGGGGGTGGATAAAGTGAATAAGGGGATTCTTTTTTCCCCTTTCACACAATGCCAGAACATATTGACATCCACTCTAACTGAGTGTTTGGAGAGTTAGGGCAGACAAAAGAGAATATTTCTTTACCCAGCATATAATTAGTCTGCAGAACTCTTTGCCACAGGATGTGGTGCTGACGTCTGGCTGAGATGCCTTTAAGAGGGGATTGGGCAGATTTCTAAAGGAAAAAATTCATCACAGGTTGCATGCCGTGGACCACAATGTGGGACTCTTGAGATGTCGGTTATGCTTTATTTATGAAAGGAAGTCTTTCTGGGTAGAAAAGCACCAAGTGTGACGCTTGCCCTGATGACTCAAAACATTGTTTAGCTGGTTGTTCAGCTAAACAATGTACATTTTACATGCTGCTAATAGTGATGCATGATTAATATATAGGTAATTAAGTCCAATGGCGTTAGAAAGTGTTCCACAGATCCAGGGTAAGATGTCATAGATGTTTCCTCTGCTCAGTAAAATGGAAATAATGGTGCCAGCGTGTATCAATATTTGGCAGAGGAAGTTAAATAAGTCTGCAGAATCCGACACATGATTTCCCAACTCCCACGACTAATTCTCATCCCACGATGAGAATTCTTCCCAAGGAATTAAAGAGGCCGTTGATTGATGGGGTACAGAGTCAGACCGACCCCCACCATCTTGTAAAATGGCATCCAAGTTATATTGGCAAGGCTACGGGGGATCCTTGGGTGGCTGCGGTTTGTCATGTGGATTGAAATCAAATCCTCCCTCTCTTGCGCTGTCATGCATCTTATAGGAGGACATTATCCAAAGACTTAAAACTGGGGAGGGAGTGCAGGGAATCATTGCCATGTAAAGGCAGCATGCTAGGGCATCCTATTGCAGCATCATAGGGCAGCATCCTATTGACGTCGAACCGCTGTTCGGGAAGGAGCTGAGCACTTTGCAGTTAGCTTTTAATTAAGTAGTGAAGATGAAAAGCAAGTCGTTCCTTATGTCTCCATCTTGGAGAAGATGTGTGACTGCAGATTCTGCCTGCTGGGATCAGCAGGTTCTTTCCAATCCACTATATTTGAGGTTTGTACATGTGTGAGTGTGTGTTATATTAGAGAAAGAGAGAGAGAGAGAGTGTGTGTGTGTACAATACCAGATTGCACTCAATCAAATTCCCTTTAAACTCTGCTTTTCGTGGCATCGGACTTGATCCTTCTCCAAAGCAAAGACATTCAACAATTTGCATTTGTGCAAAACCATTGCTTTCAAATGCTCCTGATTATGTGGAAACAACATCTAGGATTGTTTCCTCTCTTGGAAGAAGTTCTGCTTTCTCCCCCAATTTATTTTGCTCAAATTCAGCTTACACATAGACCTTCAACTCATACACCACAGTTCGTTGTGCCAAGATATTTGAATTTTTTTAAAGTTTGCTGATTTCCAACCACCCCATTAAAACAAAAAATAAACTTGGAATCACAACAGTTCTGAGAAAACAGACTACAAATGGCTACTTGAAAATAACCCCCAAATCCAGAGTAATTTTGGGAGCACATAAAAGACTTTACGTGCACCCGTAGTTACTGCACCACCTAGTGAAAACCTATGGGAAATTCATATTGCAATCCAGAGTAAGTTGTTCTGACACCGGAGCAAGGACTCCCCGTAGTTATTCTGGATTGCGCCCTAAGTTCCACTGAGTTTAACAGGCTTTACTCCCAGGTCACTTGCTTTAATATGGGAGTGACCTGGAACCTTGAATTTCAACCTGATTTGCCCCAAATGAAAAAATAGTTGTGAACTTATGCACACTTACCTGACAGTAAGCTCCGTTGAACTCCATACAATTTACTTCTGAGTAGGCATGCATAGCTGACAGTGTCATTGGCCTTAACCTCCACACAGTGCCAGTAACAGAGCTCGAAGCCTCATAACAAAAGGCACAATCCAGAGTAACTACGGGACCTCTTATGATGTAGTTACAGCACCACCTATGGGAAACCTATGGAAAATTCATAGAGCAATCCAGAGTATATGCCTCTTACATCGACGTAAGAGGTCCCGTAGTTACTCTGGGTGGTGCTGAAAGTCTTGCATTGTATCTCCCCTTGGTCCCCCCCCCCACCCTGCTTACCAATTTCAGGGATGCAGATCCAAGTAGCTCCATTAAGGTGGCTGGAATATTATACAATGAATGGAGGAAAATATCCCCATGTTGATCTCCTGCCTGTCGGCCTTTCTGTTCCAGCACAGGTTGAGACTGGACTGGGATCCATGGGATATATGTCTATGGGATGTAAATCTAATCTATCTGCAGTATATAAACACTGTAGATAGATAGATAGATAGATAGATAGATAGAGAGATAGAGAGATAGATAGATAGATAGATAGATAGATAGATAGATAGATAGATAGATAGATAGATAGATAATGAATGAAATAAGTTCCATTCAAGGAAGACGAAGAAAAAATATAATATTTATCAGAGACTGTCAATATCATCAGTATCAAATGGTGCACTTTGAATTAACAGAAAAACTGATTTTAAAAAAAGAATATAAATGTCATTTATAAATGATATGCGCCCACATCAGTCAAGTCAGCGATTACTGTCACTCAAGGTCACATTGTTATGAAATGGTTGACATGTCATTTATCATCCTAATGAAGGTCCTTGTCTGGTTACAAGTATAATAAAGGGGGTGGAGAAGATGAATGAGAAAAATATATGCTTCCCTGTTTCCATATACAGGCAACCCCCAACAGTTGGACAGGTTAGGGACCGGAGCACTGTCCAAAACTGAAGGAACTACAACATTGGGGAGGGCAATTTGGCCTTTAGAACAGCAGAGAGAGGTTGAAAGAGCAAAATATGAATCAAATGAATGAGTTTTGGGTATAATTGAAAGGTGTTGCTTCCATGATCAGAAAATGAACCATCAGAAAGCAGGGGATACCTATAGTTTACTTCAGTATCACTGATGTAACAATTGAATGAAGTTTGTCATTCATTCATTTAGTTATTAGACTAGTTCTTAATAAGGAGTCTCAGTTAAACCAGAAAAGGGGGCAAGAGGGTCTGCTTAAACTTGTGACTGCTGTTTAGCAGGTGCAGATCTATCTCCATTGGGCAGGACATAGGGTAGTGACTTACGCTACAATCCAGGGTAACTACGGGAGCTCGTAAGAGACATTTACGTTGACGTAGTTATGGCATCACCTGGTGAAAACCTATGGGAAATTCATATTGGAATCCAGAGTAAGTTGTTCTTACACTGGAGCAAGGACTCCCTGTAGTTACTCTGGATTTTGCCCTTACCCTACAATCCAGAGTAATTAAGGAAGCACGTAAGAGACCTTTATGTCGATGTAGTTATGGTACCACCTAGTGAAAACCTATGGGAAATTCATTATTGCAATCCAGAGTAAATTGTAATTACATCCGAGCGAGGACTCCTCGTTGTTACTCTGGATTGCGCCCTTAGGGTGAGGCAATGATTTTCATAGCATCCTAGAGTTGGAAGGGACCCAGTAGGTCATCTAGTCCAACCCCCTGCCTGTAGCATTTCCAACTATTGTGCCATGGCACACTGGTGTGCTTTGGATGGTCTGCAGGTCTACCATGGATCTTTGGGGAAAGACATTGATAAATAGTATTTGGGGAATTTGAACCCCCCACCAACAGTATAATGTGCCTTTTCAATGGTCAAAAAATTAATGGTGTTCCTTAACCATTTTAATACAATGGTCAAAAACATAATGGCGTGCCTTGTTAGTGTGCCATGGGATAAAAAGTTTGAAAATCACTGGAATAAAGTCAAAAATATCTCTACACTTGGAGGTTTCCTCCAACCTGCTCCTAAGCTGTATTGGATACAGCAGAGGCCACATGATTCCCATAAGAACTAGATTATAACAACAACTTTAGTCTTTCTCATTGAGGATTATTTTTGTCTGCATGTCTGGCTGTGAGCGAGTATATATTTGAAGGAACTGTCACCATGTCAATCACCATCTGCAGGTCTTCCTGTTGGGTTTATGTCTTGGAAACACAAAGAAGTCAGCCACAGCCTGCGTTTCATAGCCAGAAAATATATATAATGGTATATATATATATATTAACTAACCTAGCAGAAATCTATGTTATGATAGCAGAAAAACTGACAAAGGAAATCTGGAAGGACGACAGGAACGAAGGCATTGACAAGACAAATTGGATGAGATTGGAGGAGGCACTGGAGTGATCAAAGCTAGTAAGTAGGTTCCCAGCTACTGAACGTGGTGGAGCAAAGAATTCAAATTCGGGAACCAAATTTATAGGAGTAAAAGAAATATTAAGTGCAAACTTGTGAATTCATAAAGCCTGCTTCCCAAAGAGGCCAACGTTTTGCGGCACGGTGTTACTCATGACCCAATTTCTCTTTTTCTACCTCCAATTTTATGTCGCTGAATGCAAGTAAGATTTTATTTTTAGCTGCGTGGCTAGCATGTTTTCCAACCTATTGACCAGAGCACAATATTGCCTTTAGTGGGGTTACGGAGGTGAAACGAAGTGCAGGCATATTTTTTCCTGCCTGTTTCACAATGGAGACAAAGCAATTATTTTTCTCCAAATAACATGTTCTGTCTGATTTAATATTCATGTTCCTGTCAGCGCTTTCCTGAAACAGCATATTTTCAACCACGTGCAATCTGTGCCCAAAAATTTGTTTGCAAGAGACTAAAGCCTTAAACTCACTTTTTTTTTTTTTTGGACAAAACCTTGTCCTGGTCCCACAACAATAAAACCAAAAGCAGTTGCAATTAGGATTTAATTTTAATTAACCTATACTAATCCTTATTTCCAAAAGACCCCAAATTGGACCACTCGGAAGCAGTTGGAATTAATGCCACAATGACAGCACATCCCCACCAATCTATATTCAGGTGTTGGGTGGTACATCTGGTTGTGCCTGGGCTGGGCCAACAGTGTGGGGGTTGCAGTGGGAGGGGGTCCTGCAAAATAAATTTGTGAACCCAGAGGAATTGGGACCCACACTTTAAGCTAACTTTAATGAAGTGAGGTGCAGCAGAGAGCATTTTTAATTGAGTCAAATCAGTGGGGTCTCGACCTTTCATTCTGATGCTGTCTAGTATTCTGCCAAACTCAGGCTACAATCCAGAGTAACTATGGGACCTTTTACACTGACATAGTTACAGTGCCACCTATGGGAAACCTATGGGAAATGCATAGAGCAATCCAGAGTAATTGCCTCTCACGTCTTCCCGTAGTTACTCTGGATTGTAGGGTTAGGCTGCAATCCTAACTTCCACTTAAGCCTGCCAAAGCCCTAGCCTAAGTCCTGTGCTGAACTGGGTATGTCACAAAAGTGCTGTAAGATACTTCTGCACCTCTCCTGGGGAATACTTAGGCCAGTGCTCAGACATGCACTTGCCTCCATACCATAGGAGGCCTTTCCATTGGACTAATTCAGTGGCGTGGAGAGGGGGGACTTGCTGCTTGCGGAACAGCCTATCCTCCATAACAATCTAACCCAGGCTTTTGTGCTTTGCATGCAGCATACGCAGCGCCGAGCACGATACCATAGTCTTCCAAGACTGATGGAGGCCTGCTTTTTTGATTATGTTATGTGATCCTGTGTCACAGACAAGGATTCTCTTTCTCCAAAACAATATAGAAGTTTGATCTGTGTTTTAATTGAGGGTTTTTAAAAAAAAAAATACTTTGAAAGAATAAACAAGGTGTTGAACGGAAACAAGAAAAAATGTTATTATGGGAACAAAGAAGAATTGGCCACCGAAACCAAGGATCAGGAGCACTGCCCTAATGAAGGGTCTAGCAAAAGGTTCATTGTGTGATAAGTCCTAATGCATTATACCAGATTGCTATTTCTTGCCAACAACACTATTCATAACTAAAGATCCCGGCCCCTTACAAGTGAGAAATAATTTGATCTATATGCTATTTTCGTCCTGGCACTCTTTTGAAAAGAAACAAATTGTTATGAATTATACGCAGGGTTCTTCTTGGGTGATTGATGGCTGAGGAAATCCAGCTATTTCATTTCAACGGGTCTTTGTGGATTGAATCATATTTTTCACAAATAAGACCAACATTTCACATGGAGCTTTACAATCCTTGTTGCTCTGCCTGGAGACTCTTTTTTAAAATTGCGTGCCAGCCCCATTTCTCTTCAATATACCCTCCTTGCATTTTTTTAGATCTGGCAATTAACCGAGGTAGCCACCGTGATGGCAATTATTCCTATAGTACAGAATTAATTCACCCCCAGGAACTGAAAGGCAGGTTTGATAAGCAAATAAGAATTTAAGATCCAGCTGCAATATGGATTGGCTTGATCTCTAAGCTTGAGAAACACTTAAAAAGCAGATACAGCAAAAATCCTGTTTAAATCTGTTCTAGAGTAAATTCCATTGAGTTCAGTGGGGCTTAATCTCAGGAAAGTGTGAATAGGATTGCAATGTGCAATCCTAACCTCCAGTTAGGCCCCGGCTTAAGTCCGGTGGTGATCTGGGAATGTCACAAAAGTGCCGTAAGACACTCCTGTGCCACTCCTGGGGGAGGGTTTTGCCACTGCGCAGGCATGTGCTTGTCTCCCTACTTCACCATGGGAATGGGAAAACCAATGATTGAGGAAAAACACATCTGGATCATTGACATTGCAATACCCAGAGATCGTCAGCTTCAAGAGAAAGAACATGAGAAGATCAAGGACCTACAGATAGAAATTCAGAGAATCTGGGAAAAGAAAGCCACTGTAATTCCAATAATAATAGGAGCAATTCCATTAAGTCTCCTGGAACATCTAAACTTCATGTCTTTCAGAAGATCACAACTGCCTAGCTACAAAAAGCAGCATTCCTGGGAACGTCACACATATTGAGACAATACCTTTGTGATTCCTAGGCTACAATCCAGAGTAACTTCAGGACCTTTTACACCGACATAGGGCGAAATCCAGAGCAGTTACGGGTCCACACAGTTATGTCACCCTCTAGTGTTATCTTATGGAAAGTCACCTTAACTGCTCCAGAGCAAAGGAGTTAATTTGACTTTAGGATATGGGCCATAGTTACGGTGCCACCTGTGGGAAACCCTTGGGAAATGCATAGAGCAATCCAGAGTATGTCTCTTACGTCTTCCTGTAGTTGCTCTGGATTGTAGGGCTAGTTCCACGGTTAGGAACTGAATCACAATAGAGCCAATTCCAGTCAAACACCTGACGAGTGTGAAATAGTTAAGATGACTTTCCATAAAATAACACAAGAGGGTGACGTAAATGCGTGGACCTGTAACTGCTATGGATCTTGCCCGATATTACACAATTCATCCCAACCAGCAGTGTCCCAAAAAGCAAAGCTCTTTGTGCAATTTATGATTTTCTGTTTCAAAAACAAGTTTGACAAAGAGCTCCGCTTGGGGAAAACACTGTCAATACGAAGTTGGATCCAAACGGTTGATGATAATGGAACGGAGCTTATTGCATGAATAAATGTTTTTGACACAGCGCAAGCAATTCTGGCGTATTCATAAGTTTGCTTGATAATTCTTCTGTTTCTAAATGCATGAAAGCCTCTCGCTATTATTCTTTCCCCCTGTGGTTTGGCAAATTATGACTTGCTCACAAAAATACAGTTATCAGAGTTCAGCTATCAATGACAGATTTGGTTTTTTTTGTTATACAAAGTGAATTCAGTACTTTCAAGTAGTTCATTTTGGGGCTGATAATGTCCTGGCACAGAATTGACGGTCTAAAGTTACTTGTACAACTGCAGCTCCTATAGAAACAGATTCCTAGCTTAACAGCCCGATTATCCTACAATCCATAGTAACTACAGGAGCATGTAAGAGACATTACGTGTATCTGTAGTTACTGCACCACTTAGTGAAAACCTATGGGAAATTCATATTGGAATCCAGAGCAAATTGTTCTTACACCGGAGCAAGGACTCCCCGTAGTTACTCTGGATTTTGCCATATGTCTTCTGTTTATTTATTTGTAGAATTTATATCCTGTCTATCTTCACAAGCAGCCCCAAGAGGTGTAATAACATAAATATAAACACATGAGTAATTTATATATATATATATATATATATATATATATATATATATATATATATATATATATATATATATAATTTTTTTAAAAAAATTAAAAACATTTTAAAATGTATTTTTTTAAATGTTCACAACAGCAGAAATCAAATTACACTGTCAAAAGTTATATGACACCACCGTGAATGATGTGCCACTGTTGAGCACAATGGGTTTACTATCACAGCCAGTGGCTCCCCACATCTACCAACAGCCCACCCAGGCCCCACAAAGGTGGTGGCTGGGGTAGGGCACAAGCTGTCAATGGGCAGGAGGTAGGATCAGAGAGGTAGAACATGCCAGCAAAAAAATGCAACGTCATGTCCTTGCACAGTGATTTTCAACCCTTTTCATCTCACAGCACACTTAACAAGACGCTGCAACTGTCACGGCACACCATCAATTGTTTTTACCATTGACAAGGCATGCCAAATGACAAGGCATGCCAAATCCCCCAATTTTCCTATTAATTTCCTATTAATTAATGTCAATCCCCAAATTCCCACAACACATCTGAGGACTATATACGCCACACAAGTGTACCATGGCACACTGGTTGGAAATCCCTATCCTAGCACATCTAGGGCGCAATCCAGAGTAACTACGTGGAGTCCTTGCTCCGGTGTAAGAAGAATTTGCTCTGGATTGCAATATGAATTTCCCATAGGTTTTCACTAGGTGGTGCAGCAACTACGGGTACACATAAAGTCTCTTATGTGCTCCCATAGTTACTCTGGATTGTAGGGTAGGTCCTCTCCAAGAGTTTGGGACCCACCGTAAATCTTTGTTGGAGAGGTGGGAATGTTGTGACAAGAAGAGTTCTAGTATTTACATTGACACGTGGAAATGAGAGCTAACTCATATTAATACCTTACTGTGTCATAATAATACCTCAATAGCTCTTGAAACAATTGGCACATCTTATTTGTCCATTTCTGAGTTAAGAAATCCACTTATTTCATAACATTTCCCTTTTCTTGATCTCTCGTCATAACGTTTGATAGAACAGATATTTCAACATGGTTTGCTTTGTTCCATTCAGCATTAAATTATATATCAAATAATATATAGCATTTTTTGAAAATCCCAAGATTTTACTATTTTGGCCAGTAGCAGTGCCATCCCCCGAGGTGACATAGGATTGGGGATCTGGTGTGGTCTGCACGCCCCACACCACCTTGCAACACCAATGCTGTTAGACTCTCGTCACTGTTTAAGGCGTTCACAGACCAAAAACTGTACAGTCAACTATACAATAAATAAAAAGTAAAATCAATATGCTAAGTGGAGCCAAAATGAAATGCAGAGATCAAAACCTCTTCAAGTTTTAAACATAAAAGCAGTGAAAATAGTTCAGCAAAAGAGACTTCCAAATTGCTGTTCCTAAACGGTGGAATCTGTTGTGCTGTATGGATATTAGCATTAAGCCTTATGGAGACTTCACAGCGTGTGTGACTGGGCCTTATATTCTCAATATTTAAATGCCATTCAACACTTTATGAAACTGTCAGAAAGTCTTCTTCTCCTGCTGCTTTTGGAGATGAATTTATTTTTTTTCCTGTTTGTATTTTTTCTGGAGCTAAGCGTAACTGTCTTTTCCCCCCTACCTTTTTGGACGTTAGAAAAATAATAAAGACTGAGCCACAAACTTTTATCTTCCTTTCAGCAAAACATGAGGCCTGTTTTGAGTGTCACGATGCAGGGCTGGCGGTGGTGGAAGGGTATTCCACCACCGCCAGCCCTGCATCGTGCAGAAGGGTATTCTGCAGGTCCTTGTGTTCAGTGTGAAAGCGGATCTAAACAACTGGAGAGGTGGAACTGCCTTGCATATATGATCAGTGTTCCTGACCATGTGCAGAGAGTCTAAGCACCTGGGTCTGTTGGCCCAGCCAGGAGATGGAGTAGGGGATCAGTACAGGTAGCAGGTTGCTCCATCCACCATCTCTGTGTCCCTTGCCCGCAGATGGTTTGAAACAGATTTCCAGTTCTCCCCAGTACAAAGTTTCCAGCACAGCTGTCTTCCGTCATTATATGAGTCTGAGTATGGGATCATCGAGGTCAGTGGTGGGCTTCAAATAAATAAACAATAGGTTCTATGTCCTAATAACCTAAATTAACAATAGGTTCTATGTCCCATTAGTAACAGGTTCTCGGAACCAGGTGCTCATTAGCAAAGGGTTCTATAGAACATGTGAGAACCCCCTGAAGCCTACCACTAAATTCTAGGTGTTAGCCATCTAGGTTAGATGGTTAACACCTGGATCAGTGGTCCATCTACACCTACATCTAACAATGTTAGATGGTTAACACCTAGATCAGTATAACCATCTACACCTAAAAATCGAAGTGTTACGTAGATTAGCAAGGTAACACCAGTTACTAAATGGTGGTCCTGGGGGGAGTCAGGAGACTTCTTATGCATGAAAGTGGCACTGTTTTTCCATTAAAAAGTGGATCCAGTTCAGAAAAAAGTCTATTCTTACTTTATTCTTTGCTTCCAGACAAAAGGAGCATATGCCTTACAAAAGAGTGGGGAATGCATTCCCTGGAGAATTTTTAATAGAGATACATTTATTGTATAAATGGATTAAATAAAAGGGAGGGGATGACAATGGGAATATTTAACCTCTGTAGGTCAATGATGAATCACCCAGAATATTATCTTTTGTCTCTCCTTTTGTTTCATTTAATAGATGAGACATGTTTTGTGTGAAGAAAATGCAGATAAATGGGTATTATAAAACACTGTAATTGCATAATTAATATGTTACATTGCAGTGATAATGGCACACTTGATCTATGCAAGGCAAAGTCTAAATTAAGGGGGGAAAGGGGGAAAGAATTCACTCAAGTCCATCATTATTATCTAACTCAATTTATCTTTTTAAGGTATGGCTTCCACTTAAAGAACTTCAGCTGTGTTTTTTTCCTGCTGGAAATTAGTAGAAGGAAGAAAACGGAGCATCTGTGTTGCCTAATTGGCATAATATTTTAAGCAAAATGCAATCAGCCCTTATTGGGAGACTTTTCTGGGTCACACTTCGGAGACCCATTAGCCTCTGTGGGCCTCTGAATGGGCTGCAAAAGTGTCCGGTAGCAACGTCGGTCCGTTTTTTGGACATGATATCCAGTTTCATTAGAAGCCATGTGGGTCTTCCCAGTGGGTCATTCTGGCCATCACATCATGATCCACTATGGCAGTCGATGTAGGATGCAGCACTGAATGCTTTGGGGACCACCTTTACTGGGTTAATTTGATACTGCTATAAATAATTATTTATACAATGATTTAACCCAACACAAATTTTACCATGTCTACTCAAAAGTAAGCCCCATTGTGTTCAAAGGGTCTTTCTCCTAAGAAAGTGCCTTGAAGATTGCCGCCTTTACCTTGTTATACTTATTTATATACTGATTTATCTCAGCACAAATTGCCACTGCAAATCATAGTTTAAAAACTGCTTTTCTACTGTTGTAGGGAGGCAGTCAGGCAAGCACTCATTCCGTTCTTCAGCTGCACCAGACAAAGGCAAGGGGTCTTTTGCGTTTCTAATTGCTGGTTGCCTTTCTACAACTGTAAGAAAAGCTGTTTTTAAACAATTGTAATGAGACACACTTTTAATTTTTAAACTGCTTTCATTTCACAAATTTCTTCGGTATCTGCAAGGAATCCCAGAGTCAAATCCCTGCAAATATTGTGAGCACAATCCTAACCATGTCTACTCAAAAGTAAGCCCCATTATGTTCAATGGGTCTTACTCTCAGGAAAGTCTCTTTAGGACTGTTGCCATTATTTTATTAGCAGCAATGGAGGAGCAAGAAACCAGCGGATCTTTAAATCTATTTTTCCACTTTTTTAATCCACTTTTTTTTATCCGTGGCTGGTATTGGAACAGAACCTAGTGGATAACAAGGGGGTCAGACATAAGGCCCATGGGACAAATATATCCCTGGAAGAAATTTCTCTGGTTCCCATTATAATTGGGATTTCCCAGCATGATTACCTGCCCTATCCTCTGTTCTTACTGGGTGTTACGGGCATGTCCTTTCCCCTTACATCTCTATTTGGCAGTGGCAGACTCTTAATACTTCGAACCCATCACTACACGGCACTGACTACCTAACTATTTTCCCCCTTACTATTTGAACACCGACTTTACATCCACTCAGCAATAAAATGAATCCTGGAAGAAAATAAATTCTCCGACACTCCGACTACATATAACACAACAAGATATTCCTGGCTGGATCACAAAGTTCAGGTAAAACACAAAGGATGTCAACTTTGTGCTTGTCTTGCTTTTTACCCTGCAGGATATTTTGTTTCATTTCCAGGTATTTCCAACTATGTGCTTTTAATGGGCTATTCTCTGCAGGTCTTGTTAAGGTTCCTCGAGGCCAGCCTCAGAGGTAGGTCCAGGGACAGACCGCGAGTGAAGTGGGTGTACAAATTGGCTGGAGCACATCGTTTGTTTCCAGACTTGCTGAGGATGCAACACTTTTTTTCTCATTAAAATTGTGTGTATATTCCCACTCCACAACCTCTCTGACAACCTTGTCTTCAGATCGGACTTTTGACTTTAGCTATCTTTACTTTGACTGTCATCCTAAGTTTGTGTTGTGGGTTTTTCTCCCTCTTGCAAAAATTGCTGTGTTTATAAACATTCATACAAAAAAAAAAAATTGTCCATTACTTTGCACAATTTTTTGGCATTGTTTTTGTAAAATACTACAACTCCCTTTACTAAATCCTAAAATACTCCCTTTTATCTCTACATACAGTACCCAGAGAGGGGAGACATGGCATTCATCATGTACGGTAGATTTTTAATTGATGTGAGTCACCTCTTCCACACCAGTGGACCACATTGCGTGACTGGTTCATGTGCAAGCACGTTCCTTGCTGCCGTATTCCCATGGAATAGAAAGTGGTGCACAGAATTTTTCTTGTAATCTGGAGAGGCTTCTGCATCCCAATCCTATCCATCACAGTTCGTTTTATCTCTGCATTTGTCTTTATAGTGGAGAATGGATGAAAACATAATATTAGGAAACTGCATCAGCTTTAATTCACAAGTATTTTTTTTTAATAAATTTTAAAATAGCCATAAGGGTTTCAGTGCAATCCTGTGCGTGTTGACTTGGAAGTAAATCCGATTGGATTTAGTAGGAATTGGTGTATAGGATTGCAGCCCTATACAATGGTGCTAAATTGAAATGCACTAAACTGAAATTTTACTCCACTCATCTCCACAAATCTGGCAATTTTTGCACTCATTTGCAAAAAGGAACTGAAACTTGGAGGAGGACTGCATAGGGGCTGGAGGCAAGAACAGCTATACACTGTGACCTATAAAAATATTAAGAGGAGAAAGTGTGTGGTTGTTGTATATTTCATTTCTTTTTTCCCACAGGGGTGAAAAATGAAATAACACAACAAAGGTTTAATTTGGGCGACACGACATAGCTTTTCTGGAAAATGCAAAGATTCCTAAATCATCATATTTGATTAATACACATGAGCTCTTAATGCACAGGCCCTACAATCCAGAGTAACTACAGGAGCACATAAGAGACATTACATGTATCTGTAGTTACTATACCACATAGTGAAAACCTATGGGAAATTCATATTGCAATCCAGAGCAAATTGTTCTTACACCGGAGCAAGGACTCCCTGTAGTGACTCTGGATTTTGCCAAGATCTATCTGTCATGTACCATCCATTTCTTCCCCCCGTGGTAGCAAATAAATGAGAGATAAAATAGTTACAAGGCTGCCTTTTAAACCTCATAAATAAATTGCAAAACTGTAAGATCTGCTCCAGACTTACTTTCTCCTCTCTCTCTCTCTCTCTCTCTCTCTCTCTCTCTGTGTAAGAAAGAGAAAGAGAGAGAGCGTGCAATTCTAACCATGTCTACTGAAAAGTAAGCTCCCAGGAAAGTGTCTTTAGGATTGCAGCCAGAGGTGTCTCAGTGCTAAAAGTTGGAGAACCACGAAATTAGTATATTAACCCTACAATCCAGAGTAACTATGGAGGCATGGAAGAGACATTTACATCAACGTAGTTACAGCACCACCTATGGGAAAACCTATGGGAAATTCATATTGCAGTCCAGAGTAAATTGTTCTTATGTCGGATCAAGGACTCCCCGTTGTTACTCTGGATTGTGCCCTTAGTGAGGTTTTTTCTCTCTCATTCTGAATTGAGAGATATATACATGAATGTCAACAATGAGAGAGATATTCTTGAAAAATCCCCAGAGTATTCATTAAAGTCTACATAAGAAGGTTTATAAATAAGAAATTGGGGGGGATGTTTCATTTATTTTTCTCTCCATTGTAATATATATAACAAGTGGTGGCATATTTAACAAGGTAAATTGCTAAAGGCTCAAAGACCTAAATACTCCATCAGTGCAGGAGCATTTGAAAAAGAACCTTTCAGATTCTGACATTGGGTTTGGTACAGTATCAAATTTGTGTCCTGTTATCAATTTGGCAGATCAGATGATTGGGGAACGATAGGATGCGATAACCAAAATATTGAGCCACATCGAAAATCCCGAATTCTAAACACATCACTGGTCACTCGCATTGATTTTAGGGGGACGTTCTTTACCGTAATTGGTTGAGTATCAGAGTGCAAGACCTTTTGGAATCCATTTGATTTATGCACTCAGTCCCTTCAATCTGCAATTCTAAACATACTTACTCTGCAGGAAGTGTCACTTCAGTTGAGTAAACATGCTTAGGAGTGGACTGAGGTATAAATCTCATTTGCTTCAGTGGTATAGAATATGCAAACTCAAGAACATCAGTCAGGAACCGTCAGACAGCAGGCACCACCAGGCAGCGGGCACCAATGGGCACTGGACATCCCTACCAAGCAATAGGTATCCTTACCATGCACCACTGGATAATGGGCACTACCAGGCACCACTGGGTAGTGGGCATTACTGGCACTACTGGGTACTGGATACCACTGGGCATCCTGACCAGGCACCAGTGGGTAGTGGGCAGCAACAGATACCAGCAAGCAGCAGGCACCACTAGGCACAGGGCATCACCAAGCAACTGTGGGTAATGGACACCACCAGGCAGCGTGACTCACTGGGCACCTCTTCAGTACACTGGGGACCACCAGGCATCACTGGGCAGCAGACACAGGGCATCACTGCATCATACACCACCTGGTGCTAGTGGGCACAAGGTGGTCAGTACTACTGGGCACCAGGAACCAGTGTGCTGCAGGCACTACTGGGCACCAGATGGCGCTGTGCATCCTACTGGGCATCAGACACTGAATACCACCGGGCACTGGGCACCAGGGTATCACTGGGCACCACTGGACACCAAATCTGTACCTAATGTGTCCTTTCACAAAAAGTGGAATATGATCCCCAAATTTCATGCTTCTAAGTCCACGGGTTGGGGATGGGTATTGGTCAGTCAGTCTTCAGTGTTAAGTACAGGGAGAAAAACACATTGCACCCCCTTTCACCCCCTTAGATGTTAAAGTTCTAAAAATCAGTTCTAAGTGGGTGCTCCCATCATGGGAGGAATAAGCTCCCCAAATTTCACATTTCTAGGTCCAGAGGTTTTTGCTGGGCGTTGATGAGTCAGTGAGTGAGTCAGTGAGTCACTCAGTGACTCTTCTATTTTGTATTTATAGAAGATTTATTATAGTAAAACACTTTCAGTGAGGGAAATTAATTTCTCAATTATAATACCTAATAATTTGCCTCCTTTTTTGAAAAGTGGTATATAAATATTCCAATTTAGGCCAGCATAATTCACCTGTCTCCCCCCCCCCCACTTCCTATGGTGGTATAGAGGGACCAGCATATCCCTATGTATGACCTCGAACCCGAGGAATGGTGAAAGAATGCCTAACAGCACCTTTGCAACACCCTCAGGCCAGCACAGGATTTGTGCAGAGACTTATGCTGGCCTAACTAGGGGTTTAGGATTGCAGCCTGGGTGTCATACTTTTTTAGTATCAGGACTCTTTTTGTTTTTTCTAATGGCAATCTCTATGTATGCACCAAAAGTGTTGTCATTAACATGGTTGTAATGTCATGGTTGGAAGTGACATCATCAAGCAGGAAATTTTTATCACCCCCAATTAAATCAATTAAGTAATTCAATTTAAAGCTCACAATAAATATAAGTTTTTTAAAAAATATCCAAAATTAAAAATCCTCTCAGTTTACATAATGCCAGGCACTGGTTTGTTTATGTTTATATTTATTTATTTATTGTTATTTATTAGATTTATATCCCACCTTTCTTCCCTAACGAAAGGGAGCTCAAGGCAGCTAACAATTAAAAAAAAACAATAAAACACTACTAAAATTATATAATAAATAAATTAAAACACAAAATACAGATAAAATACAATTAGATTATATAAAAATATTTATATAAAATATTTATAAATAAATATTTCATAATTTACATAAAATTTACATAAAATTTTACAATAAAATTTTCTCATAAAATTTACAATAAAACCAACTAAAACAGAATTTTAAAAATTTATTTATTTAGTGTTGGTTTATATAATGCCAATTTTCCCCAGAAATTGAAAGTTGGATGGCCACACGTGGCTTCTGTGGACACTCCAGAGGTGTCCAGAGTAAAGTTCTAGTCCTTTCGAAGGATTTAAATGGAGCCAAGTCTGGCTGAACATATGACTAGGGGATCCACGTTGAGTCAGATCACTATAAAATCTGCAGACAAACAGATTCAAACCTGTAAATGTGTATGTAGGTACACCTTGGGATATCAAGTTAGATATTCCTTCTGCTGAACTTATCTAAGGGTGCAATCCTAACCTAGGCCAGCACAACTCACTGGTCATCCTGTTCACATGATGAATCAGTGGTGGGCCTGGCCTGGCCCAACAACTGGTTTGTCAGAAGTGGGCAGGCCAGGCTGGGGTCAGGAGGGCAGGGCCGGGGTCAGGGAGGGTCAGGGGCAGAGCCAGGGCGGGGCCAGGGAGGGTCAGGGGTGGGGCCAGGGAAGGTACACCACCCACCCCAGCGTGCTACAGGTGGGGGTGGGCGTGGCGAGGGGCAGACCCCAAACTGGGCACACTGCGCGTGCACTAAGATTGGCGCATGCTCAGTGCCTCTCCAGAGGTTGGCCAATCAACTGATCGGCTGACTTCTGGACAGGCACTGTGCCTGCACCAACAGACTGATCGGCCAGCCTTTGGAGAGGCACTGCGTGTGCGTCTGTTGGCGCATGTGCAGTTAAGGGTTCCCGGGCTGCCAAACCAGTATGCCTGGTTTTTCCACCCCCCCCCCCAGCTATCGGATTGCTAGCAGGGGGTGGGACAACTTACAACTGGTTTGGACAATCCGGCCCGAACCGGTAAGAGCCCACCACTTATGATGATGTAGGGAGGCAAGCACATGTCTGTGCACTTGCCTAACCTTCCAAGAGAGGAAAGCATCTTACAGCACTTTTGTGACACCCTCAGATCAGCACAGGACTTATGCTGGGGCTTAGGCCGACCTAAATGGAGATTAGGATTGCAGCCCTAGATTCCCTGTGTAGAAGCCAGATAGTATACAGCCAACTGTTTAAAAAAATGTCCAATATGAAATGTTTCCTGTTTAGTATTCCTGTGAGAAATATTCTGTCAGGTTCGATCAGCATTGTGTTGAATATTCTCTGATCCTCCTGTCCTCATCTCAAAGTACTTGCACTGACGGATGCTCCCTTATCACAGTCGTTGTCATCAAGGAAGTGCGCCAAAAACATCCTCTTAGTGGAACAATACAAATCTCATTGTCTTCCTTCAGATTCTTTCCCCCTCCTTTTGACAGAGAAAGAAAAACACAAGCACAGAACCTTAAGAAATCAATATATCCTCCTCCGACTGAACACCTGCTAGATCCGTCTACTCCCTTTACGACACATGCACAATTTCTTTGGCATCCAAAGATACTTAAACACATTGTAAATATTACCCCTTTTATAGCTGCCTTGCTATAAACATGTCAAAATGTACTAAGGATGAGCATTAAAAGACTACATTCAAGGAATACCCAAAGCTCTTTAATTATCATTGCCAGCAAATGTACAAATCTAATTAGATGGAAGGCCAGAACTACCTAGAATGAGTGTTCCAGTTATAGGGCATGCTTTATGGCTGTCGTGAATAGTTCAGGTACAGCCTGATTATATGCGATTTATTTATATGTGATTTTGGCTGCAATCCTAAAGACACTTTCCAGGGAGTAAGACCCATTGAACACAATGGGACTTACTTTGGAGTAGACGTAGTTAGGATTGTGCTCTTGGTCTCAAAGCGAATGTCTCAAAGTGGCAGGTGACCAGCACCAGAAATTCACCATGTGGTTATATGGGAAGAGAGAGGGTGGAATGGGGTAGTGAAGGAAAGAAATGAGGCAGAGACTTGGGTATCTCCATGTGTTACCCAAATCCCCCCCCCCAGCAGAGGCCCATACCACATTTGGTTGCAAATGGGTCCTCCCATCCACTTTGGCTTCCAATAGCTGCAAAGGGTGCCCCCTGAAGCACTCCTGAGTGGCATCACTTTGGCTGAATAAGCAAGGTGACCGCCACCTAGGGTGACCATATGTCCCCCTTTTCCAGGACATGTCCTGGATTTTAACCTTATGTTCTGGAAAAAATTCAATGTCCCCCTTTTCCTTTTAAGCAAACAGTATGTAACCTTCTTGTAATTCATAAATTATATGTAATAAATTAGTTGGTATAGTTTTAAATTTAAGAATAATATAGTGTTTAAATTTAGCACATGAAAGCAATATATGAATGTTTCTTGCTTTTATTTTGACAAGTCCTACATATTTCACAGGTGTTCTACATTTTAGGGGAACTTGCCCTCTTTATTTGTTATGGCTTATGGTTGCCCTGTCCCTACCATGGATCATGTCTGCACTGGCAATGACCAGGCATTTAGTGAAGGGTAGTTCACTAAATCTTCACTACTTACTAGTGCAGTAAGTATCTTCACTTCACTTACTAGTGTAGTGAAGAGTAGTTCACTACTCTTACTACAGAGTAAGAGGCACTTACTCTGGATTGCTCTATGCATTTCTCATAGGTTTTCCATAGATGGCACCGTAACTATGTTAGTGTAAAAGGTACAGTAGTTACTCTGGATTGTAGCTATAACTTGCAATAATTTGTGCAGTAATAAACCAGGATATTTTCAGAAACCTTAGGAAATAGGCTGTTTTCTCAGCTAATTCAAATTTGACCCCCATATCTACCCCATATATCCACTGTCTATCTACCTGTTTTATCCCTTATCTACCTGTTTTATCCACCAACAAACTGTTATTTGTTCATCTAGGACTCATAAAATCTTGCAAGATTCTGCAGTCTGTGCTTATAAATTTCCAGGTCCAGTATGGAGGATCAGACGTACTGGTGGAAGGCCACCCTTGGAGCAAGAAGGTCTTCAGTGCTTGGTTGCTTCCCTCCCTTCAAATTCCTTTGCAACTTCTTCAAACTCCCTCCTGAAATCATCAGAGGTACCAACGCCTTCATTTAATTAATCTGGAGATTTCAATCCAAGCCAGAGATTAATTTGGGAGGCTTCTAATATTCACCTTTCCTTTGCGGTCAACCTTACCAAACCCCTGAAGCTTATTTTCCTGGCTTGAGACTGGCAAACTTCACCAGCAGCTGTAATTAAATATAAGTCAGTCCCGTTCTCTTCCGCAGCAGGAAGAGACTTCAAAAATATACACTTACCAAGTCAGTCTTTTATTAGCAATCCGCCTTCATGTTTTGCTTAATTTCATTTAATAATTAATGGTGCCTCTAAATTATGCTCCTAATATTCCTTTGGAATCTAATAATCCCTCCCAACTTGACTCATCTGACAGCGATTTGATATTAGCACCTGCAACATTTTCTCCCAAGATGGTTTGAATATTGTGTCTTTAAAATGAGTAGTAGGGCAAAATCCAGAGTAACTATGGGGAGTCCATGCTCTGGTGTAATAACAACTTACTCTGGATTGCAATATGAATTTCCCATATGTTTTCACTAGGTGGTGCAGTAACTACAGGTGCACATAAAGTCTCTTACGTGCTCCTGTAGTTACTCTGGATTTGGGGGGTACTTTAATAAGGGTTGTGACATTGATAAGGTGATGTCAAGGGTTAAACAAGCTGCTACTTGTGGAACATAAAGGCCTCTGCCCGGAATGGCTTCAAAGAGAGGGTGAGGAACTGTGTGCATGACATGTTCAGGATCCCACAAAATTTATTTCTTTCCACTTCCACCAGCTATGCTACTGGCTACAGGCCACTTTATATTGTTACATAATTGTATTGCAATACCACTGCTGGTTAACTGCATCAAAATAGTCAGTTGTAATCCTGATCTATTTGTTTTATTCCCCCACATTTAATTATGAAGCAGGAAGAGTAAACACCCTGTTAGCCAACCTGACAGACACAGCTAAATTGAGATGAAGTGTGAAGACCATTGGGAACAGAAGATGTTCAAAAGGAAAATTAAAAACTTGAGAATTATAGAGTGAGCTGGAAGTGCAATACACAGTGGAAGAAAATGCAAGGTGCTGTTGCTGAAATCATAGCAGCAGCAGAGCAATGAAAACAATAATTCCAATGGAACTTGTGGGCGGGATGTTTTAGATGCTCCAAAGAAAAATGAAAACCCCTTGAAAACTGCTCCCTTTTGCAGATGTTCACACGACATTGTAGACGTTACTTGCATACCATAAATTAATATTTTTTAAAAAAATTGGCAATGCACAATGACCTGCTTTAAATTTTAACAATCGTAACGTATTTGAAGTAGTACTGGAAGTTATTGGTGAGGACATCATTACCAGTTATTTCCAAAATTGGGAGTGCTGGTGTGATACAACAAACACCAGTAAGAGGCATTGGATGGATAGGAGAGCTTTTTCTAGCACCAAAAACATCTTTGGAACTTTCTACCCAGAGATTTTCAATCTTTTTAATCTCACAGCATACTGACAACACACTAAAATTGTCGTGGCACCAATGACAAGGCACACCACGCTGGTGGTTTGGGACTCAAATCTCCACTTGCCCTGCTAATAATCGGGCTCAAATCCCCCAATTGCCCTGGTAATAATGGGACATATTAATTGCCCTACTAATAATGATCTTCCCAAGTCCTGTGACATACCTGCAGCTATCCACAGCACACCAGTGTGCCATGGCATAGTGGCAGGATGACCAGATGCCTGAACCCCAAAAGGAGGACAAGGTCTTGGATTCCTCTCAGCCTGGCCTTTCTGGCAGACAATAGCATATTTGCCTACTCACAAGTAAAGCCACGATAATGGGCGCTCTCACTTTCCCATAAAGCTCAATGCATATTTTGATTTTTAGTTTTTTGGCCATACCTTTTGATAGGAAGGAGATATTTCAAAACCGATTTTTGCTGGATTCTGCTCCTCAGTATGAATCCAGTGATATAGGACATGATGGGGTACTGCATCCCATTGCAAAGTTCCAAAATGAAGCCTAAATGGAGGACAATGAAGCCCTTTTGGAGGACACCTGGACAGGAGGTTAAAAAAGAGGACAAATCCGGAAAAATCCGGTCATTTGGTCACCTTGCATAGTGGTTTAAAATCACTGCTTCTACCACATTGCCTTCCTGGTCTTGCTGCCAATGGACCTTCACTCCAAACATCCAAGTCTCGAAAAGGAATATGTTTCTGGCAAAAAAGAAAAGAAATTCACTGAAATTTAGTTTTCTGGGAATGTAGAAAACATAATACTTAAAAGTGAGCCTTCCCAGACAAGGTGAGAGGAAGGTTCATATGTAACTTTGACATTTGGAGAGTGAAAAATAAGTTTAGTATGCCGAGCACATCTGTGTATTCTGTAGCAAAAAAGACATATGGGAGGAAGCAACAACAAAAATGTCATTGCCTTAGTCATTGAATTAATGTTGCCGTTTCCTGCCTTTTGCTATTAACATTATAACTCAGACAGAGGAAGCATTTCAAGTTTTTGTTGTGGGTTATTGGGACTAGTCAGACCGTTTACATGCTTCTGCTTTAACTCAATTGACAGCCGGAGTGCTTTCTTGAGACATTTGTGTATGCCTCCCCCAATGGAAGAGGACAGCAAATGCCCTTTCAGATTGGGAAGGGAAATGGAAAATGGTGCATTTAATATGATGATGCTCCAGTAATATGCCGCAATCTAATTGATTGCGTCTGGAGACAAATAGGTAGCTGTGGACACAAGGTGACGGGGCGATACTTGAGACACAGCTTGGAAAGCTAAAAATGAAATGTGTAGAATGCTTTGCCTGGTTGGGCACAGAGTATGACAGATAAGAAACAATGTATACCATACTTCATATTGTTCTTTTTCTGTCGTTTGAAATTGTATTTTGACTTGAGAGCTACGCAGAGCTAGTCATCAGGGAGAAAAGATTGTGACTAACAGCCCAAGCCTATCCATGGGTGACATAGCAGGACCAGAAATTGAGGAAGCCAGAGATCTTATGACATGTTGAGCTCCAGTCTGACCAATGGGACTACATGGATCTGCACCAGTAAATTCAACTGTGCAAATCCATGATGTGCCTTGTAGGGGTTTCAAGCCTGGGACAGGAGTAGGATATGGTGGAGACCTCCTCAATTGACTGACCACACTTGGGCTGATCCCAACCCATTCTGTTGTCAGCTGACAAGCCTTTGTTCTGATTTTCTCCCCTACCTTTGCACAACAGCACTGATGTGCTCCACCAATGGTAGCTCAGGATTCAGTACTGGTGAGGTGGTACTGGTCTTCCCTATAACTACTAGGGTGGTATAGTTGTGGTGTGTGTGTGTAGATGTAGATAACCTCAAAATGACAGATGCAGGGGGGCACCTGGATGCAGGTGTCATATAGCTTTCTGAAGCATCTCATGGACTGCTGTGTCATACACAAAGATGGACTTGATGGGCCTTTGATCTGATCCAGTGAAGGCTCTTCTTATCTTCTTATGTGCCCGCAAGTGCTATTTACTCTTTGGGTGCCAAAGTGCTCCATGCCACTCTTACAACACCCAGCACTTGTACAATGGCTTCTCCACCAACACTAGGAATAAATAGGATTGGGCCATTATTGTCTTGTAGATATAAAACAATTATTCATAGCAATGTTATGTATACCATCTCAGTTCCATGAAAGGAACTGTCCTTCATAATCACACCAAATGAAGACCATGGGCTGGATGGGGCTTTTCAAATGGGAAAAGAGTCATGCAATATTCTGCCCTTAAGGTTGTGTTGCTTGCACAAACACACTCACACAAATATGTAGGGTTGCCATCTGTCCTGAAAACAAGACAATCCCAATTTGCGGGGATTGTGTTCACATAATGGCAAATGGGACAGAGGGTCCTGTCCTGATTTTGTGGAAGGGGAATTATGGCAACCCTACACACATGAAATAAGCAACATTCATGCCACTGTCTTTTTGCTACAGTATTATTTACAGTAGTATTTGAAAACAGTGTTATTTTACTTGGTAGTAAGCCCATAGTTAGACTAAGGGCGCAATCCAGAGTAACTATGGGGAATCCTTGCTCTGGTGTAAGAACAATTTACTCTGGATTGTAATATGAATTTCCCATAGGTTTTCACTAGGTGGTGTAGTAACTATGGGTAATGTCTCTTACATGCTCTCGTAGTTACTCTGGATTGTAGGGTTAGAGTGCAATCCTAACCTAGGCCAGCAGAAACGCATCGGTCTTCCCATTCCCTTGGAGACGTAGGGAGGCAAGTTCATGTCTGCGCACTGGCCTTACCCTCCCCCAGGAGTGGTGCAGAAGTGTCTTACACTTTTGGCACTTTTTTGACACCCCGAGCTCGCACAGGACTTATACCGCGGCTTAAGCTGGCCTGAGTAGAGGTTAGAATTGTAGACATAGAGCACAAGCCTAACCATGTCTACTCAAAAGTAAACCCTGTTGTGTTCAATGGGTCTTACTCCCAGGAAAGTGTCTTTAGGATTGCAGCCACAGACTGTAATCCAGTATAGAAACAAATTCCTCAGGTGGTGGGCTTGGCCAAATGGTGTCCTGGGGCATGCCTGGATGTGCCCCCCCCCCACAACCACTGCTTGCCCCGGAGGTGTACTGAGGACCAAGGAGACTTTGCGTAGTTTTTTATTGAAAACCATGACTTTTAAAGGCTCTCCAGAGTCTACAGGAGGCCTTCTGAAGGCCATATGCAGTTTCCCATGCCTTCATAATGTCTCTGGAGGGTGATCATAGGAGAGGCATGGCTGAGGAGACAGTTATGCTCCCCCAGCTTGGCCACCTGGAACATTTGTACCCATGGACCTCCCCTAGGATCACCACTGGGCACCTCTACACAAAATAGCAACGTTAGCCTGAAGAACTTAAGAACAGTGAATGTAAATCAGCCTTGATTGATAGAATCTGAAAGACAAGAGAGACAGAAACGGATTTACGCTCTGCTATAACCAACACCTAAGGCTTTCTTTTTGCATGGTAATTGAAAAGGTGCAATTTGTACATTTTTGCAGTTGCTTTCTTTTGTTAATTAGCAGCGTGTCCCGTAATTAGATAACAATTGCTCCGATTCAGTTTGTGTTGGAAAACACCTTGCACAATTGGTAAAACTTTTGCATCCTATTTAGACACATCAGGGAATGGCAAAGTTACAGCTTTTATTGTTCTGGCTTCAGGCACTGAAAGAACAAGCAAGACTGACAGTTTCAAACTTCACACCACTGATACTTAGCACTGTTTCACACATGCAAGCGCACTGCTTGATAACGCATCACTCAATGACTTGACTTGGTCGCTGAATCAGCTCATTATACTGGTTGAAAAGGCAGGTTAGAAACTATCTGAAATGGAGACTCACATGTGACTGTACTGGGTGACCATACGTCCACTTTTTCCAGGATATGTCCTCTTTTTTATCCTTGTTCCTGGAAAAAAAAAATCTTCATTATTCTCCTTTTCCTTTTGAGGAGGCAGCATGTAGCCTTCTTGTAAGTCATAAATTAGATGTAATAGTTTAAACTATTAACTAAAGTTAATCATAATATGCAATAGAGAACACAATCCTAACACAATCTACTCAGAAGTAAGCCCCATTGTGTTCAATGGGTCTTACTCCCAAGAAAGTGTTTTTAGGATTGCATCCATAGTGTTTAAATTAACCACATAAAAGCAATGTATATGAGTGTTTTAGCTTTTATTTTGTCGGGGTCTATATTTTTCTTGGATTTCCTACATTCTCAGGGGGCTTTGTCCTCTATTTAGTTTATGATATATGGTCACTCTGAACTGACAGCAAAATCCTATTGATTGCTAGCTATTGAATGCCAATGCAAGCTATAGAATGCTTATGCCATTCTATAAATAGAATGCATATATATAGAATAACTTTTTTATTTGTTGCCATTTTGAATGCTCTGCCCATGCATGCTCTGACAACAATAGGGGGAAATCTGGACAGAGGCACAATTTCAGTGCTTGCCATTTTCTCTAGATACACCACTGGACCTGTGGGTATTTAATGTCAGATTGCACAGATGACTCTTCACCCTTCGCTCAGACATCCCTGGATTCTTGTGGTTTGAGTTCAGGGCTCTAATCTGAAACAGAGCTTCCTCCACTTTCTTCTGGCAGTTTAACTAATATCATCACGGGCTTCTCAAAAGCGAAGACGTGGTTTGTAATGTGTTGACCTTATCTTCTGAGCAGTCTAAACACCATAGGGTCTGTACGCTTTTGATCAGCATGAAAAAAGTCACACGTCATGACAACCTTTGGAGAATTGCACAGATCAGGGAAGAAAAATAAAAGGCCAGTATGTTGACAACCGTGCTGAAGTACACCCCAATATTGATCTGGTAAGAATGCACTTCATGGTTTGATCTTACAGCAGCATTGATGTGTTTGAACCCATCTGGCACCCTCATGCTGAAGATGTCAGGCCTGAGCTCAAGGAGCAGAAATACAGCACTAGTGATATATATAATAGAATAGAATACGGGTTTAATAGAAAACCTGAACCTGTTCTTGAGTTGTTAAGCTGGTTGTAGAATATAGTACTAATGACCTTATTAAAAGGTTCTCTTCTAAAGCCACTGTTGCAACAGTCTCTTAAAGCAGGTATGGACAATAAATTTTCCACAACTAAATATTGACTGAAGAGCGTTCTCTAATAGTGTCAGGTGTTGTGACCTGAACTTTCAGGATCTGATTCGACAGTCATTCAAGCTGATTAACTTTTGCTCTTTGGTTTGAAGCGAGTAAACGAGCAATGCTAAATAGTGAAAACAATGGGATGCTTGAAATCCTATCAACATTTTCCAACAACAAGTTTGGAAGCGGCATCATAGATAGACAAAACGAAGTAGCAGCGACTCAGTCAAAGAAACATGGTGAAAGGAAACCTTACTCTTCTCCCCAGGAAAGCCCCAGAACAACAAATCAACTTGAATCTATGTAAACCCCATCTGGCTGGCACAAATTTGTGTGTGAACCCATGTTGATGGATTGGGTAGGATTCACTGCTATCTGCTGTTTCACGTATCTGTGGAAGTAGCAGGAAGCTATCCCCCACTGATACTGAGAGACACCTGTATCTTGATGTTATACCTATTGCATGTCAAGATTCCTTGCACTTTCTTTTCCATGGACCAAATTTTTGCCTTCCATGTCCCAGAAGAGGTATAATGTCACAGCTCCTTTCAAAAAGTAGCAGCAGTATCTGTGGTTGCCTGGGAAGAGGCAATCGGAAGAAACAGTGTGTGCTTTTTATAGCCACCTCCCGCGCACTATTTGCAAATGACATTATGATGAGAAATCTGATCAACTCCTTGCCCCTCTAGTTTGCACTTCAGATCTATCTAGTTTTTCAGCCTTGTTTAGCATCTTCTTGTTGGATTTTTTTGCTCTGCTTAAGGGTTTTTATTTAAATATTTTAAAAGGCATGCATCAAAGACAAAATGCCCAAACAGTGTTAATCCAAAAAAAAATTAACAAGTGCTCACAGTCTAATGCAGTGATTTTCAACCTTTTTCATTTCATGTCACACCATCAGTTGTTTTTGTCATTGACAAAGCACACCATGCTGTTCAAATCCCCATGTTTTCCTATTAATAAATGTCCCTCCCCAAATTCCCGCTGCATACCTGACGATTATCTGCAACACACCAGTGTGCCATGGCACACTAGTTGAAAATCATTGTTCTAATGTATATTTTTTATACTTTAATCAACATACAAGTTTTGGTGAATATTTTCTTCCAATTTAGCCCTATTTTACTGCTTAATAGGAGAGCAGCTTCAAAAAAAGGAAAAAGTGTGCCATCTTATAAATTCCTAAAACATGGTAGTTTATTTATTAAGACCGTCTGCCACATATTTTGGATGAACAGTTGAGAAATATAAAGCAAGCTGTTCTTCAAACAGTTTGCCAACAATGTTATTATTCAATCACCAGTTTCTAAAAAAAAGTGCTATGGACATTTGCAATTTTGCATGATGAAGCCACCTCCTTTTCTAGCATGTGAAATATTACTTTGCTGTGAATTTTTTATCTTTAAAAATGGTCAAAAATGGTTATATGATACAATTGGTGGTTGTTGGAATAAAACACAGTTTGCAAAAACTGAGCTGCTAGATTAAAACATGAGCACACTATGATACAGTTCTTAGCGGTGTTACTTAACAAGAGCAGGATGATCAGATGTCACACCCTCAAAAGAGAATAAGGTTCCCCACAAAATGTAGCACACACAAGAAAATATCTTGGTTGTTCTACATTTTGGGAAAGATAAGGAATCATTCGGATAATGCAAACCCTGGTTATGTTCTCTGTGTGGCAGAAAATTCATTCAGTGGCAATTCATCCTGAATGCCATGTGCCATAGAGCAAGGGTTCAGGGGGTAAACCTAAATGTGCTTTTCCCCTGAACTTAAAATGCTTCTCGACTGGAGCTTACTGAATGCACCTTTGCACCGGGGTAAGCCTCTCCCGTAGAATGCAGTTCTGAATTTGTCATAAAACCAACTCTTTATGAATTATTCACTTGACTCATTTAATAATCTGCTGCCTTAAGCGACAGAGAAAGTACATCAAACTATTTTCCCCCAAATACATTCTAAGATTCAAATGATGCATGTCTGGAAACGGGAGGCCAATATTTTTGATACAAGCATGAAAAGTTTTTCGGCAGAGTTTACTTCATTTTTCAGGGAGTTAGGGTGCAATCCCAACCTCAGTGAGCACAAGTCATCGGTCCACCTGCTCCCAGTTGACTTATGGAACTTTGCTGACACCCAGTACCAACACTGGGTGGCATAAGATTGGGCCTTAAGTCTACATTGGTGTTACTTCAGTGTAAAAATTTCAAAAGATTTTCAACAACATTAAATAGCTGTTTGTTTTTTTAATGCAAAATAGAACCACCACCACGAAAAAAAATCCCTAACCCCCAAATCCAGAGTAACTACGGGAGCACGTGATAGATATTATGTGCACCCATAGTTACTGCACTTTCTATTGAAAACCTATGGGAAATTCATACTTCAATCCAGAGTAAATTGTTTACACCAGAGCAAGGACTCCCTGTAGTTACTCTGGATTTTGCCCTAAGGCTGTGATCCTAACCTCTAGTAAGGCCAGCCTAAACCTCAGCATAAGTTCTGTGCTGAGTGGGGGTGTCACAAAAGTGCCGTTAAGTTACTTCTGCACCACTCCTGGGGAGGACCGTTAGGCCAGTGCACAGACATGCACTTGTCTCAATTCATCACCATGTAAATGAGAAGACCTATAAATTGTGCCAGCCTAGGTTAGGATTGTGCCCTTACAGAAAAGTCAGTAAAAGGTTTTATGGACAACTGGAAACAATTCATGGATTTTCCAAATGAAAAAAGGATTATGAATCAAATGAATTATGGATTGGATGAGTAAATAATTTTTATATAATTTTTAACTTTTTTCTCCTTTTGTTGAAATTGTTAAATAAGTTTGTCAGTTGTTTTGGATAGGTTTTTAGGTTGTGAAAATTGGTTTGAGATTGAAGAAAGGTGGATTTAGAGGTCTGCACTTGCCCTATAATTTTTTCAATTC
Organism: Cryptoblepharus egeriae; assembly: GCA_030015325.1. NCBI lineage: Eukaryota > Metazoa > Chordata > Lepidosauria > Squamata > Scincidae > Cryptoblepharus > Cryptoblepharus egeriae. The sequence goes on along the minus strand of JAREYC010000008.1, from coordinate 66,187,811 downwards.
TATTTTTATTGTGTATGTTTTACTTTATTTTCTGTTCTTCTTTTTTCTTTCTTTTTAATACCTTTGCTTTTTTGAAAAAAAAATTTTTTAAAGGAGCCACTACAGATCTGAGTAGGCTTATTAAGGCCAGTGGAATTTTACATGGGATAAAGGAAGCATGTTCTCTTATCCCAAATGAGTCCTCTGGTGGCTGCTCTGGCCCCATGGTATGTATACAGCAGTGACCATTTTGATGCTTCTGTACTGCATAGTGCCAGGACAGATTAGGTATGGACTACACAACTAAAAATGCACATACTAAGTACAGGAAGTGTTAAATATCATAGTAAATTGATTTTAGTTAATGAGGTAGTGCAGCTGGAAAACACAAGCAGTTGACCTGCAAAAATAATTGAATCTGCAGCAGTTTCCCTTCTCTACCCAACTGCTTAACCTTTGATCTCTGTCTGAGAATCCCATTTCTCCAGAAATACTCAGCTGTAGTAACTATTAAGCATCTTCAATGCTAAAATGTCAAATGAAGTACTGTTGCTTTCTGTGAGAACATTTGGAAAAAATGGAAATAATAAAAATAAAAAGATTTAAGGACTGGCAGCACTAATTTTGTTGTGGAACAGTGGAAAGCTTTACAGCCAATTTGCTGTGTGTTGGTCCAGTATTCTGCTCAGAGTGTGATCATAGTTGGACTTGGGGAGGTCCTGGGATTTGGGGTCCATATTAGCAATAAGTCCCTGATCTCAGATATTGAAGAGAATAATCTGAGAATAATCTCAGATTATTCAGATATCTGAATCATGGTACAAAAGATTGAAAATCACTAGCCTACCCTATAAAGCCACTGGGACAATTGCTGTTATAAATTGTGGAAAGTGTTATGGGTATGATCATAAAGGACTTCAGACTAACTTTGACACTTCTGTCCATTGGTGGGATTCACATAAATTAACAACAGGTTCTGTGTCCCATTAGTAACCGGTTTTCAGAAACAGGCGCTCATTAGCAAAGGGTTCTATAGAACCTGTGAGAACCCCCTGAAGCCCACCATTGGAGTAAGGTCTTTGCTTGTTTAATAATGGTCTATGGATGAGGGAAAGGATTTGGATCCAGTGCAGATGGATGATTCTTGTGGTCGCTGCTGGTGCCCAGGAGTGCCACTAGAGAAGCCACTTGTATCCTGTGCATAGCCAGAGGAACAGACTTGGAGAGAGACATTTATAAACTTGTTGACTCTCTTTCTTGATCCACTTCCATTGCTCATTGAGCCCACTGATAGCTAGTGTGCAATTTGTTGCTAGTGAGAATACGGTGGGTGCAGCTCCACAGAATGGCAGAGCCACAGAAGGATTGCTATGATGGTGTCTGCAGACCTTGAGCTTCATCAGAGTCCCCTATGGATCCAGTTGTATGGGACCAAGAATGATCTTCCTCTCCACTGAGTTGCTTAAAATGCTGACAACACAAGGATAAACCAGGGTCAAAAATACCAGTTTCCCAAATCAAAATGACCAAAACAGCAGCTTCCAAGTCACTGAGAACCTGAATAAGTGTGAAAACCTGAAGAAGGGCAATAGTTTGCCTGGACACCCCAAAAGTGCATCAGACAAGGCATTGTGGGGTTATGCACACAAATATGATTGAAGGCTGTGCAACTTTGAACTCCAGTGAGTTCAGACTCCTAAGCTGGAGGAGAAAGCAACTTTTGTCCAACCCAATTTTTCCTTCCAGGGGTGATTGGTGACATTTTTTATTATCACCTTTAATCATCAGAGACTATATGTCCCAATTTCAAGCAGAGCCAATCATGTCAGACCTGCCTCCTTATGTCCCTATTCTATGCATTCTATTCTAATGGATTCTAAAATATTTGTGAGACGTTAGAGATTGAGGCAGTGCAGGAGGAAGCCCCAAAGCACACTCTGGTCTGTTCCAACATCGTTTAAGGGCAGCCATTTTGAGGCTTGCTCCTGAGGAAAATACTGCCTGGCTCCTCCAGAACCCCAATCCCTTTTGAACACCCCCAACTACTCTCTTCACTAGAGGACCAAGAAGGGGCACTGATGGCAGGAATCCTCTCATCTGAGGGACCTTCTTTCTCCCCCCCACAGACACCTGAGGTGATTTCAGTTGCTCTACAAGGGACCAAGAGGGGCATTGTTGGGAGGAATCCCCTCATCTGAGGGACCTTCTTTCTCCCCCCCCCCCCCACAGACACCTGAGGTGATTTCAGTTGCTCTACAAGGGACCAAGAGGGGCATTGTTGGGAGGAATCCCCTCATCTGAGGGACCTTCTTTCTCCCCCCCACAGACACCTGAGGTGATTTCAGTTGCTCTACAAGGGACCAAGAGGGGCATTGTTGGGAGGAATCCCCTCATCTGAGGGACCTTCTTTCTCCCCCCCACAGACACCTGAGGTGATTTCAGTTGCTCTACAAGGGACCAAGAGGGGCATTTTTGGGAGGAATCCCCTCATCTGAGGGACCTTCTTTCTCCCCCCCACAGACACCTGAGGTGATTTCAGTTGCTCTACAAGGGACCAAGAGGGGCATTGTTGGGAGGAATCCCCTCATCTGAGGGACCTTCTTTCTCCCCCCCACAGACACCTGAGGTGATTTCAGTTGCTCTACAAGGGACCAAGAGGGGCATTGTTGGGAGGAATCCCCTCATCTGAGGGACCTTCTTTCTCCCCCCCACAGACACCTGAGGTGATTTCAGTTGCTCTATAAGGGACCAAGAGGGGCATTGTTGGGAGGAATCCCCTCATCTGAGGGACCTTCTTTCTCCCCCCCACAGACACCTGAGGTGATTTCAGTTGCTCCCCAAGGGACCAAGAGGGGCATTGTTGGGAGGAATCCCCTCATCTGAGGGACCTTCTTTCTCCCCCCCACAGACACCTGAGGTGATTTGAGTTGCTCCCCAAGGGACCAAGAGGGGCATTGTTGGGAGGAATCCCCTCATCTGAGGGACCTTCTTTCTCCCCCCACAGAAACATGAGGTGATTTCAGTTGCTCTACAAGGGACCAAGAGGGGCATTGTTGGGAGGAATCCCCTCATCTGAGGGACCTTCTTTCTCCCCCCACAGACACATGAGGTGATCTGAGTTGCTCTACAAGGGGACCAAGAGGGGCATTGTTGGGAGGAATCCTCTCATCTGAGGGACCTTCTTTCTCCCCCCACAGACACCTGAGGTGATTTGAGTTGCTCCCCAAGGGACAAAGAGGGGCACTGGTGGCAGGAATCCTCTCATCTGAGGGACCTTGTTTCTCCCCCCCACAGACACCTGAGGTGATTTGAGTTACTCCCCAAGGGACCAAGAGGGGCATTGTTGGGAGGAATCCCCTCATCTGAGGGACCTTCTTTCTCCCCCCACAGAAACATGAGGTGATTTCAGTTGCTCCCCAAGGGACAAAGAGGGGCACTGGTGGCAGGAATCCTCTCATCTGAGGGACCTTCTTTCTCCCCCCACAGACACATGAGGTGATTTGAGTTGCTCTACAAGGGGACCAAGAGGGGCATTGTTGGGAGGAATCCTCTCATCTGAGGGACCTTCTTTCTCCCCCCACAGACACCTGAGGTGATTTGAGTTGCTCCCCAAGGGACAAAGAGGGGCACTGGTGGCAGGAATCCCCTCATCTGTGGGACATTATTTCAACCCCCCTAGCAACCTGAGGTGATATGTGTTGCTCTCTAAGGGACCAAAAAGCAGCATTGGGGGCAAGAATCCCCACATCTGAGGGATGTTCTTCCTGCCCTCTCCAGGGCATGGAAGCTGGCTCGGGGTAATACAGTCGGGCTCTGACTGGGTACCATTGTTGCTGCTTCTGGGAGAAGGGTGTGGGGTGGAATTCCATCTGCCCCCATTACCAGCTCCTGTGCCCTCTGGTTCTTGGTAAGCCCTGCTCCCTGCAGCCAGGTTCTTGGTGGTGGGGGCCCTGGTCCCCACTCTTCCATTTGTCCTTTCCTCCCTCATGCACTCAAGCCACATATCCACGTGGGTAAAGCCATGGAAAAACTGTATTAGAATTGCTTTAAGTGTCCACTAGGCAGGTGTAGTGACAACAGGCCTAGAAAATGCTTTCAGTATTTGGAGATTTGTATTTTGTTTTCTGCAAAATGAAAAGGGCAGAAAGCGGTGTTACCTGTTTTTAATTCATAATTTCAGATATGTAAGAGAGTCCATTGATTGATTGATTGATTGATTGATTGATTGATTGACTGACTGCACATTTGGGAGTGTTTTGTGTTTACGGAGAATTTTCCCTTGTTCTGTGTCCCTTTCCAGCCATGTCTGAATCTGGCCTCTGACTGGCTCAAGACTTGAAGGTTTCCTGCAAACTCACCTTCCTTTCCCTTCCACTGTTGCCCCCCCAGGAAAGCAGCAGGAGAGACAGGAGGGCCTGAGTCAAGACCACAGCCGTGCGCAGAGAGGGCTTTGTGCAAAGGCGCATCCAAAAGGAGGCTCCACACAGCGTTCCCTTCTTCGCTCGGGGCTCTGGGAGCTGATCTGGGTCTGCCTCCAGCTGCCGACCAGAGCTCCAGGCTCCCTCCTTCCCCAGTCAGTCCCATTATCAGCTGCAGCTGAGGCTGAGTTGGCCCCATAAGTGACGCCTGCCTGGCCTGTGGGGTGAGAAAACAGACTGGGGAGGGAAGGTCTGGAGGGAGGAAGGGGAATGAATTGCACTGTCCAGATTTTCCTGACTTGCTACTGAAAGGGGTCTGCTTCTGGCCTGCTTCACTTAACCCTCTTAACTGAGTCCCTTCCAGCAATACTGGATGTTTTGATTTCAGTACTGATAAAAAAACAACAACCTCAACCTAAGTGCAAAGGGGCTGCTGGGCCTGGGATGACATTTCATGATGTGACCCTGCAAAGGGAGGAGGAAAGCCTGCTAGGGGGCTGGAGCCAGGAGGGAATGGGAAGGTCTGAGCCCAGAGAGAGAGGGAAGGCCTGGGAGATGCTGTGCCAAGAAGGCCCAGGCAGGCACGGAAAGGGCCGGTTCTTGATCCTGCAGAGAGAGACGGAACCAGAGCTGTGGCTCTGCGATTCTTGCAGAGGCTTCACCAGGGAAACCCAGGAAAAGAAGGACCTGCCAGAGTCTCTTTCTGCACCTTCAAAGCCAAGGCCTGATTGAGGCCACTTTGGGACGGTTTGATGCTCCAAGGTATGTCGAGGACCCCCCCAGACTTCTCAGATCTATTAAACTGTTTGCAACTCCCCCGCCCCCCGAAAATAAATCCTTGAATCAAATAGTATGTGTGTGGTATATATCTTTTTACAATGGTTCATTTTTAATAGATTATAATTATAATCACTTTCAAAAAGTAGCAAATGGTGGTCCAGGAGAGTAGAGCTCCTTTTGCAATGCTCTTCCCAGCCAAGATGTCCTCTACATTCACAGATACCCAGCTTGTAAGCACCAGGAATAAAGAGCCATGGGGTACGACTTGTCCAAATATACTGTGCCCATCTCCTCTGCAACATCCCCCAAATGAAGGGACAGGAATGCAACATTGCATGTACATGAAGCAAGTGTGCAAAGGTGAAAAACCTCATGCAGTCTCCTTTCTTTACCTGACAGAGAGTAGAGAAAGAGGATCAAAGGAATCCAAACTCTGTGCATGGATAGACATGTCTCATCCAGACCAGGTAAAGGTGCTCATCCAGATGCTCATTCAGACCAGTTAAAGGATATTTGACAAGGACACCAGGGGCTTACCAGTGGTGTAGGTAAGGAGATCCAGTGGGTAGCAGTTTCACTGGACAACAAGCTTTAGGGGTGCAACAATCTGAGTGGTTAAAAATGTGAAAACCTCTTATCTATATATATAAAAGAAAAAAGTCACTCACTGACTGACTCACTGACTCATCACCGCCCTGCCAGAACCGGTAGGCCTAGAAGCGTGAAATTTGGGGTGGGGATTCCTTCCGTGATGGAGGGGTGCACAAAGAACCGGAAGTTGTGCTTGGGGAGAAGTTGCGCATGGAGGGAAGTTGCACATGGGGAAAGTTGCGCATGAGGGGAAGTTGCGCATGGGGGAAGTTGCACATGGGGGAAGTTGCGCATGGGGAAGTTGTGCATGGGGGGTTGATGCGCATGGGTTAAGTTGCGCATGGGGTGTTGATGTGCATGGGGGAAGTTGCGCATGGGGTGTTGATGCACATGGGGGATTTGATGCATATGGGGGGATAGCATACAGGGGAATTTTACCCCTGCAAAGTGGGTACGCCTTTTGCTAGTATATAAATAATAATAATAATAATATCATGTCATATATCACTGGAAAAGTACTCTAATGCAGAATGCAATAAAACAAATAGTATTGAAATATCTATATTCTATCAAAAGATATGGGCAACCAAATATTGCCTATGGAACAAAAAGTGGATTTCTTTAAATCAAAACTGACCTATGAGACTCACTGCTCTCAGAGCCAATTAGATGTAATCATTATACTGTACATAACTAATAATACAAAACTGAAATGATAAGGAGTGGCTCCCATTTCCCTATAGCATAAAACAATTAACCACTGCTAGACGGGTAGAAAAGCACTTTCTTGTATCCAAAAATCCGTCCTTCTCTAATGTCCCTTGAAAAAGCCCAATTAATCTATCTCTTCCCCCTGCATTCCCTCCATCTCAGCTCTGCTGAATTCTTTTCTGAATCTCCTTCAAACAGCTTTTGTTCAGACTCCGTTGTGTGTGGATGTTGGGGGTTGGAGTCCCCCTGTGTTGTTGAAGGGTGGTGTTGCCAACCTCTTTCTCAGAGGAAGGAAGAATGCAGATCTTTCTCCTTTTCCCTTGGCCTGTGGGCATGACCTTGACTCACTTGCTCAGAGGGCCTTTCTCTTTTTTCCTTTAGATCCCCATTTCATTTGTGGAGATAGCCCTGCATTTCAGTAGAGAAGAGTATGCGCTGCTGAGTCCAATCACCTTCACTCAGAGTGGGAATCTTAAAATTCACCAGAGAACCCACACAGGGGAGAAACCCTATAAGTGCCAGGAGTGTGAAAAATCCTTCAGTGAGAATGGGAAGCTTAAGATCCACCAGAGCACCCACACAGGGGAGAAACCCTATAAGTGCCAGGAGTGTGGAATCACCTTCACTCAGAGTGGGAATCTTAAAATTCACCAGAGAACCCACACAGGGGAGAAACCCTATAAGTGCCAGGAGTGTGAAAAATCCTTCAGTGAGAATGGGAAGCTTAAGCTCCACCAGAGCACCCACACAGGGGAGAAACCCTATAAGTGCCAGGAGTGTGGAATCATCTTCACTCAGAGTGGGAATCTTAAAATTCACCAGAGAACCCACACAGGGGAGAAACCCTATAAGTGCCAGGAGTGTGAAAAATCCTTCAGTGAGAATGGGAAGCTTAAGATCCGCTAGGGAACCCACACAGGGGAGAAACCCTATAAGTGCCAGGAGTGTGGAATAACCTTCACTCAGTGTGGGAATCTTAAAATTCACCAGAGAACCCACACGGGAGAAACCCTATATGTGCCAGGAGTGTGGAATAACCTTCACTCAGAGTGGGAATCTTAAGATCCACCAGAGAACGCACACAGGGGAGACACCCTGCAAGTGCCAGGAGTGTGGAATCACCTTCACTCAGAGTGGGCATCTTAAGATCCACCAGGGAACCCACACAGGGGAGAAACCCTATAAGTGCCAGGAGTGTGGAAAATCCTTCAGTGAGAATGGGAAGCTTAAGATCCACCAGAGAATCCACACAGGGGAGAAACCCTATAAGTGCCAAGAGTGTGGAAAAACTTTCACTGAGTGTGGGAGTCTTAAGAGCCACCAGAAAACCCACACAGGGGAGAAACCCTATATGTGCCAGGAGTGTGGAAAATCCTTCACTGTGAATGGGAAGCTTAAGAACCACCAGAGAACCCATACAGGGGAGAAATCCTATAAGTGCCAGTAGTGTGGAATAACCTTCACTCAGAGTGGGAATCTTAAGAGCCACCAGAGAACCCACACAGGGGAGAAACCGTATAAGTGCCAGGAGTGTGGAATTCATTGTTCATTTGTATTGCCAGCCTTATACACCACTAGAAAACCCACAAGGGAGAAACCCTATAAGTGTTGGCAGTATGGAAAGTCAGAGTGTTGTTCTTACTAGCCATCAGACAATCCACTCATGAGTGAAACCTTTTACAGATGATTCCTGTTAATGTTGGTTTTGTGGTTTTTATGGATTTTTGAAAAATGCCTGTTATCTTTTCACTGTTTGTGTGGAGATGAAGTTCTTTCTTTATTCCTTTAAAAATAACTAATCGTGAAGTTAATTAATTCTTAACTAAACATGAAGAACTGATTGATCGGGTCAATGTAGCGGGAACTTTAGGGGAAAGCTATCATGAGATGCTGGAATTTAGAATATTGTGGGAAATAGAGTGCACAGTGAAACCCTTATATTGGATTTCAGGAAGGCTGATTTCATCAGGTTTAGAGGAGTCATATGCGTGATCCCATGGGTTGATGAACTAACAGGAAAAAGGGCCCAAGATGGGTGGGAGCTCCTTAAGAGGCAGCTTCTGCAAGCACAGTCAGAAACAATTCCCATGAAAAAGAAAGGGAGAAAAATCCTGAAAAACCAGGTTGGCTCCTCAAGCAACTTGGGGGTCAGCTGAAGTTAAAGAAAGAGAAGTATAGGGAGTGGAAGACTGGAAAGATCACCACGGAAGAGTACAGGCAGGTAGCCCGGTCCTGTAGGGAGAGGGTCAAGAATGTTAAAGCTCAGTCTGAGCTGAGGCTGGCCAGGGGAGTCAAGGATAACAAAAAGAGCTTCTTTAGATATGCCCAAAGGAACAGGAGGAGAGATGAGGGGGTGGGGCTGCTCCTGGACAAAGATGGTCAACAGGTGTCTGGAAACCAGCAGAAGGCAGAGCTGCTCAACTCCTACTTTGCGTCCGTCTATTCTCAGAAGGAGGGCTGTGCAAATGGGGGTGCGGGATCATTGGCTGATGCAGGGGTATGCTTGCATCCCCAAAGAGATAATGAAAACATGGATAGTGCAAAACAGCAGATTAAGACTGATAGAGAACTGGTTTGAAACCACTTAACTGGCCTAAATGAATTCAAGTCATTTGGACCAGATGAGCTGCATCCTCGAGTTCTGAAGGAACTCACAGATGTCCTTGCAGAGCCTCTGTCGATCATCTTTGAGAAATCCTTGAGGAGTGGAGAAGTGCCTGGACTGGAAGAGGGCAAATGTAGTCCCAATCTTTAAGAAGGGGAAAAAAGAAGACCCAGGAAATTATCAACCAGTCTGTTTGACTTCAATCCTGGGCGAGATATTATAACAAATCATAAAACACACAATTTGTGCACATCTAGACAAGTACTCGGTGATCAAAACAACCCAGCATGGATTTACCAAGAATAAATCTTGCCATACAAATCTGATCTCCTTTTTTGATCGGGTTACGAGCTTACTGGACATGGCAATGCTGTGGATGTCATTTAACCTGACTTCAGCAAAACATTTGATAAGGTCCCACATGACATTTTAATTGGGAAGTTGGAAAAATATGGGCTAGACGAGGCAATCGTCAGGTGGATCTGCAATTGGCTTGATGGCCGTACTAAAAGGGTTTTAGTAAATGGTTCTGTGTCAACCTGGAGGTCAGTTTCAAGTGGGGTGCCCCAGGGCTCTGTCTTGGGCCCAGTCCTCTTTAACAGTTTCATCAATGACTTGGAGGAAGGGATACGGGTGAGCCTGATCAAATTTGCGGATGACACCAAGCTGGGAGGAGTAGCAAACACAACAGAAGACAGGAAAAACCTCCAGGAGGATCTGGATAAACTAGAATCCTGGGCTGTAACAAATAGAATGAATTTCAAAAGGGAGAAGTGCAAGGTTCTGCACTTAGGCAATAAAAACCATTAATACAGGTATAAAATGAGAGATACTTGGCTTAGCAGCACAACATGTGAACTGGATCTTGGAGTTGCCATGGATCACAAGCTGAACATGATCAGCAGTGTGATGTGTCTGCAAAGAAGGCAAATGCCATTTTAGGCTGCATTAAGAGGACTGTAGCTTCCAAGTCACGAGAAGTTATAGTTTCTCTATTCTGCATTGTTCTGGACACCTCACTTGAAGAAAGATGCAGCCAAACTGGAGCAAGTCCAGATTGTACCAACCCTATTCATGTCCTCAGAAAGCACAACTGGAGACACTGACCCCAAAGCACTAAAGGGATGCAGGGAGTGGCTGCCCCACTTCCTGGTCAGTTTCGAATCAGTAGAGTAGGGCAGTGGTGGGATTCAACTAAATTAGCAACAGGTTCTATGTCCTAATAACCTAATTTAACAACAAGTTCTATGTTCCATTAGTAACCGGTTCTCAGAACCAGGCATTAGAAAGGGTTCTATAGAACCTTTGAGAACCCCCTGAAGCCCACCAATGCTTCTGTCACATATTTGCTAATGAATTACACATTGACCACTGTTTTTCTTTGCAAAATTCCTTCGCTCTGCATACCGGAATAGAAAATGTAATTACATTTAAAAGAAGGTCCAGTTTCTTAATGAAGATATATGGGAAATCAGTTCTCTTCCCCCCCCCCCCCCCCGCCCCCAAATATTTCAAATCCCTTCCCAGGTCCTTGTCTTTTCAGTTGTCAATCCTCCAACTGTTTCTTGACCTCATAGACTTCAACATCAACAAAATGAGATCTGTAGCTTACTAAAGCTAAAATGAAAAGGCTGCTGTCTCTTTCATCCAGTTACTATTTTTCTTTTTGTACTCTTCCTTTGTTCATTCTTGAAGTCTGAACATTTCAGAACTTTGCTGGGTTAAATCAAATAAGATGCATGAGAGATCAATGTGCAAGATCTGTTCATGTACGAAAACCAAACAAATGTTATCTTCTCACATAAATGATAAATAGTAGCAACTATCACATGTATCAGTGCTGGAAATGTGAACCTCCACTAGGCATGATGGTCAAACTCTCCCATCACAAGCTACTTCTAGCCCATTCCCCAACCTAAAGCTGCCCTTGATTTTCCTCCTAACCAACCTATTGCCACCTTATGTGCTCTTGTGGATGATCTATGGCTCACTTCTGGCAACAACGAGATCCTGGCTGCCATACCATTGCTAGTAAGCATGGGAATGGTGGCAAACCTGTGACAACAATAGATTGTTGTTTCAACATTCATCAGCAGATTTCAACATTCATCTCTGTATCACTAACATAGATTTTGGGTCACAAGGCTGCAACCCTATATACCAGGAATAAGGCTGCAATCCTGAAGTTCACTTGGGCTAGCCTATCTTTCACTGGGTTGTCCCAACTCCAAGGTAGGCCAGCCCAGTTACACCAGAAAGGTTTGAGCCAGTGTAAGTCAACATAGACTGTTCCAAGACAGATGGACTTGGGCTGGCCTAGCTGTGCCAGCCTAGGCAGTTCAGGAGAGGCATATTGAGGGCATGTTGAGCATGGCCAAGAGCAGTGCAGTTAGGCTATATCCAGAGCCTGTTTCCAGAGCAAAAAACATGTACACCTACATCGAGATCTCAACTCGCTACTTTCTCTGAGGTAACTCTGACTCGTACTGAGATATCTCAGATTCTGAGGTAAAATTACCGCAGAAACAAGAGACTTCTGTAAAGATTTCAGCTACAGCGAGATCTCAACTCACTACCTTCTCTGAGGTAACTGATTCACAATGAGATAACTCAGATTCTGAGGTAAAATTACCTCAGGAACTAAAGACTTCCGGCTAAAGCAAGATCTCAAATCTCTACCTTCTCTGAGGTAACTGACTCGGACTCAGATTCTGAGGTAAAATTACCACAGGAACTAGAGACTTCTGTTAACCAATCAGAATGTCTTTTCTGCACATGCTTGGTTGGTATCACAGGGTCCCACCTGCATGATGAGTACCTGAAAGTGAAGATAGTATATTTTTGCAATAACTTTTAGGGCAGCCTATAAGTTCTGAAAGCAAAGTAAATTAAAAGGGATGTTGTCAGGGTTTTGCCATGTCAGACCCTTGCCCATCAGAAGATGTACTTGGTCAAGTCCTCTCCTCAACCTTTAGTACTGGAGGCAATGGTAGACTCTGATGCATCATCAGAAGTGGATGTGGTTCCATGGAAGCGCAGGCAGGTCTTGTCCCAGAGGACTAGTGTTGGTATTGCAGGAAAAGAAAGAAACAAATAAACATATTTGCATTATCCTGTTCTTTTTCAAGACTTTTAAGGCTGAGATTTCTAGCCATTCATAGCTTTACATCTTGATTTGATTGCTCTGTTAAACCCATAAAAAGTCCCTAGCTGGTGCTGTTCTTCCCCTATTCAACCCTTTGTTTCTTCTTCCTCTCTCTTGCTCCACCATAGTTGCATCTTTAACACTTCTTCCTGCAAAAAAGAATCTTTAACACTTCTTCCTGCAAAAAAGAAAAAGAAATCTACATGTCTCCATAATCGTTGCCACGTAGAATAAATGTCAGTTGCGGCTATTGTTCTTCCTTTCTTTATAAAATTCTTTTTAAAAAATATTTTCATTGCTGCCAGTTTTGTTTGAGTTTCCTCACACCCTTTTCCAGAGGACCAAAAATAAACAAGCCGAGGAATATTTCCATCCACAAAGGAGCCTTTGAAAACAAGATGCTCTCTCAAAACGTTCTATCTGCAACACTTACAATAAATTGCTGATGCTGATAATCTTCCCCTTTATATTTTGCTGAAAGGGAATAATAGATGGCGCAGTTTACCGTTGCCTTGCATCTTGTGCAAGGGGGCTTTGTTAGATTTCATCAGCTTTTTAGCTCTAGTTACCAACACATGTATACTCATAAAATATTCATTTGGAGAAACCACATTGGGGAGAAAGCAGATTTACACAAGTCCTCTGAGAAGAGAGAGAAAGGAGGTATTGCAAAATACATAAATACCACTGAGCTATAACCATAAATTATGGGGAAGTGGAGCACTGGGAATTATTTCTTTTGCAGATCGCTGTACATCTTCCTTGAAATCTATGTCGAAATTCTGTTTACCAAAGATTAAGAGCACAATCCTAACATGTCTACTGAAAAGTAAGCCCCATTGTGATCAGTGGATCTTACTCCCAGGAAAGGATCTTTAGGATTGCAGCCTAATACTTCTAACTACAAGACTAGGCAGTGCAATATGGCTTGATTTCAACTGGGAGGACCAACACCCATGATACATCCAAATATGTACAGGTGGTCATAATCATACCTACAGTTTTCAAAAGGTTCACAAGAACAGGAGAAGATGCTAGCCATGTGTGACCATGAGTAACATGCTGTGCCTTGAGAAAAAAACAAAATTAGGTACCTGACCAGAGTTAAGAAACTAAGAAGAGCCTTGCATATACATGGATGCATGGATGACATCACTTATAATGCTTGGATGATATTACATGTAATGCTTGGATGACATCACTTGTCCATGTTATTCAGGATAGGCCAATATATCTTCTAACCAGTCTATTTTTACAGTCAAATTGTAGGCAGTAGATGTGGTCTGGTGGTTGAGTGCAGGGCTGCTGAAGAAAATTAAACAGGGAAGGACCTGCTCTTGGATAGCAGACTTTGGCTACAATCCAGAGTAACTACGGGACCTTTTACACTGACATAGTTACGGTGCCACCTATGGGAAACCTTTCGGAAATGCATAGAAAAATCCAAAGTAACCCTACATTTCAGAGTAACTATGGGAAGATGTAAGAGGCACTTACTCTGGATTGCTCTATGCATTTTCCATAGGTTTCCCATAGGTAGCACCATAACTACGTCGGTGTAAAAGGTCCCGTAGTTACTCTGGATTGTAGCCTTCGTGCCTCTTATGTCTTCCTTAGTTACTCTGGATTGTAGGGCGTATCTGGTAAGCTGCCATCAGAACCAGACAATGTCACTGTTTACAGCTTGGCTGACCTGAAAACTGCTGCTGGAAGCTTTAAACTTAAGCATCCCTTGATACCAGATGTGATGATGACCATGCTGTGAAGGATTCCACTCGGAAAGAGGAGAGGTCTACGAGCTTCCCATAGATGCAGCCCAGGCATAAACAGTCTACCCTTAACTGGCTGCTAACCTCAGAAAGAATTTCCCAGCAATTGTAATTTCCATATGCTAGACAAATAAATAAGTCCAACTGTAGTGTTACTGCATGTATTCTTATGACACGAGGACCACAGAATGTCTTCAGATATACTACCTAGCCCTGGAGAGACTGCCACTGCAATTGGAAATGCATTTAATCATTTAGAGCAGCGTTTCTCAAAGTGGGGCTCAAGACCCTTTTTGGGGTTGCCTATAGCTTTCCTGGGTGTCGCCTAAAGACCCCTGGTGCAGGGGGCCAGGTCAGGCTTGCCAGACCTCCGGCTGTAGCTGCACATGCACTGGGGCTGACTGACAGCCTCAGGGCCCAATCCTATGCATGCCTACTCTGAAATGAATCCCATTATAGTCAGGGGGGCCTTTACTCTCATGCAAATTTGGATAGGATTGCAGCCTCAGGGCCCAATCCTATGCATGCGTACTGTGAAATAAATCCCATTGCGTTCAATTTGAGCATAGAACACACATTTCATTTGTAACAATGAAAATACATCCTGCATACCGGATATTTACATCACGCTTCATAACAGTAGCAAAATTACAGTTATAAAGTAGCAACGAAAATAATTTTATGGTTGGGGGTCCCCACAACATGAGGAACTTATAAAGGGGTCACAGCGTAAGGAAGATTGAGAACCACTGATTTAGAGAATACACTTAATGGTTTTCAGAGGACAAGTTGTGAATACAAGTACTAAAAAAATGCCAGAAGGATTTGAAATGTGCATGTTAATTCTATTGAATCAGTTGCAGTTGTCAATTACTGGATTTCCATTCTCATCCAGAGATGTGTAAGAGTTTGAAAATATGAACTCAAAATACAGAATTAAGCTTCCCACAATCAACTGCATTGCAAGTCAAACCCTTGAAATTCTCAGACTTTTTCTAATTAAAACAAAGGTGTATTATGACTATGTGGGTCAGTTTTGAATCTGTATGTTCAACATTCATCAGATTAGACATATGTTTCCAGAAGAGGCTGTCACATCAGAAGCTGATTACTTTGATCACTTGGGGTCAAATGGCACATGATGGTAAGCATGTAAATGCATAGTTAAAGGTTATAGCAACCAGGTGGGGCTGTGGTTTAAGGTCCATTTGATGGAAGTAGGATTGTGCTGGCCTAACTGGGGATTAGGATTGTGCTCTGAGTTGATATAAAGTTTCATACTTTACCATTGGAGCTTCAGTTTGTTTTGGTGAGCACATGTAGATATTTATTGATTCTTTATATACTGCTTTTCTAATACACCAGGAAATAAAACATATTCAACCACCTTCCAAACAATGAAACACCTAAATAAAAACATTAAAAACCAATTAAAATGATTGACAATTAAAAATAATTCAGAGCAGATTAAGATGTAAAACAGCTATAACATAATGTGAAGCAGAACCAGGAGTTTAAAAGAGTCCCTGGGTAGTTTGTAGAGTATTCAATTCATTCATTAGAGATTCATTTCACAGCTACCAATAATGCTGTATTCCGTTAGTCACCGCTATAGTACACACTGATAATGCAATTTACATTCAGAAATGAATGCCATACATAAATGCTTATTGGCAGAGCACTCTATATTCGCTCATAAATATTATTTTTCATCTTTCATTCCCTCCCAGAACAAATTGTGAAAGTGTGGTGTGTTTTGTGATTGCAGGATGACTGCTGAAATTGCTGCACCAAAATCAGATCATTCATTAATATTGCGTTGATTGTCCTTCAAGGTAAAACGCAGAAAATGCAGGTCAAATCCATGCATAGGCTCTAGGAAATCTGCATATCCGCAAGCGCTCAAGATCCATGAGTTTTCTAAGGGAAAAGCTATCCTATTCGTTCTAGTGCTCCACATGCAGTGGCGTAGCTAAAGGGGTACAGGGGGTGCAGTTGCACAGTGCCACAAGCTTTAAGGAGGCTAAATGTAGGCTTGACACTAGTGGAAAAAATTGTGAAAAATGGGGTATGTATGAGTGATAATATCATCATGTTATATATCATTGGAAAGATAATTTAATGCAGAATGATATATAGATATATAGTATATATATATCTATATACTATCAAACATTATTGCTAATTAACCAGAAAATGAAAACACAAAAACGTATGGAACAAAAAGGTGGATTTAGGGTGCACTCCAGAGTAACTCCGGGGAGTCCTTGCTCCAGCATAAGAACAATTTGCTCTGGATTCCAGTATGAATTTCCCATAGGTTTTCACTAGGTGGTGCCGTAACTACGGGTACACATAATGTCTCTTCCGTGTTCCTGTAGTTACTCTGGATTGTAGGGTTACTTAACTTTCCCATGAGACTGACTGATCCGAGAGCCAATGGGATGTAATTCTGGTACAAAGGGCGCAATCCAGAATAACTACGTGGAGCTGTTGCTCTGACATAAGAACAATTTACTCTGGATTGCGATATGAATTTCCCATAGGTTTTCACTAGGTGATGCCATAACTTCATCGACGTAAATGTCTCTTATATGTTCCCCATAGTTACTCTGGATTGTAGGGTATATGGAACTATTATGATACTATATGTAAGGTTAATATGAATCAGCTTTCATTTCCATAAACATATATCATAATATAGTTACTCCTGCTAACTGGATAAAGAGGCACTTCATAGTGGTCCTCCTCTTATATTTAGCAGGGAAAGAATAGCAATTCCTTTTTACCCCAGCACAATTTCCCTACCTAAAAAAGTGACACAATTTTCATTTTTTTATTTAATTAAATTTGATTTTGTTGTTGCGGTGGGGCAACAAAATCTTCCTTGACTCCAGATAGCAAATAGGTGCTTTAGCTGTGCCACTAGCAGAACAAATGGGTGGTGAACAGCTGAGGAAGAGGAGACAGGATTTCCTCCAATTTTATCTTTAAAAATACCGAGGGATGACATCATTTGTGGTTGTGACATCAGTTCCTGGGCAAAATTTTGAGCTTTGCACTGGGCTACATGATCATCAGCTATGCCACTGTCCACACAGATACCAAAATTGCATTCAAACCTGCAGAAGTCATGAGGAAAAAAACAATGTAAATTTGCATTAATTTTGTAAATGCATGTAAATTGTGTAAATCGGTATAATTTGTATAAAATTTTGCAAATTGCATACATTGACCAAAGAATATGCAATATAAATATATAAGAAGGAGCCCCACGGCATCAGGTCAAAGGACAATTTAATCCAACTTCCTCTATCTCACAGTGGCCCACCAGATGCCAAAACCTTTTATTTTAAAAAAGCATTTTAAACGGGGCGGAGGTTGGGGGTAGTTTTATTGCTTTTTTTACTGTTTTTACAAAATGTTTTTAGCCAGTTTTAATTGTTTAGTTTTAATCTATTTGTATTTTAATTATGTTTTAATCTATATTTATAATTCTATTTTAATGGTGTTTTATTTTTTTTTTTTATGTGATGTTAGCCGCCTTGAGCTCCCGCTGGCAGGTGAGGAAAGGCAGGGTATAAATTAATAAAATAATAAATAATAATAATTAGAACATCTGAAACGGTCTTGCTTTATCTCCTCTCTGATAAAGCAAGACCGGTCCTTAGCATTCATCCTAAGAACCATGCTAAGGTCCTTAGGATGCTAAGGACCATCCTTAGGGACTGCTAAGGACCATCCTTAGGGACTGGTCCTTAGCATTCATCCTTTGTGTTCATATTAAACTTTGAAGAATCAGAGTTCCTGTTTGCTACACATTATGTTAATAGCAAATCTTACTTAAATGAATTTCTCCCAAAGTCAGGACTCAACAGGTGGATGCCAGGCCATTGAGGCAGCACAGATGGAACCATTAAGATGGTCCTAATAAGCACTACCCAGTAGGCGAATCCTTTTTTTAGTATTGTCTAAACACCACACTGGAGGTGGATTTCCTGAAAATCATTACACTTCCAGGCAAGCTTTTCGTGATGCACTAAATGTAAAATCTTGCCCTCTGAAAGAAAAGCAGAAGGTAGCTATTCTGCATTCCTATTAATAAGGCATGAGCAAATATAATAAAGCGAGTATAATAGAGTCATGGTAACCAGCAAGGGAACCAAATAAGCAATTTATTTTTAAGCAGAGATTAGAAAGAAATGTTATCACAGCATGTCTTTGAAGGGGAAAACATTTAAACACTGAACTTTTTAATCTTGTGAGAGAGGGGGAACTGTGCATGGGAAACATTTCAAATTATATAAGAAGTCCTAATCATGATGACATTTCTATGTGCCCAAGGATATTAAAACACATTATGAGCTTTAATTAATTAGGTCTCTGTTGCAACACCTCTGCGAGGTAACTCTTATTATCCCTGTTTACACATGAGTAAACAAAATAATTGCAAGTTTCAAAGAAACGCTAGTTTTAATGTTTGTTTTCATGCAACGGGCAAGAATTCTATTTATTGCACAGATAAAAGAACTTTTGGAAAAATGTAGAGTAAATCAGAATGTTATGTGCTGGGCAATTTTCAACTGGTGTGCTATAACAATAGGCACTAGGAAACAGGCTACTGCTGCATCCAGCAGGAACTGGGAAACAGCTGGAGATCTTGTGGAGGGAGCCCCAAACCCTACAATGGGACTTCTCAATTTTGTGCCTGCTATTGTGTTGGTGCAGAATTAAGAGACTCCACGTAGAGCTGTGAGACCAGACATGGAGTTCAGGGTATGGCAGAGCAGAGCTGATAATACTTTCTGGTCTTTGGATCCTTTCCTGTCAACCATTTCTCATGTTCTTACCTTCCCCATAAGCTTCTGGTGACCTCAAACTGGAAACCTCCTGGAAAGTATTAGTCCCAGACCAAATGGTCCTGCAAATAAGGATAATTTGTTAAGCATTGTTTAACATTTGAATAACATGTTATCATCATCATCACCATCATCATTGGTGCCACAGCCTACCAGATGTTTGGTGTGCTCCAGGGGGTTGTTCAGGTTCCCTGCTTCTAAAGCCTTCTTCTTGTGCCATATCCATCATCGGAAGCTGGCGATCATGTTGGCAATCCTATTTTTATCAATAAGCTCTAAAGCCTATGATGGATTTAATTGGCTCCCTTGACTCCTGGACATTGGCTCCCACGCATAAACTGCCCCCAAAACTATCCTATAAGCAATGCTCCTCCTGTCTTTTTCACTGGAACTGCAGAGATTGAGCCAAATATTTTGGCCCCACACATTAAAATAAAAATCTGTGAATCTGTGACATTGTGTCCAAGCTCACTTGAAACCCTTGAGGGATGAAATGTAACTGATAAATGGCAATAAATGATTAGCCTGCGATATTTACAGTCTGTGATGTTAACAGCAATTTCATCTATATTAATTGGCAAAGCATCTCCATGCCAGATGGCCTATTGCAAGGCTGGAACATTACCCCAGTGGGTTCATCCAGACTGCGCATTAGGGAATTTTATGAGAGCCACTAACAACTTTTTACTGACTATGGGTTGAGGGAAAAAAAATTTGCCCTGCTGAAGATCTTATTGCACATATGTCATAATGAAATATTATATATATATGTGTGTGTGTGTGTGTGTGTGTGTGTGTGTACATATACACACACACACATATATACATATATACCTACATACATACAGAGAGAGGGGGGAGAGTGGGAGAAGGACACGCGCACACACACACGTGCACACACACACGCTCACACCCCGAACCTTTAAGTTTATTTATTTATTTATACTCTGCCTTTCTTCCATAAGCAGGACTCATACAACATATCATTATAATAAATTAAGACACATTGCAATATTTTAATAGTTAAGAACAATTAAAAACATCTGAAAAACAGCACTGAACCCTAAAATAAGACAAAAAAACAGTTCTTTAGGTAGGAGAAATACTATGGGAAGATTGCAGAATGAATAGCCACCATTGTTCTTCTGGTTTTCAGCTGTCTTGTTAAACCAACACAATATTCATATACTGAAATTAATCTTAACCATGTCTACTCAAAGAAAGCCCCATTGTTTTGTATGGGTCTTACTCCCAGGAAAGTTTAGGATACTCTCAAGAAGAGAGTAGCCTTCAGAATGCTGTAGGGCCTATCAGAGCAATGATGCTGCATACGAATATATCATATATTTATGTAATATATGTTATCATGTGGCAAGGGGTTCCACAACTAAAGACATGCTGGGTAAAAGAATATTGTCTCTGCTCTAACTGTCCCAAGACCCAATTTTAGTGGGTAACACATGGGGAATTCAAAATTTCCTGAAGTTGTAGAGATTTCTGCAGTGGGATTTTTCCATGGCTTGTTTATACATCATTTTGTGTTTTAAAAAAGGAAAGTGCAGGAACCCCTGAAGCAGTGAGTTATGGATGATGTGTCAGAATAAACCACTTGGTAATTCCAGCCTGATGGCATGCCCTTGACTTCAAAAAACAGATGCTGAGACATGGAAGTGACACAGGGGAATGGATGGATAACTTCAGATAGACACGCTGTCGACCAAGTCAACATTCTGTTGATGTGATGCTCCTTGAAACACTGGGAGAAACACAGACGAAGAGCTGCACAAGTACTTCTTTGTACTACCACTGTTAACGGACACCTCTGTGTTGGGGCTTGGGGAGGGGGAACATGGGGGGGTAGAGCAGGTGGAGGTATGTACTGGTGCATGTGACCTGCACCAATATGCTATCCCTTTCCTTGCCACTCCCCAGCACCTTGAACCAGTTCAAGACCCAGCACAGGTCCGAGGAACCAGTTGGTGAATGATAGACAAAATATTTTCTGTTACTTTGCTGAAGGCTACAAATCTCCCCCTTCCCCTAGAAGAATGCAGTGCAAACTTCTCTCCCATCACTGTCTTGGTGGTGGTGGTAGGAAAACAAGAACAGAATTGGCTGTAACCCATTATCCTCTATAAGGCTACCTAAGAGATAATCCCCCAAATCCAGAGTAACTATGGGAGCATGTAAGAGACTTTACGTGTACCTGTAG
The DNA here is from genome assembly GCA_030015325.1 of Cryptoblepharus egeriae. Classification (NCBI taxonomy): domain Eukaryota; kingdom Metazoa; phylum Chordata; class Lepidosauria; order Squamata; family Scincidae; genus Cryptoblepharus; species Cryptoblepharus egeriae. The sequence goes on along the minus strand of JAREYC010000008.1, from coordinate 66,166,742 downwards.
TTCCTGCACCACTTAGTAAAAACCTATGGGAAATTCATACTGCAAACCAGAGTAAGTTGTTCGTACACCGGAGCAAGGACTCCCCGTAGTTACTCTGGATTTTGCCTAATATGGGAGAATACAGAAGGACTTAGAATTATAGAAACGTTACCCTACAATCCAGAGTAACTACGGGAGCACATAAGAGACATTATGTGCACCCATAGTTACTGCACCACCTAGTGAAAACCTATGGGGAATTCATATTGCAATCCAGAGTAAAATGTTCTTACACCGGAGCAAGGACTCCCCATAGTTACTCTGGATTGCGCCCATCTACTTGGAAGGGACCCAATAGGTCATTTAGTCCAACCCCCTGCCTGTCGCAAGAAATCTTCATCTACAGGTGCTTGTTGAACCTCTGCTTGAAGATTCCCAGGGAAGGAGAGTCCACCACCTCCCTTATTACTTATTAAATATGTATAGCTCAGTCTTATTTACTCGAATCTAAAATGCACCTTTTTCAGCCAAATGTAGTCTCCAAAATCAGGGTGTGCATTAGATTTGATCGTTAATTAGATTCAAGGAAATGTGGTATTTTTATTATAAGTATATGGTGTGCATTAGATTCATTGGCACATTAGATTCAAGTAAATATAGTACCTCACATTTATTTGGGATTTTTTTTTCCTAAATCCCATCTTATAAATTCTTTCTGAAAGTACTGCAGTTTCAGTATTAAACCACTTAAGAATTTGAAATGAAATATATTTAAAACCCTTACCCTACAATCCAGAGTAACTATGGGAGCACGTAAGAGACATTATGTGCACCTATAATTACTGCACCGCCTAGTGAAAACTTGTGGGAAATCCATACTGCAATCCAAATTGTTCTTACACCAGAGCAAGGACTCCCCGTAGTTACTCTGGATTTGGCCCTACCATCTGGGTCATTCTGGCCCAGTTGGCAGTTTTAAGAAAATGGAAAATCTCAGGTTTAGGACCATGCACTCATTTTGTAATGTATTAAAGTATGCTTGTTGTTTTTAACTCAAATAGTAACACTGCATTGATTCTGATTATGAAACCTTTATTGGCATTGAGTAACACTGTATTTTTAGTTTCACTTTTATATATGGCACTGAGGTGCCTAAACAGATGGGTCCAGGAAAAAATAATATTTGTTACTCACACAGATTAGAAATGCATTTTGTAACACTATTGCTGTTTTAAATATGGTGAAAGGTGAGAATCTGGCAGAAAAATATGTAATGCTTGGGTGGATCTATTTTAGGGGCATCACTAGGGTACTCGTCACCCAGTGCGGGAGGTCAGCGCATCACCCTCATCCAATAGGCGAGGCAATAACCTGGATGGTGGACGTGGTTACATACCATTGCCCTGCAGTTCCGGAGCACTCTGTAATGGAAAAAAATATATTAAACCTGGTAAAATTCCTGCAGAGATATCTTTATTCAGAATGGTGCAAGTTGTAATTTGATAGGGTTCTATTGTAAAAAAAAAAAAGAGAGAGAGAGAGATTTTAAGACTTCAGGTGACCTTAGAAAGTCTTCTGAGGGTAAAAGAGCTCAGAGGCCCACCAAACGTGCTCCAGTTGTGTTTGGAAGATTGCAGAGTTCCTAACTTGTGGATTTCATTGTTGGATTTTATTAATCAGAATGGAACCCCTGCAGGTGCTGTCTATACTGTGTCTCACTGCACACTTTTATTTATCAATTTCATGTATACAAAGCAGTGTCTACTCAAGTAAAATTCCAGTGCAACCTTGCAGCAATATCCACCCCTTAACAGCTAGTTCCACTCTTTTCCCCAATACTCATGCTAAAATTACAGTATTTCCATGTTGAAATGTTGGTGGTCTTCCACCAGACCGCACCTGACAATGTCATATATCCCTGCTTTAGGTTTTTGGATATACAGAAGGCCCTCAATAGCCAAGGTGAATACATTCCAGGAGGATTCCCCCACTGAATTCTATCAATAATGAAATCTGTAGCTGGAGGGCCTTGGAGGATCAAGATGTAACCAGAAATTGCCACCATACACTGGAAGTAAATTCTGGTTGCAACCTGGACGTCCTCTGAAGTCCACAGAAGGTTGAAATCCATGCAAGCCAAGCTTGTGAATAAGGTGGACTCACGACATTCAACCTGGAGGGCCTTGGAGGATTTCCAAGATGTAACTAGAAATTGCCACCATACACTGGAAGTAAATTCCGGTTGCAACCTGGAGGTCCTCCGAAGCCCGCAGAAGGTTGAAATCCATGCAAGCCAAGCTTGTGAATAAGGTGGACTCACGACATTCAACCTGGAGGGCCTTGGAGGATTTCCAAGATGTAACTAGAAATTGCCACCATACACTGGAAGTAAATTCCAGTTGCAACCTGGAGGTCCTCCGAAACCCGCAGAAGGTTGAAATCCATGCAAGCCAAGCTTGTGAATAAGGTGGACTCATGACATTCAACCTGGAGGGCCTTGGAGGATTTCCAAGATGTAACTAGAAATTGCCACCACACACTGGAAGTAAATTCTGGTTGCAACCTGGAGGTCCTCTGAAGCCCGCAGAAGATTGAAATCCATGCAAGCCAAGCTTGTGAATAAGGTGGACTCACGACATTCAACCTGGAGGGCCTTGGAGGATTTCCAAGATGTAACTAGAAATTGCCACCATACACTGGAAGTAAATTCCGGTTGCAACCTGGAGGTCCTCCAAAACCCGCAGAAGGTTGAAATCCATGCAAGCCAAGCTTGTGAATAAGGTGGACCCAGGACATTCAACCAAGCAATCTTTCATCATCTCATGTACTTATAACTTAGATTTCCACAGCTAAATTGGTTCATATTTTGGGGAGGAGGAGAAAGAAAACAAGTCCGCAAAACAATTTTCAATCTCCAGTTCAAAGGTCTATCAAATGTTTCAAGAAACTGTGTAGGCTTCCTGCTCCTCTCAGTTCTGCAGAGAAAACTCCCACCCATTTCAATGAGATTATTCTTGAGTGACTAGTTTCAAAGTAGCCTGGTTGGTGACAGGATAACTAAATTAGATCATGGCACTGTACTTCATGATCCTGCCCTCCTACATGGTTAATAACTATTCCTTTCTGTCCCTGCTCGGATCCCAATCTTTTTTCAACAGATGTACTCATTTCAAAATATCTGACAATGTATTAAAATTGGAAAAAAAGATCAAACAATGGGAGCTGGCAATCTTTCGATCAGGTTTGGCTGCACACTGTGGCCAGGTGTTCTCCAAAAAGGAGAAGAGAAAAGCCATGGGATGCACGAACATATCAGTACATCAGTACGAGAGATGCGTTCCATTTTTTGTATCTACATATTTGGCTGTATAATTACTCTTTTGACTGCTTCCCACGCCAATAGCAAAATAGCCATAATTTTCTCCCCTTGATCTTTAATTCTTCTCTATTTTTCCCCTCTCCTGCCATCTCAATCTCTTTCATCGTTCTTTCTCCTATTGTTTTTTTCTAATCAGTTCTTTTCTCTATGTCAAGGGCTTGCAGCGACCCAAGTGAACCAGATCATTTTCTCTGCAACTCATATTCTCTGTATCCATAACCAAGATATTTTTATAGTGAATTCAGGAGAGCAGAGAGGTTCTTGAAACACAGCAATAGACAATCTTACAAAACCTTTAATGTTACCAAGTTTTAACTTTAAGGCACAATCCAGAGTAAGGGCAGTGAGGAGAGCCCTAGCTGGGCTGCCCCACCTATTCCGTATCCAGAGAAAAGAGTTATGGTGGATCCAGAGAGTCAGGAAGCCTAGGCTGCCCTACGTGCTCCAGAGCATGCTCAGTGGGCGCCAAGTCAGTGACACCTGGGGAGGGTTTGCTCCTGAGGAGACCATTCTGAACAAGGAACAGCTGTGGTGCCTGCTTTAGAAAGAAGCCCAGAAGTTTCTAACAACCAGTAACAGCTGCAGCATTAGAATGAAATATAGCAGTACTTCCAGTGGAGGGTGGATGCTTAGAGTGGCCTGCTGTATCCCCAGGTTAGTGGCTGCCATAGTTATTCAATATCCTGTGGTTGAGAGGCAGAGATTGCAAGGGTTTGTCAACACTGCCATTCTTACTCTGCCTTATCATGGATCTCTATGGGTCTACTCATTACTATACCTGCTCCTGAGATGGTATAACTCTGAGGTGCTGGAAGAGGGCATTTCTGCCCTGGAAACAGGCTCTGGATCCAGAGTAACTGCTCTGCCCTAGGCAGTGCTGAACATGCCATCAACATGCCTCTCCTGAACTGCCTAGGCTTTCCCATTTAGGGCAGCCCAGGTCCACCTCTCTTGGGGCACCCTATGTTGCCTTGTTCTGCCCCAAACGTTTTCCAGAGTAACTAGGGTGAAGCATCTTGGGGAACCCAAGTGCGTTTCTGGATTGTGCCCTAAGTAACAGGTGGAGACTTTGCCATTCATTGTCTTGAAAAAAATGAATGCTGTTTAGCTGGGCTACTTTTGAGCTACACTCAGAAAGAAATCAAAAAGTAAACTGCGTGCATCTGTCACAGTCAATCCTAAAGACACTTTCCTGAGAGTAAGACCCATTGAACACAATGGGGCTTACTTTGAGTAGTCATGATTAGGATTATGTTCTTAGTAACACATATCAGCATAGACAGCCCTTACTATCTAGCACAATGCTTCTCAATGTTTGTCCTCCACCATATCACTTCACATGGTTCAGCTTCTCAAAGAAGATCCAACTGGTCCTCCTTTTCAATGCCATCACCAATTACGTCTAGGTGGGAAGGACAGTTGCTACCAGTAAGTGAATCTGGGTGGATGAGAGGACTTTTTCAAGGATGGAAAAACACGGTTAGGACTGGAGCTCTGCCTGCCAAGCTGAGGCTTCTACCACTTTTTGTTTTGTCATGTTCCAGGTCTTGCTTCTGGATGGCAGGTATCCAGAGGTCCATATCAGAAACACTGATCTAGCAGACGTTTGCATGTGGCAAGAAAAAAGAAGGTTGCTGAATTTAATACAAAAAAACAGAATTCAAATATCTGCTCTACCAGAAAACTTGTGTGGCTCTGATAAATCTATAAGTATTAAGTGGGATAGACTTTGAGCACAGTCCCAACAATGTCTACTCAAAAGTAAGCCCTATTGTGTTCAAAGGGTCTCACTCCCAGGAAAGTGTCTTTAGGATTGTTTAAAACAGCAGCACAATAACATCTCATTGAGCCAAAAAGTGTTTGACCTTCTACCTTAACTATGGGCAAAATCCATAGCAGTTACGGGTCCACACAGTTACATCAACCTCTAGTGTTATCTTATGGAAAGTCATCTTAACTGCTCCAGAGCAAGGGGCTTAATTTCACTTTAGGATATAGGCCTATGACATTGTGCCAGGAAGCAATTACAGCTACAATTAATTAATTTTTATTTGATGGACTTCTCATTTGTACAAGGTTTTTCAAACATTGCCATACATTTTCTATCAGATTTAAATCAGGGCTGTTTCCTGATAATATGAACCACTTTACTGTCAACCACCCTTTGTAAACAGCAGGTCTTCCTCATCTGTGATTCTGAACCCAGAATCTGTGATTTGACCCACCATGGGCTCCGAACCCATTTTACAAGTTAGAATTTATTAGAAATATTTGCTTGTCTTGCAAAACGCTCTCAATCCAGTGATTTACTGTACATAATATCCTGTTAAAAGCACAGATCTATAACATATCCTGACCCACAATTACTGGAAAAAATGATTTAATCACTTATACATTGCATTCTTAAGAGCGCCAGGTCTAAGGGGCAGGGTGACTTACCCTGGAACAACCCAAAAATAGCCATTCTAATTGCTGAAGGCTCACAATTTTTAAAACCCAATTTAAAAGGATGCTCTTTTTAATGCAAATTTGATCATCCATGGTTTGTAGGATCTGGGAGCAGAAAACCTGTGTATGCCCAGGGTAGACTCCAATTTATTTCAATATGGTTTAAGCACAATTACTGTAACTTTACCTGGGTACATTATATTATACCCTTATTGTATATTGTAACTTTATTTGGTAACCCTTTGGATATTTGTGTTTTGTCCTGGAAGGAGGAAAATGTACAGCAGAAAGAGAAGGACTGGGGTTATGCAATAATTTGGTATATTGAAGTAGTCTATAATAGCTTTCTCCTATACACAGAGTTGCAACAGGCAGTCAGTTGGCTCTATGGTACATAGGAAACAATTGAAACAGAATTAACAACCATGTTGATGGGGGATAAAATGGGAATAAATAGTGAATACAACCCAGTCTAATATCTCACAACTATACTGTGGTACCTCACTTAGCAAGCGCCTCGCTTAATAAGCGTTTCACATAAAGAGCAAAAATTTCCATGTAATCTTGCTTCACATAACAAGTTCCACATCACTTAACAAGCAAGCATGCTATGGGCATGTGTGCTATGCAGCCCTGACACTCCGCATGGAGGCTCTTTAAAAGGGCTGCTGGCCAGCGCAACTTGGGGGCAGTTGCCTGGGGGTTCCAGAGGCAGCTGCCCCTAACTGCCCCCAAGTGCCCCCACCAATCACCTTGAACCACCATGAGCCCAGGTAAGCCTCCCAGGAAAGTGTCTTTGATTGCAGTCTCCTAACTATGTCTACTCAAAAGTAAGCCCCATTGTGTTCAATGGGGCTTACTCCCAGGAAAGTGTCTTTGATTGCAGCCTCTTAACCATGTCTACCCAGAAGTAAGTCCCATTGTGTTAAATGGGGCTTACTCCCAGGAAAGTGTCTTTAGGATTGCAGCCTAAGTAGACTTCATAGGATCAGGCACATTGAATGCATGTTCTGAATTCAATTCCCGTATTCTGTCATCATTTTTACATCCAGTTAATATTTTATATGAATATTTTGGGGGTTGTGGAGCCAATAGTCTGAGTTTCCATTATTTCCTATGGGAAAATCTGCTTCACTTAAAGAGCGTTTCACTTAAAGAGCATGCCTCTGGAACGAATTAAGCTCTTTATGTGAGGCACCACTGTATAGGGCAAAATCCAGAGTAACTACAGGGAGTCCTTGCTCTGGTGTAAGAACAACTTACTCTGGATTCCAATATGTCAGTCAATCAGTCAGTCATTTATTTACAATCCAAGATCAAACAGGATACCAATATGAATTTCCCATAGGTTTTCACTAGGTGGTGCAGTAACTGCGGGTGCACGTAAAGTCTCTTTTGTGCTCCCGTAATTACTCTGGATTTGGGGGTATGTTGGTAGTGCAGGCCGCAACAGCAAAGGTAATAAGTCCAGATTTTTTTTTCCTCTTCATGTTACTAGGTATGAGTCATTATACACTAGGGGAAAAAAAGATCTTCCTTTTAAGAAAAGTACTTTTTTGGCAAGTCAGTTGGTAGATCAGAACTGAATTTTAAAGGGTCACTCTCACCATCCTGGGCACTATTAAATCAGTAGCAGTAGACACCATCTCTGAATAATGCCTCTTTGCGCCTCTGGTCACACTGTATTTCTAATTGCATTTCAAAATTATTGCATTTTAATTGCATCAAATCTTATTTAAACCAGAGTGGGGCTTCAGGCCACGGAGCGACCAGATAGCCTGGTTTATGTCAAAACATTTCCTGTGTTTGCCACTCTGCCCCAAGTGCCAGTCTTCAAAGGGGAACAGAAGAGAAAATGTCATCAGGAATGATTTGCCATTCACGTTTAGTCGGAGTTTAGTTACGGAGCTTTGGGCCAAATACCAAATCCCCATTTAGAAGAATATTCAACAAGGAGCTTGCAAAGAAGAATCCGCCTTGAAGTGTTCCTTGTAATTCCAGGAATGTCTTAGTCCAATTTAAAATTAATTACCTGCAAGCTGTATAATAGGATCCTTTTAGCTTTTTAAAACAGTGGCATTTATCATGCTCGCTGCGGGAACTCAATTTTTTTGCCCTCCTTTGCAAATATGATCTGAAACATACGTACAACTTTCAGAGATTTCCTGAACTATCTTTGGACTGAACTATCCTTCCCAATCTTCTGGGGCCATCAATGTCCCACAACATGTGGTTCCAAGAAGCGATGGGTGATGATAACACTACAAAGTCTAGTAAAAGGATCAGGGGAGTAGGAAGAGCTTTTCCCAGATGCAAAAACTGGTGGTGAACCTATTACTGACCCTTGTAGTTTTAGTTTAGTTGTAGTTTTTAGTTTTATGGCAAAATCCAGAGTAACTACGGGGAGTCCTTGCTCTGGTGTATGAACAATTTATTCTGGATTCCAATATGAATTTCCCATAGGTTTTCACTAGGTGGTGCAGCAACTACGGGTACACGTAAAGTATCTTACGTGCTGCCATAGTTACTCTGGATTTGGGGGTTAGTTTTAGTAGTTGTATCCAAAAACTGGCTGATCGGCAACTCACTGTGCCCCATAGAGTGCCTAGAATTGCCCCAGGGCATTACGATGCATAGTTTGGGAACTCTTTGTCTTTGGCTGCAATCCTAAAAAAACTTTCCTGGAAGTAAGATCCCACTCCCACACAATAGGGCTTACTTTTGAGCAGACATGGTTAGGATTGTGCTGTAAAGCAAATTGTGCAGTTATAGTCAATTATAGTCTGATTATCTAGGACCATATCAAGGTGCATTATATTGCACATTATATCATGGTGCAATATTATTATATTATTAACCTGGAAGTTATTAATTTAGTACAGATTATTTCAGTTCCAGGTTAATAATATCATTTCCAGTGGGTCTTAACAGACTGTCATTCTAAAACTGGCTATGGACTACAACCAATTTAGCGGAAGCTGTGATGATGAGGTAGTATAAATAATTATGACGAGTATGATTGTGCAAAAATTAATACTAATAATACGAATACAAAGAGCAGGTAGTAAAAATAGATAAATATCGGTTGCATAACACACCAGATTTGATACTACTGGAAAAGGAAATGGTACTATAAATGTGGCAACACCTGTGAATGTGAGAATTGAAGACAGAACATGGAAACATAACCAAGTACAAAAATTGTCAGACTGAGGTTGAGCGACTGTGGGGAAGAAAGGTGAAAATTGATGCTTTAGGAGACAGACTCAAAAACTTGGAAAAACACCTGCTCTCCTTAGGTGTAAATAATCACATATGAGCATTAAAGGAAGCTCAACTTGGAATGGCACATGTTGTACTTAAAGGTAAAGGTGTCCCCTGCAGGCTGTACTGCAAGTCGTGACCAACTGCTCATCCCTATTTCTAAGACTTTAGAGCCAGCACTGTGTCCAAAGATACTTCCATGGTCACAGGTCTGGCATGATTACCAAAGGCGCACGGAAGGCAGTTTTACCTTCCCACCAAAGTGGTACCTACTGTATTTACTCAAATATAATGCTCACCTTTTCCAGCTAAAGTTAGTCTCCAAAATCACGGTGTGCATTAGATTTGATGGTTAATTTGATTTGAGTAAATACAATATTTTGATCATAAGTATAGGGTACACATTAGATTTGATGGCACATTAGATTCAAGTAAATATGGTATTTATCTACTTGAATTTCCATGCTTTAGAACTGCTAGGTTGGCAGGAGCTGGGATACGGATGGGAGCTCACTCCATCTTTTAGGGCTTGGGTCTTAAACCCTGTGGGTTAACAGGCACAGCATCTTAACCACTTGCACCACTAACAGGCCTCTGTCAGTCTTGGAAGACTATGGTATCATGCTCTGCGCTGCATACACTGCATGCAAAGCACGAAAGCCTGGGTTGGATTGTTATGCAGGATAGGCTGTTACCCACGCAGCAAATCCCCCCTCTCCACACCACTGAATTAGTCCAATGGAAAGGCAGAGCCAATACGATTGGATCCAGCTGGCATCGCAGAGCTGGGCTAAGGACAGGAGCTCACCCTGTCTTGTGGGGCAGACCCGGGTCTCGAACCCTGGCCTGCTGGTTAACAGGCACAGCGTCTTAACCGCTTGTGCCACCACAGCCCTAAATTTGTCTAAATATATTCTATATAAATGTTTCTAAATATTCTAGGTCTTTGGGAAGAACTGCAGCAGGTAGATAAAAAGATGCACCATATTTACCTCCCTTGCTTACACCTGGCACCTGCTGAATGAATTTGTTGGCTCAGAACACTGAACCTGGCTCAGAACACTGATATCATAACATCACCAGAGTTACAGCCAAATCCAGAGTAACTACGTGAGTACGTAAGAGATATTACGTGCACCCATAGTTACTGCACCAGCTAGTGAAAACCTATGGGAAACTCATATTGCAATCCAGAGTAAATTGTTCTTACACCGGAGCAAGGACTCCTCATAGTTACTCTAGATTTCGCCCTTAGTCCCAGGTTGGCACAGGCAAGGATTGCACAAGGGTTATGTCCTCCCAGTTGCCCAAAATTGGAATGTCCTGATTAAATAGTTCAAAGAATTAGAAAACACACCTATAAAGGAAAAAATTCAAAACTGTTGAGAAAAAAATACAAAAAAGGTAAATAAGAAAAAGAAAGTTTGGAAAAAAACACCTTTTGGAATAATAACTTTTACAGCCCAAAACGGCCCACAGCCCACCTGACACAACATTCACCTTTCTTTGCACAAGTCATTCTACTTCAGTCTGAAGGTCTTTATATTAGTTACTTTTGCACATTCTCCACTTTCAGTTTGCGCACCGCAGGTGTTGACACGTCTATGAACCAGAACGTTTCTTTTCTGTTCCTGCTAAATCTAGTGTGTCATGCAGCAGGCTCTTGATATTATTGTTGTCGCTGTCTCTTGATGTGGAATAGCTGATAATTCCATAGTGGAAGTTTATCTCATTTAATATTTATTGCTCCTTGGGACGGCACCTGTAATGCCCAGCTGCCCTACAGCAACAAGAGGAAATTAAGATATATCTTCACTTCAGCACTGACCTAATTGTTTTGCATCAAGCCTTGTGTTAATACTTGGGTGTTATTCTTCACTGCCACACTTCACTGTCCAAGTGGAGTTTCCTGCTGTGTACTGGATTCATTGCACACCACTTCTGTGTAAAGCTGCAACAAGAAGAATTAATTTTCAATGCAATCATACATTCCAAATAGTCACAGGCCACCGAGGCTCCCCATGTTCAAAGGACCACTTTCTTTTGCTCCTGGAAATTTTATACCTCTAAAGTTAAACTGCTATCCTATGTGTGCTTACTCAAGAGTAAGTCCCATCATTGTAAATGGGAGTTCCTCCCATATAAGTGCATATAGGATTACTGCCTTATATAACACAGTCTTATGCACATCTACTCAGATGCAAGCCTCATTAACAGAACACATCCTCACACTTTGCCCACAGCTTGAGGCAACGTAATTATTCTTTTTCTGAAGCTATATGTATGGAAATCACAGAATTTTTTGATCGCTGTGGATGACTTGGGTCAGCCCAGTATATTTTTCTTCGTCAGTACAGTAGAAAAGGGCAAGACGCAGCAAGATCAGCTTGGTCTTAAATCCAATTTAAACTCAAATTCTAGAAGGCCTATATAAAACCAATTGAGGAACATATCCTATGGAACGTGATCTATAAAACTGATTGTGGCACATATCCTATTCAATGTTATGCTCACAGTATGTTCTGTAAGACCTATATAAAACCGATCGAGGAACTATCCTATGGAACCTGATCTAGAAAACTGATTGTGGAAAACTGATCTAGAAAACTGACGCATCCTATGTCTATGTTATGCTCACACTATGTTCTATAAGGCCTATATAAAACCGATCCAGAAACTATCGTATGGAACCTGATCTATAAAACTGATTGTGGAACGCATCCTATGTCTATGTTATGCTCACACTATATTCTATAAGGCCTATATAAAACTGATCGAGGAAAGTATCCTATTGAATGTGATCTATAAAACTGATCATGGCACATATCCTATGAATGTTATGCTCACACTATTTTCTATAAGACTTATATAAAACATATTGAATGGAATGCGATCTATAAAACTGATTGTGGCATATATCCTATGTCTATGTTATGCTTACACTATGCTCTATAAGGCCTATATAAAACTGATCAAAGAAAATATCCTATGGAACATGATCTATAAAACCAGTCATGGAACACATCCTATGTCTATGTTATGCTCACACTATGTTCTATAGGGCCTATATAAAACTGATCGAGGAATATATCCTATAGAATGTGATCTATAAAACCAATCATGGAATGTATCCTATGTCTATGTTATGCTTACACTATGTTCTTTAAGGCCTATATAAAACTGATCAAAGAAAATATCCTATGGAACATGATCTATAAAACCAATCATGGAACGTATCCTATGTCTATGTTATGCTCACACTATGTTCTATAGGGCCTATATAAAACTGATCGAGGAATATATCCTATAGAATGTGATCTATAAAACCAATCATGGAACGTATCCTATGTCTATGTTATGCTCACACTATGTTTTATAAGGCCTATATAAAACCGATCGAGGAACATATCCTATGGAACATGATCTATAAAGCTGCGTGGAATGTATCCTATGTCTATGGTATGCTCACTTTGGTCCCCATCCTCATCATTAGGTTTCCCAAAGATGAAGAGGGCTTAAGAAGAACTCAACCATTTCACAAAAGCTGACTTTTCAATCAAAGCACTTTCCGTTCCCAATATGGGAGGGAAAATGTTTAATTACATACTTCATTGCACTTCAGAATAGCAACAGGGCTTTGTTAATCACCACTGCAAGTCCGCCAATATACCACTGAGATCTATGATTGTCATCTTAAGAGGAACTGAAGGTATGAGGACAGGATTTCAATTCACTCGGGGCCTCTTGAGTTTGGGAAGTGTCTCTAATAGGAAAAAAAAAGACAAAATAAAAACAACAAAAGAGCCTAGACGCAGCCTGAAAGTTCTTTGATTTATTGCGGCATAAACTTTTCAGAATAGAGTATGTTTTGTCAGATGCATGAAGTATTAATCTTCTGCTCACGTGCATGAATAAGCACATATAGAAAGAATTTTTTTTTTAAGTGGGTAAATAAAGGGGCCCAAAAGCCGTGAAATGCAGTGGTCATTAGCAGATCTGACATTTTTATGCAGAGCCAAAATGTCGACAAGATAAGCGTTCTGAGCTGCTACAGCAATCACTGTTGATAACGTTGTCTTTCTGGCTGGGTTATGCTAATATAACACCTGTAGCAAAGGAAAAACCTAGCATTCAAGGTTTAATTTACCCTCAGTTTAAGGATAAATGGAGCAGGGCTGGATGTGTTGATAAGCAGTACTTTAGCAACTTCATCCTAGCCTAGAATCCCCTTTCAAGCTTTTTGTTGTTGATGATGACGTAGGACAGGGGTGTCCAACCTTTTAGCTTCCCTGGGCCGCACTGGAAGAAGACGAGTTGGTTTGGGCTGCACATAAACACCAACAACTTTTTAAAAATGTAGGACAAAATGTAGGATGTCCTATATTTTGTCCTACATTTTTAAACCTTGGAGTAAGTCTCATTGATTTTAATGGGGCTTACTTCTGAGTAGGCGTGATGCATAGGATGGGCAGTGATCTTCTCCAAGCTAAACCTTGGAGTAACCCTACAATCCAGAGTAACTACGGGAGCACGTAAGAGACTTTACGTGCACCCATAGTTACTGCACCACCTAATGAAAACCTATGGGAAATTCATATTGCAATCCAGAGCAAATTGTTCTTACACCGGAGCAAGGACTCCCCGTAGTTACTCTGGATTGCACCCTAAGTCTCATTGATGAGATGGGGTTTTCTGCTGAGCAGCCATGCATAGGATTGGGCTCTCAGACTGCAACTTGGGAGTAAGCCTCATTGACTTTAGCGGGGCTTAACGTCTGAGGAGGCATGATGCATGGGATGGACTGTGATCCTCTCCAAGCTGAACCTTGGAGATATGCTGCTATCCTGAAAAGATTTTCATGGGAGTAAGACCCACTGGGTACAATGGGCCTTACTTCTGAGTAGACATGGTTAGGGTTGCAGCATATCTCCAAGGTTAAGCTTGGAGAGGATCACAGCCCATCCTGTGCATCATTGGGCTCTCAGACTTCAACTTGGGAGTAAGCCTCATTGACTTTAATGGGGCTTACTTCTGAGTAGGTCTCAAGGGCAGCAGGCAGCAGCTGGGATAGAGGCTGAGGTTGTTTTGGGGGGATGCGGGTGGGCGAGCGCTTCAAGGTCTGCAGGGGCCTGAAGCGCTCTAAGTGCCAGGAGGCAGGTAGCAGGAGGAGCCAGGCAGCCCAGACCAACTTTGTGGCAGCCGCCCAGGGCAGTGCGCAGAGAAGCACGCCAAATTTGAAAATGGCTGCTGCCACAAAGCCGGTTTTTCCAATGGTGGTGGCCAGTTTTGCAGGAGGGCCACATCCACCCTCATCCTGGGCCACGTGTTGGACACCCCAGATGTAGGACATCTTTTGGATCAATAGCAGAATAGACTCACTATGCATGTGTAATACAGTGGTACCTCGCTTAACAAGCGCCTCGCTTAACAAGCATTTCACCTATCAAGCAAAAATTTCCAACAATAACAACTTCCACATAACATGGAAAAAATTCCACATAACAAGTTCCGCTTCACTTAACAAGCAAGCGTGCTATGCAGCCCTGATGCTCCACATGGAGGCTCTTTAAAAGGGCTGCCAGCCAGCGCTCCTGCTTCTAACTTCCCCCCAACTTGGGGGCAGTTGCCTGGGGGTGCCAGAGGCAGCTGCCCCTAAATGCCCCCAAGTGCCCCCACTGCCCACCTTGAACCTCAAGCAGCAGCCCAGGTAAGCCTCCCAGGAAAGTGTCTTTGATTGCAGTCTAACCAGAAGTAAGGCCCATTGTGTTGAATGGGGCTTACTCCCAGGAAAGTGTCTTTAGGATTGCAGCCTAAGTAGACTTCATAGGATCATGTACATTGAATGCATGTTTTGAATTCAATTCCAGTGTTTTTGCATCATTTTTACATCCAGTTAATATTTTTATATGAATATTTTGAGGTTGTGGAACTAATTGTCTGAGTTTCCATTATTTTCTACGGAAAAATCTGCTTCACTTAAAAAGCATTTAACTTAAAGAGGATGCCCCTGGAACGAATTAAGCTCTTTACGTGAGGCAACACTGTAGTTTTAAATTTAATAATAAGTAATACAATGTCAAAATTAACTGCATGAAATTCATATACTGTATGTGTTTTTAGCTTTTCTTTTGATGTGTCTTATATTTTTGGGGTGTCTGATATTTTATCGTTTTTGGTCATGACTTATGGTAACCCTTGTACGGTACATTTGCAACACCCCCAGGTCAGCATGGGACTTGCTGGGGGTTACAACTGCATCCACAAAATACAAACTGATAACAGTGAATCTTTATAAAAGTATTGGAGATGATTGGAGTTGTCAGTTAGGTGGATAGGTTAAAAAAATAAGTCTCTTTATGAAAGATTAAAGAGTTTCATTGCCTGAAGTCAGATTCTGGCTACATTAATCTCTGTGGGAATTTTACCCCCAACATAGGTAAGATTTTACCCCTGGGAAAGTCTTTTACAAGATCAGAAAGCTATGAAACTCTTTAAGATGCTATAAGATGCTTGGATTTCAAATAACCCTACAATCCAGAATAACTACAGGAGCACATAAGAGACATTTCCATTGACATAGTTAGAGCACCACCTAGTGAAAACCTATGGGAAATTAATATTGCAATCCAGAGTAAATTATTCTTATGTCGGAGGTAGGACTCCCCCTAGTTGCTCTGGATTGCACCCTAAGTCATCGTCAACAATCCATAGGGGAAAAAAAATATACCCAAACAACTCTTTGCTATTTGGCCCTCTGCTCCTGACCATTAAACACAAAGGCTTGTGACATGTTAAAAAAGCATTTTTAATAGCAATACTATTAAAACAATACAGAGTACAGCTAAAGCATGGTAGTCACAAAGGTGAAGGACCAGCCTAGCCACACTCTACAATCCAGAGTAACTACAGGAAGATGTAAGGGGCACTTACTCTGGATTGCTCTATGCATTTACCACAGGTTTCCCATAGGTGGCACCGTAACAACATCGGTGTAAAACGTCCCGTAGTTACTCTGGATTGTAGCCTGAGTGTCTATGTCCAACCAAGCACAATTAACAAATTGCCCAACCTTTTGGGTTTTAAATTGAAACATATAAGTGTCGAGCGGCAAATAGTTTGTCATACCTGAGTGCTCCATCTGAACACACAAGGAAGCTGTGGGAGTCAAGATAAAGAAATCAGCAAGGAACAGCCACAAACAAGTATATATCACTTAGAGGGGACTTGCAAGAACAAAGGACGAGCAACCTGGCACTCAAACGTTTGGGTATGTATTTATTTTTTAATCTTCAGCACTGAACTCAGCTACTTAACTCTGTATAGAATTTTCTTTTTTCCTCTTGCAAAAGAAATAGTATTAGCTGGATGAGTCTAGAAAATAGAATATGGATTTCCTGGGTGAGTAATGGGGGCAAAACTAGAAGTTGTTCTAATAAATTGTAAAATATGAACAACAGCAAAATATGGCCGTCAGTTAATGAGTTTGTTTGAGAGTATAACTCGGAACCCATTGACCAATTAAGTTGTCTTAAGCCATTGATTTTAATGGGATCAACAAATTCGCAGAATCTACTCCAATCATTACTCCATAATGAGTTCAGATTTGTGGAACTCCTTGCTGCAGGATGTAGCGATAGTATCTGCATGCTCTTAAAAGGGGAAAATGATGTAGTTTTCTGGAGGAAAACTACATCATAGGATACAAGCCATGGTGGGCATGTACGCTATGAGATTAGCTGATCACTCATCATGAAGTCTGGGTAGGATCTCTCTCTCTCTCTCTCTCTCTCTCTCTCTCTCTCTCTCTCTCTCTCTCTCTCTCTCTCTCATATGAAACTATAGCAATGTTGGACTTTGAGTAAATTCAGCATCATCAATATATTGCCAGAGATGGAAAATAAGTGCCCAACACTTTCTCTCAGTGGATGGAGGAACCCTTAACCCTTTCTGCATCTGAATCAGCTGCCTACAGAAGACAATTTTGTATGGATAAATATTTGGAAATTTGGAAGCCAATTCTAAAGTATTCATGTATAGATGTTGGCAACTGATGCTGGTTTTACATATAGATATTTGTGCTGTATGTGCTGCAATCCTATCCCCACGTTCCTGGGAGTAAGTACTATTGTATACAATGGGACTTACCCTACAATCCAGAGTAACTACGGGTGCACGTAAGAGACATTATGTGCACCCGTAGTTACTGCACCACTTAGTGAAAACCTATGGGAATTTCTTATTGCAATCCAGAGCAAATTGTTCTTACACCAGAGCAAGGACTCCCCGTAGTTACTCTGGATTGTGCCCTTAGGCTACAATCCAGAGTAACTATGGGACCTTTTACACTGGTGTAGCAACAAGGTCACTTATGGGACACTGTTTTGGGACACTGTTTACACTGATGTAGTAACAGTGTCACCTATGGTAAACCTATGGGAAATGCATAGAGCAATCCAGAATAAGTGCCTCTTATGACTTCCTGTCGTTACTCTGGATTGTAGGGTTATTTCTGAGTAGAAATGTTCAGGACTGCACTATCATCTATCTATCTATCTATCTATCTATCTATCTATCTATCTATCTATCTATCTATCTATCTATCTGTCTGTCTGTCTGTCTGTCTGTCTGTCTGTGTGTGTGTGTGTGTATATATATATATATATATATATATATTCTGTTTTCTAGGCTCCTCTGTTGGTTGAAAGCTACCCTTTTTATTTTGAATCAATCATTACTGTTCTTTCAGGGCTGTCAATTTCAGCAAGGCTGTTCCTTTCTCTTAAGACCATCCAGTTCCACTTCAGTGATGCTTTATTTTTTTTAAATAAGCAGTGGAGATTCTTGCAATTTGGGGCTCTATAAACCTTCACATAATCCCACCTGACCTATGCAATCGAGTGAAATGGTATTTTCCCCCTGTTTTCCTAGCAACATAGAAGTCCCCACTTGTTCCTATGTGGCCGAGATAGTCTCCCTAGGAATGTATTCTTTGACAGTTCTCTGTTCCCTTTTTGACAGCAGTTTTTTAAGACAGGCATCCAAGCACACAGTTACATTCTGGCTTATGTGAAATCTGGCTTATGGACCTCAAACTCTGTTCATAAGAAGCGTTGCCATAATTCTCTTCCACAAAATCAGGATAGTATCCTCTGTCCCATTTGCTAGTATGTGAACACAATCCGCCCAAATTTTCCCTGTTTTTTGGGACATATGGCAACCCTATTCTTAAGACATTTCTGTCCAGCATTGCATATACTCATTAGGGATCAAATGTGCGCTCCTATTGGCTGGTCAGAAATGGGTTAATTCTCCTGCGTTGACTCACATATACAGAGTCACCCTCAACTGAGTGGCCCCTGGGCTGGGAAATCTTATCAGATGCTACTCC
Organism: Cryptoblepharus egeriae; assembly: GCA_030015325.1. NCBI lineage: Eukaryota > Metazoa > Chordata > Lepidosauria > Squamata > Scincidae > Cryptoblepharus > Cryptoblepharus egeriae. The sequence goes on along the minus strand of JAREYC010000008.1, from coordinate 66,148,284 downwards.
ATGAGTTGAGCTTTGTGTAAAGGCCTCGTATGCAGGGTGACCGGATGCCCAAACCTCAAAAGGAGGACAAGGTCTTGGATTCTTCACAGCTTGGCCTTTTCAGCAGACAATGACACATTTGCCTATTCATGAGTAAAGTCACAATATTGGGCACTTTCACTTTCCCATAAGGCTCAAAGCATATTTTTTTTTATTTTTAGATATTTTTGGCCACTTTTGATAGGAAGTTTCAAAACAAATTTTTGCATTGGATTCTGCTCTCCAATACGAATCCAACGACATATGACATGATGGGGTACTGCACACCATTGCAAAGTCCCAAAATGAAGCCAAAATGGAGGACAATGAAGCCCTTTTGGAGGACACCCAGACAGAAGACTAAAAAAGAGTACAAATCTGGAAATTTCCGGTCAGATCGTCACCCTGCATACTGGTTTTCAACCAAAAAGTTCACAAAGTGGTTTACAAAGAAAATGAAAAATTAATGCCTAATGGATCCAAAATGAAGAGAATTGGGGCGCAATCCAGAGTAACTATGGGGAGTCCTTGCTCCGGTGTCAGAACAATTTGCTCTGGATTGCAATATGGATTTCCTATAGGTTTTCACTAGGTGGTGCAGTAACTTCGGGTGCACGTAAAGTCTCTTACGTGCACCCGTAGTTATTCTGGATTGTAGGGTTGGTCCAAAATGGTCTAAAATTTTGGTCCAAAATGTATTGGTCCAAAATGGAGAGGAAGGGCTTTTTGCATGTTGCAGTAAGACATAGAGCACAATCCTAACTATGGCTGCAATCCAGAGCAAATTCAGCCTGCTCTGACCTAACTGCACTCTCCTAACTATTCTGTATCCAGAGCAGAAAGTTATGCTGAATCCAGAGAGTCAGGAAGCCTGGGCTGCCCTAACTGCTCCAGAGCATGCTAAGTAATTGACACAAGGGGAAGACTTGCTCCTGAGGAGACACCCCTCAGATCACACTGAACAAGGAACAGCTGTGGTGCATACAGTGGTGACATGACTCTGCACATCACCTGGTGCAGAAGTCTATGCGTCATCCCTGGGATGCGCCCCCCCCCCCACCTGGACTGCACAGTCACCAAAGTTGGCGCCTGCGCAGTTGTTTCTGAAGCCAACTGGCTTCAGAAAGAGTACTGCACAGGCACCATCTCTGACACCTGCGCAGTACTTTTCTGAAGCCTTTTGGCTTCGGGGGAGACTGTGCAGGCGTCAGAGTTGGTGCCTGTGCAGTACTCTTTCTGAAGCCATTCGGCTGCCGCTCCGCCTCCTGAGTGAGGCCGAATGGCTGTGCAGAGGCGCGGACTTTCTCTGCTCTAAGGAAGTCTCCTCTGAAGCTGTTCACCATGCTCAGTGTGTTTCTGCGCAGTGCACCTCAGATGGCCGTTCAGGCCAGCTCCTCAGACAAGTGTCAGCTTCTGGCTGATTCTCCGCCTTGGAGCAGGCCTGAATGGGGGTGCTGATGCCTGGGGCCTGCCAAAGGACAGTCAAACTCCTCCGGCACATCACCCCATACGGAGCGCATCCCCAATGCAGCACACACCAGCCGCGCCAGTCTGGTGACGCCACTGGGTGCCTGCCTTATAAGGAGTCCCTGATGAGATGCCAGTACATTCTACAGTGAATACAAGGGGCTTCTTGGAGTGGCCTGCTGTATCCTGAGGTTTGTGGGCAGCCGTAGTTGGTTCCATATCCTGAGGTTGAGAGGAAGGGGTTGCAGCTAGGATGGCCAAGAACTCAGATTTTTGGTCAACACTGCCATTCTTACTCGGGCCTTATCATGGACCCCTATGGGTCTACTCATTACTATACCTGCTCCTGAGGTGGTATAATTCTGAGGGCTGGAAGAGGGCATTTCTGCCTTGGAAACAGGCTCTGGATACAGAGTAACTGCTCTGCCCTAGGCAATGCTCAACATGCCCTCAACTTGCCTCTCCTGAGCTGCTTAGGCTGCCCCAGTTAGGGCAGAGCAGGTCCACCTCTCTTAGGGCACCCTATCTTGCCTTGCTCTGCCCTAAGCCTCCTTCAGAGTAACTGGGCTGGAGCATCTTGCAGTTGCTCCAACCTAGTGTTAGATAGGGCAGCCTAAGGGCTCTTATGTGGACAGATTAGTTGCTCTGGATTGGGCTGTAACTCTACTCAAAAGTAAGCCCCATTGTGTTCAATGGATCTTACTCCCAGGAAACTGTCTTTAGGATTGCAGTCTGAGACGTCAATCCTGAACCCACTTTCCAGAGAGATACCCCCGAATCCAGAGTAACTACAAGAGCACGTAAGAGACTTTCTGTGCACCCATAGCTACTGCACCACCTAGTGAAAACCTTTGGGAAATTCATATTGCAATCCACAGTAAATTATTCTTTCACCGGAGCAAGGACTCTCTGTAGTTACTCTGGATTTTGCCCTAAGTCCTATAGAAGAGAATGGGACTCACTTCTGGGTAGCCATGCTTAGCTTTGCACCCTTAGTGCTTAGTAACCCCTCTAGGGATGCCATTGCTGGCAGTGATCTTGTGTTCCATGTTTTCTTGGAAATTTCCTTGTTAATAAAAGTCTTAGGGTGCAATCCAGAGTAACTATGGGGAGTCCTTGCTCCGGTGTAAGAACAATTTACTCTGGACTGCAATATGAATTTCCCATAGGTTTTCACTAGGTCATGCAGTAACTACAGGTACACGTCTCTTATGTACTCCCGTAGTTACTCTGGATTGTAGGGATATTTGCTGAAAGTCGCTATCTACCCATCCAAATTACACAGATAATAGTGAGATGCATCAAATTGCCGCTAAGACCATTTTGGTGGTCAATAAGCAAATTTGCTGGGCCATTTCCAGGTTCCACACATAATGAGTTACTCTTTCTCATCTCTGATAGATCCGGCATCCTTTAATCACATTTAGCAGGAACAGCAACACAAAGCCGCTTTTCTCATAGAGAATTTTCTTTTATGCACATAATACTGTGCAACACCAGGTACTTTTTTAATGATTATCTTGGAGATTAATGGCTACGTACGTAGCACAATAATAATAATAATAATCAAAGCATGTTTGGCTTCAGAAGGAAGGGCTTTTAGAAATTCTGTACTTGTTTAGGCCAAATTACCTGTTGGCAGAAGAAGAAAAAGAAGATGATGATGATGATTTCATCCACATACTGTTGTAGCAAACATTACATTTTGTGCTGTACCTGGAGAGTTGCTTTCAAAATACAGGCACTTCTAAGGAATGCCTAGCATTTATAGAGAACTTTTTAGAGGCCTGTTATTGACTTTAAATAGATATTTGCAAAATTCTATAACTTATGCATGAGAAAGATATAATACATGCAGACATGTGATGTCTTAAGGCTTGAACCTTATGCTTATGATGCTTGAACCTGATGCTTGTGAACCTAAGGCTTGTGATGATTTAAGGGATGAACCTTAAGTGTAAGGTTCCTATGCTCTGGGTTCAGCAGCAGTCCAGTATAAAGATGGACGTGGAAATCCAATATCAAAATCATGTACCAAATATAATTAAATTAAAAAAAATTCAAATATTTAATATTGCTGCAATTATTCTTTTTATTTTTTTTTTTTAAAAAAGAAGACAGACAGGAACAAATTATGCAACTGCCTTCTCAAATGGGCTCATTGATACTCATAAATATATAAAATATATAGCTTTTGACTCCATGTCACCTGGTTTTCAATGGCTGTCCTTAGAGCTCCATCAACTCCATCAACAAAAGCATATATATAGCTTTTGACTCCATAAGTCACCTGGTTTTCAATGGCTGTCCTTAGAGCTCCATCAACTCTTTGAGTCGCATAATCAGGGATGAATACCTGAGTTGTGATGGCTCCAGTTGAATCATGAAAATGCTGGTTTTTCATAACTTGTGCTACTATTTCCTTCTATTTTCCTCCCATGACCTGGAATGTTTCCAAAGGACAGGGTCTCTTGCATGCTGCGGTGAGGCTCCCGGTAAAACTTAGTGCTTATCCCTCATTTAGCTACACCGTTGTCACTACCTATCATTCTTGCTAATGTGAGAGCCGGTAATTCATGGAGCGTAAACCTCACCATGTCTACCCAAAGGTAAGCCCCATTATGTCCAATGGGACTTACTCCCAGGAAAATGTCTTTATGATTGCAGCCTTATTGAGCAAATTACTGCTTGAGTAGTTCTCTCACATGAGCAGTATACTACTGGTGGAGGCTGAGATCATAGCTTCTTTTTCCAGTATGACGCTTCCCCTCCATTCACATTACACTATACATGCAAATGGACACTTGGCACAAGAAGTTATATGTACAAACAAGGAAGATTTTCTGAAAATAGCTTATAGGGATTAGCATAAGTGCTGGACCTATGGCACCCTGCCCATCCACCCCAAGAATGCCCACCACTCCTTCTCCTACCCACCCTTCTCACATACCCCAGATCCTGCATTGGCCAAGCTCAGCCCAAGCAATCATACCTTTTTCCAGTGCCCACAATGGCACAGGGAATAGTGCGTGCCTGTGCACCACCCTAATTTCCCTTGAAGTGGCGCAAAAGTGCTTTGTGGCACTTTCACAACACTCTTGAGCTGGTGCAAGTCTTGCAGTGGTGGTGCCACTGGTGGTGCAGTGGTGGTGCAAGTCTTGAAATCCAAATGAACTTTTGGATTGTGCCCTCAGTCTCATCTTCCATCGTTCTCAATACATTTTTCTTATTAACTATCAGCTTGTCAGTTTCATGAACCACCACCAACCAGGTTGTGACCCACAGATTGGGAAACGCTACATTACAACATAAGTAAGAATTCCTAACGCTACAATCCTAAAGACACCTTCCTGAAAGTAAGACCCATTGGACACAATAGGGCTTACTTTTGAGAAGACCTGTTTAGAATTGTGCTCTGTCTTTAAAATATAAATCCCATTCTGTTTTCCTACTGATTTCAGTGCTGTAGTCCTGCATTTGGGTTCAGCTTTCCTTCTTGTATGTGTATCTTTTGAAAGCAGAACTTTACATTCTGTGTTTTTATCACTTGAGCATTGTAAATATTAAATATTTTATTTGACATTTCTGCATGTAAATATTGATTTTGTTCTCCTGATGACAAATAAGTTTTTTTGCTGTAAAATACCAGGCTAAAAGGCCAAGTTATGTTTTCATTCCATTCTTTTCCCTTAATGTTTGCATTGCTGTTTGCAATATACATATATAAAAATGCTTGGCTTTACCTGGATCAAATTGATCTTGATGTAGCCTGATTATTTTAACATGTACCATTGGCCCCTTTCAATAATATATTTTGGGAAAGCAGCTTTGAAAAATTGAATACAAAGTTGGGGGTAAATAGGAATGTGGTCACTTGAGCCAAATCTTAGAACCAGCTTTGGGATTATTTAAAAACTTAGCTTTCTCCTGGTCCCGAAAATTCCTTAAGGCTTGTACTGTTGATTGACAACTTATAAAATTTATTGGATGGAGGCAGTGAAGAAAATATAGGTTTAGAAGGTTGAAATCCTAAACATACTTTCCTGGGAGTAAGACCTACTGAACACAATGGGGTTTTCTTCTGAGTAGACATGGTTAGGATTGTAAGAGAGACAAATTTATTACAGAGAAATCAGCTTGAATAAAACATTTCAAGTGTAGAAGTCAGGAGCAGAATTCCGGATTTATCTTACTTTTCTCCTTTCCTTTTTTTAATTTCTTCTTTCTTATTACTAATGAGCAAAACCCTACCAAAGACTACTCAAAAGTAAGCCCCATTGTGTTCAATGTGTCTTTACGACACTTGCAGTCAAAAACATTTTTTAAAAAGAAACATTTCAAGTTTATGATGTATGTAACTGCACTTTTAACAGCCTAATCCTATCAGTTTTCTCTACTGTTGTGGCAGCACCAAAATGGTGAGTATTGCATCCTTAGGTGGGGAAAGGACAGTCCAAGAGGTCTCCTCTCAGTAAGAGATCACTTATCTGGGAATAAGTCTTTGCGGTGGAAGGTTTCACTTGGACTTGTAACTAAATAGCTGGTGCAGGTCTGTGTAGATCCACACTAGGGTACTGAAACCAGGAAGGGGTATATCAGGTGTCACTGAACCCATCCTCTTCCAAGTCAGGTCTGATAACCCCCACCTTGGGTGACCATATAGAATAAGAGTATAGAGTGTCTGTACCTTTAAGTGCATAGAACAGGGAATTTAGGCAGGTTTACATCAAGATGGAAGGTTTTAAATAGCAGCACCCTACTCTCTAGTCTGTATGGCCACCCTGCCTCCATCCCACTGCTGCCCTTTCTCTCCCTTCCCTTCCCATTTTGGTGATCAGAGCAGGAAATAAACATTTGAGGGTTTTTCAAAAGAGGAAAATAATAGCATGAGATTGAAAGGATTCATATTCTGCTTACTGGGCAAGAGACACTCTTTCAAGTGGGTGCTCCTCTTTTATTTAGCAGGGGGAGAGTAACTGGCCCTCCCAGCAACCTCTGTTCTAGTGGCTTCTGCTGGTGTTCTTTTTGCACTTTAGATTGTGAGCCCTTTTGGGACAGGGACCCATTAGCTATTAATTAGCTATTAATTTTTTTCATTTTCTTGTAAACCGCTTTGTGAACTTTTCAGTTGAAAAGTGGTATATAAATACTGTAGATAGATACTGTAGATCAGTGTTTCTCAAAGTGGGGGTCGGGACCCCTTTGGGGGTCGCCTAGAGCTTTCCTGGGGGTTGCCTAAAGACCCCTGGTGCAGGGGGCCAGGTCAGGCTTGCCAGATCTCCAGCTGTAGCTGCGCGTGCACTGGGGCTGACTGACAGCCTCAGGGCCCAATCCTATGCATACCTACTCTGAAATAAATCCCATTATAGACAGGGGGCCTTTACTCCCATATAAAAGTGGATAGGATTGCAGCCTCAGGGCCCAATCCTATGCATGCCTACTCTGAAATAAATCCCATTATAGACAGGGGGCCTTTACTCCCATGTAAAAATGGATAGGATTGCAGCCTCAGGGACCAATCCTATGCATGTCTACTCTGAAATAAATCCCATTGTGTTCAATGTGTGCATAGAACACACATTTCATTTGTAACAATGAAAATACATCCTGCATATCGGATATTTACATTACAATTCATAACAGTAGCAAAATTACAGTTATAAAGTAGCAATTAAAATAATTTTATGGTTGGGGGTCCCCACAACATGAGGAACTTATAAAGGGGTCACAGCATTAGGAAGTTTGAGAACCACTGCTGTAGATAGATATTCCTCCTTTGATTCAAGTTAACTTGCAAACTCCCCTATACAGTACTTTCATACGAGATCCTATGCAAAATATCCTAACAGGTGGCAGAATTGGTTTTATCACATCCCCCCAAATTTTGGGTAGTGTTGATCTGCCAGAGAAGGAGCAAACCCCACAGGTTAATTTGCTCAGATACAGCAAAAGATTCGCTTTTTCAACCTGACGGCAACGGTGCACACGAGAAACACTTCAGCGGCTAAATCTAATACGTACATCACAGAAAATATAGTTTTGCAGGTGGAATATCTAATGATACTATTTCAGGTAATGATTTTTAGTTTGCTTCAGCTGAATATCAAATACAGTAGCTGCTTAAGGCTGCAATCCTATCCACACTTACCTTGGAGTAAGTGCCATTGACTATAATGAGGCCTGCTTCTGAGTAGACATGCACAGGATTGGGCTGTAAGAAAAGAAAACAAGATGAATGGAAACACAACATATTTTTTCAGGTTTCATTTTTATTTATTTCAGATATGGGAAAAGGGATATTGGATATACAACTGTAGGGATAGGCATACGCAGGAGTACACATAAGGTTCTCCAGGCACAACACCTATTTAACATTCTCTTAATACTACTTTACAACACATATATGCTTCTTAGGAAAGATGGAGATCATGGGGTAGGGTTGCCATATGTCCTGAAAAATAGGGACAATCCCAATGGGGGGGGGATAGTGTTCACATACTGGCAAATGGGACAGAGGGTCCTGTCCCAATTTTGTGGAAGAGAATTATGGTAACCCTACCATAGGGGCAAAGCCTGGAGACCCCTAAAGCCTGGCACAATGGAAGTTAGGTCCCTACTTGCCCTCACTGGGCTATGCTTCCCAACACTTACCCTGGATTTTTCCCATGACTCATGTTTCAACTTCCTAGAGTTCATGAATGTAATGGAAAGAGGATTATAGATGCCACGATCATAGAATCAAAGAGTTGAAATGTTTCTGATAGGTCATCTAGTCCAGTAACTCCAAGCAGATGATGGGACCTGCTTCTTAAAGACTTCTAAAACACAATTTGCAGGGCTACAGGATACTCCGTGGTGCTCCATACACCATTTCTGAGTCATGTTGGGATGTGCCAGGGTTAAGGAAAGGTGGTCACAATGTTCTGGAAGTGGCTTCCGGACTGCCATTGAGTATCCTGCAGCCCTGTAAATGGAAATTACAGTAGGAAATTTCTATTTCTTGACTTATTTTCACTTTAAAAAACAAACCCCGGAACCCATGAATCTCTGGATCCACAGGATGGAATGGATTAGACCTGAATCCCAGATGATACGAAGAGCCAACTATAAAAAGGTGAATAACAGTCCAGTGTTAATGACGAAGTTGTAATTCGCACAATGTACAAAAACCCATGTATATTCAATGCTCTTAAAATACATTTTTTTATTATATCACTTTGAAAATAATCAAGAGCTGCTTCTACCATGCCTTTCATGAAATTTAAAATAGAGCCATTGGGAAGGACATGGGAATGGACCCCAAAATTAGCAATACCGACAAAATAGCCCTGTTACTGGTTCACAGGGCCACATTCCCAATATATTATTCTGTCATTTCCTTCTTCATCTTTGTCCTTTGTGTAGTTCAAGACAGCCAAGAGAAAAACAAGCCAAGGGCATGATCTGGTCAGGGCAGAATTTATTACTATTCATTTTTTTCCAGTGTTCGACGGTTCTTTCTATTACTTATCCTCTGGTGTGGGTGAAAGATAATGGCTTGCCCAAGGACACCCAGATAGTGTCATAGTACAGAGGAGGGCTTGTATTGGAGCCTAAACTTCTCTTTTCCACTGACCTTGAGCCACCAAATGCATGCTAAAATGAAATTATAGTCAAAGATGGAGGCAAATTCCCTTTTCCGTAAGATAAAATCAGAATTTGGATTTTCTTCCTGGATAGTTTTCCCTTAAAAGGAAAAGGATGGGAGCAAAAACGACGCAAAGTCGCTCATCAATCTTCAAAAAAATGAGTTTAAGGATGGACAAGAATATTCCAAATACCTTAATAAATTTTCATTTTATTAAGAATTCCTTCATGGGTATCAAAACTGGGCATCCGGTGCGCTTTCAGCATCGTCATCGTCATTGTCCCCCCGACTTCCCAATAACTACAGTATCATTTGTTCCTCTGCAGATGGGCAGGTGGGGAAAATGCATCACTTTCAAATCATCTCTGTCACCGAACAGAATTGGTGAACATTTACTTGGCTAGATGAAACAGGTACATTATTTTGATAGAAGAGCAGTTAGTTAATGTCATAGATGATGTATGGCGCATGAACACTTAGGAGGGGAATAATGGTTATAATTTGTCAAAGGAGCTAAGAGGTAGAGTGGCAGGGTAGGTGAGGAAGAGTGATACAGTATGCAGTTAGAATAATAAGATGTACTGGTTGAAGGCAGGAAAAACACAACAGGGCCATATGGAACCGCCATGAAAAATCCAAGAATGTATCGGCGCAATCCAGAGTAACTACGGGGAGTCCTTACTCCGACATAAGAACAATTTATTCTGGATTGCAATATGAATTTCCTATATTTTTTATCGAGGTGGTGCTGCAACTACATCAACATAAATGTCTCTTAGTTACTCTGGATTGTAGGGTATGAGAATCTCTACTGTTTCAAGGTTTAGTTTGCAGGAACAAGAGGCAGCAATCTGGCTGAAGCTAAATAGGCTTAGGGCACAATCCAGAGTAAGGGCAGTGAGGAGAGCCCTAGCAGGGCTGCCCCAACTATTCTGTATCCAGAGCAGAGAGTTATGCTGGATCCAGAGAGTCAGGAAGACTGGGTTGCCCTAGCTGCTCCAGAGCATGCTCAGTAGGTATCAAGTAAATGACACCTGGGCAGGGCTTGCTCCTAAGGAGACCCCCCTCAGGTGTAATCCTAATCTAGGCCAGCACCATTTGTGTGGTGATGTAGAGAGGCAAGCGCATATCCACCTCTACACACACCCCTCATGACTTATAGTTCATGATGGTCCTTTCCTCTAGGGATTTGTCCAACTCCTTCTTAAAAGGCATTGATGTTAGATGCCGTCACCACATCCTGTGGCAGGGAGTTCCACCGTCTGACAACAAGCTGGGTAAAGAAATATTTTCTTTTGTCCGTCCTATTCAGTGTATGTATGTATTCAAGACATGCATGGACATGTAAGAAAATAGAGTGAACCAGCAGGTATCACAGGAGTGGTGTCGATTTTTTTTCTGCTGAATACACAACCCCACTCTGTGCACTGGACTAATCCTCCTTTGGGGTGGTACACAAGTGTCTTACGTCACTTTTGTGACACCCCCAAGTCAGCACAGGACTGGAGGTTAGAGTTGCAGCTTTAGTACGGTATATAAGTTCAGTAACAGAAAATGTTCACTACATATTCATCATGAATGGTGGGCATTCATTTCTGACCATTATTAGTGCCATTCATTTCATCGTATTACTGTTACTGAAAATAATTTCGTCATAGGGTGGTGTCAAAAACTGATAGGTCACAGGTGTCAGGTGGCCTTTGTGTGCAGCCCACTGCGCTTACATGGATGGTAGACCTACACACCCCGTTTATGCCAGGTTGAGTAGTAGCATGGATGCAAAGCGGGACATAAGTGGAACGAATGGATGGATGAACAAACAGATAAATAAATGGCCTGAACATCTCTTGAGATGGTACATTTTTTCATCTCACTAGCCCTACAATCCAGAGTAACTACAGGAGCACGTAAGAGACATTACGTCTACCCGTAGTTACTGCACCACCTAGTGAAAACCTATGGGAAATTCCTATTGCAATCCAGAGCAAATTGTTCTTACACCGGAGCAAGGACTCCCCGTAGTTACTCTGGATTGTGCCCTTCGGCTCATAAGAGAGGAGTGCAGGGGGGGGGGGTGTGCATCATACCCAGGCTCACAGTCAAATGGGTGTCCCAGAATCTTTAGGACAGGGCCTGAACATTTCCTGAGTTTTCAGAAAATGTGTGGACACGAGCATTCACGTTATGTCTAAACCTACATGGTTTTACTTATCCTAATTAATAGAAATTATAAACCAATGATTGTATGAAATTATGATCCAGGGAAGAAGGAACCCCAAATAAACTTTGTACCCTCAATAAATTCTTCTCTGTGTCCCAGTTAGAAGATCTTGAATACTCCAGATTGTATACAGTGTTAAATACAACAGATATGCCTTTTTTCTCAAGGCCTGTTGTGGACAAAATAAATGAACCAACTTTCCAAAATAGTCTCAGCTCCACACCAGCAAGAAGCAACTGCATTTCTGCATGCACAGGATGACCTCTGTTTTGTGTCTTTTTGTTTGTTTGTGTTAAAGTCTCCCAAAGGAACTTTTGGTCCCTAATCACAATGTCAGAAGAATGTCGAGAGAGGAGGTGATTGATTGGAGGGTGACTGAGAGATCTGAAAGACAAAAGCTGGCATTACTAGAGGGTGCCGTTTTAAGTATTCTCGGTTATCTATATTTTTTTCAAGGAGTCCTTCCAAAAATGATAAAGCCACTGGGGAAGGTTGACGAAATCACAAAGCGGAAAGCAAAGGATATTTCTCTTACACACACATACATAAAGTACATTGAAGTTACCTACGAGAAGCTGAATGCGTGTTTGCATTGTATGGATCCTTGAAATTCAAGAAACCATGTCGGTGCTAGAGATACTAAGACTAAGGGCTGATATCTTCATCTATTAAAAATCTCATTATTTATTTATGTGATTGATTGATTGATTGATTTGTGATCTGCCTTTCTCCCCGGATACACGGGGATACATTAGAATACAAAACATTAATGTATGATACAAGGCAGATACATTAGAATACAAAACTTTAAAGGTGGATACATTAGAGCAGGGGTCCTCAAACTACGGCCCGCGGGCCAGATACAGTCAGCCAGGGCCCTCAATCCGGCCAGCGGGCATTTTCAGAACACCCCACATCCCCCCCACCTGGGGTTGGGGGGAAACCCCTGGGGCCTTGATGCCAGGTGCACGAGCGTATGAGCGACTGAGCGGGAAGTGCGCACGCCTGTTGCCGCTTCTCCGCAGCGCCAGGGGTTACTTCTATATAGGAATGCTTAGGATGGGGCTCTGATGCTGCAATGCTAGCCAGACTTTCCTGGGAGTAAGCCCATTGACTATCATGGGACTTACTTCTGCGTAGGAATGCTTAGAATGGGGTTCTGAAGCTGCAATGCTAGCCAGACTTTCCTGGGAGTAAACCCATTGACTATCATGTGACTTACTTCTGTGTAGGAATGCTTAGGATGGGGCTCTGAGGTTGCAATCCTAGCCTCACTTTGGGGTTTTTTTGTGGCATAATTCATAAAATGTTTTCATCTTTCCATCAACTTCCGTATATGTTACGCTGAGTAGCATTTTTACATGAAAGTAACACACTTTTTGCAAAGTAATTTGTTCCTTATTACTTAATTTAATTAATTAAATAATTAACTATAGTCCGGCCCCCGGCAGTGTCCGAGGGACAGTGAACCGGCCCCCTGTTTAAAAAGTTTGAGGACCCCTGCATTAGAGGATATAAGGAGTGGATTCATAATAATTTCTCTAATGTAGTGAGTTTGTAGTCAAAATATCCATATAGTGCATTTACAAATAGCTAATATAGTGAGTTTCCTGATGGTCGGTCTAGCAGCTTCTCAAAGCTTCATGCATAGCGTGGAGGAGCTCACCCAATCTGAGACAAGTTTTACAGCTGGCACCACCTCCAAGAGAAGAAAACTCGCCTACAAGCACTAACCAAGCTGTTAGCTGCCATCAAACAGATGGAGGCAACTGGAGGAGAGACTGAAGGTGTCAACAGTCTCACCCCCTCCTGAGCTGCTTTGTCCTAGTGAAATGTACATAGCACTATCTGCTTGGGCAGGATGCCATCTCAACAGATGGGACTGTGCATAGGCAGCCAAGAGACCATGTCTGAGCATCGAGCGCATTTGTGGAGGGCACGGTTTCCAACGTGGGATGTCAGAGCAGTCGCTTGTTTCGAAGGTGGGTGTTCCTGAAGGCAAGGTGGGCGACCGTTTGGGTAATTCATCACTGAATTTAAATTCCAACCTTCTGCAGAAGTCAACCTTGGTGAGCATGAGCACCATCACTGCAGATGAAGTGAATGGAAACCAAGCAAAAGAGGAGGTGGAATGGAATGGGAATGGAAACTGCAATGGAAACCAAACAAAAGAGGAGCAAAAGAACAGTTTCATAGAATCACAGAATCATAGAATTATAGAGTTGGAAGGGACCTAGTAGGTCATCTAGTCCAAACCCCTGCCTGCAGCAGGAATTCCCCCTAGAGCATCCCCAACAGGTGCTCGTCGAGCCTCTGCTTGAAGATCCCCAGTGAGGGAGAGTCCACCACCTCCCTTGGCAATCTCTTCCACTGCCGAATCACCTGAACCGTGAGGAATTTTTTCTGGATATCCAGCCGGAATCTCCTCTCTTGCAGTTTGTACCCATTGGTTCTAGTTCTGCTTTCAGAAGCAGCTATGAACAAATTGGCCCCTTCCTCCATATGACAGCCCTTCAGGTACCTGAAGAGGGCAATCATGTCTCCCCTCAGCCTCCTCTTCTCCAGGCTGAACATCCCAAGTTCCCCCAACCTTTCTTCGTAGGGCTTCCCTTCCATCCCACTGATCGTTCTTGTCCCTCTCCTCTGGACTTGCTCCAGTTTGGCTGCATCTTTCTTCAAGTGAGGTGCCCAGAACTGAACACAGTACTCAAGGTGAGGTCTCACCAATGCAGAATAAAGAGGAACTAGAACTTCTCGCGACTTGGAAGCTACAGACCTCTTAATGCAACCTAAAATGGCATTTGCCTTCTTTGCAGACACATCACACTCCTGACTCATGTTCAGCTTGTGATCCACGGCGACTCCAAGATCCAGTTCACGTGTTGTGTTGCCAAGCCAAGGATCCCCCATTTTATACCTGTGTTTTTGGTTTTTATTGCCTAAGTGCAGAACCTTGCACTTCTCCCTGTTGAAATTCATTCTGTTTGTTATAGCCCAGGATTCCAGTTTATCCAGATCCTCCTGGAGGTTTCTCCAGTTTGTTATTAACCAGTTTGTTATAACCAGTTTGCTATACTATTCCTTGAATATCTCATATTAGTTCATCTCCACTTCAGCATTCTGTACATGGATGGAATAAGGCTGAAATCCTAAAGGCACAGTCCTGGGAGTAAGACCCATTGAACACAATGGGGCTTTCTTTTGAGTAGACATAGTTAGGATTTATGTGTGTGGGAGGGCAGCCCATGCACCAGTGGTTCTATCCTGTCCCCTGATCTGACTCTTTGTATCCTGGTTCTATCCTGGTTCTATCCTGTCCCCTGATCTGTCCTGTTCTCTGATCTAACCATCAAGTTCCATGCCCTGCAACCCCTTCCCTGTAACCCCTTCCCTGCCACCTATCCTGCCCCAAATATCCCATGACTCACCTGACCCACCATCTTTCCTGCTGTGGCATGGCCAGGTCAGTCAACAGCAGGTGCACCAAGTCTCATAAATGTGCCATTTAGGCACACCAAGACTCACTCACCATCACTGTGTGGCACCACTGTGGCCTTTCCTATGGCAGAACATGAGATCATAGGACCCTCATAGGGCTTTATAGGATTGGGCTGCTGGTCACAATTGAAAACAAAGCATACCCCGCCATTTCCATCTAAACCTTCCTCCAATTATAACATTTATTTTTTAAAAAAACCAGTTTAGGATATGATATATTTCCAAATCCTATTTGGAAGCTCTGACCTCTTCAAACATTGCCCTTGTTTCATAACAGAAACCATATTATTTAACCTTCACATAATACTTATTCTCAGTGGCTCCGGAAAATAGCTTCATAATGACAGCAAAGTGGTTGTCCTTTTTAAGACGGAACAGATTGCATTTCCCATGTAATCATTATACATTATCATCATCTGTTCTTTCCGATTATTATATTTTAGCACCGGGTTTCCAAACTCTTTCCTTAGATCTGGGGCATGTGTCGTATCCGTAATCACCGTTAATGCTAATATTGGAACATGCCCAAGAGGACAACACCATAAAGAACAAAAGTCAACGAGGTCTATGACCACGATAGTTTCTTTCCAGCAACGGCTATTCAGAAGTGTTATATCATGGGAAATATCCTTTGCAGGCAATTGTGACTTTTGTAATATTCCGTTACTGAAATACTGTATCGTTCTTTTGACAGCGCCCGGTAGGGACAAAACAATTGCCTTCAGTTAGTTTCACTTTCCATTCTCACATTGTTGTTGTTTGTTATGCCCAGATGGGAGAGACCTTGCTCTGGTTATAATGAAACCTCCATACATTGGTGGGGTGATTGTGAAGGGTCAGGACACCCTGTCACATCCTAGGTGGGGAGAGACGTGCCAGCGAGCACAACCTGGCCTTTCAGCGATCATGCGTTTGCACAGTACTAGATAGCGCACTATGCTGCGAGGGCATTTCAGGACAGTGAGTCCTGACCCTTCACCATCACCCTACAGTAGCCAAATGGGTATAAAGGACTGCAGGGGTTTCATGGATTTTATGTACTTTAAGGGTGCAATCTTAACCTAGACCAGCAGAACTCATTGGTCTTATGCTGGGGCTTAGGCCATCCTAAGTGGAGGTTAAGATTGCAGCCTAGTAGTTACATCAGAGGTTTCCAATGGGTGCATTGGGAGTGTCACAAAAATGCCATGAAGCACTTCCGCAACATTCCTTGGAGGGTTTGACCAGTGCACAGGTAAATGCGAACCTCTCCACACCACCACGGGAAGATACGCCAGCTGAGTTAGGCCAGCCTAAATTGGTTAGGATTGTACCCTAGAAGAGAATTTGAATCTCCACAAGAATATCCATTCCCAATTCAATTTTTAGAAAGCACTTTATTCTATAACACGGAATTTGTCCTTCATGTGTTGATGTAAAGATTTAATATTCCTTTTGCTAAAATATGAATATACAAGCAAATTATCTGCCCTTGTGCCATCCTAAGACCTTTGATCCCATGACAGGCTGTTCAAAAGGAGTGGACTGACCTTGAGATAGAATTGCAAATGACTTTTGTAACCCCTTTACTTTTTTTATGGGAACACCGAATCCGCTGTGGGTGTTTGCTCAGTCTGCTGCTAGCCAGCGATTATCCAGAACTGACATCTATGGAAGTGAGTGATGGGAAACATTGCATCCCAATGTGTGAATGAGAGATGTCAAAGATGACAGCCAGTGAGACAGGAGGAAATCTACATCTGTGTGGCGTAATCCGTTGCACAAAGGATGCCTTTCTTGACAGCATTTGGCACCACCGTCTCACAAGAAGAACGTGGAAAAAAATAAATTCTCAATCTTTTGGGCGTGAAATTAAAGAAAAATAAAATTAAAGTGAAAAGTAAAATAAAATAAAATTAAAATAAAATAAAGTAAAATTATTTTTAAATTAAAATAAAATAAAAGTCAATTCAAGTCAATTCAAGCAAAATTAAAGTAAAATAGAAACATAAAGAATTTTTTT
The DNA here is from genome assembly GCA_030015325.1 of Cryptoblepharus egeriae. Taxonomy (NCBI): domain Eukaryota; kingdom Metazoa; phylum Chordata; class Lepidosauria; order Squamata; family Scincidae; genus Cryptoblepharus; species Cryptoblepharus egeriae. The sequence continues at coordinate 66,131,451 of JAREYC010000008.1, read as the reverse complement.
TTACTAGGAATCAAAATCTTTTATTTCTTGTGTTGTTGTTATTCTTCATCATATCGGTGGACAGTTTTGAGTCTTCCTGCCATCCATGATCACAGATTGTATGACTAGAAGTGGGTGAGCCAACTGCTCACAGCATTTCCAAGAATGTTTTGGCAGAGCCGGGGAAAAATGCTTTCCATTTTTAGTGATGTTTCAGAACTGCTTAAGAGAAAAAGTTCTTCATTTAGAGTATGACCCTTTTATAAATCCAGGTTAGGGACCAAAAAGCTTATAAGGAAATAGAGGAGAATTTTCTGCATAAGAAATAATGCTAAGCAGTGGTGTGGATAACGGGGTGCAAAGCACTAAGGGTGCAGTCCTAAGCTCCACTTAGACCAGCCGAAGCCCTGACATAAATCCTATGCTATCTTGGGGGTGTCATAAAAGTGCCGAAAGACACTTCTGCCCACTTCTGTTGCCGGGACAGACATTTGGAAGTCCCAACGACTCCTGGAACGCCTCCTTTTCTGGAGCAAGGCGGCCCCTGACCAGACCCGTGTTTGGGGACCCAATTTCCTGTGGCCTCCAGTTAAAACCAGAGATGTGGTCAGCTTTGTTAGACCAGACTAAATTTCTTAGGATTGTGCCCTAAGTTTTGCAGGTACCAGAAGATGCCTGAGCACCCCACTTTTGCATTCACCATCTGGAATGGCTCTGAGGGGGTAGGGCTGCTTGCGTGATGAATTTAGATGACAAACTGGAGTAATTGCACCCTCTCTACCTGGACCACTTCTCCAGCTTGCAAGAAGATGCCCTGATTCTTGTCTCTATTGAGTTCATCTTCTCTACTGAGTTCTTCTTCAGTCACAAAACCCAGAGAGGTTCAGAAAAGTCAAGCCTTAAATCCGAATCTGATTTTGGACCGGGTCACATTAAGAATTGCCTATAGATGGCTTCTCAATTGCTTATTAAAAATCATTGCCTGCTCATCTCTGTCCCTGAGGTCTTGTTGAGAGTTGCTAGGACTTCAAAAAGCAGGCAAAGACCCAGGACTTCACAGATATGGTTGTGATCCAACTCTGGAACGAACTCCTAGCAAAGCTGGCATAACGTTAATTCTGATGTCTTTCTGGTACCAAGTGAATGCCTTTTGGTTTCTCAAGAAATTTGGATTTTGATTTGACACATTTTTTGCTAGTTCAAAGTTTTTTCTTGCCAGTGTTTTAATATTGTCTTTTGTATTTGATTGAGTTTCTTCCCCCCATATTTAATGCTGCTTTGGAAGGACAGGTCTGAAGTGGAGGGCAGAAGTCCTCCAGATAGATACCATGGGAGCCTCCTCTTGTGCATAACAAACTCATCGATCATTTGCTGCTCTTTCTTGATACTCCATAACCCACTGTAAGAGACTGATGACCATTACGTTTGGCTGCCTTTGGACAGGGCATGACACTTTTGAAACAGACGGCGCAATCCAGAGTAACTACGGGGAGTTCTTGCTCCAGTGTAAGAACAATTTGCTGTGGATAGCAATATGAATTTCCCATAGGTTTTCACTAGGTGGTGCAATAACTATGGGTACATGTAATGTCTCTTACGTGCTCCCATAGTTACTCTGGATTGTAGGGAGAGAGAACATTCAAATGCAGTTTGTAAACATGCACAAGAAACTTCATGCATAGGTTAAATCAAAGTGACAGTTTACTTATAGCTCAACTCAATTAGCCGGCATGCCCGTGTTGAGCTCCAAACCTGGAAGTGGTGATGATTTGCAATGCGATGATGTTAGGTCATGGCAAAAAAGTGGTTGGTGTTGCAATTTTTTTACTTGTCAGGCGTGCATGAAATTTCATTTTAAAAAGCAGGCCTCCGTCAGTCTTGGAAGACTATGGTATCGTGCTTGGCGCTGCATACGCTGCATGCAAAGCACGAAAGCCTGGGTTGGATTGTTATGGAGGATAGGCTGTTACCCAAGCAGCAAATCCCCCCTCTTCACGCCACTGAATTAGTCCAATGGAAAGGCAGAGCCAATACGATTGGATCCAGCTGGCGTTGCAGAGCATTTTAAAGCCCTAAGATCCACTAGCTCTGTTAATTCACATGCTCTGTTTAGCACACATTTGATGGCTTTCCAATTTACCATATTGAGATCTAAAGTCTATAATAATTTTATAATAAAAGTGCAGGTCAAATGGTGCTCTTAGATGGTGCAAGATACCTGCAGCTGCTCCTGGGTGACACAAATGTGCGGTAAAATATGCTTGCACCAGGTTGGGAGGGCCAAATCTGGATTTTGCAGTGGTCCAAAAATTTGCACCAAGAAGTGCAGAGAATGGAAGTGCATGGTGGGAAGGCATTCCAGGGGTCTGCAGGGGAAATTTTTGGGAAGGGGAGGGTAGAACGGGAGGCAAATCAGGCTAGGGAAGACCACAGTATTGACCATGGTAGTGCATGCCAAATCAACCCCTGTCCCTGACCTGAGTACCATATTTAGCTTGTTAAATAGCTAGCGCACATCTGGATTGCTCCATAGGGCATGCTGGTGCTTGACATAGGATGAGGGGGTAAATATTCCTATACTCAGAGGTGGGTTCTAGACTGCACCAAACCAGCACTGAATACAGAAGCCATTGTGGTCTTCCTACAGGAAGCCATGGTGGTCTTCCTACATTGTGGTCTTCATACAGGAAGACATTGTGGTCTTCCTATTCTAGCATGGGTTTGGATGGGCTTCCCAATTCTGCAGAGGGTCCCACAAACTAGGGTTGCCATATATCCAGCAAAACTGGAACTATCTTGGTTTTTTTGGGATTTTGTTCACATACTGGGAAAATTGGCATGGTGTCCCATCCCAGTGTTGTGAAACAGAATTATGGCAACCCCACTCACAAACATATTTCCAGTTGGGCCCTATTATAACTCCTATGTTTAGGCCTGACCCATCTTCCCTTTTTCTATATCATTTTATTTGGATCAGGCTTGAGATAAGCAGAATGAGATACAAATATTTCCTTCGACAAAAAGGAAGGAAATCAACAGCAACAACACCAAAAATTGGAATGTCTATACTGATATGTTCTCTCTCTACTATATAATCACCAACACAGCTGCAACTATTAAGGAAGGACTTGGTTGTGCAAGCCAGGTCTCTCTCCTAAATGTGTTGGTTTTCAGGTCTCTCTGAATGTGTTGGCTTGAACACAAGCCCATCTGCTGCAATTGTCACTGTATCTCCCGTTGCATAACCCGTGCCTAGACGCTTCCCGATAAACCAAGACGTGATCTTATGTTTGCACTGAATGTGACAAAACATATTCAAAACTGAGATTATGGCTGCAATCTTTACCATGCTTTCCTGGGGGTAAGTACTATTGATCACAATGGACTTACTTCTGAGTAGATATGCTTAGGACTGCACTCCGAAACTGGCATCGGCAACACAGACGGAGACGCATCATAACTTTATTTTCTTAATAATTCAATATTTATTTTTCCTTCCTTCTTCCGGATGCTCAAACATCTTCATTCTGAAGTGTCTCTGGAAGCCAATGATTCCAGATGACACCGTATGATGCCAGCACTTGTAATAGTTGGCATGTTTTTCCGCAGCTCCATTTCCTGAAAACATGTGCTTGAATCATAATTTTCACGTAATCATTTTTTGAATGTCCGTATCACGTATTACGGCCCCCTCTTTGGCTACAACCCCACAAACCGCTTAAACTTGGACAGCGTCGGTGAAATCAGCAGGCTCCAGTATACCGTTGCTTGATATTCGCTGCACCGACAGAAACAGCTGTTTGAACTGCCATTTCATGTTTGCCAAGCGAATAGAGATGCATCTATGGTAAAGAAGTGAATGTCAGTGATTTTCTGCTCCTGAAATGAAAATTGCACATTCATGGTTGCAGCGCAGCATCCGAGACAAGGTAGAGGTTTGGAGAAGGTCAGTCAGATGTCTGCAAACACTTGAGCAATTCAGGCAAAAATAAGTCTACGTTACTGAGTGTAGGACATCCTTAAAAACACTTTGAATGGCAAATAAATGGTTAGACAGAGCCCAAGATGACTCCCTTTAAATGAAAGAACATATGGTGCGCCCAACCTTGTGATCTTTCCCTAATCCCACTGAACTCAGATGCGATCTTTCTTGTGAGTTTAGAATAAAGCCAAAGATTTTTTAAGGCCAGCTTAATTATAAGACAAATGTAGCACAAGATGCAAACTCTAATCAAATATAAATCTAACTGATTTGTCTTTTTGTGGGATGTATATCCATATGACAGTCATTGCAATAAAAACCCTGTCCTTTAAGGGTTTGCTAGCTTCTTTAACGATCAAATAGTATGCTTTCCCTTCATTCATTCATTTGTTCATTCATTCATTCGTTCATTCGTTTTGTCTTTCTTGTCCTTAGATTTATTTTTGAATATTGCTCAAGGTGGTTTACAATGGCAGGGGTCTTTACTAATATTGCTCAAGGTGGTTTACAAAGGGGTCTTTACTATGCAGTTCTAGAGTTTGGGAGGGAGTGAGAGAACCCCACCATCTCCAGGTGTTTCCTTCTGATGAAGTTATCATTCTTAGGATGAAATCCAGAGTTACAACAGGGAGTCCTTGCTCCGGAGTAAGAACAAGTTACTCTGGATTGCAATATGAATTTCCCATAGGTTTTCACTAGGTGGTGCAGTAACTACGGGTGCACATAATGTCTCTTACATGCTCCCGTAGTTACTCTGGATTGTGCCCTTAGCTGCATAAGACAAGCTTCAAGCTTCCACCATCAGCCAAATAGGCTGGAAGTCTGCTTACTCTAGAGTACAGGCATCCCCATGTATTGGATGGGTTAGGGACCGGACCACCATTCAAAAGTGAAAACCATTGAAAAGTGGAACCCCATCCTTTTTAGTGTATCATTGTTGCTTCCAATGTTATTTTAGCTAGTAAATTGCAAATGGCCCCTTCGTCTTGCAAATTCCGGCTGCCACACCAAAATTTCTGTACATGGATCCTCATTTACTCCTTCGGAAATGTGATCAGACCAGGAGCTACAACACGGGAGAGGGCAATTTTGGCCTTTAGAACACAGAGAAAGGTTGAGAGAGTAGAACATGCATTGAATGAGTGAGTTCTGGGTATAATCGAAAGGTGCTGAAAGTGTGGATCAACAGAAAACAAAAGTGGGGGGATACCTCTAATTGCACACATATTTTATGGCACATTGACAATGTTCTAGGTCAGCTCATAACCACGGTCTAGCGGAGCCCATGATAAGGATTGTACTGTGAAATTAAGGTGCATTCAATGATTTTATCTCTAGAAGTGACATTTTTAAAATCATCATTTAAAAAAATTCTGAAGACCGAGAGTGCAATCCTAACCTAGGGCGGCACAACTCATCAGTCTTCCCAATCCTGTGGTGATGTCGGGAGGCATGAAGATGTTTGTGCACTATCTTAAGGCCTCCCCACTGAGTGGCGCAGAAGTGTCTTTAGCATTTTTTTAACACTCCCAGTCCAGCATGGGACTTTTGCTGGTGCTTATGCTGGTTTAACTGGGGATTAAGATTGTAGGCCTAGAATCCTGGGATGATGAATGGTAGAGAAATGTGTGCAATCAATCAACTTAAAAATTAAAATATTTCCTTCTGTTTTATCCTCACCATCCTGATTTATCATCTGAACCACTTGACCAGTGTGGTCCATGTTTTACCATCTGAACCACTTGACCAGTGTGGTCCACGTTTGATCACCACACTTGACCAGTGTGGTCCATGTCAACAGAATTGAAACAGACCTACCAGAACTACCATGAATATTAATAGACTCATGAATATTGGGTTTTCTTCCACGATACCCATGTCAGGACTTTACTATGGTAAAGAAGAAATTTGCCATCAAAGGACCAGAAAAAAAAAACTTGTGGAGATGTTCTTTGCAAATGCTGTGACCTTCAGAAACCTCTTGGCGAGCCGTGAATCTCCTTCTTTTACTCTGCTCTCCCATTCGGAGAGGCGCTAAGGTTCATTTTTGAACTCGGCGCTGGCATAATTTCAACACTGAGACTCATTAGTGAGACACTTTATTCATGCAAACATCCCAAGGCAGCGTAAACTTTAAAGGGGATTAGACAGGCGCTCAGAAAAAAAAGCCATATTAAAAAGAAGCGCCTTAATCTTTCTCTTAAAAACATTTAGTGAGGAAGAATCTCCTGAGCCTGACGGGTATCGAGCTCCAAATTCAAGGAGGACATTGTGCAAATGCAGAGTGTTGGTGAATATATGAATACGTTATTGATCGGAACAATCTCTATCTTATTAATCAAGACTTCATAAGCCTCTTTTCAGATATTTCCATTGAAGTTTATTGCAGGTCAAAGCTTGACACCTTTGGTGATGAAAATGTCCCAGTGAAAATCTTTGCCATCCTACAAAAACAAAACTGAACTATCCTCTCTGTTATAATTTGTTAGGTACACTATATTTAATGTAATAATTGATTAATAATCTTATTCTTAATGTTCCCAGCCTAGAATTTGCTTCCATAACCAATGCATACTTGGGCCAATGTTTTCACTGAGCTATCCACCAACAGATCAATTTTTTTTCCCAGTTGGTCATCAACAGCTCAGACTTTTTCAATGTGAAGCTGATTTTTCCCCCACTGTGCTTCATTTTTACAGTTATTAATTATTAATTATTAATTAATTATTAATATTAATCTCATTTCCCCTTTGGATGCCCATTTATCCATTTTGGAGAAGTCCTTTTAAGCATTTCCTTTGACACATTTGGTCTTATTTGCAAATCTGGTCCCCTTGCTGCTTATGCCTGATTCCAGGTCTTCAACTCGTTGGCTGCAATCCTGAAGACACTTTCATGGGAGTAAGACCCACTGAAGACAATAAGGTTTACTTTTGTGTAGATATGGGGTAAAATCCAGAGTAACTACGGGGAGTCCTTGCTCCGGTGCAAGAACAACTTACTCTGGATTTCAATATGAATTTCCCATAGGTTTTCACTAGGTGGTGCAGTAACTACCGGTGCATGTAATGTCTCTTACATGCTCCCATAGTTATTCTGGATTTGGGGGATGGTTAGGATTGTGCTCTGTGTCTCTGAGGGTTAGGATACCAAATATGATGGAGACCATTGTTGCTTCCAAATATTAGAAACCTTGTAGATCAGGATGACAAATAGGCTAATGTGGATACGCTCCGACAACATCATCATTGGCAAAACACCAAGCTATGAAATCGCTCTCGGAAAGTGCTTTTATTGTCTCCTATGCCAGCATATAGGTCTTTATGAGGGCTGTAAGTTTTAATTTGTTTCATCAGTAGACTGTCTTCTCCATATTTTATTGAGAGACATTTCTTATGCGATTACAGCCTCTCAGTTCTGGCTGCCCAGATGAAGGTTTTATTCATTACGCTCCAGGGGTGAATGCCCTTTCCTTCCAAAGTTGTCTCATCAATATCAAAATAATTCCAATGAAATAGAAAGTACATCGAGAACGACCTTAAGAGTGTGATTTTTAAAATCCTTTCTTGGGAATTCAATGAAAATAACATTTGAGTGGACAGACATTGGGCTGTTAGATTAGTAATCCCACTAACCAGAATTGTACACTAGTAGTCTTCAATCTTTTTCATGCCACAACCCGCCCCACACCAAATTATTATCTATGGGCAAAATTCAGAGTAACTATGGGGAGTCATTGCTCCAGTGTAAGAACAACTTACTCTGGATTCCAATATGAATTTCCCATAGGTTTTTACTAGGTGGTGCCATAACTACGGGTGCACATACAGGCCCTTACGTGCTCCCATAGTTACTCTGGATTTGGCGGAATGTTTGTTAGATTTTTACTCTCTTACCCTACAGTCCAGAGTAACTACGGGAGCAGCTTAAAGGACATTTACATCGACGTAACTAGTGAAAACTTATGGGAAATTCATATTGGAATCCAGAGTAAATTGTTCTTACAATGGAGTAAGGACTCCCTTTAATTACTCTGGATTGTGCCCTTAATCCCCAAAGAGCACCTAAGGCAGCTAACAAACAATTAAAAAAATAGGATACAATTTAAAACAGTAAAATATTAAAATAAATGTTTATAACACATTAAAAATAAGTAAAACATGAGCACGATCCTAACCACGTCTACTCAAAAGTAAGCCCCATTGTGTTCAACGGGGATTAATCCCAGGAAAGTGTCTAGGATTGCAGCCTCTGAGACTGGAGACCTACCATCAATCCTGTTCCCTGCCCCCTTCCTAGGACCAAAACTACATACCCCAGCTCCTATTACTACTCTTCCGTCACCCGCTGACCTGGCCAGCCCAATTTTCCCTGTCTCTTTTGTCATCACAACAATCCTGCAAGGTAGAGACCGGAACAGGGCTGGCCTTAGGAGATGCAGAGCAAGACAGTGAAGGTTGTGTCTCATATTTGTTCCCCCAGGTGACCATGGCTCTCATAAAGGCTGCAGTTCTAACCATGCTTTCCTGGGAGTAATTACTATTGAACACAACTAGCCTTACTTCTGAGTAGACATGCTTAGGATTGCACTGAAAATCTTGTAACCTTTAGGTTTTGTAAATACTGCATTCCTATATGACTTTCCTGGGAGTTGGACCCATTAAACACAATGGGACTTACTTTTGAGTAGACCGGGTTAGGACTGTGCTCATGATCTTGGATCTCTTGAGATTTCATATATATTTTCTGCAGGGTTTTTTTTTTAAATCGGAAACGAGGGGTCCTAGTTAAGAATGGAGATTGCTCTATTGTTGTCTACTTTCAAGACACAAAATACCAACAAAATACCAAGATAAAAGAGGGCAAAGAAACCCTCAGAGACAGAACACAATTTTAAAAATCTCCTTTCGTAGGTCTCTGGCATTTTATAGCGAGTAATTTGCTTGGAAATAGGCTAACGGTGAATTTTTACAGCCATTGCTTAGGAAGTGCTTTTGAGGATAAATAGTTAAGAGCTATTTTTCCATAAATTAACACAAGAGAAAAACCCATAAAATTTGTCAGCAGGTTTCTGAAATGTGCTGTTTTCATGCGGTACAAATTGCGACAGGCTCAGCACCATATGTTCTTTAAGTTTTGCTAATGTATGCATGTGCACAAATTGCATTTAGGTAACTGGAACGCTGTCAGTCTGAAGATTATTCTGCGTACACTCCAAGCGTTATAAGGCAAAGGCCCTGATAGTCATTTAGGAAGATGGACTTTTATTTTCTATTCATCTCCTTGTATAAGAAAACAGAGATGGATGTTGGGTGAAAAGAGGTCCAGAGCTTAATTCCTTTTCTCCTGATCCATGCTTTAAAATAAACGGTCTCAAAATAATCATATTGTATACAAGTATTTACAAAACAGCTTTTCTTACTATTGTAGAGAGTCAATCAGCAATTAAAAATGCAAAGGACCCCTGCCTTTGCCTGTCTCAGCTGAAGAATGGGATGATTGCTTGCATAGCTGCCTCTCTACAGCAGTAAGAAAAGCTGTTTTTAAACACTTGTATACAATATGATTTTAAACTGTGATTTGAAAGGGATGCATTTTTCCCGTCTATAGGGATTGGCATATTCTTTCTCATTTTTAGTGGCCATTTGTATTAAATATGCATTTAAAAATCAGTGTATAATATGGTTGGATCTGTACTAACCATATCGCCAAATTCAGAGTAACTACAGGAGCACGTCAGAGATTTTACTTGCACCCATAGTTACTGCACCACCTAGTGAAAACCTATGGGAAATTCATATTGGAATCCAGAGTATCCCTACAATTTATTTATTTTATTTATTTTATATATATCCCACCTTTCCTCTCCTACAAGAGTACAATCCAGAGTAGGGATACATTATGTGCATAGGAATCCCTACAATCCAGAGGAGGGATACATTATGTGCACCTGAGTTACTGCACCACCCAATGAGAACCTATGGGAAATTCATATTGCAAACCAGAGTAAATTGTTCTTACACCAGAGCAAGGACTCCCCTTTGTTACTCTGGATTGCGCCCTACGTTGTTCTTACACAGGAGCAAGGACTCCCCATAACCTCAGTATTCAGCATGATAAAGAAGCCATGTCTGGAGAGAGAGAGAGAGAGAGAGAGAGAGAGAGAGAGAGAGAGAATTAATTCAATAGATCAAAAATGTACATATAAATTTAGTATCACTATTGATGAATTATTATGAATGTTCTTAACTGAATACTAAACTGGGCAGGAGGAAGGTTGCATTAAATAAATAATTATTTAGAAAATTGAAATTTTGACAGTGGAACTACAACTCTCCATTGACTTTATCTTTGGCTTTATTTTCCTTTTCTTGGTGTTTAAAAAAGAGAGATTTTCTATTTATTCTCAGAAGGGATGTATGTATGTTCTGGTCTCCAAATAGACTTTCAAGCTAGGAATGATTCTCTAATGCAGTTCCATTTCAGTGTCACAGCTGAGGAGTTGCAGGGAAATATTGGATATTCAAATAGAATCTTACTGATACAAGGCTAATCATGTTGGCCTTGCAGAGGTAATAAAAAACAATGTTTGGAGAGAATCTGGCAACCAGACAAATCCTGGAGATTTCGGCTCAGTTCCTATATTTGCCGGTTGGATGTTATTCAGTAGTGGGGGTCCAAACACCACCCACCGCTCATGCATGACTATCAGTAATTCAGAACCATTGGAACTGGATTGAAGATACTCTGGAGGAAGTTCTAGTCTCCAAGTATATTTTCTTTCTGGCCTGTCCATCAGCCAATAACAATATATTCGAGAGGCCCAAAATGAGGCATAGGGTAAAATCCAGAGTCCTTGCTCCAGAGTAAGAACAACTTACTCTGGATTGCAATATGAATTCCCCTTAGGTGGTGCATATGAATTTTCACTAGGTGGTGTAGTAACTACAGGTGCACATAATGTCTCTTACATGCTCCCGTAGTTACTCTGGATTGTGCCATTATAAAAGTAGATTGTATACTGAGCACAATGCTTTGACAATTGACAATTGACAAGGCACACCATGCTGCTGGTGGAGTGTTCACATCCCTTAATGGCCCTATTATTAAATGATATTATCTAATAAATAAATTTTCCAAACTCCCACAGCACATCTGTGGAGCATTCATATGGCACACTGGTTCAAAATCACTGCTCTAGAGTCATTAAAGAGGACAACCGTGGGTGCCACAGGTAAGTAATGGTGGTGCTGCACCCATCCATGGATTCATTATCTATGGAATTTGGTAGTCCTCTAATAGAACCTCCCATGGATATTGAAGACCTGCTGTATCTAATTGATATTGAATCTGAAGACGCAGATATTGAAGACCCACTGTATCTAATTGATCTAATTGATTGACATTAATTTCAATCAATATGGCCCAGTTTGAACCCAAAGCTTGCCAGGAATGCTGATTGAAGTGTGTGGTGCAAACCAAAGGTTGAGGTGCATTGATGCAACACTTCCGGCACAATCCAGAGTAACTACGGGAACACGTAAGAGACGTTGTGTGCACCTGTAGTTACTGCACCACCTAGTGAAAACCTATGGGAAATTCATATTGCAATTCAGAGTAAGTTGTTCTTACTCCGGAGCAAGGACTCCCTGTAGTTACTCTGGATTTCACCCTTCATGTTATGCACAGTTTGATCTTCGTTTATTATTGTTCCAGCTGACACAGTGGAAGAAATGTTTCCAAATTAAGGGTGCAATCCAGAGTAACCACAGAGAGTCCTTGCTCTGGAGTAACAACAAGTTATTCTGGATTGCAATATGAATTTCCCATAGGTTTTCACTAGGTGGTGCAGTAACTATGGGTGCGCGTAATGTCTCTTACATGCTCCCGTAGTTACTCTGGATTGTGCCCTTATAAAAGTCGATTGTATATTGGGCACAATGCTTTGACAATTGACTGTCACTGTTACTCTGGATTGTAGCCTAAGGATCTTCTGCATGATGTCTAACCATTGAGTGTGCACCACGCTTGGGTCCTGGTGGGAAGACACATCCTGGAGAAGATGGTCATTCAGGAAGACTTGTGCTGCCAACCCAGTATTGGCAAGCCTGAAATTACAAGATCTCAGGAAGGAGACACTCAGATGCTTTAGAGTGTCACAGCTTTCTCTTCCAATTAATGGCTCTAATTTGGCATGGTTTTGATTTAGAGGGATCCATCCATTCCTCACCCACTTCCTCAGTGAAGGCCTGGCTGACTCCCAGGAATGTCAGCCAAGGAACCAAGATGGAGTCAGGAGAGACTGCGCATTTTGGAAAGTGAAGTTATTGGCCACTGTTCTCTCACCTCTGTGGTCCTACAAGGTGGTCCTACAAGATGGTCCTTCCACCTTCTACGCCAGGACCTAAAACTGTGGCAACCTCACCAGTTTTTTTCAAAACCTTCTGACTCCCCGGATGATACACTGGAGTAAATTCTACTTGAAAAACAACCCCAAGTTGTTTCTTGACATGCAGACAGATCTTTCTTTAATATTTTAGTTAATTTAATACCATGTGGTTGGATGCCTCAAGGCTATGAATAAAGTTCTCGTTTTCCCTTTGATTTCACATACTCACACAGTTTGTTGAAAGCCTGTGAGATTATAGGATCTGTGTAGCCTTTGAGAAGGAGGCCATTGGGGTGGTCTCATCAACATACCTGTTCACATTCAACTTCATTTGGCAGGCCACAGAGGTGGTGTGAAGACCAGGACGTTCAAAAACTGTAACACAAGAACTCCACACACGTTACATCTAAAACATTGCAAGCTGCTTCATTTATCGGAACTCATTTGAAAATGAGAAAATGCAGGCCTCCGTCACTCTTGAAAGTCTATGGTATCGTGCTCGGCACTGCATACGCTGCATGCGAAGCACGAAAGCTTGGGTTGGATTGTTATGGAGGATAGGCTGTGACCCAAGCAGCAGATCCCCCCTCTCCACGCCACTGAATTAGTCCAGTGGAAAGGCAGAGCTAATATGATTGGATCCAGCTGGCGTCGCAGAGCTGGGCTAAGGACAGGAGCTCACCCTGTCTTGTGGGGCTGACCCGGGTCTCGAACCCTGGCCTGCTGGTTAACAGGCACAGCGTCTTAGCCACTTGCGCCACCCACAGCCCACAAAATAGAAATCAGATTAACCCCCAAATCCAGAGTAACTACAGGGGCACATAAGAGACTTTACGTGCACCCATAATTACTGCACCACCTAGTGAGAAGCTATGGGAAATTCGTATTGGAATCCAGAGTAAGCTGTTCTTACACCGGAGCAAGGACTCCCTGTAGTTGCTCTGGATTTTGCCCTAAGATAAGATCGTTGTGAACATTTTCTGCATAGCAATTCTGATGATCCCCTAAATCTAAATTGTCATTTAATGTTGAGAATCTTTTTATACAGGACATTTCCTCACCACCGAAGGAAGTTCAGGTGGGAAAACACGGTGGGGTGAGGGTGGAAACAGGTTAGGCACTGTCCAAAAAGGCAAACCTTCTTGTGTTGCTGTGATTTTACTTCTTTGTAGTATAATTCATGAATATTTTAAAATATTTCATTGATTATGTATGTTTTAAAATATTTCATTGATTAATGCTGCAATCTTAATCTCCACTTAGGACAGCCTAAGCACCAGCATAAATCCTGCACTCACAAAAGAGCAGTAAGACATTTCTGTCCCACTCCTGGGAGGTTAAGCCAATGCACAAGCATACGCTGGCGTCCCTAAACCATCACAGAAACATAGGTCAGGTGAGTTAGGCCGGCCTAAATTTCTTAGGATTGCACCCTATGTGTTTTTAATCCATCAATCTGTGGTGTCATTTAGCAACAATCCATGTTGTTAGCCACCTTGTGTCCCCTTTGTGGAGAAAGGCGGAATATAAATCCATTAGATAGATAGATAGATAGATAGATAGATAGATAGATAGATAGATAGATAGATAGATAGATAGATAGATAGATAGATAGGTAGGTAGGTAGGTAGGTAGGTACGTAGGTAGGTAGGTAGGTCGGTCGGTCGGTCGGTCGGTAGGTAGATAGGTAGGTAGGTAGGTCGGTCGGTAGGTCGGTAGATAGATAGATAGATAGATAGATACGCTTGCCCAGGTCAGCCTCTGAGCCCCTATTCATGGAAGCCCCCAATGTGCCATCAGAGAGTTGGTAGGGATGAAATGGAGGCACAAATCTTTCCTCCACTGAGTAATTTTAATGTCTGCAACTATGCCCAGACTGCTGAGAGATATCACATCATTCATTAGTCAAAGCTATGGCTGCTTTTTTAAGGACCACATTTATTAGCTATTTTTCGAGGGAATCAGTAGCGATCTGGTTATGCAGCAAACTGGAGGCATGTGTGTGTGATACCAACACAGAGTAAGCAGTGATCCTTTATGAAGGTTGACATTTCCTCCAAGGAAGCCATTGCAACAACTCCAGGCAGATGATCCCTCAAGGGGAAGCTGGTATTTGCAGCAGCAGCTGAGAAGCAAGAGCATCTTGGGTATCAGAGCAAGTTGAGCTAAATACAAGAAGAGCATCAACAAGCCAGATTTCTGGTCCAGAAACCACGGTTTTGTGGACGGCACAAAGCAAAGTTCTGGATCTCCTGAATATGGACTCTCAAATCACGCACTACAAAGTAGTCCATAAACAAGGACGTTAAAAGTTGGAGATTGGCACAAATCAAAAACTTAGTTAACTAAACTAAGTTTAGTTTGGCACAAATCAAAAACTTGGCACAAATCAAAAACTTAAAGTTAACTTAGTTTACTAAAAATCTATTGACTGAACTTCTACTATATAAATAATGTGCAGCCCAAACCTGTCTTCCCTCCTCGGCATGCTTAGGTGTGCCCAAAGCAGGCAGGCTGAATCCATGGAAGGTGACGATTGGGAAGCCTTACACCTGCACAAGTCTTCTGCTCTACTATGGTCTTCCTCAGACCTGTACTAGCAATTTCTCTCTGGGGTTGGGGAAGCTATAAATATGGGGGGAATCTAGCATGTGGCATTCTAACAGTGTACACTGCTGGAGCATGCTTTATAGATGTTTCACAACCTCTCCAGCTGTGGAAGACACATTTCACTCTGGATGCACCACTATCAGCCTCCATAGGATTGGGCTATTTATCTATGCAGACACCACCCAACCTTCTATGCACGAACCACCAGGGAAGCTTGAGTCATTATTAAAAAATCAGATCAGCAATTGGATTGTTGTTGTTTTTTAATTAAGCAAAATTCCCTTTAGGAAGAAAGGTGGGATATAAATCAGTGAAATAGATAAATAAAATGGAAGGGACATAATTGAAATTGAAGGCATACTTAACAAAAAAGAACCAACTGGAAAAGATCGTCTTCAGCTGCAATCCCAATCTGCAATTAGGCAAGCCTAAAACCGGGTATAAATTTTGAGCTGACCTTGCGGTGTCTCCAAAGTGCCGTAAAACATTCTCCTGGGGAAGGGTTAAGCCAGTGTGCAGGCATGCACTTGCCTCCCTACATCACCATGGGAAGGGGAAGACTGATGAGTTGTGCCGGCCTAGGTTAGGATTGCACCCTAAGAGCACAATCCTAACCATGTCTACTCAAAAATAAGCCCCATTGTGTCCAATGGGTCTTAGGTCAAAATCCATAGCAGTTACAGGTCCACGCAGTTACGTCACCCTCTAGTGTTATCTTATGGAAAGTCACCTTAACTGCTCTGGAGCAAAGGGCTTAATTTGACTTTAGGATATGGGCCTAAGTCCCAGGAAAGTGTCTTTAGGATTGCACACTTCATCACCTATCTCTGGATGGTCTCCCATGAAACTGAAGTCCACTAGTGTGCTACCACCAAAAAGGCCCTTGTTTTGGATCCTTCAAAATGCATGTCATAGAATCATAGAATCCTAGAGTTGAAAGGGACCTAGTAGGTCATCTAGTCCAACCCCCTGCCTGCAGCAGGAAATCCTCCTTTGGTCATTGGGATGCAGGGCCATAAGTTACATCAGTGGCCGAGGTTTAAATTCTGTTTGGGAAAACAGGACCACTGGTGATAACTGCAGCACATAGACAGATGCGCGTGCATGGACAGATGATGAATGCACAGCATATTTCCTGTGCTATGAAATAGGCCGCAGGAGTGTAAAGAATCCCTGCCGCTTCTCCAGTCAAAATGGCTGACTTTTATCGTTCTCAGCGCAACGAGGTACCAAAGGAAAGAGAGGACAGTGCGAAGTTCTGGTCGGTCGTCCTCTCCTTTTATCTCCGCACTTCACAGTGAATGCTAGTCTGCAGGAGGGCAGAGGCAAGCATGACTGGATGGGTTTTAAATATGTGATTAGCATTTTTTCCCCCTAAAAGCATAGCTCTAGGGAAGTGCACGTTCAGACAAGCATTCAAGCCGTCATAATGAGGAAGTCGAAGAGGATGGTATGGGGGGGACCGCGGAGAGACTCATTCCTCTCTTCCCAACTTGTCTCCGAGCAAGTGAAGCATGAATACCTCCTAAGACGCAGAAGGACTTCAAGCTAGCCAAATGATGTGTGGTTAAGCTGAAGAATATATTAACAAAGACACCAGTGTAATTTTAAAGACTGCAAGTGATGACGGAGCACTTCGTGGAGAAAGTGGTTATATCCAATATATTTCCTCCAGGCCATTAACTGCCCGTTTGTCATTTGAGTGAATGTAGTTTGAGATGGTCCCTTTTGGCTCTGCAGAAAAGGAAACACCAAAGGGAGGTTTTCCACCAATCTGAATAAATAGCTGTTCTCAAAGGTTGCTTCTGGACTATTTGTTGGGTCTAGCAAGCTGTGGTGTAGCTAGAGGGGGTGCGAAGCACATTAATTTTGATGTGACTGTAAGCAGCCCCAAGGGCTGTGGGTGGTGCAAGTGGTTAAGTCACTGTGCCTGTTAACCAGCAGGCCAGGGTTCAAGACCCGGGTTGACAGGGTGAGCTCCTGTCCTTAGCCCAGCTCTGCGACGCAGCTGGAACCAATCGTATCAGCTCTGCCTTTCCACTGGACTATTTCAGTGGCATTTGCGACTTGGGGAACAGCCTATCCTCCATATCAATCTAACCCAGGCCTTCATGCTTCACATGCAACATATGCAGCGCTGAGCACGATATCATAGTCTCTCAAGACTGACGGATGCCTGCCTGCTGTAAGCAGCCCCTCACCATTCCAAATCTGGGGGGACACTTGCACACCACTTGTGGTGAGGCTACCTACAAAACCAAGGCTACAATTCAGAGTAACTACGGGACCTTTTACTCTGACGTAGTTATGGTGCCACCTATGGGAAACCTATGGGAAATGCATAGAGTAATCCAGAGTAAGTGCCTCTTACATCTTCCTGTAGTTACTCTGGATTGTAGGGTCAGAGCACAATCCTAATCATGTCTATTCAAAAATAAGCCCCACTGTGTTCAACGGGTCTTATTCCCAGGAAAGTGTCTTTAGGATTGCAGCCTTAGTTCTTTGCACCCCCTTCTAGCCATACCACTCCTGATGTGGGTCTCACCTCATTCAACTCGATCTTACTAAATATCAATTTATTATCTCTGCAAAGCATCATCTTGCTGTGTGTTCCACATTGTCCACGAGTCTTTTATTGAGATCTGGTTATGGGGATTTTTCGCTTTTAATATGGAGTTTCAGTATCAAATTGTCCCATGTCTATTGAAGTATTTCTTGATAAAGTGTCAGTTTACTAATAATTAAACGAGTGCAAAAATAATAACTGTCATCATTAAAATTGGTGGCTGACAGAGAACCACAAAGCAAGGAGCCATGATCAGTTAAGGTGGTGTTACAGATGTGTCTCAGGGACATGTGCAACAACATGCAAAGGTGGGGTACAAATATGTGCAGGGTCATTTGTGTTGGCACATGGCACTTCTTGGAAGAACTTAACATATAACAAGGATGAAAGGGATAATATTCTTTATTATTATATTATAGTATTATTATTTTATATAGATACTATTATTATTATTATTATTATTATTATTATTATTATTATTATTATTATTATTATTATTATAATAAAGGTATAATATTCTTTGATTGGATAAATATACAAAGGAAACTAATCCTACAATCTAGAGTAATTACAGGAGCCCATAAAAGACACTAGGTGCACTCGTAGTTACTGCACCACTTAGTGAAAACCTATGGGAAATTCATATTGCAGTCCAGAGTAAATTATTCTTACACCAGAGCAAGGACTCCCCATAGTTACTCTGGATTGCACCCTAAGGCCCATATCCTAAAGTCAAATTAAGCCCCTTGCTCCGGAGCAGTTAAGATGACTTTCCATAAGATAACACTCGAGGGTGATGTAACTTCGTGGACCCATAACTGCTCTGGATTTTGCCCTAAGAGTTAAAATGCAAATGCATGCTATAAATATTTTAAGCATGGGATTCCAACTGGACATCAGGAAAAAAAATCCTTATTTTCAGGGTCAAGGAATAGATTGTTGAGGAAGGAGGTGTATTATTCCTTATTGGGGATCCCCAAGCAGGGGCTCACCAAACACCCTCTGAAATACCCTAGAATGATTTCCAGCTAAAGGCAGAGGGTTGGACTAGATGACCTTGCAGGTACCTTCTGATTCTATGATTTCTCTGAAAAAGACTCTGAAAAAGCCTTTTGCAAAAGCCAGAATCTCTTCCTTGCTCGAAGACAAGTTCCAGTGCCATAAATCTGCCAGTTTGCTTTTCCAGTGACTGCAATGGGGAATGGGATTGGGCCATAAGTTACATCAGTGGCTGAGGTTTAAATTCTGTTTGCAGATGGCTGCAGAAAATCTGGGTCTCAGCATCATTAACGGGTCTTTATATGGACAGGACTGAAGAACGGAAGCTGAGAAGTTTGCAAAACAAATGGCAAAAATGCATACTGCGACAAATCTATATACAGAACCACAGTAGGAATTTTATCCGCACATATCAAAAGTGTGACACAAATGTGAATCTTAGCAAAGAGGAGACAAGTTAAACTTTGTTACAGAAAAGTTTTGTAAATGACATTGGTAGAACTGTTATTGGTGGTGCTTTTTAAAAATAATTCAGCCTCCTAATCAGGTAGAGTGGGTTGGGTGTGCATTTTTTTTAATAACAAGGAGAGTTTTTTGTAGATTTAAAGCACTGCAATTTGTTCAAGACCATAATAATTCCTCTAACTCTTGGATAGGAGGATGCATAAGCGTAATTAGTTTGTCCTGGGCTAATTTGAAGATTGCCATATTGAATTTGAGGAAATAATTCCAAACAAAGGGACGGACTTCTTTCTACATCATGTAATATGTACGGTATATAAAGCAAGCCGTTGTCCTCCAGTGCCTCAAGGGCAGCTTCTCTTACAATGAAATGCAGCCGTACATTTGATTTTTTTTATTATTAGCTAATCATAGCTTCTTATCATCCATAGCTTTGCTTCCAATCCTCAACTATTTGAACTTCCCCTAAAGAAAATGAACATCATGAATTCCAATCCTCATGCGCACCCCAAAACTATTGCTGCTGCCTCCTGTCTACTCTTGTCCATCCACTTGTTTGGCCAGCTCCCTGCTTACCCCACATAATGACTCACGGGCTGCAATTCTAAGCACACTTTCCTGGCCGTAAGACCCATTGAAAATGGGGCTTAGGGCACAATCCAGAGTAACTACGGGGAGTTCTTACGGTGTAAGAACAATTTACTCTGGATTCCAATATGAATTTCCCATAGGTTTTCACTAGGATGTGCCATAACTACATGTGCACGTAATGTCTCTTACGTGCTCCTGTAGTTGCTCTGGATTGTAGGGTTACTTCTGAGTAGACATGAACAGGATTGCATCCATAGGCTGCAATCCAGAGTAACTACGGGAGCACGTAAGAGACTTTACATGTACCCATAGTTACTGCACCACCTAGTGAAAACCTATGGGAAATTCATATTGCAATCCAGAGTAAAGTGTTCTTACTCCAGAGCAAGGACTCCCCGTAGTTACTCTGGATTGCGCCCATAGTCTGGGACAGCCCTGCTCAGGAGATGTCTCCACAACTGTCTCACCATGTGTACTCGAATGGATATCCTAAGATGCTCAGTGGGACTTATTCCCAGGATTTATAGGATTGCAATCTCAAAATATTCTCATTTTTTTTTACAAGTGACCCATGCTATATATTTCAGGAGGGGAAAGTGGAACTCCACACACGTAAACTGCACACACAGCAGTTTTGTCCTAACCCACTTAGCTGGAAGTCGTCTTGTGCCTTGAAGCGTTTGATTTTGTATGGCTTCCAAAATAATAATGCTAAAAAACTTGTATACTCTTGTAACTTTATCTCATTATCCCATAAATGGCCAATCTCATTCTTAAAAAAAATATAGACTGAACTCTTTGCATCTGCATTCCTTGTGATAATGAAGAATAGGACCATTTTTGTTTCTAATGTCATCGACTCTATTTTCTCAATTTTGTGAAGTAGGATTAGGAACGTTCACATTTAATATACCTATAATGTGTTCTACAATTTGGCTTCCTTTCAGCTGCGTGTCCAAAACCAAAGCAACAAATATTGCCTTTGACCCATTCCTAAGCCAGGGTTGAGCCTTTTGGGGTGGGGGAAGGCAGGGGGACGGTCGAACTGGGCAGAGGGATGTGGGCCAGATGAAGGATCAGAACCAAGGAAGGGGCAGAGATGGTGAAGACGCTGTAACCAAATCCTATGCCCCACACTGACCCATGGAGCACTACATAGACCTCCTAGATTCTGCACTAGCTTGGAGACCCATTGGGGATACCTGGATTATTCCAAGTACTACCTGGATTAATATAGGGTAAAGGAACATTTGTTGCATTAACCTGTGTAGTCCCCGTGGCCATACAGGATAGTGGACACAGTGGTAGCCATTGTGGCAACGTTGTTCCGTGTGGCAACATGTGGCTGTGTGACAGCCCAAGGCTTATGGTTGAGCCATAAGCCCAGATGGCATCCATCCATGCTACTGATGATAAAAACTCTGATTTCGGGATGTTTGATCTAGTGAAAGGCAGAACCCAAAGATACTTTGACACTCCCTTTTGGAGTTGTACTTGGATCTTTCCAGCCTTAGTTTTCAATCTTCTCATTCCTGTGGTGATGTAGAGGCAGGGTGACCCTATAGCCAAACCAAAAAAAGACGACCAAGCCCCCCAAAATGTAGGATATCCATAATAAAAGCTAAAAACACTCATATATATTGCTTTCATGTGCTTAATTTAAACACTATATTACTTATTAAATTTAAAACCACTACATACAATTTTAACATATAATTTATTATTTACAAGGAGGCTACGTGCTGTCTGTTTACAAGGAAAAGGAGGACACTGAAGTTTTTCGGGACACAAGGCTAAAATCCAGGACATGTCCTGGGAAAGCAGGACCTGTGGTCATATTGTGTAGGGGAGCAACCACATGCCTGTGCACTATCCTAACTCCTCCACCGGAGTGGCACAGAAGTGACATCCCCCAAATAAACACAGGACTAAGGGTGCAATCCTAAGCATGTCTACTCAGAAGTAAGTCCCATTATGTTCTATGGGACTTACTCTCAGGAAAGTGTGTTTAGGATTGCAGTCTTATACTAAGGCTTAGGGAGGCCTAACTGGAGATTAGGATTGCTGTACTGAAATTGCATCTTCAGCACAATTTGCCTCTCAGCTAGCTAAGGAATCAACAAGATGTAAGGAGATAATTGATTTCCAGTTTGCTCTGGGACAATTACTGGGCATGCTGGTGCATTTTACCTACATTTGGCCCCACTGTAAATAACATGAATAAATGGAGATGCTCTAGGGGGAATTCCTGCTGCAGGAAGGGGGTTGGACTAGATGACCTACTAGGTCCCTTCCAACTCTAGGATTCTATGATTCTATGATTCTATGATCCTGTTCTTTTTTTTCTAGAAATAAAGGTGGGGTACTCACCATGAAGATGTTATTTGTAATCATAGGCATGTCTACTTGGGGGCCACAGGGGTGCCGGTACTCACCGACAGAGGTGCCGGTACTCTGTATGGGTTCGTACGCCCTCAAAAAGACCCCTGAATAAATCGTAGCCCCCCCCCCCAAAAAAAATGAAGAGTCCCCAATGGGAATGTTGCATTCTTGAGAACTCTTGGGAGTCTTTTAAACAACTCCAATTAAGACATGGAGAAAAAGTTCTTCTCTTAAATGACTTGAGGGTACTTCTTTCTTATAAACCACGTCTTGCAGGAAACGCCGTCTTGAGTGGAGTTAGCCGAGCGGATCCCTGCGCCTGTTTGTGCGGTGATAGCTGCCTATCATAATGCAGAATATAACACTTTTTTTATTGTAGCCAGCTCTTCCCCACTGAATCAAGGAATATATTCAGTTCCACAGACCCGCTCCTAGTGGGAAATTATGCCTTTTCCTCATTACCAACAGAAGGTTGCTTTGTGAGATTATTATATTATTCCGAAAGTAGCGCTTCCCTCCAAGTCTTGCGTACAAGTTTATTATCTACTCCTTTTCACTGTTAACAAGCCTAAACAGCATCCTGAGGCAGGCTTGGAGCTGCATGTTAATTAGGTATTTCTTGTCTAGGATAAGTTGCAAACAGCAGCCGGGAAAGTGCTCTACAGATAAGTCTGCAAGGGGGGGACAGAAACCACTTTCAACTGCAAAGTGGCTTCTGATCTGGGACATACGTAAAGGCTCACAAGCCAATTCACCATCACTGTGCCCATCGGTGTGCAAGTATATGGATTCTCTTATATATGGGCTCTTGTTTGCCACTCCCCTTCTATAAAAAGATTTTTTTAGGGGTGTCAACACAAGATTCTGGAGTCAACCCAACCAACCCAACCCATATGAGCAGAGTTTAATTGAGATTCATTTCCCAGATCTTCCCAACGAAGGTGAACAATGGCTGCAATCCTAAAGACACTTTCCTGGGCAAAATCCATAGCAGTTACGGGTCCACGCAGTTATGTCACCCTCTAGTGTTATCTTATGGAAAGTCATCTTAACTGCTTCGGATCAAGGGGATTAATTTCACTTTAGGATATAGGCCTAAATTTCATTGAACACACTGGGACTTACTTTTGAATAAACATGGTTAGGATTGTGCTCAATGGCTGCATTCCTATCCACACTTTCCTGGGAGTAAGTCCCACTGAACACAATAGGCATGCATAGGGTTGTAGGCATGCATAGGATTGTATAGACATGCATAGGATTGTGGCCAATGTACCATATTTACTTGAAACAAAGGGTGCAATCCAGAGTAACTACGTGGAGTCCTTGCTCTGGTGTAAGAACAATTTGCTCTGGATTGCAATATGAATTTCCCATAGGTTTTTGCTAGGTAGTGCAGCAACTATGGGTACACATAAAGTCTCTTGCGTGCTCCCGTAGTTACTCTGGATTGTAGGGTAATGCACCATCGAATCTAATGCACATCCTATTCTTATAATCAAAATACCGTAATTACTTGAATCTACAGTAATTAACCATCGAATCTAATGCACACCCTGATTTTGGAGCCTGGATTTGGTTGAAAAGGGTGAGCGTTAGATTTGGGTAAATACAGTATTTTAGATAATACTTTTTATAAAACTACCCCTTCTTCTCTCTCTCTCTCTCTCTCTCTCTCTCTGGGCAAAATCCAGAGTAACTATGGGGAGTCCTTGCTCCGGTGCATGAACAACTTACTCTGGATTGTAATATGAATTTCCCATAGGTTTTCACTAGGTGTTGCAGTAACTATTGGTGCATGTAATGTCTCTTATGTGCTCCCGTAGTTACTGTGGATTTGGTGCTCTCTCTCTCTCTCTCTCCACACACACACACACACACACACACACACCTTGTGTCCTTCAGACTCATAATAAATTATTTGGGAGGTGAAGTAAGAAAATCCTTGAAACTGAAGACATGCCTAAAAGGGTGACACGAAGATCTCGATGGGATAGAGGAGGACTCCGAGATGCAAATTCATTTGCCTGATTTAAATAAGATATTAGCATATTAGTCTTCCATTAGATCTAGCACATAAATCAAGTTGAAATGAACCTTTGTTTTACTTAGAGGAAGAAAACGAAACATATGCCCCATACCATTCCTTTGCCTCCTTCACCTCTTCCCCGAAAGTAGTAGATTTTCATAAAGTAGTTACATGAAAGAACAATATTTCAGAGCTGGGCTTCCTGGGGCTAGGCTCTGTCAGGTTGGGGAATTAAGCTCATTAGAGTACTTATAAAAACTTTCTTTTTCTCCGGAAGATGGTGATGAATGGCTCTGCCTGAATAGCTGCAGGTGTCTTGATGGACAACCTGATGCAAATGTAATAGTCCTCCCCCCACCTCCTCCTCCATGCTTTCCCGTTCCTTGATAATGTAGTCACCAAAAACTCCCATACAATTATTCTACTGAATAAGGTGGAACTTATCAGGATTAGCTTCAGAGATCAGCATCCATGGATACATGGCTGCCAAGGTTCTTGGATTCTCAGAAGCAGAGGTTTAACTTGGGCAGAGATGGGGACATGAGACCTCGGGGGGCTCATGACAAGGGGGGTTCATGACTGCCCCACAGCCCCAACCAATAACCTCCAGGTTCTCCGTGGAGGTCAGGCGGTGCTGGTTTAATGAACCCTATTCCATGTCTGTAGAAGCTCCATATGGGCATACTGTCATACTGTCACCTGAGAGAACATGAAAGCAACATAATGATAATGCATGATATCATGTTGCCAGATGACATTATGTGACTATCCAGACTGGGGAGAAATGTTATGCCTTTGCTGTGAAAGGCTTGCAGCTGAATCGTGACCACCTCTATATTCATGGCCAGGGCCGGCCCAGTGATGAGGCACTAAGTGAGCCGGCACATGTCCTTCCCAACCTCAGAAGTCCAGCAAGAAGCCTTAGAAAGGCACTTCCAGTTTTTAGAAAAAGCCATAATTGTTATGTGGGGCAAGAAGTATCACATAAATGGGTTCAGTGTGAATTTTTGGGATCAGTGTCATACATGGTACTGGTTGTATTAAAATTGACTTTAGAATTGTATTAAATTGTATTAAAATTGACCAAGGCTGCAATCCTAACTTCCAGTTAGACTAGCCTAAGACCACAATCCTAACCATGTCTACACAAAAGTAAGCCCCGCTGTGTTCAATGAGTCTCACTCCCATGGAAGTGTCTTTAGGATTGCACCCTCAGCCCCAGCATAAACCCTGTGCTGATCTGGGTAGGTCACAAAAGTGCCATAAGACACTTCTGTGCCACTCCTGGACAAGGCTTAGGCCAATGAACAGACATGCACTTGCCTCCCTACATCCCCACAGGAATGTGAAGACATATGAGTGTGCCAGCCTGGGTTAGGATTGTACCCTTAAGCAAGTTACTATGGGCGAAATCCAGAGTAACTATGGGGGTCCACACTCCGGCGTAAGAAGAATTTACTCTGGTTTCCAATATGAGTTTCCCATAGGTTTTCACTAGGTGGTGCAGTAACTGTGGGTGCACGTAAAGTCTCTTATGTGCTCCTGTAGTTACTCTGGATTTGGGGGTACGTCTCAGCCAACCCTTACAAGTGGGGACAAATAATAATTCTATAGCACTTTATACACAGAATTGAGCGAGAAGCAAAAATGGCCACTCTAAGTTCAGTTTACTGGAAGGAAAATAAATTAAAATTGGAAAGAAGCAGGCACAAATACTACCAGAAAATACTGTCATGCATTTCCTGCTGCAGATATGAAAATAAAGCAAAGGGACCCAGGAATGTGAACGCTGAGCATCATCACAGACTCCCATGGGGTAGCTCACGGTATGTCCCATGTGGGTTTTGACACAAGGAATTACTCTAGGACAGGTCTTGTTAGACGCAGCTGTGCAAAAAATCCCCAGACAAAAGCAGAATAAACAAGCCCAGTCCTAATTTGGATTATTAATTTTTAAAATGTTCTAACATCTAGACAAAGACTAAGCAAGTCCATTTTTGTTTTTATATTCTTGTGTAGGACTTGTACACGCAGTAATAGAAAATGTAGGAAAATGTAGGACATGATAATAAAAACACATATATTGCTTTCATGTGGTTGATATAAACACTACATTACTTATTAAATTTAAAATCATTACATAGTTTTACATATAATTTATTAATGACAAGAAGGCTACATGCTGCCTGCTCAAAAGGAAATGGAAGATAATGAAGATTTCTCCCAGGACAAAAAGAGGACATGTCATAGGAAAAGAAGACACAGGATCACCATGGGGTGAGTCCAACCTTTGGGGGACACCAACGTTTTGGGGAGACCAAGCTGGGGGACTACTTTTTTCTCCAAAAAAGTGGAGACAGTTATTTATAGAATGTATTTCTTGTTAATATTTAAATCCCGCCTTTTCCTTCCTCTAATCTGAGCACTCGAGGTCAGTTTATAAACTTTCATAACATTAAAAAGGTGCAACTGAACCTACAGAAATCCAACAGAATAAAATTAAAGTCAAACGGTACGAGAACAGTAGCATAAAATAGTTTGAAAACAACAAAAATTAGTATATGCAACAGTAAAATAAACTCATAGTACAAAGAGAATAAAATGAAAGTTACTACAAAGCAAAGATCTTCATATCTAAGGGATCCACCTGGTTCCAAGGCAGGGAGGTTTGAGATGTCTCACTGGTGTCAGTGGAGGGGCAGTGTGCCCGGGGCTAGTAGTTCCTGTTGGGAAGTGTAGGGGTTTGCAAATACACAAACTCCAGGGGGTTTGGAGTTCGGGGTCTCCAAATCCCAGCCTGAAAGCCAGATGTGGCACATGGTGAGACACAAACCTGTGGCCAGCCTCTCATCCCCTAAGAGCCTCTGCCTCAGTTGCCCAAACACAACTAAGGGCACAATCCAGAGTAACTACGGGAGCACATAAGAGACTTTACGTGCATCCGTAGTTACTGCACCACCTAGTGAAAACCTATGAGAAATTCATATTGCAATCCAGAGTAACTTGTTCTTACTCTGGAGCAAGGACTCCCTGTAGTTACTCTGGATTTCACCCTAAAACTATGAAGATGGGGAAAATGGGGGTTCTTTATGTCTGTGTTCTTTATTTCTGTGCTGGGTGTTGGTTTTGCATCTGGGGAATTTGAACCCATTTATTCATTAATTCCAACTCTACTCTGTTTATTTAAATTTTTATATTTAACATTTTTCCGGCTCTCGACACCTTGCAAGTTATTTGATGTGGCCTTTGGCCAAAAAGTTGGGGCAAGTGTTGAATGCTTGTTCAAAGAAATCTCTAAGCAGCTGAATTCTCCCCCCACCCCAAACACACACAAGATTCAGGGGAATTTACATAGGATCGGGCAGCCCATTGCTATCCAAAATGGTAGCATTATACAGCTTGATTACCGAAAGGGGGAACACTCCAAAGAACCATTTATGCCTGAGACGTATTTGAGATGTTTGTTTGTTTTGAGACTCACATTTTGCAAAAATAAATGTAAGTCAGCCGAAATCTCCTTCTTAAACCCACAAACTATGCAGCGCGCCATCCGTTGACATTTTGCAAGCGATTGCTCTTAACTGGTTTTCTACGCACTTGGAACGCAAGCGATATTTATTTGTCAAAACATTGCTGGTGTTTGTGCAATAGATTTTTTCTGGGAATGGAAAACGCTCTGCCTTGCTTTCGCGAGCGTGTCACTGCGCAATCGGGGGTGAACCTGGGAATACATGTTGTGCGACAAAGTTCTTTTGGGTGTCTGGAGGACAACTCTACAACCCCACCTGAACTAGTAGGAACTCTTGCTGTGGGCTTGACGGTGATGACCTTTGAGAACATGCATCGCTGGACAGAACGTAGCAAGCTGGCACATTATGACATTGCTAATTAAATTTGAAAAGGAGAAAAAATGAACCATTTTTGGAATTTAATCTTAAAAGATATCAATAAATGACGGCAGATGGAACAGTGAAATATCTGCAGACTCCAACAGCCATCTGGCCACAATTTATTATCCATCTGAATTCAGGTTATTATTATTATTATTTGTCTGGTATCACTAAGGGCTTGTTATTTATCTTGTTAAACCACATCTGCTTTTAACATGAAGACCTTCACAAATCCGGGCAGTATATATAATTTATGGAAGTCCTTTTAGTGTCCTTAGAGTTGTTCGCCAGGCATCTAAGAACAAGCATTGCTCTCCGCTTAGATAGCTGATTAATTAATTTCTACAATCCACTTCCCTGGATTGCAGCCTTGGGTTACAGGTGTAAAAATGATCTATTTCTTGCAGGAGATCATTTGTCAAGCTAAATACTGAAAATTTCCAAATTGTTCTTTTTTTTTAATCCAGTGTTTAATAGTTACTTTCCCTTAACTCTCCTATCTGATCTCAGAAACTCATCACTTGTGTGTTTGTGTGTGTGCATGTGTGTGTGTGTATTTGTGTGTCTGTGTGTGCAAGCTGTGTAGCAGTTTAAATGGAAAAAAAATCCACGTGAATACACAATGTGCAGACACACAAACACAACCTCGCACACATGCACACAAATATACTCGCACAGACGCGCCCACACACTGGGTCCTTGTAAGCCACCATCCATGGAAGACTAACCCTACAATCCAGAGTAACTACAGGAGCACGTAAGAGACATTACGTGTACCCGTAGTTACTGCACCACCTAGTGAAAACCTATAGGAAATTCATATTGCAATCCAGAGCAAATTGTTCTTACATCGGAGCAAGGACTCCCCGTACTTACTCTGGATTGTACCCTAGCTCATATCTTGAGTCCACAAGGGAAGACACTGACATGCTACTCAACCCAGAAGTTTGAATATGCCTTGATTTCCCCATCACTCTTCTTAAACCGCCTTTCCCCCAAAACGAGAGCAACTACAGGAGCACATAAGAGACTTTGAAAACCTATGGGAAATTCATATTGGAATCCAGAGAAAGTTGTTCTTACACCGGAGCAAGGACTCCCCATAGTTACTCTGGATTTTGCCCATATTGTGCTTTACAGCTAGAAACAAATGGGTATTTTCATTATTTGTTTATGTAATGCATTTAAAAGGTTTTTCTTTTAGTGCAATAACAACAAATTAAGCTGCCTACTCCCTTCAGAACTGGACTCCTACACAGTCTACATTCCCAACTGATGGTGCTTCATTACCAGGAGAAAAGCAATCCCAAAAAAGTTTTGAAGAAATACCCGAATTTACTCGAATCTAATGCACCATCAAATCTAATGTGCACCCCAATTTTAAAATGAAAAATGTTTATTGGCAATTGTATTGCACAGCTGCAAAGCAGATGCAAAATTTAATTTTACTGCATGCAACCAGGGGCATTGCTGAGATGGTGCGACTGGTGCCCTGCGCACCAGGGTTACATGCCTCATGGGGATGATGCGCTCAGGGAGTTTGCACCGCACCACCGCCAAGGCTGCGCTGCACCACCCAGAGCGCTCCTCCCTCAGAGGATTGCTCTCATGCCACTGCAGTGGGGCATGAGTGCTCCCCTGGGGGACCTGGTTGGGTTATCTATCTAACAGTTAGCCCAATCCAAAGCCAGGGCATCACCATCAGCTTGCCAATGCTCCAGAACAGCTGCCACAAACATGCCATAAGACACAATGCAGTAGCCAAAAGGGCAGAAGCAGTCGGTCCTTTATCTCTGCGCCAGTTTAGGATCAATGGGATTATGTAGTGTGCATAGAGCAAGTATACTTATGCCACTGTGCTTTGGTGGTGCAAGTGGTTAAGACACTGTGCCCGTTTACCAGCAGGCCATGGTTCGAGACCTGGAGCCTACAAGATGGAATGAGCTCCCATCCTTAACCCAACTCCTGCCAACTTAGCAGTTTGAAAACACACAAATACAATTAGATAAATAGGTGCCACTTCGGTGGGAAGGTAACAACATTCCATGCACATGCGAGCCACATGTCGGACAACGCTGGCTTTGTGGCTCTAGAAATGTGGATGAGCATCACACCCCACGGTCAGTCACGACGAGCAGTATGACCTGTGGGGGACACCTTTACCTTGCACCCCCTTCTCACTATGGTGCCCATTGCTCCAGCCATGGTGGTCTGCAAGGACCGTGCGCCACTATGCTGGTGTTATGTGAGATGGAAACGAACATCATTCTATCCACGCCGTTCATCTGCTGCATAGTTTTTTAATATTTCAATCATGTTCCGTTTCAGACACCTTCTGCCCCAACCCAGCAGTTGTTTCGATGACCCTCTTCTGCACCTTTTCCCAGTACTGCACCTTTTCCAGTTCCAGCTCCTATAGTGATGTGCCATGTGTAGGAGGAAGAAACCTCCCAACCTCAATTCAGGGTCCTTCATCCTCCCAGACCTCTTGCATTTAGTTCTAGAGTAAGCCGCATGAGTTCACTAAGAACAATTTTCTATGTGCTGCTGTGTGGGCCACTTTCATCAATGTTCCCATTAGATGTCCTAACCTATAATTACTGTCTTTACTGCTGGAGAAATGTGGCATTTTCATTTGCGATGATGAATGTACTGCCGTTTTTTAAAAGTTCCTGAGTGTATTCTTAGCACATGAGCAAGAAAAAAAGATGCAGAAAAGGAGATTAACACATGGGAATTTCTTTATTGTACATTCAATTTGTTATTAAGTATTTCTTTTTCAATACAGCTCCTCCCCTACGTTGAACAAGTTTGAATAAACTTGTATTGAATAAGAGAAGGCAGTAAAAATACATACTGTATTTAGTCAAATCTAATATTTTTTTGTCCAAATTTAATCCCCAAACTCCAGCTGCACATTATTTTTGATGGCACATTAGATTCAAGAAAATACAATATTTTGATTATAAATATAGATTAGTATTCTGTCTCACAGTTTACTGTATTGAAATAGAAATATAAACTTTTTTTATGTGAAGCCTTTTAAAATCAGTGTGTGCATTAAATGGTACGTTAGATTGGAGTAAGGGTAAAATCCAGAGTAACTACAGGGAGTCCTTGCTCCGGTGTAAGAACAACTTACTCTGGATTCCAATATGAATTTCCCATAGGTTTTCACCAGGTGGTGCAGTAACTATGGGTGCATGTAAAGTCTCTTATGTGCTCCAATAGTTACTCTGGATTGGGGGGTAAATATGGGATTTAAATCATGCACAGTGTTATCCTAAATTGAGCTGGTGCAGGCAGATTGACATACCTGTGCTGTATCCAGTTTTCCATCAGGGTTGCTGCGATGTTACCGCAGGGAACGGGAAAGATTTTTCTCTTACCCCTTGTAAAGGCACAGTAGCCCCAATGGGTCTACTCAGGTCTGAATAGAGGTAGTGCATATCCAAGTAGATGAGAACAGCCAGAAACTGCTCCCGGCTGCCCAGGAATGGGGCATTGCACACCGCAGTGAAGCTCCCTGCTAAACGTAGTGCTTAGCACCCCCATAGCTATGCCACTAGCCTATTGTTTGTTTTGTAAAAAGTAAAAAAAGATGCTAATTCCAGTGGCAGAAAAAATATGTGTACTTTTACTTAGCACTATGTTTTCAGTGTTTATTAGACTTACATTCTGCTTAAGCAAGAGGTGGTGGAGAATTGGAAACCTGATAGTTTTATATACTAGATTTTCTTTTGCCTAGCACGCATGTTATTTTGTTTTACGTCTGTTATTTTGTTTTAAGAGTTATTTATCTGGAGTACAATATAATAACACATTTCCTTTGCTGCTCAAAGCTGTGTCCTGTAACTCTGCGCTCTTTCAGGAAGACTAAATTACTTCTCGCATGTAAATATTATATCCCCTTCCATATCAGACTATAGAGCGGAGAGGCATATAAAATTTGTAATGAGAACCAAGGTACCATGAACAGTATTAGAGTCTTGACACGCTGTTACCAGAATTGGAGCACAATACTAACCATGTCTACTCAAAAGTAAGCCCCATTGTGTTAAATGTGTCTTACTCCCAGGAAAGTGTCTTTAGGATTGCAGCCTTGATCAGGAGTGACTCCTGTGCTGTTCTGATTTGCCCCCAAATCCAGAGTAACTACAGGAGCACGTAAGAGACTTTATATGCACCCGTAGTTACTGCACCACCTAGTGAAAACCAATGGAAAATTCATATTGGAATCCAGAGTAAGTTGTTCTTACACCGGAGCAAGGACTCTCCATACTTACTCTGGATTTTGCCCATGGTCTCAATTCCCTGCAAGTTATGGACCTCCATTGCTTGTGATGTTCTAGGGAGCATGTAGAATTGAATGATAAATCAGAGGCAATGGAAGATTAAGGGTGCAATCCAGAATAACTATGGGGAGTCCTTGCTCCGGTGTAAGAACAATTTACTCTGGATTGCAATATGAATTTCCCATAGGTTTTCACTAGGTGATGCCATAATTATGGGTGCACGTAATGTCTCTTATGGGATCCCATAGTTACTCTGGATTGTAGGCCATGATTATTGGAATAGTTTAAAGTAACCATCAGTTGGGTTTGGGACATGAAAGGTTGTTGCGAGATAAACAACGGGGCAACACTGACTGTGAATTGGAAGAACAATTTACAAGGAGGTCCCTGGCATACTCTTTCATCAAATTACATTGGTTCCTTGGTTTATGAGCATAATTCGTTCCGGAAGCATGCGTGTAATCCAAAATACTTGTACATCAAAGCAAATTTCCCCATTAGAAATAATAGAAACTCAGACGATTTGTTCCACAACCCAAAAATAGTCATATAAAAATAATTACAATACTGTTATATAATACAAAATAACAAAGAAAATAAAAATATACAGAAAAATAAAACAAATTAACCTGCAAAACTAAAGACACTTTCTTGGGAGCAAGGCCCACTGAACACAATGGGGCTTACTTTTGAGTAGACATGGTTAGGATTGTGATAATCACCATATATACTCGTGTATAAGCCGACCTGCCTATAAGCCGAGGCATCTAATTTTACCACAAATACTGGGAAAACTTATTGACCCGAGTATAAGCCGAGGGTGGGAAATGCAGCAACAGCAGGAAAGTGTGGCTGGCCTTGAAGCCTCAGGGCTCAATTCTGGGCATGTCTACTCAGAAGTAAGGCCCACAAAGAAGTACCTGAGTCTGAGGAGGGGCTTGGCTGCAGTGGGCTCCATGTCTTGCTGCTGCACGCCTCCTCTGCAGCCTGGAGAGCCAGCGCCAGCAGCTGGAGAGGCTGCAGAGCCTCAGAGGGCGCGTGCTGAAGGTCGTGCCCACCATTTTTCTTAATTTATTTACTGACCCATGTATAAGTCGAAGTGGGTTTTTGGGCTCATTTTTGGGCCCCCAAACCTAGGCTTATACGCAAGTATATATGGTAGTCTCTGAGGTATCTCATGCTGCAATCTGTCCCCTTTACATAAGAGTGAGCCCCACTGTCTATATTAGGACTTACTTTGGAGTAGACATGAAAGGGTAGGGCTGCAATCCTAACTAAACTTTCTTGGGAGTAAGTACTATTGAACCCAATGGGACTTAATTCTGAGTAGACATGCTTAGGTCTCTCAGGTTTCTTTACATTGCCCCCTTACACAAGGGTGAGGCCCACTGATTATAATAGGGCTTACTTTAGAGTAGACATGCATAATCTGGTATCCCAGGAGAGGCTGGGCAGGTGCCGGCAGAGTATTGAAACTGGCCATATCCCAGCCGGGACTATTGCATTGCAAGTCAAATTTATTGGAAATGTTTGCTTGTCTTGCAGAATTCTCTCAGTCCAAACCTGTGTGCAGCATCAGTATGAAAATTGACAGCCCAGTCCTAAGCTAGTTCTGCTGGAACAAGCATTCCAATTATGCTAGATCCTTTCCAGCACCCACAATTCATAAGACACCAGAGTGTCCAGGTTCACCACTCTTAATGGCCACAGACATAATGGTCACAGACTTAGTAGTCCAACACCCAGGCAGGAGTACTGCACCACATACAATCAGGTAGGAGCAGGGTGGAATGGGGTTTTGGCAGGATAAAGACCGGGAAGAGTCAGGTCTGGTGGTGATGTGTTAGTGGTGGAAATGGAATTCTATCCAGTGGTGGGATTCAAATAAATTAGCAACAGGTTCTATGTCCTAGGGCGCAATCCAGAGTAACTACAGGGAGTCCTTGTTCTGGTGTAAGAACAATTTACTCTGGATTGCAACATGAATTTCCCATAGCTTTTCACTAGGTGGTGCCATAACTACATCAACGTAAATGTCTCTTACGTGCTCCCGTAGTTACTTTGGATTGTAGGGTACATAACCTAAACTAACAACAGGTTCTATGTCCCATTAGTAACCAGTTCTCAGAACCCCCTTCCTGTTCTTGATCCACAGTTCTCAGATATCTCAGTTCTCAGATATCCCCTTCCTGTTCTTGATCCTCATTCTGGGGTTCACTTGGACTTGTGCCTGCTATACAGACACCAAGCTGACCCTATCAGTCAGTCAGGGCTTACCTCCTGGCAATAAACCCAGAGCTGAGAGAGCTTCAGATCCTGAAACTCCCCTGTGGTCCAGATCCTGAAACTCCCATTGTATCAGAGTGCCCATATAGTTTCAAGACTGTGGGTGGCGCAAGCGGTTAAGGCACTGTGCCTGTTAAACAGCAGGCCAGAGTTCGATTCCCAGGTCAGCCCCACAAGACAGGGTGAGCACCTGTCCTTAGCCCAGCTCTGCGATGCCAGCTGGATCCAATCGTGTTGGCTTTGCCTTTCCATTGGACTGATTCAGTGGCGTGGAGAGGGGGATT
This sequence comes from Cryptoblepharus egeriae, assembly GCA_030015325.1. Classification (NCBI taxonomy): domain Eukaryota; kingdom Metazoa; phylum Chordata; class Lepidosauria; order Squamata; family Scincidae; genus Cryptoblepharus; species Cryptoblepharus egeriae. The sequence continues at coordinate 66,096,707 of JAREYC010000008.1, read as the reverse complement.
TGCTGCTTGGGTACCAGCCTATCCTCCATAACAATCCAACCCAGGCTTTCGTGCTTTGCATGCAGCGTATGCAGCGCCGAGCACGATACCATAGTCTCTCAAGACTGACGGAGGCCTGCTTTTTGATTCTGCAAACACAGTCGGAGGCCTGCATATAGTTTCATCGCTATTCAGAGAGCAACCCTGGATATTGGGAATGTAGACTGGGCCTGTGTGATTCAAAAACACTTTGGTTCAATTCATTCCAAATTCTTTTTTTTCCATCGGACAACAGGCATGTGGCGAAGCCTATTATTCGAACAGGGTATTGAACACTCTGCAAGAACCACAGTGGTTTGAATTGTATTTTTCCACATTTTTCCTTCTTCCTGATGAGAAAGAAGAGAGGGATAGAGAAGAGAATGTGAAAGAGACCATATCTTTGGCAAGTTGAGAAGCTTCTTCAAACATCCATTTTTATAACCTCCACTCTTCTCATGATTAGATTCATAAGACCAAAGTAAATCTTTGCAGGGCGCATCAGTCTCACTAGCAAAGTCAATTTCGGTGGTTGCTCTTTCACTCCGACCCGGACTGTGAAGCTCACATTTAACTTTTAATTAAATCTCTGGAATATGAGATGGTATAAAATGTTACATTTATCAGTTTAATTTTGAAAGCGTTTATTGAATACACAGCACTGCCCTATGATTCAAATGAATTTCATTTACTAGGAATCACGATTCATATTTTCTCTCTCTCTCTCTCTTTCTCTCCAAAACTAGCTTAGGTTCTCATGCCCAGCTGGTCTGTTCAAGAGAACGGTTAATAAACGAGGTCTAAAAGCAAATTCTCTTCCTGCACATTTGTGCATATTGCCAAACATTTCAGAAGCCCATTGAAAGCTTTGAAAAAGAGATCGTTCACTCAGGAAATTAGCCTTTTTAGAAATACATATATTAAAGCCATTATTCTTAAATTAAATGTCTGCCGTGGAATGGCATAATAACAGTCTATAAACACACATACATAGGTGATGGCTAGACTTGTGCATAGACCATTACTCTTTGTGCTCAACCATCAGCCATCCTCTTGCTAACATTTTCTCCAGCTCCCCTACACATTCCCTACAATCCAGAGTAACTATGGGAGCACATAAGAGACATTACGTGTACTCGTAGTTACTGCACCACCTAATGAAAACCGATGGGAAATTCATATTGCAATCCAGAGCAAACTGTTCTTACACCAGAGCAAGGACTCCCCGTAGTTACTCTGGATTGCGCCTGCAAGCCCTTTTATTGCCAGGTTTGCTCTTATATAAATGCATAATGTTCAGCTCTGAACTGCCTGGTCCAGAATTGGTTAAATTGTGGAAATACAGGCATCCCTCTGTATCCACGTTCCTGCTGTGACCTCACCTCTCCTGGGCAAAACTCCGTGTTTGAGAAGAATCCTAACCATGCCTACTCAAATTTAAGCCCCATTGTGTTCAATGGGTCTTACTCCCAGGAAAGTGTCTTTAGGATTGCAGCCTTTGGCTTCCAGAATCAGCTTGGCCAAAATTGGATTGGTTTCCCAGAATTTAAAAATTGCTCCAAAGTGCCGAATGTTCACAGAGGGGAAGATTTTGCACAAAAGTATCCCCCGTTTCGGCTCAGAACTGTGTTGTTTTTCTGTTTTGCAAACTTGTTGTGTGTTGCTTATATTTTCTGGTTCCTATAATGCAGTTTGTGCTGTTATCTCTTCATGCTTTAAAATGAATAAACAGCCGAATGTGAGCAAATAGCGGATTGTTGACCTGAATTCTTCAGCAAGACCTGTGTGGGCAAACACTTGAGGCCAGAGGAGCTCTTTGGAGACCACCTACGATCCACCTACATAGATCAGCTCCTTGCTCCAAAACAAACAATGACATGGAATTGACCATTAGGGGATATTGTGCACGACAAATCAGATTTCCTCCATTCCTTTACTCATTCAAAAGATGGCGGAATGTGAGGCAAGCAATCATTACATTGTTTATGATGCATCCATATAATATTTAGGGCACAATCCTAACCAGCGCAACTCACCAGTCTCCCCATTCCAGGGATGGTGTGGGAAGACTGGCCCATGCTTGTGCACTGGCCTGACCCCCAGGAGTAGCACAAAAGTGACTTATGGCACTTTTGTAACACCCTAAGGCCAACACCCCAAGGCCAGCACCCCAAGGCACTTTTGTAACACCCCAAGGCCAGCACAAGACTTGTACCATGAATTGCACTGGCGTAACTGGTGATTGGATTGTGCTAATTAAACCTGCATCTGTTTTATTATGTTTCCTTCCAAACTGGGAATCCAGAAGCATTGAGTTGAATCTTCTTCACTTTAAATAAAATGTGGAAAATAATGGCTGCAATCCTAACCTCCACTTAGGCTGGCCTAAGCCCTGGCATAGGTCTTGTGTTGGTCTGGGGATGTCATAAAATCCAGAAAGACACTTCTGCCCAGTGGTGGGATTCAATAAATTTACAACAGGTTCTATGTCGTAATAATCTAAATTAACTACAGGTTCTATGTCCCATTAGTAACGGTTCTCAGAACCAGGCGTTCATAAGCAAAGGGTTCTATAGAACCTATGAGAACCCCCTGAAGCCCACCACTGCTTCTGTCCCAGTCCTAAAGAGGCTAAGCCAATGCACAGGAATAAGCTGATGTCCCCACACCACTACAGGAAGATAGGCCAGGTAAGTTAGGCTAGCCTAAATTGGTTAGGATTACACCCAATATGTTCCTTATTTTCAAAGAATTATTTTCAAATATTCCTTATTTTTAAAGAATACCGATTTCCTTTTATCTGCCTTTTTATTGCAATCTGCTGCTGTTTTTAACTTGCTGTTTTTAATTTTATTTATTGTTTTTTATCCAGTTTTAATTTTGCTTTATTGTTGGCTGTGGGTGGTGCAAGCGGTTAAGACACTGTGCCTGTTAACCAGCAGGCCAGGGTTCAAGACCCGGTTTGGCCCCACAAGACAGGGTGAGCTCCTGTCCTTAGCCCAGCCCTGCAACGCAGCTGGAACCAACCATATTGGCTCTGCCTTTCCATTGGACTATTTCAGTGGCGTGGAGAGGGGGGATTTGCTGCTTGGGTAATAGCTTATCCTCCATATCAATCTACCCAGGCCTTTGTGCTTTGCATGGAGCATGATACCATAGTCTTTTAAGACTGACGGATGCCAAAAAAATGTCAGCTGCCTTGGGTTTCCTTATCCAAGGAAGAAAGGTGAAATAAAAATTGAATAAATAAAAATAAATTTCTTTCCATTTCAAGGAACTCGACATAATTATGTAACTACTGCTATCCTTATTATTTCCGTCAGGATTGGGGCTGGATGGAAAACGGGTTGTCACATTTTTGGGAGTGTATCTCTCTGCTGGAGCATTGCACATTCTCAGAAGCATATTTAAGGCTTCATCTTCTTCTTTTTTCCTCTGCTTTTGATTCCTAAGCAGTTCAGACTGAATTCTGCCGCAGGCGCAGGACTTCCTATTCAAATGACAAATGTCTCCGCTCAGAGATTTGGAAAAAAAAAACTCACTTATTGACTCTTTTCATCTTGTGTAAACAAATAATCAGCCCGTCTCAACAGTGGGGGGGCAGGGGAGGTGAAGGGATGGGAAGATGGGGGGGGGGAGAATGTGCTTTTTTTGGGAGAGCTGCCAAATCTTCCATTAGTCGGATTGAAAAACAACTTGTTTGCTGTTAATGTTGCCATTATATACAGATCGCAGACAGCAAAGCGGAGGAGAACAAAGGAAAATCTACAAAGACTATATAATAGATTATGTGCTTTCACACATAAGGAAAAAAAATGAGCTGATGCTTCTTCAGCAATGAAAGACAGCAGCACAGTTAAGATATTTCATAATGACATTGTCCTTCTTTTAAAAAGTGCATGTGTAGATGTGATTCTTGAAATGCTGATTTCCAGTCTTCCCAGACTACCTTTTGCATTGCCATATACAGTGGTACCTCTCATAACAAGCACCTCACATAACAAGCGTTTCACATAACAAGTATAAATTTCCAAGAGAGTTCCACTTCACTTAACAAGCTAGCGCGCTATGGGCACGAGTGCTGTGCAGCCCTGACGCTCCGCAGGGGGGCTCTTTAGAAAGGCTGCTGGCCAGCGCTGCTGCCTCTAACTGCCCCCAACTTGGGGGCAGTTGCCTGGGGGTGCCAGAGGCAGCTGCCCCTAACCGCCCTCAAGTGCCTCCACTGCCCACCTTGAACCTCCAGCAGCAGCCCAGGTAAGCCTCCCAGGAAAGTGTCTTTGATTGCAGTCTCCTAACCATGTCAACCCAGAAGTAAGCCCCATTGTGTTAAATGGGGCTTACTCCCAGGAAAGTCTCTTGGATTGCAGCCTCTTAACCATGTCTACCCAGAAGTAAGCCCCATTGTGTTAAATGGGGCTTACTCCCAGGAAGGTGTCTTTAGGATTGCAGCCTAAGTAGACTTCATAGGTTCATGCACATTGAATGCATGTTTTGAATTCAATTCCAGTGTTTTGTCATCATTTTTACATCCAGTTAATATTTTTATATGAATATTTTGGGGGTTGTAGAATCAGTTGTCTGAGTTTCCATTATTTCCTATGGGGAAATCCGCTTCACTTCAAGAGCATTTCACTTAAAGTGCATGCCCCCAAAATGAATTAAGCTCTTTATGTGAGACACCACTGTATATGAAGTATCACTGCTTTTGTGTTACAAATAAACACGCAAATCTAAGTTTACACTTATTACATGCACATAAAGTTGAAACAAAAACAAACCCTTAGCCTGGATGCAAAGTCATAAATAAATAATAAATTGCACACAGACATTTCAATGAAGAGGCAAGCCACATTTTATTAATAGATGCTTGCCTTTTTGTTGGCATGTGGGACACCCATGGAAAGTCAAGCGCAACCTCCGACAATATACATGCAGAAATGTACTCCTATTTGTGGCATTTAGTATGGCAAAGTTAACATTATACAAAATGATGTGTGCGATTTTAATGATGGTACTATGCAAAATATAGAGCAATGTAAAATATAGAGTACTATGTAAAATATAGAGCAATGTATAAAGCATAATGGGTGTCAAACATTATTTTGTGCTTCAGCTGGCATTTCCTTGCATAGTAACTCAGTAGTATCTACCATGTTGGTTTAAAGGAACGTTCCCTTCCAAGTCATCCCTGTGCCTAAAACGATTATGGGTGAAAGATGTTTGTGTTTGTATTGATTCATAAGACATATGGATCCATATGCTAAGAATTCAGGAAGAGCTTGGTATATTTCTTCTATGTATGAGAGCCTACATTTCCTCTAAGTCAGTTGTCTTCAAAGTAGGGGTTACAACCCCCCTGGGGTTCACAACTCCCTTCCAGAGGGGTCGCCAATGGGGAGCCACTGCCATCTTGGTCCCCCCTTGTGACCCATTGATCCCCCAAGGCTGCTCAAGGCTGTGACCTTGGGGAGTGCTTGCAAGGCTCCTATGGGGTGTGCCAAAAAGGAGCCCTGGAGGAGCAGCAGGGGGTCCCATTGCTACCATTTTGGCTAGACACCCTTCCCAGGGAGGACAAGGGGGAAAAAGAAACCCCACTCTTGGTCTGTTTGTGTATGTGTATGTGTGATTGAGTGAGTGCATGAGATGTGTGTGTGTGTTTGTGCGGGTGTGTGTGAGTGCATGTGGTATGTGTGTGTGTTTGTGTGTATGCATGGTGTGTGTGTGAATGCTTGGGTATGTGTGTGTGTTTGCGAATGAGTGCATCAGGTGTATGTGTGTGAATTCGTGGGGTATGTGTGTGTGGGGGAGGGTGAGTGAATGAGTGCAAAGGACAAAAGGTGTGTGTGCTGTGTGTATGTGTATGTGTATGTGCATGTGGGAGTTGGGGGAATGAAAGGGGTAAGATACGACCTGGGGTATTGGGGACAGTGGGGGTAGGTCTGGGGTCTTTGGGGGGGGGGCAGGGTGACCACATGTCCCTTTTTCCCCAGAACATGTCCTCTTTTTTAGCAATGTGTCTTGGATAGGGGTAGCAAGTTTGATGGGGGTTTCCCCAAACAGATTCCAACAACTGAAAGGGGGTCCCAGGCCAAAATGGCTGAAGTCCACTGCTCGAAGTGATCCATCCCTGCGTGTCCACAGACCCCTGTTGGTTTTCTGTATCTAGATGGTCAGTGGAAGACTATCAATCTAGGTGCAGCCTTGGGGTGGATCTGGTGCCCCAGTACGGCGTTGGCAGGCAGCTTAGCAAGAAGTGGCTTGGGCTCTGCCATCATTCCTTTGTAGACCAGATTTAGGACCTCACCCACAGTCTGTGCAATACAAGTGTGATGTCTTGATCGGATCGGGCCTTTAGTGTCAACTTCCAGCTCTGCGCTCTTGAGTCCATCTTCTATTTTTAGCCACCTAAAGGAATCATTTGATCTGCTTTTCCAAGTCCTGTGATTTGCCATGTGCTCTTCCTCTCCCTAGCAACCCATTTAATAATGCGAGAGTTCATTAAATGCAAGAGACTTTAAGTGACAGGTATGTGTGTCAGACACCCTGGAGTCCTCGGTGCTCGGGGACCCAATACATTAATCCTTGTAATTAATTCAGTTGAGCTATTCCTATTTACACAAGCTGCAACAACCCCACTGGGCCTTTTTTCCCTTTTTCTTTCAGCAATCCTTGCAACAGTGCACAATTTGGTGGAGAATTAGAGAAAAAACATTCTAAAATAAAATGTTAAATGCAACAGGTGTATATAATATGCAATGGGTGCAATGGGTGTATATAATATGCAATGGGTGCAGTGGGTGTATATAGTATGCAATGGGTGTATATAATATGCAATGGGTGCAGTGGGTGTATATAATATGCACTGGGTGTATATAATATCTGGTTTTTCTGTATCCTCCCGATTCGGAAAATTTACCAAGTTAGCAGTTGAGTGTTCCTTTCATTCCAGAGAAGAAGAGAGAGGGAAAAATGTATACATCTGTAGCATGCTGCATATTCCAGCCCTCCAAAGTATTCATTAAATCACTTTTTCCATTTGCCAACAGTGGCAATCTCATTCAGTATGTGTGTGTAGGATTACATATGGATCTCCGCCATATGTAAAAAGTGGACACGTCAAGGTGAATGCATATTTATTGCCTTGGCATCATTCAGTCTTGTGTTGATTTGGATGCCTAGGATGTTTACATGCAAAGAGTCGGCATTTTGTTAGCCTCTGTGTCAGCCTGTCTGTGTTTAAAATTTTCTTTTTTTCCAGTTCTGTGCAAGAACCACGTGGTCTAAGTTACTTGAATATTTAAGCAACGTGGAAACCTGTCGACTGACACATCAGCGCTATCAGGCGCACATCCTTTCTCAAGTCACTCAGCAGACCCAGCTTCCGAGCCTAGCAACTCGAAAAAAATGTACATAACTGAAGCCAGATGGACGGAAATATGTGTTCACACAAGAGCTGCACAATCTCTCCCGCTGCACAGAATTAAATTAACACAGACAGAACGGACCGTGGTCCTCTTTATGAATATCTTCATTTAAATGTAGAGTTTTCACTTTGGCTTCAGGACTAGGGAGGAATACTAATTAGACCATGTACCAAATTAATATTGCACTCAGGCTTGAGGAAGGTACTTCATTAATATATCTTTATAAGAACATTTATTCTTTTATGATTCTGACAGCATTCATTCATTCATTCATTCATTCATTCATTCATTCATTTATTTATTTATTTATTTATTTATTTATTTATTTATTTATTTGCACCCCACCTTTCTCCTGGGGAGCCAAGGCAGCTCATAGTAGAATGACTTAAGCCACCTAGAGTCCTGCTTGCAGGAGAAAGGCAGGGTATAAATTTGACAGACATACAGACAGACCGACAGGCAGGCAGGGAGAGAGAGAGATCGAGATCTACTGCTGGACCATTGCACAGATGCTTCTGTTGCTGTTGGTAAGTTGGCAGTGGAGGCAAGTTGTGGGTGGGGAGGAAGAGGTCAGTCACAACAGTTGTGACTTCCATGAGGATCCTATTTATGCGAGGATCCTATAACTTTCTCAAGTTGTCCTTTTTTCTTCCTCTCCAGGCTGATGCCAGCAATATGGCTCATGTATGTTTATTTTTAAATCAATCAATCAATCAATAATTAATTCTTGTTCACTTTCTGCTGGGTGTCCACAATGACCACTGGTTGCCGTGTGTGATCCATCAGTGTAGCTGTATCAGTGCCAATACTGGATGATAGAATTGGACAGTTAGACTGCAATACTAAAGTCACTTTACTGGGAGTAAGACCCATTGAACACAATGGGGCTTACGTTTGAGTAGACATTGTTAGGATTGCACTCTATAGTCCCACTGAGTTCAGTGATGCTATGTGATCAACTCCTTCCCACTGAAATAAGTGGGTCTTCACGAGCTTAATTTTGGTTTGGCCATACCTTATACTTCCCAATTAGAAATAATTTGTGCTAATTATTAATGTTATCATTAACTGAGACAAGTAAAGCTGAAACCTAATTATGCTTTTTGTCTCATGGGATTGTTCAAAAGAGGAAGAAGAAAAATATCATTAGGGAGAGTCGGAGCTTGAGAAAGAGGCTTCCAGTGACATCTCTGACATCTTCCAGTGACATCTCAGTCGCACATCCTTCGCCCATCTGGAAAACCAACAATAATGTTCACATTTGAGGATGCAATCCTGTGCTATATACTCTCTGGGTAATATGATCCACTGAAATATAACTTTAAGTATATGTATATCTGCTCAGAGCAACACATGAAGGTATTCTCAAAGGATCTCTCAAAATAAATTAATTTATTTTAATTTAAAAAATTAATTTTTATTAAAATTTTAATTAAAAAAGTTTGCCATCTTTCTAACTAAAAATATGTTTATGACATTACTTGACTATGGGTCTCCTCATATCTACGTCTGCCTCTTTAGGTGGCACAAGTTCAAGACGAAGAAGAAAGGAGTGAAGAAGTTATTTATAAAAGAGGTCACAGTATCCAGTATTCCCTATCAATATACACTTACCTGAGGATAATTCCCATTGAGGATAATTCTGAATGGAGTTTATGGGCGCAATCCAGAGTAACTACGGGGAGTCCTTGCTCCAGTGTAAGAACAATTTGCTCTGGATTGCAATATGAATTTCCCATAGGTTTTCACTAGATGGTGCAGTAACTACAGGTACATGTAATGTCTCTTATGTGCTCTTGTAGTTACTCTGGATTGTAGAGTTAGTCTGAGTAGACATACATAAGATTATATTTTCTCTCTCTCTCTCTCTCTCTCTATATATATATGTATGTGTTTGTGTGTGCGTGTGTGTGTGTGTCTATATCCATAGATATAGATATTTCATATATATTTCATATATACGTGTGTATATATATAGAGAGAGATAGCTAGATATATATATATATATATATATATATATATATATATATATATATATTTCATGTCTTATTATACAGTAGGGTTTCTATATATGTATTTATGTATTATAAAGTAGTGAGGAGTATATAGAAGAATGTCATTGTACTATGGGATATTTGGTATTATTAGTGCTGCCTTATAGAAATACAAGAAAATAAACAATTTATTTTTAAAAGCTGGAGGGAATGAGTATTTGTTTATTGAGAGTTAGCAGAGGAAGAGGCAGAAAATGGAGCAGGAAAGGAAGGATAAATATCAGGTCTAGAGCTTTAAATGGTAAATATCAGTCTGGAGGAGATTTTGAAGAGCAAATACTAACAGAAACAACAGGGGACATGCAAAAGGGTAAAGCGAACAGGGCCTACCACCGATCCCTAATAAATCTGTATTAAAAGGGGAAAAGATAAAAAAAAAATCAGAACTATTGGTATAAAAATATGAGGAGCATGAGAAAGATGTAATGGATACGATGACTGAATACAATCAAAAACATGGAGTAATATAAGAATTACTTATATTTCTTATAAGTAATAAGAAATATTATTTCTTATAATATTTACATGTGAGATCAAGAAGCATTCAAAGGAAGAGTAGAAAGAGAAGTCCAGTGGCATAGCTACAGGGTGCAATGAACTAGGTTTTGCAGGGAGCTTCACGCTAGCATCCAAATGGCCCTTCAAAGCCAGAGTATGCTTCCATTTTGCATGGTGTGTAGCTACTACTGGAGTGCATTGACATCTTAAGTCATTGTCTGAACATAATGCTCCCTATATTATTTTGAGGGTGGAATCCAGTTATCTGTGAGTAAAGAGATCCGTGAGTTTAATTGAGTCACTAATCCAGGAAATTCTATAGAGAAGTAAGCAGAGCATCGATGTGCTGGGAGACATTTGAGGCATCTCTAGCAGGTTGCAAACATTACAGTGCATCCTGCCTTACCTGCAGGATTTATGAGCCCATGGCGGAAGGGCTTCAGAGGTCCTCCATCCCAAAGTCACCTCTGGTTTGCTCCAGCATGTCTTGGAAGTCCTCTGAAGCCTTCAGCCATGGATGTAACTATCCACAGAATTTAGTATCTGCAGAGATCCTGAAATGGATCCCCAGCAGCAGTGATGTCACTAGGGTTTGCATCACCCAGTGGGGGACCCCGGGGTGTCACCCCTACGATCAGGGTGACCATATGCTTCTTTTTCCAGGATCTGTCCTCTTTTGTAGCCATGCATGCTGGAAAAAAAATCCTTGTTGTCCCCCATTTCCTTGTGAGCAGGCAGCATGTAGCATTCATATAATTAATAAATTATATGTAAAAGTTTTAAATTTAATAATAAATAAAATAGTAATAAGTAAATAAGTAAAAACTAAAATAGTGAAATCAATATATATGATAGTCTTTAACTTTTATTTTATGTCCTACATTTTTATTGGATATCCTATATTTCAGGAGTGTCCTCTTTTCAAGTTATGATATATGATCACCCTGCCTATGATGGTCCTCCTTCCATGTAAAGAGCAAGGTAACACCCTGGGCAGAGGGAGTGATAATGCATCTTTGCCACCCCCCCCCATGGTTTTTTGGCTATAACTTTTGATAAAATAGGGATATTTCAATGTGTTTGGCTGCAATCCTAAAGACACTTTCCTGGGAGTAAGACCCAATGAACACAATGGGGCTTACTTTTGAGTAGACATGCTTAGGATTGTGCTCATGTGTAAAATACTCTTTGCGCTTCACTGCATTGTGCATGAAATTACACATCAATTGATATATAACTTGATGGTATTATTAAAAAGTACCAAGGTTTAAAAAAATTTGGCACCCCAATTCATGTCACCCAGTGAAACCCGCATTTGCTCTAACAATGCAACTACTCCACAGATACTACAGATCCATTGTACACCATGTACAAACCATGTACATTCATCATGTACACCATGTACACCATGTCACCACTGAATTCTTCAATATTCATATTCTTCAATATTCAGTCCCTTAATATTTTAACATATGTGATATTCTGAAATGTCTTACACGTGACTTACACATTCGTAAGATAGTTGTGACACCAACTCAGTGTATTCCGGACTAATGTCAAACAAACAGAACAAAAATGGTTCATAAAAGGAAATAAAACGCAAATGATTCCAGTCGTTTAATAAATCAAAGCTAACTTTTGTACTAATTGCATTTCTTTAATGTTTAATATGTTGGCATCATCCTGTCTATTTTTTTAAGAAATCCTCATTGCAAATTATCTGAACATTCAAAGGTGTGAATTATTTTCTCAAAACAGAAATTGTCAACAGGTTCCCCATGTTTTTTTGACAAGAGCTTTATTATAAATTAATTGGATGGTATCAGTGGGATGTTTTTGAAAATATAAGTACCAGAATTAGTTATTTTTGAGCATGTCTGGCAATGAAAACAAAACACATTATTTTGGGTAGATTATTTGTAATGTGCCTTATGACAAGGAGGGAAATCACAATATTAGCCAGCGGAAAAAAACTCTAGACTTTCTAATGACACAATCCTAACCATATCTACTCAGAAGTGAGCCTCGTTGTGTTCAATGAGTCTTACTCTTAGGTAAGTGTCTTTAGGATTGCAGCCATTCCCCCAAATCCAGAGCAACTACGGGAGCACGTAAGAGACTTTACGTGCACCCGTAGTTACTGCACCACCTACAGCACAATCCAGAGCAACTAATCTGTCCACATAAGAGCCCTTGAGTTGCCCTATCTAACACTAGGTTGGAGCAACTGCAAGATGCTCCACCCCAGTTACTCTGGAAGAGGCTTAGGGCAGAGCAAGGCAACATAGGGTGCCCTAAGAGAGGTGGACCTGCTCTGCCCTAAATGGGGCTGCCTAGGCAGCTCAGGAGAGGCAAGTTGAGGGCATGTTTAGCATTCCTTAGGGCAGAGCAGTTACTCTGTATCCAAAGCCGTTTCCAAGGCAGAAATGCCCTCTTCCAGCTCAGAAATATGCCACCTCAGGAGCAGGTATAGTAAAGCGTAGACCAATAGGGGTCCATGATAAGGCCCGAGTAAGAATGGCAGTGCTGACCAAAAATCTGAGTTCTTGGCCATCCTAGCTGCAACCCCTTCCTCTCAACCTCAGGATATGGAACCAACTACGGCTGCCCACAAACCTCAGGATACAGCAGGCCACTCCAAGAAGCCCCTTGTATTCACTGTAGAATGTACTGGCATCTCATCAGGGACTCCTTATAAGGCAGGGACACAGTGGCGTCACCAGACTGGTGCAGACCGTATTGGGTGACACGCTCTGTATGGGGTGATGCGCTGGAGGAGTTTGACTGTCCTTTGGCAGGCCCTGGGCATCAGCGTGCCCATTCAGGCCTGCTCTAAGGCAGAGCAGCAACCAGAAGCTGCCACTCATCCTAGGAGCTGGCCCAAATGGCCAGCTGAGGTGCACTGCGCAGAAAAACACTGAGCATGCCGAACAGCTTCAGAGGAGACTTCCTTAGAGCGGAGGAAGTCTGCGCCTCTGCACAACCATTTGGCCTCACTCAGGAGGTGGAGCGGCAGCCGAAAGGCTTCAGAAAAGTACTGTAAAGGCATCAGAGATGGTGCCTGCGCAGTACTCTTTCTGAAGCCACTCTTTCTGAAGCAAGCGCCAACTTTGGTGACTGCACAGTCCAGGTGGGGGGGGGGTGCGTGCATCCCAGGGGTGACACACAGACTGCAACACCAGGTGATGTGCAGAGTCATGTCACCACTCTAGGCACCACAGCTGTTCCTTGTTCAGTGTGATCTGAGGGGTGTCTCCTCAGGAGCAAGTCCTCCCCATGTGTCAATTACTTAGCATGCTATGGAGCAGTTAGGGCAGCCCAGGCTTTCTAACTCTCTGGATGCAGCATAACGTTTTGCTCTGGATACAGAATAGTTAGGAGAGAGCAGTTAGGGCAGAGCAGGCTGAACTTGCTCTGGATTGTGCTCCTATTGAAAACCAATGAGAAATTCATATTGGAATCCAGAGTAATTTGTTCTTACACCGGAGCAAGGACTCCCTGTAGTTACTCTGGATTTTGCCCTAAGTTTCACATGGGAGGGAGGGCAGAGGAGACAAAACAGACACCTCAGCAGAGCCCGTCACCTTAATTTATATGATATTCATGTTTACCTTATGTTAATATTGAAGACTAATGGGCAGAATAATGGGAATTTCTCTGCACATCAGTAGAATTCAGTTCTCTCATTGGAAAAAGAGATCTGTTATCTCTTTCCATTTCTTAGAAGAGTTTCTATCTTACCTCCTGATCTGGTTTAACCACAGTGGCAAGAAAAAGGTTCTTATCTTATCCTTAATTGACTATTTTAGAAGCATTAACCCTATAATCCAGAGTAAATTTGGAAACATGTAAGAGACATATGCACCCATAGTTACTGCACCACCTAGTGAAAACCTATGGGAAATTCATATTGCAATCCAGAGTAAATTGTTCTTACACCGGAGCAAGGACTCCCTGTAGTTACTCTGGATTGTGCCCAATATCTCATAGATTTTATTTCAGGGATACGCTTCTAGTCTCAGATAGAATAAAAACTAAAGAAGTGCATGAACATGTTCTGAACATGTTCATGTGTAATTTTGAACGGTGTTGAACAGTAGTGTTGAACATGTGCAAAGTGCATTTCAGATCAAATAGGCACACTATGGGCAAAATCCAGAGTAACTACGGGGAGTCCTTGCTCTGGTGTAAGAACAACTTATTCTGGATTCCAATATGAATTTCCCATAGATTTTCACAAGGTGGTGCAGTAACTACGGGTGCACGTAATGTCTGTTACATGCTCCTGTAGTTACTCTGGATTTGGGGGGTAAGTCTACCCACAGCCACAATTAAGATTTGGGCAGCCTAATCCTAAATTTTCAGCTCCACACGCTACAAGGGTACCAAAATAGCCACCAAAGTTGTAGCACTGTTGCTCACAATCGTAACCATGTCTACTCAAAAGTAAGCACCATTGTGTTCTATGGGTCTTACTCCCTGGAAAGTGTCTTTAGGATTGAAGCCCAAATCTCTAGTGTCTGCAATGGGGCTAAATTGCCAGCACAGACTTGAGAAGCCACTTGTTGGGCCTCCAAGGATAGAATCTGGCAGAGAAAGTCTCCACCAGTCCCTTCCCAGGTCAATCAGTTTCCTCGATTATGCCGTCCCCTGCCATGAAACGAATGAAAACCCATGTGAATTCAATATTTATTGGAATATATTTATTGGAATATATTTATTGATTTATTGGAACTCCAATAAGAATTTGCTATAATTTCAGTCTGATCCTCTGCATATTTCCCTGCAAATAAATATATTTAGGATCGATGCCTATTGTTTCATGAATCTTGCTTGCTTGTAAAAGAGAAAGCTTTTCCCATGCCTCTTCCCTCTAAAAACTGCAGCTCCAGGCTCAGTGGCACTATTTCTACTCAAAAGTAAGCCCCATCGTGTTCAATGGGCATTACTCCCAAGAAAGTGTCCTTAAGATTGTAGTCTGACTAAGGGCACAATCCAAAGTAACTACAGGACACATAAGAGACATTACATGCACCCATAGTTACTGCACCACCTCATGAAAACCTATGGGAAATTCATATTGCAATCCAGAGTAACTTGTTCTTACTCCGGAGCAAGGACTCCCCATACTTACTCTGGATTTCACCCTTAAAGGCTTGTTCTGACTTATATTCATTGTCATAGGATCAAACATTCTTGCTAAAGCTTTGCTCAGACAAGTGTATCGCTGTGGGATTTACAATGGGTTGTGGTTTTCAACACGCATGGATGCACTCTAAATTTAGACTTCTTTGTCTGTGCGCTGAATTTACAGAGAACTATTATCACAGCTCTTTAGAATGTCATAATAATTTAAATAAGTTAAGAGCAAAATCCTAACCATGTCTACTCAAAAGTAAGCTCCATTGTGTTCAATGGATCTTACTCCCAGGAAAGTGTCTTTAGGTTTGCAGCCAAAATCCAAACTTTTTTTAACTGTCTTAAAATTTTTTAGCTGTTTTAAAAAGTTAGCTGTCTATGGTCAAATCATAAGGGTACACTGTATCTAACATGTAAGGAAATGTGAAGTCAAAAACTAATCAATCAATCAATCAATCAATCAATCAACAGTATTGAAAGACGAAAAAATCCTACCCAATCCTTTGCAGGCTCAAACCCTACAATCCAGAGTAACTACGGGAGCATGTAAGAGATGTTACGTGTACCCGTAGTTACTGCACCACCTAGTGAAAACCTATGGGAAATTCATACTGGAATCCAGAGCAAACTGCTCTTACACCGGAGCAAGGACTCCCCATAGTTACTCTGGATTGCACCCAAAGATTCTAAGGGTGGACCATCCCATAGGCAGCACACCTCTGGTGTACTTCTTTGTAACATCTAGCTTGTGGAAGGAGACCAAGCAAGGGAGGTCATGTTCAAAACATGTGGTGGGCCACATTCTTTTATGAATGCAGGAGGTTACACCCTTAAACCAGGGATGTTGAGATCATAAGTTAGCACCTCTATGGTTTAGCCGTGACTTGGGAGTTGGACGAGGACTTGGAAGATCCAGGTTCAAATCCTTCATAGCCGTGAAACTTCCTGGAAAATCTTAGGCTGATAACATTATTCCAATAATAATAAATGCTTATTTTTTTAAAAAAAGCATTTGAGGCCATATAATGTATTATTCTGTCTTTCAGCCATTTGGTTTTACTGCTGTTTGGTTGTTGTATTATATATTGTTTTGAATTATATTTTATTATTTTAACTCTATTGTTATTTTTAATTGATTGTTAGCCTCCTTGGGTGGCCTTTGGGGAGAAAGAGGGGATAAAAATCAAATCAAATCAAATCAAATCAAATCAAATAAATAAATAAATAAATAAATAAATAAATAAATAAATAAATAAATAAATAAATTTCTCTTATAGCACAATCCTAACCATTCTACTCAGAAGTAAGCCCTATTGTGTTCAGTAGGTCTTACACCCAGGAAAGTAGGTTTAGGATTGCAGCCTTACCCTACAATCCAGAGTAACTACGGGAGCACGCAAGAGACTTTATGTGTACCCATAGTTGCTGCACTACCTAGTGAAACCCTATGGGAAATTCATATTGCAATCCAGAGCAAATTGTTCTTACACCGGAGCAAGGACTCCACGTAGTTACTCTGGATTGCGCCCAAGTCTTGCCTACATCACAGGGTATTTGTAAGGACAAAGGTAATGGAAGAGCTATACAAACCATCCTAAGGTCTTTGAAAGAATGGTATAAAGATGTGAAAATGATTTTTTTAATTGCTTTGCATTTTATAGAACAAAAAAGAAAACTGGGGGAATAAAAATTATTATAGGGTTTGCATGAGGGTGGAATCACCCATTTTTAAATAAATGGGGGGCAAAGAGCAGAACAGTCTAGTGAGCCTTGCTCTTGAAAAGGTTCCCCCTTTTCCCTTCGTAGTCCTATAAAGTAGGAGACAATGGAAGATACTCTAAAACGTGTCATCCACAGTCTGCTTTTCAGATAAATTTGTTCAGACAAATATGATAGACTATAAAAAACAGATATTTTGGGTCAGGTCTATCGAGTAAAAGTCATTCTTTCCTCCTCCTCTTCCTCTTTTACTGCTTTCCCTATGGCTGACTGTCAGAACATTTTATTATTCTGACCAAAAAACAAGCGCTATTGAATTTGATGGTGTCCGTGGCCTTTTCTCTCCACTCACGTTTATAGGACATATATAACACACTTATAACATGCATGAAGGTGCGGTTGCTTTTCATCTGTGTAAATATGGCATACTTCATTCAGGAAAAGAAAAGCCCAATCCTAACCTGTGCTGGAACAGAGAGGCTGGTTGGTCTGATAGGTATCCAAAACTGCCTGCGGCTCACCCAGGGAATGCAGTACCCATTACTCTGGGTAATGTGGCAGAGTTCTTGGGTCTACTTGGATCTGCCTCACTTAGGGCAAAATCCAGAGTAACTACGAGGTGTCCTTGCTCCGGTGTAAGAACAACTTCCTCTGGATTCCAATATGAATTTCCCATAGGTTTTCACTAGTTGGTGCAGTAACTATGGGTGCACATAAAGTCTCTTACGTGCTCCTGTAGTTACTCTGGATTTGGAGGTTAAAGAGGTAGCACAGATCTAAGCAGCCCAGTGCTGTGCCACGTTCAGGGCACATTACTGTACTGAATGTACATTTGGCATATATTCATTGTTCAGTGTACTACATTAATAGTGTACACTAAAAACAACGCAGTTCGGTGATGGCTGTGAACAAAATGGCAGGTATTGTTTTTAGCCTCCGCCAACAGCACCCTCTCGTCGTCGTCCCCTTCCGAAGAGTTTTCATTGATCTTGCCAGGGACACTCCAGCAAGCATCTAAATATTGATCTGTAGGTGTGAGTCATTCACAGATAACGTCATTAGTAACCAGTTCTTTGGATGCAAATTGAAAAGAAAATTCAGTACTTGTGTTCTACCTTTCATCTCTGCTAGGACCAGGCCAAGAATTGATTCCTACCAAAACAATGTGGCAGATGGGATTCGGTACGCTGGCTACTGATCAAATAACAGGAAGAAGTGTTTCACACTTAGTATATCCTCTTTTATATATAAAAACACATTTGAGTAATGGGGTACTATGGGGCTTTTTATACTCCCTGTTTTGCACTTAGCTTTGCACCTAGAAGAGCAGGAAGCACTCTTAAAATTTTCATAATTTTATTCTTATTATGTTATATGTCATTCTATTTTTTGCTTTTTCCCCTTCTTTCTTTTTCTTTAATATCATTGCTTTTTTGGATAATAATAATAATAATAATAATAATAATAATAATAATAATAATAATAATAATAATAATAATAAAAGAGCAGGATGCTGTATACATATGTACAAAAGAGACACTGCATGGTTCACATGGCAGCTTCGTTTCCCCCATTGTAGTAAACTTGGCAAGCCCTGCAAAACCCCTGATTCTCCATCTATGTAGCAGGAATGGGAATTCCACTCCAGATGAGTCACCCAACCATACATTTTTGGATGACTCAACAACACCAACTTCACTCACAACTTGGGGCCAGTGACTCTAAAAATAAACTTGGATTCAAAAGTACTCACATCCCCATTTCATGTTAGTGTGCTGTGTTCCAGCTTATATTTTTGCCGTTTCCACATTGTTCAGTAGACCTAAAATCCAGAGTAACCACGGGGAGTCCTTGCTCCGGTGTAAGAACAACTTATTCTGGATTCCAAGATGAATTTCCCATAGGTTTTCATTAGGTGGTGCAGTAACTACGGGTGCACGTAAAGTCTCTTACGTGCTCCCATAATGACTCTGGATTTGAGGCTAATGCGTGGTACAAAAGTGAGTAGACATCCAGAAGGATGGCACAGCTGATGATGTGGTAGGATTTGGGAACTAGGGAGGAAATGAAGGAGGAGAAAGACTTGAGATTTTTATTTTTAGATGACTCATGACTCAACTTGAAAGACTTGAAATTCCTTGTGGGTTAAGTTGTGATATCAAAAGGGGTATCAAAAGGGTGGTGCGGCTGGTGTGGGCCACATCAGGTGGTGCACCCAACAGGGGTGATGTGCCAGAAGGGTTTGCGACTTCTCTGACACCATAGTGTTCTGAGCCCTGCATGCATGTGCAGCATGCTGGATTCAGATTGCTGCTCTCCGAGGAGGGACATCATGGACTCCCGTGATCTGGCTGAGCCCAGGGCATGTGCTCTAGGCTCAGATCACTCTGCTCCAAGGAAGGACAGGCTATCTGTTCTTGCAGCTGAGCGTTCTGGGCATGTGCATGAACGCTGGGCTCAGAGTACTCAGATTGCTTTGGGCAGCTCCCAAGCAGCGCTCCGGGTTGCACATGCACAAACCATAGTGCATGCACTGCCCTCCTGTGAAGCCAGACCCACTGAGTGATTCACATCGCCTGGCTTCAGAGGTGCACTGAACATGCACTAAAATTTGTGCATGCACAATGCAGGGGGTGATGTGCTCGGGTCCCACACTTGGTGACCTGGACCCTGGTGATGCCCCTTCTCTATGACGTGTGATTTGAGTTGAGTCATATGGTCACTGAAGGGACTCAAGCTCAATGTTTGAACATATCCCTGCTGTATACTACAAACAACAGATATCCTGTTCACTCTTAGTGATGCTTTCCTTACAAACACTCCTTCCAAAACATGTGTGCAAATCTGTCTCCATCTTGGTTTAATTCCATTTTGGATTTCTGGACTGGAATTCATTCATTCATTCATTCATTCATTCATTCATTCATTCATTTATTTATTTATTTATTTATTTATTTATTTATTTATTTATTTATTTATTTATTTATTTGAGGGATTTAATATAACAACAAAAAGGAAGGTTCAAGGCTGTTTGAAGTTATGATGACCCTGTTGAGTAGGACGGTAGCAGTTGCCAGACCAATGTAACCCACAATCAGGGTTTTTGTGCTGCATGTCTACAAAATACTGTGTTCGCAGATCCTAAAGAACAGAAGATTAAAAAAACAACTCATGAAAAAGTGGATAAATAGGTGAAAAGTATGACAGATTCTCATAGGGTGCAACTATAGCTAGAGGTGCTAAACTTCATTATGTGATGCTAGAACTTCTGAAACATTTTCATCATCAACTTTAACACCTTATTGATGCTGTTGCTAAATGTTATTTATTCCATTTTACCGGGTCTCACAACTTTCTCCTTATGCTTTTAGGAATTGAGAATTATTAGAAGGGAGAACTTGGAATGGGTAGGAATTATTTTCCCATTGAAATTAATGGAATTGCTGCACTCCTTATCCAGATTGTCACATTAAAGGCTTGTTTCAGGAACACGTTAGGAATATATAAAAAGTGCATACTGAATACAGTATATGGGCACAATCCAGAGTAACTACATGAGCACGTAAGAGACATTACATGCACTGTAGTTACTGCACCACCTAGTGAAAACCTATGGGAAATTCATATTGCAATCCAGAGTAACCTGTTCTTACTCTGGAGGAAGGACTCCCCGGAGTTACTCTGGATTTCACCCTGTGTGTATACTGTATTTCAAGCCCAGTATAGGACTTGAAAATAAAATAGTTTCAAGCATACGCATTACTAATTTTTGGAGTCATCTGTGAATAGGTGTGAATGGGTGTAAAGGGATAAGTTTCTGGAGGATCCTTGCACTCTTGGATTTGTTCTTCGGCTGATGGTTTATCATTGCATCTTATTGGAATTTTCTAGTTACAGTGGTGATCATAAAGAGAGATACCCAAGATCGGTCTCAAGAATTTGGAAGACCTCAAGATTGTTCATGCCTGATGTGATAGGGTTTGTTTCAAATCCATATAAGACCATTGTCAGGCTCCTATGGGAGCTGATGCCCTCTTTTCTCCATAACCCTTCCTGCAAACTGGAAATACTGTGGAGAAAGGGGCCAAGGGCATGTTCTGATCAGTAGCCCAGGGAAGAGAAGGACCACTTTCCACCCAAACCATCATCGCTTCCTAGGTTTTGTTTGCATCTGTTTCAGAGGAGGTGTTAGTGGGGGTGACAGAAAACAACAAATGTGACATGGCAGTCCTGTTTGGAGGAGCCTTCGGAGAGGAGAGCTAATTAATGTTTTTGTTTCCATAATTTACTGCAAGCTGCCTTGAAGACCCATATGGGTGGAAATATGGAAAGCAAATGTTTCAAAAGAATAAGGAAATAGGGCTTGCTTGCCAGGGCAATCTTGTTGCATAGGGTGGCTATAATGAATGAGGATGCACACTCTCCAGCCTGGACCACCCCCTCCTACAATGGTTCTCAATCTCATCAGCTCTGCTCATCCTCCACAGTGGGTTGCAATGCTGGTGGAGCCAAGACACCCATAAACGGACGGACGGACGGACGGACGGACGGACGGACAGACAAGAAACGGATGGACGGACGGACAGACAGACAGATAGAACGAATGAACGAATCAGGATAGAACCAAGAAGCCTATAGACAGACAGATCAAACAAATGAACAAATGAATGAATGAGGATGCAATCCTATCCAATTTAGGTCAGAATGAATGAATGAATGAATGAATGAATGAATGAATGCTTGTGATGACTGGAACACAATGTTGATTCCCTCCCGTTTTCTTCACTTAGGGCAAAATCCAGAGTAACTATGGGGAGTCCTTGCTCCGGTGTAAGAACAACTTACTCTGGATTCCAATATGAATTTCCCATAGGTTTTCACTAGCTGGTGCAGTAATTACAGGTGCATGTAAAGTCTCTTATGTGCTCCCATAGTTGCTCTGGATTTGGGGTTAGTGTGTGATGAAAGTAGTAGAGTCCTTCACTTAAGTAGTTTGTAAATTCGAATTGTAAATGTGTTGTCCCCTATGCAACGCTCTGTCCTCTCCCATACTGTACCAAGCCATCTCAACAATATGTGGTGACCGTTTTGGTTCCCATAACTTGCTGCAACCCCATTGAGTTCAGGACCCCAAGGCTAAAGAACACAAGGAAAACCTTCTGGACATCCAGCACTCTTATCAGTAGCAGTGGCTGTTCCAAGTAAAGGAGCCCCTTTCCTCCCCCTTTCCCCCAACAAATCTTTTTCCCATATTACAATTTCTGTGTTTTCTCTGGATAACAGCCAAGGCACAAACTTATTGTTAGGGGGGAAAAAAAACCTGGATGCAGTACTTTTTCAATGAAGCATCTGCATAAGCCAATTTCTGTTCTGGTAGAATTGAAACTTAAATGACAATAAAATATTATTACACTCCTGGAAGATTCCCTTGCCTGCCAGTGCTTGCAATGAATAATGTGCCCTTGGCTCTAATTACTGACAGGTATTTATTACATCCACTCGACTGCATTTATTCAGGATGAATTGCTCATGTTAAGAACTAGCCTTAACTTGTCCACAGAACTTAATAAAAAAAGTCTAACTCCTCACATGTTTTAGGGAGAGTCTTATCCATCAGAAAAGCTATAGGAACCATTTTAATGAGCTAAAAAAAGGGGGTGGTTAGGTTTATAGGGCAATTTCATTAGAGGATATGCAACTAACAGTATGTTTCTTGTATCTGCAGTTTTTTACCTGTTCCTCCTCTTCTTCCTAAGTTTTAAGTGACTCCAAGTTTTGCCCTCCACCAAATATTTTTTATCCTGTTTTAATTTTGTTTTTAGATATATGTTTTATTTAACGCCTGCAAGCCGCTTTGGGAATTTGTTTTTAACAAAGCGGGGTATAAATCTTTTGAGTAAAAATAAAATAAATAATGTGATTTGTATACTTACTGAAGATTGCCTTCTTGCCCTTCTTTTTGAAATTTTCCCTGCTCGCTGGAGGGGTAAGATGATGAGAAGGCAAATGGGTTAGTGAGCAGGGGGAACAAGTGCAAGGAGGGGGCAAAACTGGAGAAGGGGAGGATGTAGAGTGGGCATAGGGTGGATGGATTAAGTCCTGGATAGGGGTGCAATCATCCACGCCAGCACAGGTGATGCCCTAATCCTCTGTCTGGGCCCAATCCTGTGGCACTGGTCAATAAGGACTTGCGACAGAAAAATATAAGCTATAAATCCTAGTGGGTCCATCGGTGTCAAGGAGGCTTATATCTAAGTAAGAAAATGGTTGTTCCCTTACCTACAGGAGATCTCTGCCACTACCCCGTCCACCAGAGGATACCACGGTCACCATTTTATTGCCCTCATAACAATAGAGGATGGAATTGGGCTGTGAATGAATAAATTGCGTCCCACAAATCAACACCCACCCAAAACTGCTGGACCTAGAAGTATGAAATTTGGGGTTGGTGTTCACTGTGTGACCTGAATACCCACCAAGAAATCATTTTGAGAAAATCTGACTGATCAACATCCAGCCAATTTAGCGCCTGATGCCTGATGCACTGGGAGGGAGGGTGCACATGAGGGGATGTTGTGCATGGGGGTTGATGCACATGGGGGATGTTACACATGAGGGACGATGTGTATGAGGGACAATGTTGTACATGGGGGACAATGTGCATGGGGATAGTGTGCATGGGGGATGTTGTGCATTGGGGATGGTGGACATGGGATGATAGATTTGGGAGGGCTGATGTGCAAGGGAGGGATGATGCGCATGGTGGTGATGTGCATAGGAGTGATGCACATGGGGATGACACATAGGAGGGTATTTTACTCCTGCAACGTGGGTACATTTTGCTAGGAATAAATAAATACAAGTTGAGATGGGTACAATTTTTAACTATTTTTAACTTATTTTGGGGTATAGTGCTTTTTTAGATGTTTTTAATTAACTATTAAATCAATGTGATATGTTTTAATTAATTATACTGATATGTTGTAAGTCACATTTGTGTCCAAATTGTGGGAGAAAGTCACAGTATAAATTTGACAAATAAATCAATGTGGGTGGTGCAAGTGGTTAAGACGCTGTGCCTGTTAACCAGCAGGTCAGGGTTCGAGACCTGGGTTGGCCCCACAAGACAGGGTGAGCTCCTGTCCTTACCCCAGTTCTGCAATGCCAGCTGGATCCAATCATATTGGTTCTGCCTTTCCATTGGACTAATTCAGTGGCGTGGAGAGGGGGGATTTGCTGCTTGGGTAACAGCCTATCCTCCATATCAATCTACCCAGACCTTTGTGCTTCACATGTTGCGTATGCAGCGCTGAGCATGATACCACAGTCGCTCAAGACTGACAGATGCCAAATCAATGTGGTGAAGCCGAAATAAGAAAAAGGCAGGGTAGGAGAGGGTCTGTCCCAAGGATAGAGATGCCCCTCTTTGCAAGACAATATTCAGATTCTTCAGGACTTACTGAAGACAACCTGAAATTTGGGGAAGTCGCAACCTCTCCGTTACATCTGGCTTGCTTGCATGTATTAAGTCCTGAAAAAAATCCTCATTCCTGCTTGAAATTTTATTATTCAACCCATAGAAGAGGAAAATCTCTGAACTTAATAATAACCTCAGGGATGAAGGACTCTGTTATTCTACAAAGCAATAACAAGTGTGGATAACAAGCTCTCACCTTTTTTGCTCTTTCCCTACTGTTCACCTTGAGAGCGAAGAGGCTGATATATCCTTTAACCTTTAAAACATATGTGGAAACTAGTGGAATATGAACAGCAAAACACTATAATGCATACATACTTGTCCTGTTTATTTTCTATCTACCCTGTTGTTTTATTCTTACTTCGATGTCGTGAGGCTTTTCCATACAGATAAAAGGAGAAGATGCGGCCTCCGCTTCTCTGATGCGGCAATTGATGTCGGTTGCAGCTCTTGACGGTGACACTGATGAGTGGCATGTAATGCCAGTTAAAGATGAAAGGAGACAAAGTCAAAAACAGAACCTGCTGAACATGAATCCCATGATGTGACAAAAACATTTATGAGTGCTGACTTTCCAGGCCATAACGCAACTGCGGGAAAAGGTGTGAATGAATAGTTGGAACTGTAGTACGAGTGCAAGCCTGGCTAGCGACAGGGTGAGTGCCAGAGAGGAATGGCCTCTGATCTCTACATGAACAAAGTGCCCCTTGATGTTCCTTTTCAGAATCAAAACTAAATTTCTAAATCAAAACTGAATTACTCAACATGCGGTTCCCGAACTAACTCTCCAGGAGCTGCAATAAGTTGTTGAGCAAGAGGGGAATGCAGGTTCACGGCACTGCATCAGGAGTCCCTGTACATACTGGTAGTGGCACAAGCCTCCTGGGTGTGCACGGACCCCATGGAAGTCACCATAGCCTTGGAATATATATATATATATATATATATATATATATATATATGTGTGTGTGTGTGTGTGTGTGTGTGTGTGTGTGTGTGTGTGTGTGTGTGTGTATATATACACACACACACACACACCTTTATTACGGTCTTAGACCAGCACATATGTTGTATGTAAGATCAGAAGCTGCACCTGCTGGAATTCTATATACAATGGTGCCTCACGTAACAAATTTAATTCGTTCTGGAGGCATGTTCTTTATGTGAAACATTCTTTACGTGAAGCGGATTTTCCCATAGGAAATAATGGGAACTGAGACGATTGGTTCCACCACCCCAAAAATATTCATATAAAAATATTAACTGGATGTAAAAATGATGACAGACCACTGGGATTGAATTCAAAACATGCATTCAATGTGCATGATCTTATGAAGTCTACTTAGGCTGCAGTCCTAAAGACACTTTCCTGGGAGTAAGACCCATTTAACACAATGGGGCTTACTTCTGGGTAGACATGGTTAGGAGGCTGCAATCCAAGACACCTTCAAAGTGTCTCTCCACTTTCTCCTTCTTGAGCCGCTCTCTCCCCTGCTCCCTTCTGGGTAGCCCTGAGCTGCTTCCCTCTTCTCCACAGCTCTTCTCTCCCTCTGCCCAGCAGACACCCCACCACAGGAAGAACAGCGCAGAAGTATTGCTTTCGCTATGGGCAGGTGCGCAAGGCAGCCCTGACGCAACAGGCTGCCAGCCAGCACGTCTGCTCCAACTGCCAACAAATGTTTTCTTTACTTGAAGCACTTTCTTTATGTGAAGCAGAATCTTAGAGAAATTTTTGTTTGTTACGTGAAACATACTTTACGTGAGGCGTTCTTTACGTGAGGCGCCACTGTATATAGTTAAAGGTCCAGGAGCCTGAGAGTGGCCCAGCTTGCATACCCCGACGTAGACGGAAGTGACATTGTTATTTTAAGTTCCCATGCTATTAGCTACATAATACACTCGTGCTGTTAGCTAATGATAGATAGATAGATAGATAGATAGATAGATAGATAGATAGATAGATAGATAGATAGATAGATAGATAGATAGATAGATAGATAGATGAGTGAGTGAGTGAGTGAGTGAGTGAGTGAGTGAGTGCAGAGTATTGGCTGTCTATTCTCCATCCTTTCTGGTGGTCACTCCCTCAGCAGATGCTTCCCCACGCAGAGTATGGAGAAAGATCACCTTCACCCTACCACAAAAGCAGCAACCCACAGATTTTCTTTATAAATAACTAGCGAAATGCACCTGGGTTGCGGAAGTAAAATTTCAAGAATACTTATGTGCCTGGGAACACCCATAACCCCCGTGCAGCATTCGCTCATGAAGCCTTTCCCCATGCAACACTCCCTATGCAATACCCCCTTGTGCAACATCCCCCTGTGGCATACCTCCCATGCAACACAACCCCATGCACTCCCCATGCAACACCCCCACCATCCGGCATACCCTTGTGCAGCTCTCCATGCAGCACCGCCGTGCAGCACCTCCTTCATGCAACAACCCCCGGGCAACACTCCCTCTCATGCAATACCCTCCCTTGACCGTGGGCACCCTACCCGGCATGTGCAGGGTTTGAGGCTGGGTTTTATCAGTCTTCAGTGTTAAATATAGGATGAAACAGCATTGCACCCCTTTTCAGCTTCTTAGGAGTTAAATTCCTAAGAAATTCAAGAACATTTCTAAGAAATTTAAGAACCCACTATCATGTAAGGAAAACCCTCCCCAAATTTCATGCTTCTGGGTCCAGATGTTGGAGCAGGGTGGTGATCAGTCAGCGATTCTTCAATGTAAAGTATAGGAAGGAATGCACCCCTTTTCACCCCCTTCTGGTGAAACGTTCTTAGTGGGTGCTTCCATCATGGAAGGAACACCCTCCCCAAACTTTAGGCTTCTAACCCCCAAATCCAGAGTAACTACGGGAGCATGTAGGAGACTTTATGTGCACCCATAGTTACTAGTGAAAACCTGTGGGAAATTCATATTGCAATCCAGAGCAAATTGTTCTTACACCGGAGCAAGGGCTCCCCATAGTTACTCTGGATTTTGCCCTAAGTCCAGCGGTTTTGGCTGGGTGTTGATGATTCAGTGAGGGAGTGAGTGAGTTATTGATTTTTGTTTTAAATAAATAAATAATATATAAATAAATCTAATGGATATCTAATACAACTTTTCTATTACAGATTTAATATCATTGTTGTGTGTGTGACCGGCTGGTGGGTGGCATGTGGTCCACAGAAATTCCAATTTTTGCCGCCGTGGTTTGCGGCCTCCTAAAGGTTGGGAACGGCGGTGTTAATTGATAAGAGAACGACGCCGCACAGAAGGAAGAACAGTCCAGCAGGTTCCATGTGTTAGAAGCCAGGCTGATATTTTTTTTTATCTTTTTGAATCCAGTTTCCCCATTCTTTCATCCCTTTTCGGTTGACTGCGTGGGAGGAACTTGCGCATGGTGTGAAGTTTATGAGCCGGAGTTAGGCTCTCTTTGATTGTGTGTCTTGTCGAAGGAACCCATCGGATTGAAATATTCTCTTCAATGAGAAAGATGGTGGGGATCATAAAAAAAGTCATAGGACGTTCTTAATTAGACTGAAAAAGGAATGTTCTTTACATT
The DNA here is from genome assembly GCA_030015325.1 of Cryptoblepharus egeriae. Classification (NCBI taxonomy): domain Eukaryota; kingdom Metazoa; phylum Chordata; class Lepidosauria; order Squamata; family Scincidae; genus Cryptoblepharus; species Cryptoblepharus egeriae. The sequence goes on along the minus strand of JAREYC010000008.1, from coordinate 66,068,822 downwards.
TAAAAGAATGATTTGTGGGTGGCCTTGGCATGTACTTAGGGGGGGGAAATCTTTTAGTGGTCTTTTTCCATCAGAATGAATAATTTCTATTTTCTTTCTCTTTTTCTAGAGGATACGGAGAAAAAAACAGAATACATTAATGAAATCCTTAATATTAATAGACCAACATTATAATTGGTGCAGTGTTTATCAACACTATGCATCAGGACCCCCAGGTGGGTCACAAGCCAAGTTCAGGTGGGTTGTGTAGCACCTTGATCAAACCCCATTGCAAATACAGAGCTGAAAATGGCGGGCAGGCAGCTGGTGTGCAGGGTGGGCTCCAAAGTGGGCTCCCAGTTGGAGAGAGGCCTGGTGCATTGCCCTAAAAAGATGGGAAGATGGGATGCTGGGACAGGGCGAGGGGCTGTGTAGTTGAAGAGAATGTTCCAAATCCAGGGTGACCATATAACTGGATTTTTCCAGATTTGTCCTCTTTTTTTATCATTCTGTCCAGTTGTCCTCCAAAAGGGCTTCGTTGTCCTCCATTTGGCTTCATTTTGGAACTTTGCAATGGTGTGCAGTACCCCATCATGTCATATGCTGTTGGGTTCGTATTGAAGAGCAGGATCCAATGCAAGAATCTGTTTTTGAAATATCTCCTTCCTATCAAAAGTTATGGCCAAAAAACTAAAAATAAAAAAATACACGTTGAACTCTATGGGAAAGTGAAAATGCTCAATATCACATCTTTACTTGTGAGTAGGCAAACATGCTATTGTCTGCCAAAAAGGCCAGGCTTAGAGAAATCCAAGACCTTATCCTCCTTTTTAGATTCAGGAATCAGGTCACACTGTCCAAATCCTTCTGGTGCTTTAACTTCCAAGCTGGAATGTTTGAATCCATCCATCCATCCATCCATGTCATCCATCCATCCACCCACTCACCCATGTCATCCATCCAGCCTCCCACCCACCCACCCACCCATCCATCCATCCATCCATGTCATCAACACCAACAAGTGCCAATAAAAATAAAGCTCAATGACATTGTATTTTTTTATTACTAAAGAATGTGGATTGAGATCTTAGGTTTATTCCACCTGAAAAATTTCTCATTCAGTTTTGTTCATCATCTCCCTATACATGCAGCTGAAGAGGGCTTTGATTTAGGGCACAATCCAGAGTAACTATGGGAGCACGTAAGAGACATTACATGCACCCGTAGTTACTGCACCACCAAGTGAAAACCTATGGGAAATTCATATTGCAATCCAGAGTAACTTGTTCTTACACCGGAGCAAGGACTCCCCGTAGTTACTCTGGATTTCACCCTAAGACTCCTAATGAAATATTAATGTCCTCATTAAACTTTGTGAAAATGTTTCCGATCCCCCAAAGGGAAAACAGGATTAAAAGAATACTTCAGATCTTCCCAGAAGAAACTACTGGCTCTTTTGTAGCCTACAGGTCCACAGTGGGTCACCCAGACATTTTCATGGGGCAGCCAATGAGTTTCTTGAGTGATAAACTTAGACAACCCTAATCACGTCTACTCAAAAGTAAGCCCCACTATGTTCAATGGGTTTTACTCCCAGGAAAGTGTCTTTAGGATTGCCGCTACAGTTTTTCCAACCCATTAAGTAGAACTGCTGAGTTACAAAAACTTTGCATAGCCATAAAGGCCACATCAGGTCAGTTGTTACTGACATAGAGAACTCAAAGGCAAGGATGAGTAGAAGCCACACCACTGAAAAGATATGAATTGTTATTTTAGTAACAAAGTAGAAATAAAAGAGTAGAAATAAAAAGAAGTGAAGATGTGGTCTATGAACATGATAGTAATCCCTAAAGATAGCTCAAGGTTTTCTTTAATGACAGTACAGTGGCAAGCTTCTACTATATTTTGGGGTGACCCAATTGCAACAATTATATACATTAAAGGAGGAAAAAAAAGTAACAAGTAAAAGTTCAGTGAACAGAGACAATTTGTTGTTGTTTCCAAGAGATATTTCAAGGCAAGGGAAAATGCTTAGTTCTGAGAAAGTCAGCATTAAGCCTGTCTAACATTTGGAAATCGATCGCACAATAATTTCTAATCACTGTTATTAGGGCAAAAACTAGGAACCATTGAAAAATCCTTTCTGAGACTTTGTAAGAAAAACTGAAGTTATAAAAAAATATATATTCTAGTTATTCTGTTGCTCAAGCAGATAGCTAGAGGGAGGAGGAACAGTCAGTCTTGGAGGGACTCTCACCCCTTTGGAGCCTACTTTTGAGTAGACATGATTAGGATGGTGGTTAAAGTTTTAGATTTGTGAGTTCCCGTTATTATTGATGTAATTATATCAATAATCTGTGGCCCAATTAAACCACAGCACCTTTCCATGTGTCTTTATTGGAATATGTGGACAAATGTATAGGAGAATAAAGAAATACCATAGAGGGAGAGATCACTTTAAATCTATGCACATTGACTTAGGGCAAAATCCATAGCAGTTACAGGTTCACGCAGTTAAATCACCCTCTAGTGTTATCTTATGGAAAGTCATCTTAACTGCTCTGGAGCAAGGGGCTTAATTTCACTTTAGGATATACGCCAAAGAGGTAAATCCCACTAATTTCAACAGGCCATATTACAAGGGCTGCTATTTTATGATTGCAAATGTGTTCATATATTTATTTACTGACTTTATTTTTGTTTTATTGAACAGCCTGTCCATCTGCCCTCCACTTTTGCTTTATCCCCATCAGCAGGCCTCCGTCAGTCTTGGAAGACTATGGTATCGTGCTTGGTGCTGCATATGCTGCATGCGAAGCACGAAAGCCTGGGTTGGATTGTTATGGAGGATAGGCTGTTACCCAAGCAGCAAATCCCCCCTCTCCACGCCACTGAATTAGTCCAATGGAAAGGCAGAGCCAATTGTGCAACTAAAAGCATGCCTTTTATTTCGCCATCATAACTTACTGTATTTACTCGAATCGGATGCACCATCGAATCGAAGCACCCTATACCTAAATCAAAATACCATATTTATGCCTACACTTATCCCTATATAATAATCCTATATATACCTATACCGATACCTATACTTATATATACCTATACCTATACTTATAACAAAATACCATATTTATGCAAATTTAATTAACCATCAAATCTATTGTGCACCTTGATTTTGGAGACCGAATTTGCCTGGAAAAGGTAAGCGTAAGATTTGAGCAGATACAGTATTCTCATGTATGGATCCTACCTTATCTTTGCAGTTTTACTTAAACAACAAAGCACAAGTTTTCTCTGCTGAACCTAATTTGGCATAAAAGTCAGAAGAAAATAAAATTCAGCCACTTGCATCAGTTGAAAGCAAAACAATTCAAGCTGTTCGAGGCACTAATTCTGTTTGGCGATTCCAGGGGAAAAATTTTTTCCTGGGCTACACAAACAAGGTTTTATTTGTCTCTATCATATGTGAAGAATCACAACTCTCCCAATCTGCTAATTGCTAATCAACCTTCATGCTGCTTTAATAAATTCATCTGCCAAGGCTGTTCTGTCAATATTTAATTAATGGTTCTTGATATAATAACTCTTCCTATGAACATCTGTTCTTCAAAAATGTAAAATCTCCACAATTTGTAATCTTGTGCCGTACCCCCTTTCAGGCTTCAGACTGGCCATGTGTGATACTTAAAAGTTCATCTTTAATTACCGTTAAAAAAACAGTTTGGGGAAAAAAATTTGCACCGTTCGTGTAGGGTCATCCACGTCAACGCATTAACATTCAGCATAGACCACCCTGTCCTTGAATGGCTGGGAAGACTAGACATTAACATTTGATTTACCGTAAGTATTTGCCATACACTAAATAAATGGGCATTAAGCGGCCCATTTAGCTTTCCATTGGACATTGATGTTAAAGTTGTTAAAGCTGTTGTGTATGTGCCAGAGAGGGCATCCTAGCTTTCAGCCTGTCCATTGATAGAGGAGGCAGCAGGCCTCCGTCAGTCTTGAAAAACTATGGTATCGTGCTTGGCGCTGCGTACGCTGCATGCAAAGCACGAAAGCCTGGGTTAGACTGTTATGGAGGAGAGGCTGTTACCCAAGCAGCAGATCCCCCCTCTCCACACCACTGAATTAGTCCAATGGAAAGGCAGAGCCAATACAATTGGATCCAGCTGGTGTCGCAGAGCTGGGCTAAGGACAGGAGCTCACCCTGTCTTGTGGAGCCAACCCGGGTCTCGAACCCTGGCCTGCTGGTTAACAGGCACAGTGTCTTAACCATTTGCGCCAGCCATGGCCCCTGATAGAGGAGGAAGATCAAATATGATAGAGGAGGAAGATCATATTTACTGCAACTGGGAACCACTGCAATAAATGAACTTATCTTTTTCCCTATATAAAGTGGCTCCTTTTCTGGGTTTAAAAAAACACGTTAACACCATACGCAGTTACACCAACTTAAATTTCATTGAAAGCTGGATGAGTTCAAGCACATCAGTCTAGACAGTGGATTGTAGGTCAATGGTGTGTTGCAGTGGAAATGCACCTCCTGGATACTTTACAGCTGTTTGTGTTTGGAAATGAGGAGCATCATTGAACCGAAGTGTCCCCATTGTAGTTCTCGTGCAATTTAAATGCTCTCATTCAACAAGCTGGGAAAAGTAAACTTCATACTGTGCAGACTATTTTAATTGTCATTGGATTTGCTACATTTCAGGGTGATAAAATGTTAATTTTAATTAAGTTTCACCAAATTTCGCCCATTGTCTGTCTTTTAAAGTGCAATTATACAATATCTAAGACCCTAAGAGTTCATGTGAATATTTGCATATTGACCACATTAGTTCTCTACCATATTTTAGATCTTTAGGATTTTCATTATAATGCAAATTGGCTTGGCAAGTCATCAGCTTAAAAGCATCAGACGTACTTCATTTAAACCATATAAATGCAATTAATAGTACTTTATTCACACAAAAGATAAGTGGCTGGAGTAAATCTTCAACTTTTAATGGAACGAAGGCACAATTATTCCTTAACAGTTCAGGGCATACCGTATCTCCCCGATTCAGCAATTACAGTCGTTCAGCGTGGCCCGAAAATGTTTCACAAGGGGTAAAAGGGTAAATAACCATAATAGCAGATGGTTTGGGGGAGGATATAAAAGTACTGATTTCGAACCAAAAGTTCTTTGGAGCAAAAAAGCCTGTTAAATTACGAGTACAGTAAAAAGACATATAAGATCCCATAAATGCACAGTCAAACAGAGGGAGAGAGAGGAGGGTTCCCCTCCAGGAATGGCTCCAAAGACATGATGATCTCTCCAAGATTGACTGCTCCACCCTCTCTAGCTATGCTACTGATACAGACTCAAGATCTTTGGAAGGGATGCAAAGAGGACCCAAAGGTTCAAATAAGAGAAAACCACATATCTCAGAGGCAAGGATAAGGCAAAGGATGGAGGTCTCTCGTAGGGCACAATCCAGAGTAACTACAGAGAGTCCTTGCTCTGACGTAAGAACTATTTAGGATTGCTGTATGAATTTCCTATAGGTTTTCACTAGGTGGTGCCATAACTACATCGCTGTAAATGTCTCTTACGTGCTCCCATAGTTACTCTGGATTGTAGGGGTAGTCTCATGTGCTCCCAGGAGCATCTAGTGGGCTGGACTGGATGACCTCTGGCCTGATCCAGAAGGGCTCTTATATTCATACAATAACCAGTTGATTTGTTTGCAAATTTCAGCCTTCTTGGGGCACATTCTTGCTCAAGCAGGGGAAATAAATGTTGTGAGCAACACGGTTGAATGTTTGCCACATCTCCTGTTCATGCTTAGCCACTGCACAGCACTTTCTGGGTGGGAAAAGTGTTCCACGTATATTATCTTGACAGAACTCTGGCAACAACCCTACAAGGAGAACAGTGATGATTACCGGTAGTACCATAATTCCATCAGGGAGTGGAGGCTGAAAGATCCCATATGTACAAAGGAGCCTCTGGTGGATGATGGTGATGATGATGATGATGATGATGGTGATGGTGATGATGATGATTGCAGGCAAAATCCAGAATAACTACGGGAGCAAGTAAGAGACATTACATGCACCTGTAGTTACTGCACCACCTAATGAAAACCTATGGGAAATTCATATTGGAATCCAGAGTAAGGTGTTCTAACTCTGGAGCAAGGACTCTGGACTCTATTTACTCTGGATTTCACCCTGCATGAAACAAACACTTGCAGCTCCAAAGCGACCATCTCCACCATTCCTATAGAGTCAGATAACCATTTTTCCAGTATAAAATCTTATGGGACAAGCATTAAGAAACACCATTTTTCCAGTATAAAATCTTATGGGACAAGCATAAGAAACACCATTTTTCCAGTATAAAATCTTATGGGACAAGCATGAGAAACAAGCATAAGTTCTCAGTAGACAAGATTAAAAAAATTATATAGAATTCAAAATTCTTACAAAATAATTCAGATTGACCTTTTTGTTTATTATATCAATTTGAATGCAGAGATTTTCCACTGCAACATTATATATATATATATATATATATATATATATATATATATATATATATATATATATATATATATATATGTTAACTGGCTTGAAGAAAGTGCAAATTTAAATATACACATTGATAATGAAGGAGACTTTTCTGGCTACACGAACAGAATTAAGACCTATTTATAAGAAATTATGCTTTTTACAGATGAAAAGAGTAATTGTTTTCACTTTGACATGTCATAAATACATATCTAATTATAAATAAAAGCCTGCGCATTGACTGAACTCATAGCTGGATTATTTTTAAAGCCCAGCTGTGTTGACATTATTGCAACACAAGTGTACAACTTGTATTTCGACCTAGAAGGTTATTTGTGAAAAATAGCCTTTCCATAAAAATTGACTTTTCTTTTAATTATGATTCCCTGGAACAGATCCCTGAGCTTGTTCTGCCCACAACTCCTACAGACGTCAATGGAAATTCTCCTGTCAACCTAAACAGAGACTGAATCAGGACATTAATCATATTTCCCATTAAAAAAATTATTTTTATACCTACAGGCAAGGGTTTAAAGACCTACTTCAGGTGTGCCAAAGCTGGTGGGATTTTTAAATTTTTTTTCCATTGAGCAACAACAGATACCTGTCATATTGATAAAACCAGCTCCTGTGGGCACATAGGGCACATCCTTCCTTCTTAGGATGCAATTCAAAATATGCACCATCGTATTATTTCGATGCAGTTATGCATGATATAAAAAATACATATTGCACAATCCTAACAATGGGTGCAATCCAGAGTAACTATGGGGAGTCCTTGCTCCAGTGTAAGAACAATTTGCTCTGGATTGCAACATGAATTTCCCATAGGTTTTCACTAGGTGGTGTAGTAACTATGGGTACACGCAATCAGGTACACATACACGGGTACAGGATCTCTTACGTGATCCCGTAGTTATTCTGAATTGTAGGGTATGTCTATTCAAAAGTAAGCCCCATCAGTGGTTCTTACTCCCAGGAAAGTGTCTTTAGAATTGCAGCCATAGATGATTAATCATGCAATGATATATTTAAAGAATTACAAAATAATGTTCTATTGTAACATATACTTCATGCTGCCTTAGGGCAGTGATTTTCAGCATTTTTCATCTCATGGTACAGTAACAAGGCACTAAAGTTATCAAGACACACCAATAAATTTTTGACCATTAACAAAGCACACCATGTTGCTGGTAGTGGCCTCAAATCCCCCAACTGCCCTATAACAAATTGCCCTCCAGAAATTCCACCACCCAACTGTGGATCATTTGCGCCATACTGGTGCCATGGTTGAAAATCAGTGCGGTACCAACTCACAGGGATGCGAAAGGGTGTCTTAAGTGGCCTGTTTCCCTGAGATCCAAAATGGCAGAGCCCAAATCTTGTAAAATTTTGTGAGATCCCAAGATGGTGCCACGCAACTACCATCTGTGGGAAGGCCATGGGGACATTATGACACTGGGAACCAATGGTTTGGGAACCATTGCATTGACACTGGGAACCAATGGTTTGGGAACCATCGCATTGACACTGGGAACCAATGGTTTGGGAACCATTGCATTGACACTGGGAACCAATGGTTTGGGAACCATTGCATTGACACTAGGAACCAACGGTTTGGGAACCATTGCATTGATACTGGGAACCAATGGTTTGGGAACCATTGCATTGACACTGGGAACCAATGGTTTGGGAACCATTGTATTGATACTGGGAACCAATGGTTTGGGAACCATTGCATTGACACTGGGAACCAATGGTTTGGGAACCATTGCATTGACACTGGGAACCAATGGTTTGGGAACCATTGCATTGATACTGGGCACCAATGGTTTGGGAACCATTGCATTGACACTGGGAACCAATGGTTTGGGAACCATTGTATTGATACTGGGAACCAATGGTTTGGGAACCATTGCATTGACACTGGGAACCAATGGTTTGGGAACCATTGCATTGACACTGGGAACCAATGGTTTGGGAACCATTGCATTGATACTGGGAACCAATGGTTTGGGAACCATTGCATTGACACTGGGAACCAATGGCTTGGGAACCATTGCATTGGCACTGGGAACCAATGGTTTGGGAACCATTGCATTGATACTGGGAACCAATGGTTTGGGAACCATTGCATTGACACTGGGAACCAATGGTTTGGGAACCATTGCTATGTAGTTTTATGCAGAAGGAAGTCCATTTGTTTTCCATTGTATTTACTCCTGAGAAAGTTTAAACAGATTGCAGACGTACAGCAGCATCCTATGCATGTCCAGAAGTAAGTTCCATTGTGTTCCTACTCCCAGGAAAGTGTGCATAGGATTGCAGCCTTAGAGGGCAAAACTATTGTGTTTTCATTCATGGGCAGATTTCATTTTTTGCTGGTCTGGAATCACACGGTTCAGAGGAGGACAGAGTTTATATAAAATATTCATACCTTTAATATTTATATAAAAGAGCGCATATCAGCAAGGGCAGCTGTCCTGAGCTTGACATTGCAAGCATCATTTTCTGGAACAGATTTCCCTATCTAGTCCTTTCTTCTGCTTCCTCTCTCTCAGTACATCCAAAAGCTGCAATCCTAAAGACACTTTCCTGGGAGTAAGGCCCACTGAACACAGTGGGACTTTCTTTTGAGTAGACATGGTTAGGACTGTGACTATAGTGGTTTACAATTTAAAATAATGATGTACCACTTTATAGATACTGTTAGGAAGAGAAGGATATTGAAGAGATAAAAAAGAGTAAGGAGGGAAAAGAAAAATAAGCACATTCAGGGGCAAATTCTTATGCAACGTTACATCTTGGAAAGAGGGGGGTTGCTAGACGGGGTGGCCACCCACGGCAAACTCTTCAAGAGGAGTATAACCAAAAAATTATTTTAATTATTTTATTATTATTATATTATATAAAATGATTTATATATAAATAATTATTATTTATGTTATATAACATTATTATATATAATTATTATATTTATATATAAATATATAAATTATTTAAATTAAATTATTCCTAAAGTACCTTATCTTTCCTTATTTGCTTACTAAACATATCATTTCATCCACTGATGCTGGACGATTTCATTTCATCCTATTTGCCAGTATGTGAATACAATCCCCCAAAATCAGGACTGTCCCTGTAGTTCGGGACATATGGCAACCCTAGTCATTACCATAAAAATGGACAAGACAAGCCAAAATATAGGATATTCAAAGAAAATGTAGGGCATGACAAAATTAGATCTGAAAAAACTTTTATATTGATTTTAATATATTGAAAATCAATATGAATTTATCGTTAATTTAAACACTGTCTGTAATCCTAACCGCACTTTCCTGGGTACAGGGGTCTTTTTAAGGGGGGAACTCACCGATACGGAGTACCAGCACCTCTGTGTATCGGCAACTCTGTGGCCTGGTACTCACTCATCTTCATGATGAGTACCCCACCTTTATAAAAACTTCATGGTGAGTACCTCAACCTTTATTTCTAGAAAAAAAGCACTGCCTGGGAGTAAGTACTACTGAACCAAATGGGACTTCTAAGCAGATATGTTTAGGATTGCACCGTATATTATTTATAATGATTAAATTTAAAGCTGTATTATGCATAATTTATTAAGTAGAAGAAGGCTATGTTCTTCCTGCAAAGGCCTGCTCACATAGTAAAGGGGGATATTTAAGTTCTTTTCCAAGACATGACATTAAAAATTAGGACATGTTTGTAAAAGGACACACACACACATACACCCCCACAATCCAGAGGAACTACGGGAGCAGCTAAGAGACATTTATGTCGGCCTACTTACAGCACCACCTAGTGAAAACCTATGGGAAATTCATATAGCAATCAGTGGTGGGCTCCAGCAGGTTTGCACCTACTCTATAGAACCGGTTGTTAATGAGAGATGGGACATATAAAGTTTAAAAATAGAAATTTAAAAGTGGCTGCCAGATGGACATAGAACCAGTTGTTAATTTCTTTGAATCCCATCACTGACTGTAATCCAGAGTAAATTGTTCTTACGCCAGAGCAAGAACTCCCCGCAGTTACTCTGGATTGAGCCCATACACACACAATATGTTGTATATGACAATTTTGTGATAAAGGTGGTTCACATCTTAAAAACAATTTTCTGTCCCATAAAGTAGAGATATTGCTGGCCATCACCATGATGTGATTTCTGCACAGGACACCGACGGGTGGAAGAAACAATGTGTTCTTGTCAATAATATTCTTGTCAATATTTGATTTTTATGTTCCAAGTGGAATGAGTGCATAGCCTCAAATATTTTCTCATTTACACGATATAAAAAAAGCAGGCCTCCGTTAGTCTTGAAAGACTAGGGTATCGTGCTCAGCGCTGCATACGCTGCATGCAAAGCAGGAAAGCCTGGGTAGGTTAATATGGAGGATATGCTGTTACCCAAGCAGAAGATCCCCCTCTCCACACCACTGAATTAGTCCAATGGAAAGGCAGAGCCAAGACGATTGGATCCAGCTGGCGTCGCAGAGCTGGGCTAAGGACAGGAGCTCACCCTGTCTTGTGGGGCCGACCCGGGTCTCGAACCCTGGCCTGCTGGTTAACAGGCACAGCATCTTATAACAAGAGGGGAAAAAAATTATCAGGAAATGTTTGAAGATAGTAGCAAACAATAATGAAAACTGGAATGTCATCAGCCTCATCTTATGAACTATATATATTTTTTATTACCATATTTTAGCAAGAACATACTGGACCAAAACACTTGAAAATGAGTGAATGCTGAACAGCTAAAACCTGAGGAAGGATGAAATATATGGGATAATGGTTTTGTAGGTAGTATACTGTCCACATGTACTCTGGAGTAGATTTCACCAGATTCAGTGGGAGTTCTTAAACAGACTTAGGACTGTAACTTTAAAATCTGTTGAGATAAACGAGAGCTTAACCACTGATTGATTTCAGTGGGCTGTGGTTTACATTCTTATAGCTTGATTTTATATATGGTATATATAAAATCATCATACAGTGGTACCTCGCTTAACAAGCGTTTCACATAACAAGCAAAAATTTCCAAGAAATCTTGCTTCACATAACAAGTTCCGCTTCACTTAACAAGCAAGCATGCTATGGGCACGCATGCTATATTTTAATGAGCCTCTGCACAGAGGCTCATTAAAAGGGCTGCTGGCCAGCGCTGCTGCCTCTAACTGCCCCCAACTTGGGGGCAGTTGCCTGGAGGTGCCAGAGGCAGTTGCTCCAAATTGCCCCCAAGTGCCCTCACCGACCACCTTGAACCTCCAGCAGCAGCCCAGGTAAGCCTCCCAGGAAAGTGTCTTTGATTGCAGTCTCCTAACTATGTCTACACAGAAGTAAGCCCCATTGTGTTAAATGGGGCTTACTCCCAGGAAAGTGTCTTTGACTGCAGCCTCTTAACCATGTCTACCCAGAAGTAAGTCCCATTGTGTTAAATGGGGCTTACTCCCAGGAAAGTGTCTTTAGGACTTCCCAGGAAAGTGTCTTTGATTGCAGCCTCTTAACCATGTCTACCCAGAAGTAAGTCCCATTGTGTTAAATGGAGCTTACACCCAGGAAAGTGTCTTTAGGATTGCAGCCTAAGTAGACTTCATAGGATCATGCATTTTGAATGCATGTTTTGAATTCAATCCCAGTGTTTTGTCATCATTTTTCCATCCAGTTAATATTTTTATATGACTATTGTTTTGGGTTGTGGAACCAATCGTCTGAGTTTCCATTATTTCCTTAGGGAAAATCCGCTTCACTTAAAGAGTGTTTCACTTAAAGAGCAGGCCTCTGGAACAAATTCAGCTCTTTATGTGAGGCACCACTGTATATATATTTGTGGGCACTGGGCGTGACTGGTCTCAGAAGAGTACTGCAGTGCATCAGCAAGCACAGGGTATCAGTGGGCACCAGCAGGCACGGGAAACGAGTGAGAAACTGATGGCAGGCATTAGGAGGCACTGGCGGGCACCAGCAGGCAGTGGGTATCAGTCAGCACAATCAGGCACCACTGTGCAGCAGGCACCATGGGCAGTGGGCAATGGGAAGCACCAGGCACTGGGAATCCCTACCAGGCAGCGGGCACCACTAGGTAGCAGACATCATCAAGCACAACACATGATGCATCCCTACTGAGTACCACTTGGTGGCAACAGGCAGCATGCACCACCAAGCACCAGGAACCACCAGGCACCAGGCAGCACTGGGTACCACTGGTCACCAGCAGGCATCATGCACCACTGGGCACCACTGAGCAACGGGCATCCCTGGAGGGCACATTGTTCTGTTAGTGTGTTGATGATTGGTAAGCAGTATTTTATAATAGCAATTTTGTGTGATCTTGCTAAAGTGCAACATATTACAATTCTTTCAGAGGCAGCTTTTTTTAAAACTGTCATCAATAAATAAAGAAGTCGGTAAGATGGGAAGCAGGGAAAAAAGGTAGCATTTGTATTATTAGCCCAGAGATAAGAAATGAAGAACTAGATTCAGATCACTGTATACAGATACAATCTGTATAAATCTGATGGTATTTCTGGATTACACGTGTTGCAATTTCCCATATGGGTGGAAAAAAAATCACATTTCTCTTCTTAAGTAGGTCTCAATTTTCCCCCCTTTCTTTAAAGATCTCCTTAACTGGGACGCTCCCATCTATCATCTCCCAGGGGAATCAGTGCTGTCTAAAAGACAGCAAAAATGAATGTGGATTCAGCACTTGCCACACTCTTCTTCATAGCGGTGGAGTTTCTCTCCTACACTCTAAATTTAAAAAAAAGTTTAGGACACATACCCTACAATCCAGAGTAACTACAGGAGCACGTAAGCGACATTACATGTACCCGTATTTACTGCACCACCTAGTGAAAACCTGTGGGAGATTCATATTGCAATCCAGAGCAAATTGTTCTTATACCGGAGCAAGGACTCCCTGTAGTTACTCTGGATTGCGCCCATAGAGGGTCTTAAATATAAGTACCGATTTGCTTTTGAATTTTTCACCAATCGAAAGATTAAAAAAATACTTTGATATTAAATGTATATTTGACAGGGAAACTATATTGTTGCAAAGTAGCATCTTGTACAAAACTCCCTCTCCAATGCAATATTATATTATATTGTCTTATAATATTGTATTATAAAATTTATATATTCCAATATAATAATAATTCCAGAGTTTTCCTTTTGTTCTAGAAGCATCAAAGGCTCAGACAAAACAACCATGCTTTCCAGAAGCCAAAACCTGCCCCCCCCCCCAACAGATGGAGAAAGGGAATGTTTAATAAAGCACATTTTAATATTCTGAATATTTAATAAAATTCAGCATAAAGTGCTAATTAATTCTCATGGATTTTACAAACGGGATAATTAGGATTCTGTATCTGATGACTTTTTGCTCTTCCGAATTTTGCATATACAAACTAGAAGCAAAGTCTGTGTCTTGAAAACAGAGTTGTGAGTTGTTCAATTGACTTCAAGGCTTAATTTCACAGTGAATATTCTAATTATCAGCTATTTAATTATCAGCTATCGTATCACAATCTATTTCATGCACTGCTTGGAGTTGCTCTGAATTTTGTTTTATACACTTTTGCTATGTACTGCTTTCATGACAGCCCTGATACACCACAGAGAGTTAGATTTTATTCAATTAATTTAGTGATTGCATCCTGTGTTTTCATATAGAAAAAAAATATGCTTAACCAGAATATTTGTGGGAGACACACACAGACATCTCTCATTTTTTAAATGAGAAAGACAAACAGGCTGCAATTGGGAGCAGAAGATAAGTGGGGTAAGTGTGGGAACAGACCACTTAACAATCCAGAGTAACTATGGGGAGTCCTTGCTCCGGTATAAGAACAACTTGCTCTGGATTGCAATATGAATTTCCCATAGGTTTTCACTAGGAGGTGCAGTAACTTGAGGTGCACGTAATGTCTTTTACGTGCTCCCGTACTTACTCTGAATTGTAGGGTTACCCATATAGAGAAGGTGCTTCTTCCCTAAGATTCAAAGCCCCTATGGCTTCTTTCTTTTGCAGAAATAAAAATGTTAATGAGGTGAGGAGATCTTGAACAAAGAAACAGCAGGAAAAGAAAGAGTTAAATGCATCAGCTTCAGCTTCCTGGCTGTGATTTTCAATTAATTTTTAAAAAGTTAGAAGACTGTTCACGTATCTCCTGAATATTGTTAGCTTCAGGGGTGGGCCCAAGCCGGTTTGGGCCGGATCGCTCGAACCGGTTGTTCCCGCCACCCCGCTGCTACTGAACTAGTAGCGGCGGAGTGGCCAGAAAACCTGGCGTACCGGTTTGGTATGCCAGAAAACCCAGCGTACCGGTTCGGTGGCCAGAAAACCCGGCGTACTGGTTTGGTACTCCGGGAGAAGGAGAAGCAATGAGCGTGCACCGACCTTGGCGCACACGCACTGCGTCTCCTTCTGCTGGAGAAGACGCACAGCACGCGTGCCAGACTCGGTGCGCGCGCTGTGACTCCTCCAGCTGGAGGAGACACAATGCACATGCGTCAGGGGGTGGTGCATGTGCAATGCACCAGGATTGGGGTCCACCACTAGCCCTGCCCCTGACCCCAGCCCTGCCCCCTGACCCCAGCCCTGGCCCCAACTTCCGGCAAACTGGTTGTTGGGCGAGGTGGGGCCCACCACTGGTTAGCTTACATGGAGTTCTTGGTGGCCTCTTATCTAGTCACTCATCTGCTCCTGCTTCAACTATGGTGGAGTTTCCATAACTTCTTGATGGACCTAATGCACCATGATGGACCTTGATGGACCTAATCTTAAAAATTTTAATATTTCATCAATTCATGAAATACCTTATATTCAATATATAGTAGTTTCTAATTTAATTTTAGATCTGGATGCTAAGAAGCAGAAAATACACACTGGATGCCATCTCTTCCAGCTTTTCCAGCACTGATTCAGCCATGCCAACATGGGACATGCAATGAATCTTTTGGTGGTGGGGAGACAGTTGCTGGGTGCAATGCCTGTCTACACAGAAGCAAGTTCCATTATATTCAGTGGGGTTTGCTCCTAGGAAAGTGCTCTGAGAATTGCAGTCATAGTAGCCTTCATTGCCTCTTGACCCTAAATCATACCTTCCAGCACAATTCTGTTCATGGCTATTGAGAAGAAAATCTCTTTGAGTCTCGAAAGAGTGAAGACTCCTTGTGTTGGTGCGATCCAACCAGTGGTGGGATTCAAATAAATTAACAACAGGTTCTATGTCCTAATAACCTAAATTAACAACAGCTTCTGTGTCCCATTAGTAACCGGTTCTCAGAACCATGCGCTCATTAGCAAATGAGCATTACTTGTGTCGTCTTCATATTACAGGTATCTTCTGCTTTTGACAGTTCGTTTTTCGATGATCCACTCTTTCAACACCTTTCAGTTATACCCAGAACTCATTCATTCAACACATTTCAACCTCTCTCTGTTGTTCTAAAGGCCAAAATTGTCCTTCCCCACATTGTAGCTTCTGGTTTAATCCCATTCCCAAAGCAGAATCCAATTGCAGAAATTATATGTAGCAGCAGGAATATGCAAAATAAAAGGGGCTTTTGCAATTTGCTAGCTGAAAAAAAAACATTGGAAGCAATATTTATAAACTAGAAATGATTGGGTTCCACTTTGCAATGGTTTTCACTTTTGGATGGTGCTCCAGTCCCTAACCTGTCCAATAAATGGGAGATGCCTGTATCCCAATCCAGTGCATTTTTACCCATATGTAAGGGCAAAATCCAGAGTAACTACAGGGAGTCCTTGCTCCGGTGTAAGAACAACTTACTCTGAATTCCAATATGAATTTCCCATAGGTTTTCACTATGTGGTGCAGTAACTACGGGTGCATGTAAAGTCTCTTACATGCTCCTGCAGTAACTCTGGATTTGGGGGTAAATCACACTGTGCTCAATGGTTTGAACTCAGAAAATGTGGGTGGAAATGCAAAAGTACATTGAGTCAAATGCTATCCATTCTAGTACCATATAACTTACGGCCCAATCCTATATTTTCCTAGGCATCACTGGCAACCTGGGTATGCCTGTGCCACGTCTGCCAGGAAAATGCTATAAGCAAGAAGCTGACAGCCAAACATATGCGTAACAAGAAAAGTGTTCCTGGCACATGGAAGACATCTACCATTCAAACCAACAGTTTTAACACCACGCGTTTTTAACTCTGCATGCCAAACATAGCATGTCGTTGGGTGTATAGTAGGAGACCAGTGGCTTGAGGCATCACAAATAATGATGCAGGCTTTGGGTGCAATCCAGAGTAACTACGGGGAGTCCTTGCTCCGGTGTGAGAACAATTTGCTCTGGATTGCAATATGAATTTGCCATAGATTTTCACTAGGTTGTGCAGTAACTATGGGTGCACGTAATGTCTCTTAGATCTCCCGTAGTTACTCTGGATTGTAGGGTTTGGCTTATAGTTCTCACAAGCTTGTGTGGAAATTTTCATTATTCAGATCACCTTAAAATCAGGTGACATCAAAGTCCTGATAGGCAGAGGATCTTTTATTTCCTTTTTCAGTGAAAGTTGTATCAAGAAAGAAGATATAGTATCTATCTCCAAGGCCAGCCTCATGATCAGGCAGAGAGAGCACCCCTGGCAATAAATTTTGAGTGCCATTGAAGTTTGGAAGATTGACACTTTTTAATTTAATTTAATACATTTCCTGCCTCAAGACCCAATTGCCTTGAATCAACCCTTATCAGCACAAACCTAACCATGTCTACTCAGACGTAAATCCCATTGAGTTCAATAAGAATTACTCCCAGGTAAGTGTGTATAGGATTGCAGTCTATGTATCTTAAGTTAGGAAACTAGTGTATTGTACTGACACTATATAATGCTAAATTATTATATTTACTATGTTTTATGCATATGCATAAGATGAAAAGAGCTGATCGTAGAGGTAATAGTAACTTAGGGCAAAATCCAGAGTAACTACAGGGAGTCTTTGCTCCGGTGTAAGAACAACTTACTCTGGATTGCAATATGAATTTCCCATAGGTTTTCACTAGGTGGTGCAGTAACTATGGGTGCACGTAATGTCTCTTATGTGCTCCTGTAGTTACTGTGGTTTTGGTGCTCTCTCTCTCTCTCTCTCTCTCTCTCTCTCTCTCTCTCTCTCTCTCTCTCTCTCTCTCTTATTTGCGGGGTAAACTCATAAGACAGAAGGGAGGAATGATCTTCCTTTTTGTATACCCCCAAATCCAGAGTAACTACGGGAGCACGTAAGACACTTTACGTGCACCTGTAGTTACTGCAACACCTAGTGAAAACCTATGGGAAATTCGTATTGGAATCCAAAGTAAGGTGTTCTTACACCGGAGCAAGGACTCCTCGTAGTTACTCTGGATTTTGCCCTTAGGCTGCAATCCTAAAGACAATTTCCTGGGAGTAAGAGCCATTGATCATGATGGGGCTTACTTTTGAGTTGACATGGTTAGGCTTGTGTTCTTATGTAACAACAGCATATTATTTAAATTCTAAGCCACACTTTCACGCTGGATCAAATGTTGTGTTGCGATAACTATGTAGCTTTAAGGCCTGAATAGCCAGGGAATTCTATAGGCAAAATAAAAATATCTCAAGTCAGTGTGAATCTTCTGTACTATATCTCTTTCCATATCTCTGTAAATGACATATAGAAACACTCTTCGGTCTAACGCACATTACTTATCTTTTTGTTTGATTCTTTAAACAGTTGACATCTCCTTTTAGCTTTGAACTTCGGTATTTGCTAAATCTCTGCCTAACAATTCCTATATGGCAAAAAGCCATGATGATCACATATTTTGCATTTCCTGGATGATCACATCCCAAATATAAGGCACGCTGGACTTATTTGCCACAAATGATTTAGAGCTCCGAACAGAGTTTTGACTATATTGAACCAGAACAGCCATATACTTTCCTATAAAAAGACTGGTGCAAAAAGAGAACTTCATTTTTACTACATTGCCCTTCTGTCCAGAGGGAGTCCTATTTCTGCTTTATATATTTTCAGAAACTCTGCTGTTCTCTAAATTTATGGGCCAAAGAGAATTCCACTACCTGAATATATACGCACAGATTTATCACCATCAAGTTTTTCTTTATACAGAACCAGACAAAGGAAACAGAGTTTCTGCACATTAACAGTGCAATGTATTGGGGGGAAGGGGGAGGAACTTCACTATAAATTACCAAACATGTCTCCCTGATTTATAGGCAATATAGCACAGCATCCTCTCCTACTTTCACGGCACAGTGATTAATGCCACCTTTATACCATACTTTGGTTGCCCGTCATGCTCAAACAATAAAGTTATAAGTAAAAAGGGTTTTTATTGTTAATTGTGTAACCCCAAAATAAACTGAATGTAGAATCCCGCTGGAAATGGTGTGTTCAGAATCCAAAGAGCAAACAGACATTTAATATATATAAAGAAAAGAGGGGGAAAAATATTATATTGTTTTATTTACTTTATTTAAATGTCATGCAACTTTAGATCTCCAGGTGGAGCTGGAAATAATATATGGATGATGAGAAGCTTATAGAAATGGATTTGTAAAATAAAGAAGTTATCATCCAATAACTGAGGGTGCTTTGTAGTCACCTGCTGATTGAAATTAAAAATGATCTCTATCTATCTATCTATCTATCTATCTATCTATCTATCTATCTATCTATCTATCTATCTATCTATCTATCTATCTATCTACAGTATTTATATACTGCTTTTCAACTAAAAAAAAAAGCAGGCCTCCGTCAGTCTTGGAAGACTTGGTTAACTGGCACAGCGTCTTAACCGCTTGCGCCACCCACAGCCCTTTTCAACTAAAAAGTTCGCAACATGGTTTACAAAGAAAATTAATAGCTGATGGGTTAGGATTAGGGACAAGCACTGGAACAAAATTAAGGGTAGGTATGAACTTACCCTCATCTTTGTATTTTCTCATTTCAATCAATCAGTCGTATTTATATACCACTTTTCACATTCTATAAAAGAAAAAAATGTATGCCATGAAGAAATACTGATGGAAGGAAAATGTGGCAAATCACAGTGAAGAGCATTGATGTTCTTTATTCTCCCACTTTTGCTTGTTCAACATCCACAGCTGGAAGTAAAAGGGTAGTAGCATAGCAGACAGGAGGCAAAGGGGAGCCTTCCCCAGGTGATGTTCCCTGGGGGTTGACAGGCACATCACCTGAGCCCAGCCAAGCAGAGATCCATACCTCTTTTGGTGGCAGATGAACCTTCTTAATGGTTGCAAAATTGTGGGATGTGGAAGCACTTAATTGATGATGCAGTGGGTTGATGACAACATTGTACCACTGCTGGGTGATGCGCACAACACTTCCGGTGAGTACAGGGATGTGCTTCACAGTGCAGGTTGTGATATCGATCCTGGACAGAACCTTCTCTGGCAATGCCACTCTATAGGGGGTTCACACAGTTGGAGAAACTGTAGCTGACCCTAAGACTACTATTAGTGTTGGAACTGTTGCTGCTGAAAAGGGGGGGTGAATATCTTGCGGCTCAATTCTACCTATAGATGTCAAGCAAAGAAAAAGAAGAGAATGTCCTCATTGTATCATTACTAGACCTCAAAGTCAGGACTGTCACAGATGGGTCAAGCCAGGACTGGCTCAGTCAGAAATTAACACTGCTCCTACCAGGGTGACCAGATGCTAGAAACCAAAATGGAGGACAAGGTCCCCCAAAAGTCCAGATGTGAGGAGGCCAGGTCCCAGTAGCGGAGAGGGTGGAGGCTTGAGCAGCCGCAGCAAGGTCCTCAAATCAGATGTTCCACCCACGCTAGTTCCCACAGTAGGAAGCACTGCTTCCTACATAGAGGCAATGCATGCATGCGTGCTCTGCAACATCTGAAGCTGTGCGTGCTTGTGCAAGGTTATGCTGCCCATAACGGCTGCCCGGCTGGCCAAAGCATAGCTGCGTGGTGCCGGTCAGCTGCTAAAGAGCCCCCAATCACCCTCTCACCCCCCAGTTGCCAGGACATTTGGTTCTTGGACCAGATGGTCTGGTCCAATAAGCAAAAGCCAGACATGTCCGGCTGATTTCGGCTTTATGGGAAGCCTGCCCCCTACCCACAATTAATGCCATGATCCACCCTCACATGCATGTACATTCCCATCCACAGGAAAAAAAAAACAGTTCCTTACCTCCTCACCTTGTTCATCTTTCCCTATGATTTAAAGTTTAAAAATATTGGCACCCCCAGCCATGGCTTCTGGGATGACCTGTACCACTGGACTCTTCTCTGGAACATCGCTGGATGTGTACTCATAATGTGACTCATTAGTGCTGCTTCCTTAGTGCCTGAATATGTGAATGCATCAGCTTGTATATAACATTTTCTATGCAGTGAACAACACAGTGACTCACCACTTCGATCCTTTCTGAAGATACTTCTTAGTCAAGCGCATCACTGTGAAACAGTCAGAACACCACAATGCCTTCCTACAACACCTTCCTTTTTCACTCATCCATACTTCTGATAAATTTTCCAAGTCCACCACTTGATTGTCTCCCTAAAAAATGTTCAGATGAACCAGTTGAAGATGGTCACAGCCTCACCAACTCATTGAGCTCACATCTCATGGAAGCCAGACTTTGAGTTCTGCGTGGATCTCATAGCTGGTTTCAATCTTCGGGAGCTACTGTATTTACGCAAATCTAATGTGCCATCGAATCTATGCACACCCTATACTTATAATCAAATACAGTTGTACCTCTCATAACAAGCACCTCACATAACAAGCATTTCACATAACAAGTATAAATTTCCAAGAAATCTTGTTTCACATAACAAGTTCTGCTTCATTTAACAAGCAAGCGCGCTATAGGCACGCTTCCTATGCAGCCCTGACGCTCCGCATAAAGGCTCTTTAAAAGGGCTGCCAGCCAGCACTGCTGCCTCTTAACTGCCCCCAATTTGGGGGCATTTGCCTGGGGGTGCCAGAGGCAGTTGCCCCTAACTGCCCCCAAGTGTCCCCACTGGCCACCTTGAACCTCTCCAGCAGCAGCCCAGGTAAGCCTTCCAGGTAAGTCTTTGATTGCAGCCTCCTAACCATGTCTACTCAGAAGTAAGTCCCATTGTGTCTTACTCCCAGGAAAGTGTATTTGATTGCAGCCTCCTAACCATGTCTACCCAGAAGTAAGCCCCATTGTGTTAAATGGAGCTTACTCCCAGGAAAGTGTCTTTAGGATTGCAGCCTAAGTAGACTTCATAGGATCATGCACATTGAATGCATGTTTTGAATTCAATTCCTGTGTTTTGTCATCATTTTTACATCCAGTTAATACTTTCATATGAATATTTTGGGGGTTGTGGAACCAATCGTCTGAGTTTCCATTATTTCCTATGGGAAAATCAGCTTCACTTAAAGAGTGTTTCTCTTAAAAAGCATGCCTCCTGAACAAATTATGTGAGGCACCACTGTACTGTATTTACTCTAATCTAAAAAGCAGGCCTCCGTCAGTCTTGGAAGACTATGGTATCATGCTTGGCGCTGCATACGCTGCATGCGAAGCACGAAAGCCTGGGCTGGATTGTTATGGAGGATAGGCTGTTACCCAAGCAGCAAATCCCCCCTCTCCACGCCACTGAATTAGTCCAATGGAAAGGCAGAGCCAATATGATTGGATCCAGCTGGCATCACAGAGCTGGGCTAAGGACAGGAGCTCACCCTGTCTTGAGGGGCCGAACCAGGTCTCGAACCCTGACCTGCTGGTTAACAGGCACAGTGTTTTAACCACTTGCACCAGAAAGAAGCTGTGGGTGGCGCAAACGGTTAAGACATAACTGCTATGGATTTTGCCCTTAATTGTTCTCTGTTGTGCCTAATTGAATAAGGTGGTGCCTCAATATCTGCTGGAGTTTGATTCTGGAACTGAAGAATGGAATGATTCCTTGTATGACGACCTCGCTACAACAGTAGAAAAGCAGTTTTTATAACTGTGATTGCAATGGCCATCCATACTGAGTAAATCTATGTATAAAAATCAATATATAACAAGGTTGGACCTGTACAACTTGAACTGGCTGTTATAGTATATTTAAAAAAATTATTAAAGATGAAAAAACCAGTCTCTCTCTCTCTCTCTCTCTCTCTCTCTCTCTCTCTCTCTCTCTCTCTCTCTCTCTCTCTCGGAAATGCATTAACAACTGTAAAATCAAACAGCAAAGAGTACTACAGTACTTATCTCTTAATGAGGATGGTTTGCATAGGAAGAAGTGTGTTTTGATTTCTTTTAATGCTTACTGATGATTTTTTTTTTGCCAAATTAAATTGTCAGAAAGGGAAGGCTTCTCCTGATATATGGTAACATATAGGAAGGGGCATGGATTACAATGCACAATAACCGCAACAACAATTTCTAGTCAATGAGAATTTGAAAAAGAAGTTTTATACTAAGTGGCTTACACAGGAGAATCACATTCTTGAAAGCTCAAAATAAAAACCCATTCACAGGGCAGGCAATTTATGTAGGAAGTGAGGTGGAAAACAACCCATATTGTTCTCAGTGAGATTATACCCAAAGATATTAATTTTTTAATTAAGATCTGAAATCAGTTTATGTAATTAACTTATGCTGTCAGCAATCAGGATGATTGAGTAGATTATTTTATTCCTAGGTGGAATCCAACATAGGAGTTATTTTCCAGATTGAATTTACAATCAAAATGGTTATGCACAGCAGTATTATAAGTTACTTGCTGAGACGAGAGCTGCAATCCTAAACTCCACTTAGGCTGGCCTGATCCCCTGTTTAAGAGCTGTGCTGACCAGGGGGTGTCACAAAAGTCCCGTAAGACACTTCTACGCCGCTCCTGGGAGAGGGTTAGGCCAGTGCACATACATGAGCTTGTCTCCATACATTACCACAGGAACGGGAAGATCAAAGAGTTGTGCCAGCCTAACCCAACAATCCAGAATAACTATGGGAGCACATAAGAGGCACTTACTCTGGATTGCTCTATGCATTTCCCATAGGTGGCACCGTAACTACGTCAGCGTAAACGGTCCCATATTTACTCTGGATTGTGCCCTAAGTTAGGATTGCACCATAAATCTATTACCTAGGAGCAGGTAAAAGGGGCAGGGCTGCCACCTAGCGACAACTTCAACCTGCCACATGGCGTCTTCTCTAAAGTAAATCAGGGCTCACCTCCCGGTTCACATGGAGGCTGATGCATGTCTGTGCCAGGCCAGCACAGGACTTGTGCCAACCTAGCCAGGGGGGTTTAGGATTGCACTGTAATTGTGCAGTTTAGCAGCCATGTGTACTGATTAGAGTAAAAATATTGTTGTAAACTCCAGAGTCTGGACTCCAGAATCTATAGGGGTGAAGTCAGGAAACTCTAAGCACATATTTTTGTGGCGTGGAAGTCATATGATGCTGCAGGAAGCTGATGTGGCAGGCATGGTAGCTGAAAAAATATGGCATCAAAATGTTCTGACCTGAGTTCTGAGTAGGTATGCATAGGATTGCAGTGTAAAGTTTGTCAGTGGTTACTAATCATGGCTGAATGTTACCTTCAAGTTAGTTCAAGGTAGTATGCCTTAGAGCATGGGCACAATCCAGAGTAACTATGGGTGCACGTAAGAGACATTACGTGCACCTGCAGTTACTGCACCACCTAGTGAAAACCTATGGGAAATTCATATTGCAATCCAGAGTAACTTGTTGTTACTCCGGAGCAAGGACTCCCCGTCGTTACTCTGGATTTCACCCTATGTTCTTAGAATTCATACAAGCTTCCCATAAGACCAGTTCGGTCCCGTTTCAATCTCATTCATTAAGGGGGTCTTTATTAAAGCACAGGAAAATAATGATGAATGGCCGTACAAAAACCATCCATACCATCCCATATAAAAGACGGAATCCATATGGAGGAGTTTCCCTCCTTCTGCACATCTGTAGAATCTCCGATGCTGTAAATACAAGATTGTTAATGAGCAATAATTTCATTTTTATACATTTTTTATACTATATTCATTTGAAGTACCTGACGAATCATGTAAAATACCTTTTTGGGGCTTGCCTTTTATGATGTTCTCCAATGCAACCAGAATTGTGATTTCTCCTCTCTTTTGCCTCATTTGCTTGTCTTTATCTGTGAAAGAATAATGGCAATATCTTAATTCAATTGCAATCATTTGAAGTGAAAAACTGCTCATCATTAATCTTCTCGTGACAGGTCTTTTGCAATTAAACTCCAAAGATATATAATTTCTTATTAAGTAAGATTCTTTTATTGCGCAAATCACAAGTCAAATTTATCTATTCTCAGAGGCTCTTCATGGTAATAAATTTGTATCTCATTTTATTTGAGTGATTCAAATTGTGGATTTTGTGATTCATATTTGGGTCGAAAATTGCCATGCTGAAATTAATTAATCTTTCTAATAAATTAACAAAAAAGGAATGTGGGTTTTATTTCATGGATAACACCATGGTAGGTTGTATCTTTCAAAACATATTTTGCTTTTTCATATTTTTGCCTTTGCATATCTTCATGCACTAAAGAATTTCTGAACACTAAGGAAAATTATCAGATTTTCTAAAGCTATAATTCTGTGCACGTTAACTTGGGAGCAAACCCTTCTGAAAAACAGTAGGATTTTTTTTTCTGTGTTAACATGTGTAGGGTTGTGCTGTAATAGTTGCTCACAATTGCTACAAAAGCAGGCCTCCGTCAGTCTTGGAAGACTATGGTATCGTGCTCGGTGCTGCATACGCTGCATGCAAAGCACAAATGCCTGGGTTGGATTGTTATGGAGGATAGGCTGTTACCCAAGCAGCAAATCCCACCTCTCCACGCCTCTCCAAATCCCCCCCTCTCCACGCCACTGAATTAGTCCAATGGAAAGGCAGAGCCAATACGATTGGATCCAGCTGGCGTCGCAGAGCTGGGCTAAGGACAGGAGCTCACCCTGTCTTGTGGAGCCGACCCAGGTCTCGAACCCTGGCCTGCTGGTTAACAGGCACAGCGTCTTTACTGCTTGCATGGTAAATAATACCTGTGAGTACCTAATAGGTACTTGTGTGTGCCTACCTGGTGTAGGTACTTTTCAGCCTTGTAATAGGGATGAGCAGTGACGTAGCTGGGAAGTGTAGGGGTGCACTTGGACCGGTCTTTAGGGGAGCTACAAGCTGAGCTTGACACTAATGACTAAAAGTGTGAAAAACAGGGTATGTATGAATGATATACCATCATGTATTGTTGGAGAGGAAATTAAAGCAGAATAAAATGAAACAAATAGCATTGCAATATCCACATATATTGCATCAAAGGTTATGACCAGAAAACCAGAAAATGAAAACACAAAAGCCTACGGAACAAAAGTGGATTTTCTTAACTCAAACTTTCCCATATTACTGATGACTCTGAGAGCCAATATGATGTAATTCTGATACTGTAAGGAACCTAATATGGTGTTAATATGAATCAGTTTTCAGTCATATACATATGTCATATACAGTACCTATATCATAATACAGTTACATATACATACATATGACATATTCATATACATGTCATAATATACATAATAAATAATATACATAATACATATACATACATATGACATATACAGTACCTATATCATCATACAGTTACATATACATACATATGACATGTACATATACCTATGTCACCTATATATATAAAAGAGAAAAGACACTCACTGACTGACTGACTCACTGACTGACTGACTCATCACCGCCCTGCCAAAACCAGTGGGCCTAGAAGCGTGAAAATTTGGGTGGGTGTTCCTTCCGTGAGGGAGGGGTGCACTAAGAACCGGTTTTCAGAAATTCCAACGGGAAGGGGGTGAAATGGGGCGCAACGCGTTTTCCTCCCTATACTTTGCATTGAGAATTGCTGACTCAGCAACATTCCGCCCCAACTGCTGGGCCTGAAGCATGGAATTCTGGGAGTTCCTTCTGTCACCTGAACACCCACCAAGAACCATCTGGAGAAATTAACCCTTCAGGGGCTGAAAAGGGGGCAACGTGTTTCTGTCCTATACTTAACATGGGAGACTGAACCACATCCAGCCTATTTGGTGCTCACTGCCTGGTGAACTGGGGGGATGATGTTCGGAGGAAGAGGTTGCACTGGCGAGGATGATGCGCATGGGCGGAAATTGTGCATGGAGGAAAACTGCGCATGGGAGGATGCTGCACATGGGGGAAGTTCCGCATGGGAGGATGATGCGCACGTAGGAAAGTTGCACATGGGGGAAGTTGTGCATGGAGGGAAGTTGCGCATGGGGGAAGTTGCGCATGGGAGATGATGCGCTTGGGAGATGATGTGCATGGGGGGATGATGCGCAAGGGGGAAGTTGTGCATGGGGGAAGTTGCGCATGGGGAAAGTTGCGCATGTAGGAAAGTTGCGCATGGGGGGAGTTGCGCATGGGGGAAGTTGCGCATGGGGGGTGATGTGCATGGGGGGATGATGTGCATGGGGAAAGTTGCTCATGGGGAAGTTGCGCATGGGGGGATGATGCGCATGGGGGATGATGCGCATGTAGGAAAGTTGCGCATGGGGGAAGTTGCACGTGGGGGAAGTTGCACATGGGGGAAGTTGCGCATGGGGATGATGCGCATGGGGGGATGATGCGCATGTAGGAAAGTTGCGCATGGGGGAAGTTGCCCATGGGGGGAAGTTGCGCATGGGGGAAGTTGCGCTTTGGGGAAGTTGCCCTTTGGGGAAAGTTGTGCATGAGGGGACGTTGCACATGGGGGGATGATGCGCATGGAGGGACGATGCGCATGGGGGGATGATGCACATGCGGGATGATGCACATGCGGGATGATGCGCATGGGGGAAGTGGCACATGGGATGTTTCTGCGCCATGGGGGATGGCATAGGGAGAAATGTTACACCCGCAACGCGGGTACACTTTTTGCTAGTAATATACATAATACATAATACATATACATACATATGACTTATACATATCCATATGTCATATACATCATATATATGTCATACATATCATCATACAGTTACATATACATACATAATATACATAATACATATACATATACATAAAAAGCAGGCCTCCGTCAGTCTTGGAAGACTATGGTATCGTGCTCGGTGCTGCGTACGCTGCATGCGAAGCACGAAAGCCTGGGTTGGATTGTTATGGAGGATAGGCTGTTACCCAAGCAGCAAATCCCCCCTCTCCACGCCACTGAATTAGTCCAATGGAAAGGCAGAGCCAATACGATTGGATCCAGCTGGCATTGCAGAGCTGGGCTAAGGATAGGAGCTCACCCTGTCTTGTGCGACCGACCCGGGTCTCGAACCCTGGCCTGCTGGTTAACAGGCACAGCACCTTAACCACTTGTGACATATACATATGTCATATACAGTACCTAATCATAATACAGTTACACATGCTTACTGGGTACACAGGCTTTTCTAAGTGGTGTTCATCTTATATTTAAGAGGGAAAGAATAACCATTCCCTTTTTTCCCAGTACAGTTTCCCTAACCAAAAAGGGACACAATTTTCATTTTTTTTTAATTTAATAAAATTTGATGTTGTTGTTGCAGGATAGGTGGGGGTAACAAAATATTCAACTCCAGATAGCAAAGGTGCTTTAGCTGTGCCATTTGCAGACCAAATGGTGGTGAAGTGCTGAGGAGAAGGCAGGTTTTCCCAAAGTTTTCTATTAAAAAATACCCAGAAATTATGTTACTCCAGGGCAACATTTTGAGTTTTGCACCAGGCTACATGATCATTAGCTACGCCCCTGGGGATAAGCACCACACCCTGGAGTCCATCATGGCCAGCGTGGCAACCTGTGGGGGACGCCTTTACCAACATCAACACTATAAGGCAAATATGCGACACCCAAAGAGTAAGGGCACAATCCAAAGTAACTACAGGAGCACATAAGAGACATTACGTGCACCCATAGTTACTGCACCACCTTATGAAAACCTATGGGAAATTCATATTGCAATCCAGAGTAACTTGTTCTTGCTCCAGAGCAAGGACTCCCCATACTTACTCTGGATTTCACCCTAAGGCTGCAATCCTAAAGACACTTTCCTGGGAGTCAGAGACATTGAACCTGTCAGATTCTATCCCCTGTACAGATATAGCAATTTAACTGACACTGACTTGATTAGCATTATTGCAGGGCTGGGGTTTTACTGGGGTAAGAGTTGAATGTCTCCCCTCCTTCAAGGTGAAGTATTGAAGAAGGTACTTAGTACCTTTCCAGATCAAACATTCCTGACTTGAAACAATAGGCACAATCCAGAATAACTATGGGACCTCTTACATTGATGTAGTTACGGTGCCACCTATGGGAAATGCGTAGAGCAATCCAGAGTAAATGCCTCTTACGTCAAATTAAGAGGACCTGTAGTTACTCTGGATTGTGCTGAATACCACTTGTCAGACTTTCCATTTCTTTATCCTTAATGATGAAAATTATTCCTGGTGCAGAACCGATCTTTTGCAAATAGGTTTTTTTTATTGTTAATGGGGCAGATTCCAGCTCTAACTACCGACAAGAGACCCAGCAGATTCTGAAGGAGTTAATAATATATAATAGTATAATAGCATAAAGCAAAGATTCATTCGGTGCAAGTTCTTAATGCCGAAAAAGTGCTTTTGTTGTTCATTTATTTCACAGACTCTATTCTCCAGGTTGCACTAAGCAATAGGATTATCATATTTTTCCCAGCTCTGCAACCACAATATTCTGTGTTGAGGAAAATGGATTCCTTCCCTCGGAGAGCACGGAGTACATCATTACTGAATCTGCTTCACAGAATGTGGTTCATGGAGTATCAGGAGTACCTATTTGTTCTCTGATAACTAGTAACAGGTAACATGTTCTCCTCCCCATGTCTGTTTGCTATTTTAAATAAGTTGGATTTTATTTTTAATTACGAACAAATCCATTCATCTCCCAATGTACAAATTTTATTTTGTGCATAAGCAATGGATCTAGCGTGTGTGCCTATCTAAGGGTGAAATCCAGAGTAACTACGGGTAGTCCTTGCTCCAGAGTAAGAACAAGTTACTCTGGATTGCAATATGAATTTCCCAAAGGTTTTCACTACATGGTGCAGTAACTATGTGTGCACGTAATGTCTCTTATGTGCTCCTGTAGTTACTCTGGATTGTGCCCTAATGCTCCCATTTTAGTTGAATGTAGAGCACAATCCTATCCATGTCTACTCAAAAGTAAGCCCCGTTGTGTTCAGTGAGTCTTACTCCCAGGGAAGTGTCTTTAGGATTGCTTCCCTAATCTCCAAAATCATGGTGCGCATTACAGTAAATGGCACGTTAGATGCGCGTAGATTTGGTATTTTGATTTGTAAGTAAATGTCGGTATTTGTATAATGTATAAATAAATAAATAAATAAATAAATAAATAAATAAATAAATAAATAAATGAATGAATGAATGAATGAATGAATGAATAAATAAATAAATAAATAAATTTGTATAAATGTAACATAAATCCATTATTGTATAAAGTAGTGCAATTGGGTAAGAACCATAACATAAACCGATTATATGCAGTAAAATGAAATTTTGCATCTGTATTACAATTGCCGATAAAAAGTTTTTTTAAAAAAATCTTGTCTTTTGAAATCAGGGTGTGCATTAAATTTGATGGCGCATTCGGTTCGAGTAAATACATGTAATTATATTTATTTCCACCACCCCCTGCACCCTTCCATGCCGTACTTGCTTCTCTCCTATTCCCTGTGGAATCCTTTCTAGATAGCTGATGTCCAGTGTCTGCTGCTGTACATGATGCTCATCACTTCAAACTTTCATGCTCTGATGTGTTACATTTTTCGGCAGCCAGAAAGGATATTACACCACCTTCCAGCAGCATAATGCGCCTTCAGCATGAGGCCGTCACATTCATTGATGTTTTCTCATGTCCTCTGTAGTAAAGCTACTGAGCTTTCCGATCCAGCCTCAATAGGGAGAAAAATTCTCTGGTTGTGACTGAGCCACTGAGGCTGCAATGCTAAAAACACTTTCCTGGGAGTAAGACCCATTGGATACAATGGGGCTTACTTTTGAGTAGACATGGTTAAGATTATGCTCCTGGTCTACAATCCTATCCACACTTTC
This sequence comes from Cryptoblepharus egeriae, assembly GCA_030015325.1. NCBI lineage: Eukaryota > Metazoa > Chordata > Lepidosauria > Squamata > Scincidae > Cryptoblepharus > Cryptoblepharus egeriae. The sequence goes on along the minus strand of JAREYC010000008.1, from coordinate 66,038,098 downwards.
CTAGGAGTAAGCCCCATTGACTACCATGGAGTTTACTTCTGAGTAGATAGGAATAGCATCAAAAACCGATCCATGCTGAACTTGGCAACTGGCACCAAAACAATCAAGTTGCCGGCAAAAGATGCTGTTCTGGATGAATAGAGGCAGTTCTTATTCCACTGCTGAACATTAGGAGTACCACTATTTTTAAAGGTGCCTCCATTATGCAGAGCTACAATATACAGTTAATTGTTACCTTAATTAATTACCTTGTTAATTAATAACAGTTAATATTGACACCTGCAGTTCATGCGTTGTGGTTTCACTATAGCATGGGACTCTAAACTTTTTGGCAGGAGGGCCACATCGGCTACAATCCTAAACACACTTTCCTGGGAGTAAGACCCATTGAACACAATGAGGCTTACTTTTGAGTAGACATGGTTAGGATTGTGCTCATCATCTCTTTGACAGTATAAGCTGGAGAACTCATTTACATTTCAAATTTCAAAAAATATATCTAAATTTATTGGAGCGGATTACGAGGCTTGCCCAAGGGCTGCATAGAGGAGTCTGGACAGGGGCCACATTGGGGCTTATTGAGGTCTGCATCTGGCCCCAGGCCTGGGTTTGGAGACCCCTACACTATAACATGACATCTTTACAAGGCTTTCAAGTCCCATCAGCTCAGACTGTGGTAAAGCTATTCCTTCCCCCAAATCTAGAGTAAGTGCGGAAGCACGTAAGAGACTTTACGTGCACCTGTAGTTACTGCACCACCTAGTGAAAACCTATGGGAAACCTATGGGAAACCTATTGCAATCCAGCATATGTTGTTGTTACACCAGAGCAAGGATGACTCCCCATAATTACTCTGGATTTTGCCCTACTGATTGCCACAGGCTTAAAGATCGTGAAACAAAAAACCCTAAGTAAATTATGTTTTGTTTTCCCCTAAGTTTTTCTTCTTAGTGTACTCCAGGGTATGATTATTCTGTAGGCCACTATGAAATGTATACTTTGAAGTTAAAACTCTACTTCTAAATTAAGAATTGTACATCTCCAGGTCATTCATTTTTATAAACAGATTTCTGGCACTTCCCCCCCCCCCCCAATTGACAGTGTTCTTTCCATCTGCGGCACGTCAACACCCTGCCGTTTCTTAGACAATTGACTATATAACAGCAGCAGAGCTGTTTGTTAGCACCCTCCGTGTCACAAGGAAAGTCAAAAGCAAACATGGTGTTTGCAAGGCATGAAACTGGCGGCATGAAGTGAACATCCTGTTAAAATAGCAACAGCTGCTGTAAAAGTGAAATTCCTGCCGAGAGCGGACGGTGTGATTCCACAAGAACGAAGGCTGATTTTGGAAACGTTCACAGGTTGCCTTGAATCTCAGAAGCTGGTTTAGAAGTCACCATCCTTAGTGATGACTCCCAAATTCATAATTAACTATAGGCATCCCCTGTTCTTTTGATACTTTAGGCACCAGAGAAGTGAGAAAAAAAAGAAACCAGAAATACAGTAGTTGAAAAGCAGAACCTAATCTTTTTTGAGTTAAAAGGTATTTTTTAGCTAGCAAATTGCAAATGGCTTTATTAAGTTTGCAAATTCTTTTGCGAGATCTTGCAAAAAAATCTTGCAAATGTTTTTTAAACTTGCAAAATCTATTCCAGAAATTGATGAGTCAATCTGGAGAAATCTTTCTGTGAAATCTATATATGAAAAACCTGGAGCTAATGTTGGCATTCTCTCTCTCTCTCTCTCTCTCTCTCTCTCACACACACACACACACACACACACACAAACTCAGTTTGAATCACCATATCACATGAAATCGGCATGGTGGAGGACAAGCCTTTGGAACAACAGAGAAAGGATGAAAGAGCAGAGCATGTACTGAATGAATAGCCTCTAGATATGGTTGCCATAATTCTCTTCCACAAAATCAGGACAGCATCCTCTGTCCCATTTCCCAGTATGTAAACACAGTCCCCCCAAATCGGGATTGTCCCTGGTTTTTGGGACATATGGCAATCCTATGTCTGGGTCATTCATTCCCAAATTCCTCCAAGGGAGTTATTGCAGGAGTATGGCAGAGTTGGGGGGGGATGTGCCCCTATGGCACTCCAGTGATCATAGTGTTGTGGATAGCCAGGAGCATCTAAATGTAAATGCAGTGGAGTGGTTATGAAACCTTCTGGAGGGTTCTGGCTGCCCATAGCTTCCTTTGTGACCTCCTCACTGCTGCACTGCGATCAGAGCTCACTTCTTTGTGATCTGAGCAGCATCATTTCTGGGCCGCTTCTCTTATGGGACCCATTTCCAGTTCCCCTGGTACTGAGACCCACCAGCTTGGGAGCAGCAGATATTAAAGCACTCAGTATGCACAGCATTAGTGGCTCTGCATGTAAGGAAATGATGAGAAATAGGACTGGGTTGTTACCCAGATTACTTCAACTCATTTTCAGGGTTATCTGGAACCTCTAACACTTTTCGCTTCATAAGAACTAAAAAAGGATTAATGCTAATTAATTTTGCTGTCTTTGACAAACTGATAGAGCGATAAACTGAGGCTGTAATCATAACCCACAAATTAGTCCCAGCATAAGTTAGGCACTCCTGGGAAGGGAGTTAGGCCAGTGCACAGACATGTGCCAGCCTCCTGACACCACCATGGGAATGTGGGTGAGTTGTGCTGGCATAAATTGGTAAGGATCACACCCTGAGTTTTGAATTTGGGGGAAAAAAACAAAACAAAAACAATGCTGCTGGAATCGGAAATAACTCCTAACGAAAGATAAACGTGATCAAAGCCAAAAGAAATATAAGGAGGCTATTAGCATTCTGTGACTGTATCATGTTCTGTAGGTACAGAACTGCTTTCCTAGCAAAGTATTCAGCATCTGGAGAATCTCAGGTTTCCTCTGTAAAATCAGGCTTTCGGTATGCAAATTGCACTAACAAAAAAATCTCATTAAAAATGCAAGAGCAATAATCCAGATTTTTTTTTCCCCACATTGTTTTGCACATCTTTTTGACTGTCGGTGGTTAAGACAATGTGCTTGTCAGTCTGAAGGTCAGCAGGTCAGTGGTTTGAGTCCTGCTACAAGACAGAGTGAGATCCTGTCCCTTGCCCCGCTCCTACCAACCTAGCAATTTGAAAGCAAGTAGATTAATTGGGACCACTTTGGTGGGGAGGTAATAGCATTCTGTGCGCTTTGGCATTTAGTCATGTGGGCCACATGGCTTATCGGCCATACAACGGGGATGAGCACCAATGCTACAGTTGGTTCCAGTTAGCAGGGCAACCTATGAGGCCACCTTAACCTTTATGTCTCTTCATCCATCCTTTCATCTCCCCAAGTCTGGCAGAAGTAGAATGCATTCCACAAAATCAATGGCATAGTAAGAAAGAGCACCCTGTCCAGGGTCTTCATATGACCGGAAATTTCTGGGTTTGTCCTCTTTTTTTGCCTCCTGTCCAGGTGTCCTCCAAAAGGGCTTCATTGCCCTCCATTTTGGCTTCATTTCGAACTTTGCAATGGTGTGCAGTACCCCATCGTGTCATATGTCGTTGGATTCGTACTGAAGAGCAGAATCCAATGCAAAAATTGGTTTTGAAATATCTCCTTCCTATCAAAAAGTTATGGCCAAAAACCTAAAAATAAAAAATACGCATTGAGCTCTGTGGGAAAGTGAAAATGCTCAATATCACAGATTTACTCATGAGTAGGCCAACATGCCATAATCCGCTGGAAAGGCCAGGCTGAAAGGAATCTAAGACCTTGTCCTCCTTTTGAGGTCTGAGTATCTGGTCACCCTGACCACGACACAAAATATGAAACTATATAAACACCATTTTGAACCTGGGTGTTATGTAGAATTGCTACACAGGCTTGGATAAACTGTGGATCAGCCTTACAGTTAACAGGAACCAACTGATATCAATTTTATATTGCACTTTTTTCTCAAATAGACGAGGGAAAGCCTCTTAAAATAAAACAGGGGGCAATTAGGATTGGGCTGTAAGGCTGCAATCCTATCCCTATTAACCTGGGAATATCAGCACAATCCAAAAGTCAGCACCATTGTGTTCAATGGGTCTTACTTCCAGGAAAGTGTCTTTAGGATTGCAGCCTAAGGGCGCAATCCAAAGTAACTATGGGGAGTCCTTGCTCCTGTATAAGAACAACTTACTCTGGATTGCAATATGAATTTCCCATAGGTTTTCACTAGGTGGTGCAGTAACTATGGGTGCACGTAATGTCTCTTATGTGCTCCCATAGTTACTCTGGATTGTAGGGTAAATCTCGTTGACTATAATGGGACTTTGGGCACAATCCAGACTAACTACAGGAGCACATAAGAGACATTCTGTGCACCTGTCGTTACTGCACCATCTAGTGAAAACCTATGGGAAATTCATATTGCAATCCAAAGTAACTTGTTCTTACTCCGGAGCAAGGACTCCCCGTAGTTACTCTGGATTTCACCCTATGTCTGTAATCCTAATCCTCATTTAGGCTGGCCTAAACTCCAGCATAAGTTCTGTGTTGATCTGTGGGTGTAACAAAAGTACCGTATTTCCCGGTTTATAAGATGCACTTTTTTTTCTTCCGAAAGGGGGGGGAAATGTCTGTGCGTCTGATAGAGTGATAGGGCCAATCCTGGAGCACCTTACCCCATCATGTCATATGTCGTTGGATTGGTATTGAAGAGCAGAATCCAATGCAACAATCAGTTTTGAGATATCTCCTTCCTATCAAAAGTTATGGCCAAAAAAGTAAAAATCAAAAATATAAAAATACATTTTTTGGCAATTTTTTAAGCGGGTAGGAATTTTGCACGGGGGGGGTAGGAATTTTGGCCTTGGGGTTCAGGAATTTTGGGTTTGGCATCTGGTCACCCTGGCACAGTTGCAATCCTAAGCAGCCTTCCCTGGCTTGGAGACTTGCTCCAAAGTAGACATGCACTAGACCTGGTCCCTCCTGCTCCATGCCTGTGCCTCCCTCATTCTTCCCTATGTATCTAGGTCCCCTCACCTTTCCCGACCTACCCCCCAAAAGAACCCCCCCCCCAACTTATCTGTCTTCCTGGACTATTTGCAAAGAGATTTGTGCAAAATGTTGTCTGATCATTTGCAATGAGATTTGTGCAAAAGTCGCAAATCACTGACACTAGAGATGATGAGTTTTTGGGGTTACCAGAAAATTAAAAGAGTGCTTGAAGCTTAAAGTCTTTCCTCATTTGTTAATGACAGTGATAATGGTTCTTAATACCACTGTTGACTTTACATGGTTGAAATATTATTCTGCTATATTTTATTAAATATATTAGTACACCATTTGGTTCAGAATATTTTTTTTCTTGTTTTGCTCCTCTAAACTTTGGTGCGTCTCATGGTCCGGTGCATGTAATAAGCCGGGAAATAAGTCCTATTCCGGGGGGAGGGAGGGTCACACCAGTGCATGCATATGCCAACATCCTCACACCATCATGGGAAGATAGGCCAGCCTAGATTGGTTGGGATTGTGCCCTTAATTCTGAGTCGACAAGAATAGTGCTCTCATTCTGCCATCAGCTATTGCTGCTTTTGTGGCACAAAGGACCCTTGATATAAAAAAGATCAAGAGAAGTGGGAATGAGCTTGATTTTACATTAAGATGTTAATGTTTGCAAATGAACAATTGCAAATTTGACACTTGGACCAGATTTTTCAAAGAAACAAAGTCCTAAAGAAGTTATTTTAAAATCTGCTTTGACTGTTTGGCAACTATTCCTAAGAGTCCAAAGATAACCTCCTCGAAAGGACACCTTCTTTGAATAACCGTGTTGGGATTCCAATTCAGTGTACGGCACAGTAATGAAATCCACCCAAAACTTGACTCATCTTGGGAGAGCTTTTGGAAAGCATCATCCCATCTCAGCCTACAGCCAAAGCATATGCTACCAATAACGCCAACACTCGTTACAATGTAAAAACATAATTGCTTGTTTTTCTTCCTCCAAGTCCTTTGCTGACTGTTTTCTGGAGAAGCTTCAGTGCCCCACAACATTTTAAATATAGCCAAGGAAACAAAGGAGCCATAACATGCACACAGTCAAAAAAAATTGGGCCAAATTTATATCACTGTAAATAGACTGGTGCCTTTTTGCACTGCAGTCGCTGAGACGTCGGATGGTTTTCAAATCCTACCTTTCGTCTAAAAGGAAGAGGAAAGTCAGGACGAGGAGGAGAAGATGAAGGCAAGAAAGGCAGGGCAAGTTTCAAGAGAGAGGAGAGAAGGTAGGAAAGGGAAATTTGGCAATGCAAGACCATATCTGGTATCCTGTTGAACATGCCCAGAGATTTTGGGCTGTCCTGGTAGTTAACATCTCATTAAGATGATCAAGAATAGACATTGTATATATTGGTTTCCTGAGCTTTTGATCACGGAGACACCACTTGTATATAATGGGAGGTAATAGGAATCATTGGTATCCAGGTCAAAAGGAGGCCTAGAAGCCAAAGGAGGGGGCTCAGAAATTTCCTAGTATAGTGGCGCCTCACATAAAGAGCTTAATTTGTTCCGGAGGCCTGCTCTTTAAGTGAAATGCTCTTTAAGTGGATTTTCCCAGAGGAAATAATGGAAACTCAGACAATTGGTTCCACAACCCCCCAAATATTCATATAAATAAAAATGATGACAAAACATTGGAATTGAATTCAAAACATGCATTCAATATGCATGATCCTATGAAGTCTACTTAGGCTGCAAGCCTAAATACACTTTCCTGGGAGTAAGCCCCATTTAACACAATGGGGCTCACTTCTGAGTAGACATGGTTAGGAGGCTGCAATCAAAGACACTTTCCTGGGAGGTTTACCTGGGCTGCTGCTGGAGGATCAAGGTGGTTGGTGGGGGCACTTGGGGGCAGTTAGAGGCATCAGCGCTGTCCGGCAGCCCTTTTAAAGAGCCTCTGTGCAGAGCGTCAGGGCTGCATAGCACACATGCCTGTAGTGCACTTGCTTTTTAAGTGAAGCGGAACTTGTTATGTGAAGCAAAATTTCTTGGAAATTTAGACTTGTTATGTGAAACGCTTGTTATGTGAGGCACTTGTTATGAGAGGTACCACTGTATATTAAGTTTTTCTGTATCACTTTGCATTCTAGTGTCAGCCTAAATATGATGATGCCCATTTTTTTGAATGATTGTTTGGTCTTCCTTAATTTTGTGTCTAGCTACCTAACTCACTGCCACTTTACGGTGGTCAAATCTGCTCCAGAAAGCCTTATGTGGAGTAACTGGAGGCTGCTTCCAAGTGAGACCCCCTGAAAAATTTCGTGCATTGCACCCCTTTCAGCAACGCCCCTACAATAGCCCTCATTATACATACCACAGAGTAGTGTAAGCACTGGTGATGTCGGCAATGCTCTGTTTGACAAATGTAGCCTTAGAACCCCTCATCTCCTTATGACATTATCTAGTATTCCTTGAGAGTAGAAATGCTATAAATCGGTTTGACCCCAAAGAAAGGAAATGCCTCCATTTCAGAGGCAACGTAATGCAGAATGTACCTGTCTGACTCATAGGTATGACAAGAAACATTAAAAGGTATTTTTTTTCCCCTCTTTGCCTTTTGGAAAAAAATAATAAACTGTGGCCTCCTGTCTGAGATTGTCAGCTTTGAATTTTAAGACGTCGGAGTGTATGATCTCCAGCATGCCTCGATCACCTCTGCAGAAATGGTCTGGCAAAGAGATTATGAATGATTACAAAGATATTTTCTCTACATCTACAACTGACTCTGTGTTGAAGTGAATGACAATCAGCATTTTGAACACTAGATTATTCCTGACTCCGAACACTTCTGGACCAACTGCACAAACCTATCCATGTCTAAAAGTAAGTCCCATTAAAAGTAAGTCCCATTAAACTCAATAGAGTTTACTCCCAGGTAAGAGTGGATACAATTGCAGCCTCAGTCAGGTTTATATCTCAGTCTATTTTTCCAAGTCCAAAGTTGTAAGCAATTACCATTTTTTAAGAAACACAATTAAGAATTATTTTTCAACTAATTAAAAAAAAATATAGCTTGATACTTTTGGAAAGGACAAAAATGAATTTAAAAAGGCAGTGATCGTAAATATTAATAGAAAAAAGCCTGTGATGATAAATATTAATTGAAACCGACTTTAGACAATGCATATTGAAATGATCATGGCATTAGAGCACGATCCTAACCATGTCTACTCAGAAGTATGTCCCAGTATGATCAGTGGGACTTACTTCTAGGAAAGTGTCTTTAGGATTGCAGCCTTAGGGCGCAATCCAGAGTAACTACGGGGAGTCCTTGCTCCGGTGTAAGAACAATTTACTCTGGATTGCAATATCAATTTCCCATCGGTTGTCACTAGGTGGTGCAGTAACTACGGGTGCATGTAATGTTGCTTATGTGCTCCCGTAGTTACTCTGGATTGTAGGGAATGTCTGGAAAAAATGGCATTTGAGAGGAGCTACCTTGAGTCTTTTATAGAAAAACGTGTGATATAAAAAAAATTTTTAAATAAAAATAAAACAAATAAATATGATTGACTTACAAAATTATGCATGGGATGGAGTGCAACCTGAACCAGGAGACATCCACTTAAATTGAGTGATGAGAAAGTTAAAACAGATAAAATATTTCTTTACTTGTCATGTAATTACCATATTTGCTGGCTTGTAAGACACACTTTTTTACTCCCCAAAGGGGGGGAAATGTCTGTGTGTCTTACAGACAGGGCCAATCCTGGAACACCTTACCCCATCATGTCATATGTCGTTGGATTCGAATTTTGAACAAAATCCAAAGCAAAAATCATTTTTGAGATATCTCCTTCCCATCAAAAGTTATGGCCAAAAAGCAAAAATATATAAAAAAAACATTTTTTTGGCAACATTTTTAAGCGGGTACAAATTTTGGCTTGGGGTTCAGGAATTTTGGGTGTGGCATCTGGTCACCCTGGCACAGTTGCAATCCTAAGCAGCCTTCCCTGGCTTGGAGACTTGCTCCAAAGTAGATATGCACAAGGTCTGGTCCCTGCTGCTCCATGCCTGTGCATCCCTCACTCTTCCCTAATCTATCTAGATCCCCTCCTTTCCCTACCTACCTGGATCCTAAAGAACCCCCCCCCCCCCCAAAAAAAAAAAAAACTTACTTGCCTTCCTGGACCATTTGCAATGAGATTTGTGCAAAATGTTGGTGTCTGATCATTTGCAATAAGATTTGTGCAAAAGTCACAAATCACTGACACTAGAGTTGATGAGTTTTGGGGTTTATTTACCAGAGTTTTGGGGTTTATTTACCAGAAAATCAGAAGAGTGCTTGAAGCTTAAAGTCTTTCCCTCATTTGTTAATGACAATGATAATGGTTCTTAATACCACTGTTGACTTTACATGGTTAAATATTATTCTGCTATTTTTATTAAATATATTAGTACACCATTTGGTTCAGAATATTTTTTTCTTGTTTTGCTCCTCTAAACTTTGGTGCGTCTTATGGTCCGGTGCGTGTAATAAGCTGGGAAATGTGGTAATCTGTGGAACTCCTTGTCAGAGGATTTGGTGATGGCACCTGGCCTAGAAATCTTAAAAAGGGGATTGATTTCTGGAGGAAAAGTCCATCATAGGTTACAAGACATAATAGAAGGTAACAAGCCATAATACCATACAAGCAACTTGCTGGTATTATAAATAGTCTACCTCCGAATGCTGGGTGAAAAAAAGTGGCAACAGGACGCAAGCATCATGTGTTTATTTTTATTATAATTAGTATTTATTCGTTTTATTATCATAACCTTTTTCAGATTATGCCCAAGATCAATGGAAATTTCAATGGGTTTGCACACACTGAAAAAGAAGAGTTTAACCACAATAATTTATAAAATCCCACTGTCCCCCCCCAAAAAAACACATATCTGAGTATCAAAGAAGCCCAACATTTTTTTTTAACGTACAGTGGTGCCTCACATAAAGAGCTTAATTCGCTCCCGAGGCCTGCTCTTTAAATGAAACGCTCTTTAAGTGAAGCAGATTTTCCCATAGGAAATAATGGAAACTCAGATGATTGGTTCCACAACCCCCCAAATATTCATATAAAAATATTAAATGTTTGTAAAAATGATGACAAAACACTGGAATTAAATTCAAAACATGCATTCAATATGCATGATCCTATGAAGTCTACTTAGGCTGCAATCCTAAAGACACTTTCCTGGGAGTAAGCCCCATTTAATACAATGGGGCCTACTTCTGGGTAGACATGGTTAGGAGGCTGCAATCAAAGACGCTTTCCTGGGAGGCTTACCTGGGCTGTTGCTTGAGGTTCAAGGTGGTCAGTGAGGGCACTTGGGGGCAGTTAGAGGCAGCAGCGCTGGTCGGCAGCCCTTTTAATGAGCCTCCGTGCAGAGCATCAGGGCTGCATAGCACGCATGCCCATAGCGTGCTTGCTTGTTAAGTGAAGCGGAACTTGTTATGTGAAGCAAGAGATATCTTGGAAAATTTTGCTTGTTATGTGAAACGCTTGTTAAACAAGGTACCACTGTACTGGAAAATTCCTTTAGAGTTCAATGCCTTTGCTAATTACCACTTTTAACTATCACACCTGTTAAATAATAATAAAATATGAGGTTTGGGTAGGGGTAGGCAACATTAGTGAAATGTAAGAGGAATTTCAGAGGAATTAATATTAATTCAGTGCTGAATGTTTCATCCTTTTGACGCTCTCAGGATTACACTGATTACACTGTTAATGTTAATGTGCTTTTGTTTAGCAGCATCTATGCTGGATGTAATGAATCTGGAAAATTAATGGTGTATTTGTAGGAGTGAGATTCATCAGACACACATATCCATGAGTAATCGCATTATACAGAAGCTTATGACAAATCAGTCACAAATGTCACATACCTAAGAGAGGTAGTACCTAATTTAGAGCCCAATCCTATTGTTTGCCCTGCTCCACTGATGTAGATGCACCTAAAAACTGCATCCTGCAACAGAGTAGTCACTCCACTGTTAGAGGCACCATTGAATCGTGCCAGAAATGGATCCTGTAAGAAGTGAAGAATAAGATCCGGCATATCTAATGGCTCATCTTATTGAGGCTTGAACACACCGAAAGACCACATGTTCCATTAGCACCAGGCTCAAGTCCCCAGTAAGCCCCTCACATTCAACTGTCAACTAGTGCTGCTGCATGCTGTGGGGTCAGCCCAGGATAGGATTGGGCTGGGAGTTAAATTGTAATCTTGTGCATACTTTCTTGGGAGTAAACACCATTTAATCAATTGAGACAGAGCACAATCCTAACCATGTCTACTCAAAAGTAAGACAAAATTACTTCTAACATATAAATATTGTATCCCCTTCCATATAAGACTATAGAGTGGAGAGGCATATAAAATTTGTAATAAGAACCAAGGTACCATGAACAGCATTAGAGTCTTGATGCGCTGTTACCAGAATTGGAGCACAATCCTAACCATGTCTACTCAAAAGTAAGCCCTTATGGGCTTACTTATTCAATGGGTCTTACTCCCAGGAAAGTGTCTTTAGGATTGCACCCTTCCTTTTGAATAAACAAAATGTAGTGCTCATCCACTCCCCTATAAAAACAGAGTATTGGCAGTGACGCAGGCTATTTGCTGATAAGATTATTCAAGAATCTATTTGTTCCCATATCCATATGAATTCCAAATTAGAAACATAAACTCATTTTAGGCATACATATAGATTTCCTCATTAGTACTTAATCATTCATTGAAAATGAAGGCAATTTAAGTGTATTTGCCTTTCCTTCCGTCATGTTTGCAGTTTCAGTGTCTGCAGTTAATAAAGTCTTTATCATAATATGATGATCTACTAAACTGAATAGGTTGGTAGCTGTTTAACTACTTATTTCTGTTTGTCTGTCATACTATCTTCCAGATTGAAGCGGTGACTCATTTTAGAACGAGCTAACAATTTGCTAACTGGTAGGCGTTTTTCCTAGTAGTACGCCAGGGTTGTGTAGGTGTGTATATAGATCAGTGATTTTCAACTTTTTCATCTCATGGCACACTTAACAAGGCATTGAAATTGTTAAGACACACCGTCAGTTGTTGTTACCATTGACAAGACACACCAGACTGTTCAAATCCCACAATTTTCCTATTAATGACTGTCAGAAGTTAGTGTTGTGTTTGTTTAATAGAATTTATTATTTTTATTTCATAAGAACTTGTGACTTTTTTACTGCTACTCACCCTGCAATCCAGCGTAACTACAGGAGCACGTAAGAGACATTATGTGCACCTGTAGTTACTGCACCACCTAGTGAAAACCTATGGGAAATTCATATTGCAATCCAGAGCAAATTGTTCTTATACCGGAGCAAGGACTTCCCATGGTTACTCTGGATTGTGCCCTTTGACAGTTATAAATCCAAAAGCATGAATTCTTTGAATTTACATTTTTTTCCCTGTAAATTCAAATTATAGCATCGAATACAGGCAGGGTCCATCGGACCCATGTTGCTCTTCACGGGTTTTTCTCAGTTATGACTCACAAATTGCAAGTCACAGGATTCTGTTTCTGCTAAAATTATAATCAAAATTCATAATTTCACAATATTTCACAATAAAAATAATTAGACTAAAACTGGATGCAACATTTATTCATTATATGTACCAAAATAAAATACAAGATCTATTGGACCCTGGATGTGATCGGTGATACAAAATTCATGCTTTCGGATTTATATCTGTCTAATTAGCAGTTAAAAAGTCATAAGTTCTTGTCAAATAATAATACATTCCATTAAAAAACACCACTAACTTACTATAGGATCCATACTAAACTTGATGCAACATTTATTCATTATATGTACCAAGCTATAGTATAGGGTCCATTGGACCCTGGCAGTGATATGTGATACAAAACAAAGTAGGTAACCACCATGTTAAGTTAATACATGTTGTTTCCAAGGTTTTTTTATGCATAGCTAGCAAATTGCAAATACCGCATATACTCGAGTATAAGCCGAGGCACCTAATTTTACCATAAAAACTGGGAAAACTTATTGACTCGAGTATAAGATGAGGGTGGGAAATGCAGCAGCTACTGGTACTGGTCCTTTTCCTTGTAGCCTTCTTGGAACTCATAGGCTGCAATCCTAAGCACACTTTCCTGGGAGTAAGCCTCATTGAACTTAGTCAGACTTCCTTCAGAGTAGACAAGCATAGGACAGGGTGACCAGATGCCAAACCCAAAATTACTGAACCCCCAGGCAGAAATTCCTACCCGCTTCAAAAAAGTATTTTAATAGGTTTTTTTTGTTTTTTGCCCATAACTTTTAATAGGAAGGAGCTATCTCAAAACTGATTTTTGCATTGGATTCTGCTCTTCAATACGAATCCAACGGTATATGACACGATGGGGTTTGATCCTGTGACTTTTCAGTTCACCCGAGTATAAGCCGAGGGAGCTTTTGGGGCCCATTTTTGGGGCCCAAAAAACTCGGCTTATACTCGAGTAGATACAGTAATCCTTTTATCTTGCAAATTCCTGCTGCCACACAAAGATTTCTGCAAATGGATTCACATTAACTCCTTTAGTAATGGGATGAGACCAGGAGCGACAATATGGTGGAGAGCAATTTTGGTCTTTAGAACAATGAGCAGAACATTCATTGAACGAATGAGTTCTGGATATAACTGAAAGGTGTTGAAAGAGCATATTAAAAAGCAGGCCTCCGTCTCTTGGAAGACTATGGTATCGTGCTCTGTGCTGCATAAGCTGCATGGGAAGCACGAAAGCCTGGGTTGGATTGTTATGGAGGATAGGCTGTTGCTCAAGCAGCAAATCCTCCCTCTCCACGCCACTGAATTAGTCCAATGGAAAGGCGGAGCTAATACGATTGGATCCAGCTGCGTCACAGAGCTGGGCTAAGGACAGGAGCTCACCCTGTCTTGTGGGGCTGACCCGGGTCTCGAACCCTGGCCTGCTGGGTAACAGGCACGGCGTCTTAACCTCTTGTGCCACCCACAGCCCACAGTTGTTGAAAGAGTGGATCATCAGAAAATGAACTCTCAGAAAGCACAGAATACCTGTAAATGAAGAAAGGTTAAGAGACCCTGCACTAGATCTTCAGCACCATATCCACAGTCAATGGATTTTTAATCAAGGGATGTTACTATAACCCATTGTGAATGATAACCATGCTTGTCTTGTGTACTGTTAAGCCTGTTAGGAAATCAAGTTCATCCTGTTCAGTCTTGAAATTGAAATTCAGTTCTCTTTATCTGTGGGGTCCAGGTTACGTATCCTTTATCCCAGTGATTTTCAACCTCTGCACAATGGCACACTGATGTGCAATGGATGGTCTGCAGGTGTGCCATGGGACTTTTGGGGGTGTAGGGCAATGAGTAGGGCAATGACTTTTAATGAGTAGGACAGGATTTGAGCCCTGTCAATAAGGGGTACCTTGGCAATTTTAGCGCCTTGTCAGTGTGCCTGGAAAATATTGAAAATCAATGCCTTATCCAGACTGCTCGTGATGGGAAGGTGTTTGTATTTCAGATTTGTCTGAATTTCAGAATTATTGCATAAATAATATCATGAGAAATTATATTTATTGTTGCTCCTTTCACTGTTACCACATGTCAGTTTCTCCTGGCTACTCTGACTTTTGTGCCTGCACATCACAGAGCAGAGAATCTGTCACTTAGGATGTAATCCTATGTGTGTCTACTCTAAATTAAGCTCTGCTGAATTTAATGGGGCTTACTCCCAGGAAAGTGTTCTCAGGATTGCAGCCCAAACCTTCCAGTGTTCTTATTACAGGAAATAAACCTTGGATTAAAATGTCTGGATTTTGGAAGTGTCTGGATTGCAAACGTCCAAGGGGTCTTCTGCCTGTAGTAACCCTTGAGGATTGCAGTGAGGGATCTGATCCCCTGGACTGTATCATAGGGGGAACTTTTGTGCTACACACAATGACAACATATGCAATTGGGCTCTGCTGGAAAAATTGTGCATGGGGTCTGAGCCCAAGACTGCAATCCCCTGCACACTTACCTTGAAGTAAGCCCCACTGAACATAATGTGACTTAATACTGAGTAGACTTCTTAGGTGTGGGCTGATAATGTGTTCCTCTTCAAAGTTGCCACAGGACACTTGGATGGTTTTCTTGGAGTATATTCCCTTGCATCTTGAATTCATTTCCAGTGGTGTAGTTAGAAGGTGCAAAGCACTTCATTTTGTAGGGACCCCTCACCATGGTGCGCAAGGGGACCCCTCCAGTGGTTGGATTCAAATAAATTAACAACAGGATCTATGTCCTAATAACCTATATTAACAACAGGTTCTATGTCCGTAGAACAACAGGTTCTCTCCCATACTGGGCAGGGGAGCAAAGCATAGGTATGGACAGGTTTACAGATCAAAGCCATTCCCTATAGGGGTAGCAAAACAGAGACTTCAGCTGCAATCCTAAAGACACTTTCCTGGGAGTAAGACCCACTGGACACAATGGGGCTTACATCTGAGTAGACATGGTTAGGCTTGTGCTCATAGTGAGTTCATGTCCCAGTCCCACTGATTCCAGTGGCATAGCTAGAGGGAGGCAGAGCACAAGGTTTTGTAGGGAGCCTCAGCAAGGCTTGCAAGGGGACCCCTTTCCAGGTGGGGGAGCAAAATAAGAGGGGTCTAAAGCAGTGATGGGCTTCAAAGAAATTAACAACCGGTTCTCTGCCCATCTGACAGCCACTTTTAAATAGGTATTTTTAAACTTTATATGTCCTATCTCTCATTAACAACAGGTTCTATAGAGTAGGTGCGAACCTGCTGGAGCCCACCACTGGTCTAAAGTGCATGCCTCTCTTGCTTCCAGTGGCATAGCTAGAGGGGGGCAGAGCACAAGGTTTTGTAGGGAGCCTCAGCAAGGCTTGCAAGGGACCCCTTTCCAGGTGGGGAAGCAAAATAAGAGGGGTCTAAAGTGCATGCCTCTCCTGCTTCCAGTGGCATATCTAGAGGCGGGCAGAGCACAAGGTTTTGTAGGGAGCCTCAGCAAGGCTTGCAAGGGACCCCTTTCCAGGTGGGGAAGCAAAATAAGAGGGGTCTAAAGTGCATGCCTCTCCTGCTTCCAGTGGCATAGCTAGAGGGGGCAGAACACAAGGTTTTGTAGGGAGCCTCAGCAAGGCTTGCAAGGGGACCCCTTTCCAGATGGGGGAGCAAAATAAGAGGGGTCTAAAGTGCATGCCTCTCCTGCTTCCAGTGGCATAGCTAGAGGGGGCAGAGCACAAGGTTTTGTAGGGAGCCTCAGCAAGGCTTGCAAGGGACCCTTTTCCAGGTGGGGGAGCAAAATAAGAGGGGTGTAAAGTACATGCCTCTCCTGCTTCCAGTGGCATAGTTAGAGGGGACAAAGCAACAGATTTTCAAGGAGCCTCACCATGACTTGCAAGAACCATTCCAAGTGGGGGACTAAAAAGGGGGTATCTTGAGTTGTGCCCCCTTCCAGTGGAGTAGCTAGTGGGGGGGAAAGCACTAGGTTCTTTTCTTTCCCCTCCTCTGGGCTCCGAAGAGGAGACCCCCTGCAGAAGAGAGTTCCTCGCCCCCTCTAGCTACGCCACCGTGCCCGTCTAGTGTGGGAGGGGGGCGCAGGGAGAGACACGCCTGCCTGCTTTCCAGCCCCCCCTCCAGTCCTGCCGGGGGGGGGGCTGTGAGGAGCCCTGCATCACACCGAAGGGGCGGACCGTGACAGTGGCGGAGGAGTCGCTGGAGGAAGAGGAGCTGCTCCACCGACGGAGCTACGACCCTCCTTTTAGCAGGACTTACTCCCGAGTAGACCCGCCTGGACGGAGGCGCGGCGGACTGAGTGGCTCTGCTAGGCACAGTCCGTGCCTCAAGGCGCCCCCCGACGTGGGGAGGGCGAAGGAGGGGTGGGGTGCAGGCTGGACTCCTTCTGGGGGGTCCTCCCCCCTGGACGGGCTCCTTGAGGGCGCCTCAAGGAGGGTCCCTTTTTGGAGAGCTTTTACGCGCGCCCTTGGAGAGGTTTTAGGTGCGCCTTTGGAGAGCTCGACGCGCGCCCGACGGGGCTGAAGGGGGGCTCTGAGGGACTGCTTGGGGGGGTCTCGGCCGCCCCCCCCTCAGGAAGGATGCCTTCGAAGGTCTTCTGTCCCCCCAAGAGCTGAGACCCCCCGGGGGTCCCGTCTCGCCCCCACAGTGTCCCCCGTCGGGGCACCTCCGTGCGTTTTTACGCACGGCTGCTGTCTGCAGAAGCCTCGACGACGGAGCTCGGAGCGGGGGGGCGCCCCTTTCCACGACCCCCCCATGGCCCCCTAGGGCGGGGGTCCCCTTCCCACGCCCAGACAGCCCCCCCACACCGTCGGGGCTCCTTGAGGATGCGGTTCCGCTGGACGACGCCGGGCTGCTGAGTCGGAAAGAGGGGGCGTCGGGGGCCTCAATGGCTCCGTCTGCCAGGAGAGATGCCCTCCACCTGCCCGGCGCCGCCTCCACCTTCTGGGCCCTGATGCTGCTCTTCGGCCTCCTCCTCGCCTACTGCAGTGAGTACCCCAAAAGGGGGGGGGGGTCCCAAGGGTGCCAAGGGCTTGGAGAGGGAGGGCGCACCCCGGGGGCGTAGCAAGGGGCTGGTGCACCCTGTGGTGCACCGTGTGATCTGGGCTATGTGGGTCCTGGTCATGATCCGGCAGGGACTCCAGTGGCATCAGGGGGCAAACACCAGGTCTCTTGTGTCTCTACTTGATGGACCACTGGGAAGTGCAGGATGCTAGGCCAGGTGGATCTGGTCCTGATCCAGAAGGGAGCCACAGTGGCATAGCAATGACATGCAGGAAGCTAGTCTAGGTTGGTCCTGATCCTGGTCCTGATCCTGGTCAAGCAGGGACCCTGGTTGCGTCTGCTAGAGGGGGGCAAGCCATGAGATGCACCATGAGATGCAAAAAGCTAGTCTAGGTTGATCCTGGTCCTGATCCAACAGGGACCCCCCCCCCCCAGTGGCCTTCGGCTGGGGGGGGGGCAGGTCACTTTCTGGACCACTGGGAGATGCAGGATGCTAGGTTGGTCCAGGTCCTGATCCAGAAGGGGACCACAGAGGAATTACTGGACGGTGGCAAGCCATGAGATACACCATGAGATGCAGGAAGCTAGGCTAGGTCGTTCCTGGTCCTGGTTAGCTAGAGGGGATGCAAGCCATGACATGTAAGAAGCTGGGTTAGCTGGTCCAGCACCTGATCCTGATCCAGCAGGGAACACAATGATATATCTAGAGGGAGGGGCAAAGCACAAGGCCTCTTGTGCCCCTACTTGCTGTGCCAGGTGAGATGCAGGATGCTGGGCTAGGTGGATCCTGATCCTGGTCCAACTGGTACCCAAAGGCATAGCTAGAGGGGAGCAAGCCATGAGATGCAGGAAGCTAGGCTAGGGGGATCATGGTCCATGTCCAGCAGGGAACCCAGTGGCATAGCTTGAGGGAGGGGGGCAAAGCACCAGATCTCTTAGGTGCCCACTTGCTGGGCCACCTGAGATGCGGTATGCTGGGCTAGGTGGATCCTGGTCCTTATCCAGCAGGAACCTCCAGTGGCATAGTTAGAAGGGGCAAGATGGGACACACCATGAGATGCAGAAAGCAGGACTACAGGGGTCCTGGTCCTGATTCAGCATGGACTCCCAGAGGCTTGGCTAGAGGGGAGGGTGGCAAAGCATCAAGTCTCTCCTGTGAGATGCAGGTTGCTGGGCTAGGTGGATCCTGGTCCTTATCCAGCAGGACCTCTAGTGGCATAGCTAGAGGGGGACAAGCCATAAGATGCATCATGAAATGCAGGAAGCTGGATTATCTTGATCCAGCAGGCTTTTCTGATCTTTTGATGTTCAGAGAGCAGGAAGCCCAGTGGCATAGCTCTTGTTCCCTCACTGATGCACCTGTTGGGCGGTATAGCTAGAAGGGAGCAGAGCACCAGTTCTTGTGGTATTGTGTGGTCCATGATGGCCACCATGAGATGCAGGAAGCTGGGCTGGATGGGTCTTGGTCCTGAGCCATCAGGGCTCTTCTGATCTGAATCAGTGAATTCCAGTGGCATAGCTAGAGTGAGGCAAAGCACTAAGTTGTGCAGGGTGTGTGTGTGCGAGCAGCCCCTCCACTTGAGATCCATTCCAGAGATCAAAATAGATCAAAATAGAGATCAAAATAGATCAAGAGATCAAAATAGAGTCATTCATCCCTCCTGAATGGCTCCAAGGGGAAGGGGCACTCGCTGGCCATAGTGATGCACCCTGCAAAACTGATTGTTTTCCCCCCCTCTAGCTATGCCACTGGGTTCACTGCTTCACTCTGCAAATGCTTCTGTTTTGCTCCCTTGCCCTGAATGGCTCCGAAGGGGAGAGCCTGCTTGCATGCTGCAGTGAGGCTCCCTAAAAGAACCTGCACTTTGCATCCCCTTTAGCTACACCATTGGGCTCACTGCTTCAGTCTGTGAACCAGCCACTTCTTGTATAGCAACATCAGGTGTAACTATAAGCAGTGGTGTAGCAAGAGGGTTTTGCAGGGTACCTAACTATGCCATGCAAGTGGTCCCTTCTATTCCCCTTTGGAGCCAGGTGATCAACTGCATTTTGCTCTAGCAGCCCAGGATGGCACCATGGGGGTGAGGCCACTTGAGGCGCCCTGCAGAAACTTAGTGCTTTGCACCTCCTCTGGCTAAGGTGCTAAAACAGGTTTTCTTTTTGGGGTCTATTCCATCCTCTTTTCCTTGTCTTGGATTCAAAGATCAATTTCTGCTGCTTTTCAGTGTCACAAAACTTGCTTCTTGGGCCAGTGACTTGATACCTCCAACATCAAGTGTTGTTGATTTCTTAGACTTATAACCTACTTCATGTTAAACTATAGTATTAGACTCTATTCTACTTACATTGGTTCCCAAACATTTTAGCACCGGAACCCACTTTTTAAAAATGGCATTGTATTTGGATCCATCTAGGTTTATGGGACTTAAAAAATCTATAGTTAATATTTTTATTTATTTACATGTAATAGGGAAAAAAAGGATGCTCCAGCATTTATCTCCCTATATTTACACATGCTTGAAAACTGCAGGAGCTCTTTGGAGGGCAATAGCAGCTCCCTGATTTATGGAAAGCCATTAGGCTTGAGGCAATGAGTTATCTGCTTCTTCTACCACCTGTCTTTTCAATGGAGACCCATCAAAAATCTAGTTGTTACCCACCAGCAGGTCCTGACCCACAGTTTGAGAACTACTGTTGAAATGGTGTGGTGTATGACCTGTATTTAAAGTGCGTGCGTTAAAGTGCATGTTCTGACTCTGTTTTATCTTAAGTATACAGGTTGAGAGTCACTGTTGTACTGATGTAGTGTATGACTTGTATTTAAATGGTGGGCTGCCTCCTGTCTCTGTTTTATCTTAAGTTTACTTTATCTTAAGAGTACTTGGTAGTGGAGCTTGTACTCCATGTTGGAAGATAAGGATTAAGTTCAATTTAAAACATAAGATGTTACTTTGTGATGCAAAATCTGGATCAGTGACACTTGATCGGTGACAAAATCTTGATATGATCAGTGACATTTATTAGACAAATGAGCACAAGGCATGTTTCATTTGCCTTGGGGCGGGGGAAGGTTGGGGGGAAGTAAAGAAGGGAAAAACAATTTTCATAGCTTTGTAGCAAACTGCACAACTGAATATCTATTTATATATGAGTATCTTTAAGAACAATTCTAAGTTGTATCCGGTGGTTTCTATTTGTAGTGACTCCAAATCTCTGAATGCTGGAATATCACTGTGATCTTTTCTGCTTATGCTGAGCTGAAAATCATGTTCAGGGGAATGAGAAACTGATGTTACAGCGCATGTCTATACTCTTTTGATTGTATGTGTGCACGCACATGCGTGCATGGGTGCGCATGCGCTCTGCCATTCTCACACATACCACTTTTATATCTGTAGGTTTCAATGTGTTTAGTGAGACTCAAATTCATATGGTTGCAACCTTAGTTATTATTAAAGAAACATTATCTTGTTGGAATATAGTTGGGGAAGTGGTCAAAATGCAATAATGCAATAATTGCAATAATAAATTATTTATTATAAATAATAATAAATGCAATAATAACATGAATGCAATAATTTTACTCTTTTATAGCTAGAAAAAAAATTAATCTGTGTCACTGGAAGAAAATCCTCCCATGTTAAACATCTAACAAGCATCTGACATGGCAATGAGAGGCAATATAATTTAAAAGTCTTTCAAGGGTATTATGCAATTACTATTTTATTGATCGTAAAAACACTGAGTTTTGAACTGAATGTATAATCATGGTCACTGATAAGCTATCATTTAAAGTAGAAATCCCTTAAAAGTCGAATTCCCATTTTAGAAATTAAGTCTGGTTAAAAATCAAAGTGTAATTTTGAACTACAATTTGTTCAGTAAAAATAAGTTTGGTGAAACAAAAATGTTACTGAATTTATTTTACAAAAAGTGTTTATAAAAAAGTTATTCCAAGCTTTTGCTTGCAGTAGGTAACAGTAATGATTTACAGGTGTCCCTTGTTGTCAGCTAGGTTGTGTTCCAGAACTTAGTGGATTAAAAAAAAATCCAGTATTAAGGAAAAAAAGTGGAAAAATGGGTTTAAAGACCCAGGTAACTTGCTTCTCCACTGCGCCTGAAGGAATAAGGTTGTGCCTTAAGATCTGCAAGGATTTGATTCTGGGACTGAAGAATGGCTTGATTGCTTACATGACTGCCTCTACAACAGTAGAAAAGCAGTTTTTTAAACTAATTTGCAGTGGCTATTCATGTTGAGTCAAATCTATGAATTAAAAATCCATGTATAACTAGGTTTGGCCTGTATTCCAAGTACTGTAGCATGGAATTCAAAGATAATTAAGCAATCATAGTTCACTGAAAAAAATTTTTGCTCCTGGTTGGGGGATCCAAACTGAAATCTACTTTATCATAAATATACTTTAAATATACAGTTTGAGAGTCACTATTCTGTAGTGACTTGTATGTTTATGACTTGTATGTTTATGACAAATAGTTTATGACTTGTATGACTTGTATAGGTGTAGTTTATGACTTTAAAGCATGTGCTACATTCTGACTCTGTTTCTCCATTGAACTCAGACTTCAAAGTAGATAAATTCCATTTAAGATTAACTTTTCCCTCAGCAAATATGAGACAAATTCATTTTAATATATGCTGTTTGAAGCCGTACAATTCTGAGAAACATCATAGTAAAATATGCAGTGTCAAAACATTCCACCTCTGAAACTCTTTCTGTCTTAGCTGCAATCCCATACATGCTTACTAGAGAGTAAGTTCCAGTAGATTCAGTGGAACTTACTTCTGAGTATGGTATACTACAAGGATTGTGTTGTTAATGATTGAATGCACTATTTTGAAATATAGAAGTATCAAATGCCTAGCACGCGACTGTTCGGAAGAACTAGTAACCTAACTAGTTACAAGTAAACTAACTAGTAACTATTCATACTGTGTGGAATAACAGTAAAAGTTTTGTATTATTGAGTGTTGTGATGTTCTTTTGCAGCATGAGTCAACCCATCCATTGCAACAGGATGCCTCTTGAAAGATTCTTTTTTCCTCCAGAAGACCTGGGAAAAGTTGTGTTTTCAGTACTACATATTCACATCATTTAATTATAAAGTAGTAAATATTTTTGGTCAACTATATTAGGAAATTAAAGTAGAAATAGTAGAAATAGTGGAATTTTACTCCCAAATCCAGAGTAACTATGGGAAAACGTAAGAGACTTTATGTTCACCTGTTGTTATTGCACCACCTAGTGAAAACCTATGGGAAATACATATTGCAATCCAGAGTAAGTTCTTACACCGGAGCAAGGACTCCCCATAGTTACTCTGGATTTTGCCATCAGTGAAATATTGTCTGAAGAAATAGTGAAATTATAGCAAAAGCAGAACTAAAACGCAGTGTGTGGATTTATCCATGATGCATTTGACAAGGCATCCAGTACAACTGAAACGTTGTTCATGTGCCTTGCTTCAATTTGTTTCTATTATATCTATCTATCTATCTATCTATCTATCTATCTATCTATCTATCTATCTATCTATCTATATCTATATCTATATCTATATAATAGATATATAGGTATTATATATAGATAGATAGATGGATAGATATAATTATATATAGAAATAATATATATAGATAGATAGATATAACAGATATAGATATAGATATAATTGTATATATAAATATATAATAGATACATATATAATTATATACATATAATATATATAATAGATACATATATAGATTAGATAGATAGATAGATATAGATATAGATATAGATATATAGTTAGATAGATATTTTAGCTTAGGGTTGCTTTGTATCTTTATGAGAGGATGCTGCTGATGAATACTGTAATTTCAATTTAGTTCATAAAATTCTTTGAAAAGGCCTTTAGATGGCCTTATAATTATAATTATACATATTCTTTCATTCCAGTAAATTATAGCCGCCCCTTCAAGTACTGAAGTCGTGAAAACCTGACAGTTTTCTTTCCCCCAATATCTGGTGTATGTTTAGGGCTCGTAGCTCCACCCAATGGTTGAAGGAGAAACCTTGCGCTGGACCAATTAGGTTTGTTGCTATAGTGATAAAGCCTTATCGGGCATTTACTCTGGAGAAAAATTCACCAGTGATGCAGGCTTTTGGTTGGAGACAGTAGAAAAAAGTGACTGTAATAAAATCTTATTATGTTACATTTTTCAACTGAAATGTTTTCAATTTCCAGATGTTAAAAATGCTCATTAAAACTGCATCCCGTGTTTGCATTGAGCAGATCTGATCTCACAACGGATCCTAACCCTACAATACAGAGTAACTACGGGATCACGTAAGAGACATTTACGTCGACGTAGTTACAGCACCACCTAGTGACAACCTATGGGAAATTTGTATTGCAATCCAGAGTAAATTGTTCTTATGTCGGAGCAAGGACTTCCCATAGTTACTCTGGATTGCGCCCTAAATGTACAAACTCATTATATTGTGGTGGACCTTGAGAGCAATCATCCAGTGGTGTAGCTAGAGGGGGTGTGAGCTGTCTGTCTGGGAGGGATCCTCACCCTTGGGAGAGCAAAACGGATCCGTACATATGGAATGGCGTCAAAGGGGTAAGGCTCCCTCCAAGATTGACCGCTCAGCCCCCCTCTAGCTATGTCACTGCAATAATCAGTGTCATTTAATGACACATTTCAACAGCTCAAAGTATCAGATGTGAAGAATGAACAAAAACATACATAAACTGTCACTATACCATAAGGTTATTTCAGGTTTAGAGGAAGCTTCAGATTACATTGCAATGATCAGAATGCATTGCAATTGTCTCACAGAGGCAGGTAGCAGGAAGCAGTGTTGACATAATGGTGACAAGTGTCAGTAATTGAAATACTTCTGTGTCTGAAATATGAAATGATATAACATAATTTAACAAAAGATTTGTCCAGCATGGTGGTTATAGAGCATTTCATCCCAGGATCCCCCCTTCTGAGAATGACAATCTGTCCAGGACTCCTCTAGGAAGTAATTTCATCAACCTAGAAGATGTAGTGGTCAATAGTGACATCAAACAGGTGGTGATAGCATTGTGGTGCTAGAGCTTCTCCATGTCTACTCTGAAGTCAATCTCATTTAATGAACCTTACTCCCCTCAAAGTATGGATTGCAGCCTGAGTGGTCTATTCCTAGATGGTGGCACCCAGTCCCAGATTCCAAGATGGTGGCACTCATGTTTTTGTGACCCAAGGGGGTCCTGAACCCCCACTTTGAAAACCACTTTGAAAACTACCGCTTCTCTTTCAGTTTTCAATATTCCATATTCTGATGCAGGCCTCTGTCAGTCTTGAAAGACTATGGTATCGTGCTCGGCGCTGCATACGCTGCATGCGAAGCATGAAAGCCTGGGTTGGATTGTTATGGAGGAGAGGCTGTTACCCAAGCAGCAAATCCCCCCTCTCCACGCCACTGAATCAGTCCAATGGAAAGGCAGAGCCAATACGATTGGATCCAGCTGGCATCGCAGAGCTGGGCTAAGGACAGGAGCTCACCCTGTCTTGTGGGGCCGATCCGGGTCTTGAACCCTGGCCTGCTGGTTAACAGGCACAGCGCCTTAACCGCTTGCGCCACCCATAGCCCATGAATATGTTGAATATTATTCATTGTAGTAACGGTATGTACAAGTATCCCCCACTTTCTGAAGATTTGTTTTCTGATGATCTGCTCTTTGAACACCTTTCAGTTATACCCAGGAGTCATTCATTCAATGCGTGTTCTACTCTTTCAACCTCTCTTTGCTATTCTAATGGCTAAAATTGAACTTTATGTGCTGATTTACCTGTGACATGGTGATTCAGACCGTTCTGGCATGTGTGTGTGAGAGAGAAAGCATGAATGGCTACTTGCAAAAATATTTGTGTGATAGAGGAAATATTTGCAAAATAAAGGGAATTTGCAATTTGCTAGCTTAAAAAGCATCAGAAGCAACATCTATAAACTAAAAATTGACCCAGTTCTGTTTTTCAACCATTTCTGCTTTTGATGACAGTTCTGGTTCCGAGCCTAAGCAGAGGACACCTGTATTATTTTTATTTTTATTTTCGTACTATTAGTTGTACTGATCTTTGCATTATAGTATTGGCATCCATCAGTCTTGAAAGACTGGTATGGTGCTCGATGCTGTATGCAAAGCACAAAGGCCTGGGTTAGACTGATATGGAGGATAGGCTCTTACCCAAGCAGCAAATGCCCCCTCTCCATGCCACTGAAATAGTCCAATGGAAAGGCAGAGCCAATACGATTGGTTCCAGTTGCGTCGCAGAGCTGGGCTAAGGACAGGAGCTCACCCTGTCTTGTGGGGACCCAGACCTCAAACCCTGGCCTGCTGGTTAACAGACACAGTGTCTTAACCACTTGCGCCACCCACAGCCCTACTGATCTTTGTAAGAACTCTGATTTTACCTGTGATAAAATGTCTACCTTTGAGCATTCGTCTGTTGATCACAAGGCATCAGAGGATACATCTGGCTACAGAAACTAGAAGTTTGAACTCTAGTTTCCATATCATTTTCTGCACTTCCACCCTGTGGTGTCACAAGGACCCAGTAACTCTGGGAGGTGTCTCCGGTACCTGCAGAACTTGCATGCAGATTTGCATCCCTCCTTGACAAAGGTGCAGGGCTTCCAACTTGCTTGAGCAATTTTATTTTCTTTTTTTATTTAATCCAGCTGTCAACATCTTTTCCCTTGAGAAGCTTCTTTACTGCAGAGGTAAAATTGACAAGTTATTTCAAATCTCTACAGCGAAGAAGCTTCTCTGTGGCTCGCTGCAGAAGTAGGGAATTAGCTTGTCAGTTTCACTGGTGCTCTTTCAGCCATAGCTAACTTCTTCTTTGAGACGCATGTGCAAACATGTGCGTTTTCAGCCACCAATTGCATCTCTCCCCCCACCCACAGGTGGAAATTTAATCAGAGTTCATATATAAAGAGGGTTCAGGATTTTTGTATGCACCAGAAGAAGGAGATCAAAATTAGAAATCCAACCTGGATCTCAGAAGAATAATTGTGCCATGCCTACCTGGTCTATGATGGTGTCAAGTATGTGAGTATATTTATCTAGCCCATGGCTGCAATCCTAAAAACACTTTCCTGGGAAAAAGACCCATTGAACACAGTGGGGTTTACTTTTGAGTATTCATGGTTAGGATTGTGCTCCATGTGACTCCAGTGACTCTAATGACTCCAGTGATTGTGCTCCATGTGATTCCAGTGACTCCAATGACTCCAGTGATGGTGCTCCATGTGACTCCAGTGCACTCCCACTGCCACCCTTTCAGCAGTGCTTGGGGTGCAACTGTTGGAACTATCTCATATGAGATGGAAATTGTGAACATGGGGGACTGCAAAGTCCTGAACATTTATTGATGTGACGCATGCACAGTGGAGGACATCCAGACCACTGTTTTTTTTTTTTAGACCGCAGATGCAATATAGTCTGATGATGTTCTGGACATGGAAAAGAAATAAATAAGCAGTGCTGCTCCTGCAGAGACAATGGGAGGGAGAGATGGAAGGAGGCCTTGGATGGTAAGGAACACTATCAGAGGAAGGCCAGACCAAGAAAGTGAGAGGTGCTGAGATCCCAATTTTCAAATTGGCCACCCATTCAACAGTCATATCTGGTGAGGTTCCACTTGGCAGAGGATTTCTCATCTACTGATCTCTTAGTGGTACAATCCTAATCTAGGCTGGCACAACTCATGGGTCTTCCCATTCCTATGGTGATGTAGGGAGGCAAGCACATGTCTGTGCACTGGCCTAACCCATCCTCAGTAGTGGCACTAACAGCACTTTTGTGAAACCCCCAGGGCAGCTCGGGACTTATGCCGGGGCTTAGGCCAGCATAACTGCAGGTTAGAATTGCAGCCTAAGAGACTCTTCTGCTTAGAACTACGGTAGTTTATGGGTACCACCAGTGGTGTGTAAGGTGCATTGTGGTGGTACTTACAGGTACTTAGCCTTTTACCTGGCAGCAAAACAATGAACGTGATGCAGCAAACAGTGGTAGGAGGTTTAGCCTAGTGGGCAGAGCATGCTTTCCCATGCCCCTAAAAGGCCTCCCATCCACCATGAGTGTCTTGCTGATGTTTGTCACATGGCATCTTGCCTCCCAATACAAAAGTAACTGGTGATATTGTCATCACCAGTTACCTTGGTGGTACCTTGAATTGGTGGATCATGTGAAGTAAAAACAGAGAAAGACAATCCTTGAGAAGTACTTTTGGAACATTTGTTCAAGCTAGACATGTTCTCATTTTGTGTGAATGTAATCGGGCCACAGGGGGATGAGATGAACCATGGGGACCCCCTTCTGCATGGTGTCTGGGGGAGAAGAAAGGAACAGATCTGTGGATAGGGGATGTCTATATTTGTTCTCTTTGTTTTCCTCAAGGCAAACCCCTCCTCAGTTTGTTCAATCTTTGTTAGGTTTATTATAGATATTTGAAATGATGATGATGATGATGATTGCTTTATCATATTAGAAAAGCAAAACATAAAAATTGCCATATCTTTTATATATCAGCCCAGATGCTCGTTTAAAGAGGGCATGCTTTTGAATTTTTTTTTTAAAGAAAAGGTACTTTAAAATTAATGACCTTGACAAAATACCACCTGTCAGCTGTTGTATCCAAACTGACACTGGAAAAAATATTCTGAATAAAGGCTGCATAGCTGATTACATGGTACTGTCCAAAGCTTAATATGAACAGAAGCTATCCTGCAGTTATCTTCAAAATGGACTAAATGAACTGTTGGCAAGGAAGAGATGGTTTATTTATATGTGCATTGGGCACAGTACATTTTCTTCACCACCACATTACATATATTACATATTACACCACAACATTCCTTAGGAATTTCTTAGGGCCAAAGAGCATTCTAGCCCACTGCTTAAGAACCCACAGGATCCACTTTCTAACACAGCACTCTAATGGTGCCCACCTAGACTTATCAGACTGATTTACCGCTTTTACTAAGGCAAAATCCAGAGCTGTTACGGGTCCACGCAGTTACGTCACCCTCTAGTGTTATGGAAAGTCACCTTAACTACTCCCATTGCAAAGGGCTTAATTTAACTTTAGGAGATGGGCCTAAATTTACATCTAGAATGTAATAATAGAATTATTTACATTTCATTTACATTTTTCAGGGGCTGAAGTGGTTCTGTGGTTAGAGGCGCTATGCCTGTAGATTGGATGATCGGCAGGTCACCAGTTTAAGACCCAGGTGCTGCATGATGGAATGAGCTCCCATCACTTGTTCAAGCTCCTGCCAACCTAGCAGTTCAAAAGCTTGCAAATGCCAAATAAATAAAAAGGTACCACTTTGGTGGGAAAAGCAACGTCTCTGCAACAGATCCTTGAGACAGGTCAGCCAAGTTTCCCTATTGCACGTCCGTCATCTAAGCAGATCCCACCAGGAGCGCAAACAACTTTGGGAAGGTGATGATGGATTTACATTTATCTCCCTATATTTACTCCCTTAGTGACCTTGCATGTCACTGAGCAGCTATCTTGCAAACCACAGGAACTGAGTGCTTTGCAGGAAATTAGCAGCGATCTGATTTTTGAATCGCTTCAGAGCTTGGGGCAATAAATAATCTGTTCATTCCATCACTCTTATGTGACCCACTAAAAATAAGGTTCTGACCCAGTTTGGGTCAGCAGTGCTCTCCCATCCCCAGTAGAAGCTTGTTTAACACTTGACGCACCTGCGCCTAATCTATCAGGCTGCAATACTAACCCCTGGTTAGTCCAGGGGCTGGCCTGGGGGTGTTGAAAAAGAGCCTACGACATTTCTATACCACTCCAGTGGGGGGGGGGGGAAGAGGGTTGAGCCAGTGCGCAGACAAATGCCATCTTCCTCAAACCACCTCTGGAATGGGGAGACAAGTGAGTTGTGCTGCCAGAAATTATTTAAATTTAAATTATTTAAATTCTTTAAAATTAGTATTTTATTATTCTAAATTATCTTACCTTACCCTAAACTGGGTCCCGAGGCACTGGTGGGTCCTGGACTTACCGTTTGATAACTTCTGCTATAAATGATTAACTGAGTGGTAAGACAGAACTTGGGTTTTCAGCAGACGTACATATAATTGTGCTGCTGTCTGATTGTTATATAGGATTGAATCAGACTACCTTTTTTGAAAGAAATTACTGACTATATATATAAAAATTACTGAATATATATGTTGGTTGACAACTTTTAACCTGCAATTTAAAATGTTTTCTTTCTGCTGCTTTTACCAATTTTTCCCAAGTTTGTTAAGTTCACATTCTTAAGCATTGGTTAACAATTACTGCTTTTGTTATCCAAATGACTGGGTTTCTTGGTGTAATTCAGTGTTCTTCAACTTGTGGGTTGTTACCCCAATGGGGTGTTGAAACCTCATTTGCGTGCTCACAGCAGCCTTCTGGAGCCCTAATCCAATAATGGTGTACTGCCTTATAAAAATGGAATCTTTGACACATAGTGCAATCCTGAGCATGTCTACTCAGAAGTAAGTCCCATTATGTACTCCCAGGAAAAGTATGTACTCCCAGGAAAGCGGGGTTAGCATTGCAGCCATAATCCTGCATCGTTTTGTCTGTATTCTCACTGTCTGGTCCTGCAGATCTCAAGGCTGGTCCTGCTCAGTTTGCTACCTCACAGGGTTGTTGTGAAGACACAAGAGGAAAATGGGGGATGGTGACACCACGGTGGATGGTGACAGGCAGAGGGTTGGGTTAAATCAGAATTTGAGTCCCCAGTCTCGTACTTTATACATTTACTTGGAGGGCTATGATTCAAAAAAGGTTTGAAGACCACTTGTTCTGGTCATGATCCTAGCCCAACTTTGGGCTCTCTGTGCCAGCAAAGTAGCCAGCATAGACTTGAGTAGCCCCTTACCGGGGAGAAGGGTGAGATTGCTGGTGACTGCCTGGCATGCTCAGTATGAAACAGTTGTCATGTGTGCACCGCTGCTCCCTTGGGCAATGACAATTTAGGATTGGGTTGCGAGCCCCCTGTGAATCTAGGGGCTATGGGTCTTCTGCCCATATTCTGGAGTGTATGGTTTTGTATTTAAGTCTGCAGTCCTGTGTACCCAAGAATAAGCTCACCTGCACACAGTGGACTTATTTTGGAGTAAACATAAACTCATGAAAAATATTATTCTAGCCTTCCCTGCTGAAATTTACAGTGAATCCTATACTTACTCCCAGGAAAGTGTGTATAGATCCATAATCCTAGTTAACATTGATCGACGTGGTACCATTTTATAGTAGAGTACAGCTCCACTGGAAGTGTTATTACTAAGTTTCATACCTTTGTTTCATGTTATAAAGTAGACTTGCTGGTCTTGAAATGCTATGGTACAATAATTGATTTTTTTATTAAATATTTTCCTCCTCTGATCAGAATTCTCGAAGAGGTTTTTTCCCTTTACGGAGCTAAAACGCTGCCTTTGTATCTTGCTTCGTACTTGTCCTCTGAACTATTATGGGTTATTCCATTTCCACTTGTGTCAAGTGATACGTTTTTTCTCCATACAATTAAAAAAAATTCTGTGTGATGCAAATGTTTTCCAGATTATTCTACCAACACAGCCCCGCAAGAATGACGTCATTAGGATAATTCAAAAGTTTTGCTTTTGTAAGTTTTGCAACATTACAAAGCAATGTTTATAATGTTAAACATTACATTACTTACATTACATTACTTACATTATGTAAATTTTGTAACATTACAAAGCAATGTTAATAATTTCCCAGTCACAAGTACCAGTTGGACAACGTACCTTGTGACATAAATGGTGCAAGAGAGTGGCTGGATTTCAAAATGGATTAGGATCGTGTTTGCAGAATCAAAAAGCAGGCCTCCGTCAGTCTTGAGAGACTATGGTATCGTGGTCGGCGCTGCAAACGCTGCATGCGAAGCATGAAAGCATGGGTTGGATTGATATGGAGGATAGGCTGTTACCCAAATCTTCCCTCTCCACGTCCTGTGCTTACCTGGGGGTGTCACAAAAGTGCAGTAAGACACTTCTTCCCCACTACAGAGGGGTTAGGCCAGTGCACAGGCATACACCGAGCTCTCCACACCACAGGAAGATATGCCAGGTGAGTCAGGCTGGCTTAAATTTGTTAGGATTGCACCCCTAGGGTGGAATCTTAACCAATTTTGGGGTAAGGCCAATGCAAATCCTTACCTTGCAAATGCCTCCTTGACTGTCCCCCAACTGCAGGATGCAGCACACGTCCCTTTGGCACACCTATGCCAGTGCTGGAAAGTTTGTTAGAACTACACCCTTAATTGTATCTATGCATGGCTTAGGGTGA
This sequence comes from Cryptoblepharus egeriae, assembly GCA_030015325.1. Lineage (NCBI taxonomy): Eukaryota > Metazoa > Chordata > Lepidosauria > Squamata > Scincidae > Cryptoblepharus > Cryptoblepharus egeriae. The sequence goes on along the minus strand of JAREYC010000008.1, from coordinate 66,006,143 downwards.
AATCCAGAGTAACTATGGGAAGTCCTTGATGTAAGAACAATTTACTCTGGATTGCAATATGAATTTCCCCTAGGTTTTCACTAGGTGGTGCAGTAACTACAGGTAAACGTAATGTCTCTTACGTGCTCACATAGTTACTCTGGATTTGGCTGTTAGTTTAAATGCGTGGCTTCTATATGATGATAAGCTGACTTGCGGGTTTGCTGAATAAGAGCACAATCCAGAGTAACTATGGGGAGTCCTTGCTCCGGTGTAAGAACAATTTACTCTGGATTGCAATATGAATTTTCCCTAGGTTTTCACTAGATGGTGCAGTAACTATGGCTGCACGTAATGTCTCTTATGTGCTCCCGTAATTACTCTGGATTGTAGAGTAAGTTTTGTTTCATGAATTACATATTATTACATATTATTGTCCTGAGCTACATTCACTTTTTTTTTTTAAATTAGTATTCCAGGTTCCATGCAGTCTGGTTACCATAATGTTGTGTCACTTGTCCCCAGTGCTAACGATATAAGGGATTCCAGTCCTGCAGTCCTTTAAAATGGACCACCGAGTATCCTGGTGTGTTTAAATTGCAAGACAGGTTCATTAAGATGTCTGTCTTCCAAGTAAATATGTGTGTTGGAAGAAAGGTATCAGAAGTTAAATCTGTTTACCAGACCCTTTCACACGGCACATAAAGGATACTTGTCTGCTCGAGAGACTGACTGTGATGAAGAGCACTAATCCTTCTAAGACATTCACACACTGATGCTTCTTTAAGGACTTAGCTTAAGACTCCAGGTTAATGTCAAGCCAATTTTTGTTCATGTTCAAGACCATGAAGATATTAATAACAAAAACCCCAATGCTTGTGTTGGATTGTCACAGTTCTAAAGTGTCTCACATGAATCTGAGAGATCAGTGGTTTCCATGTTCAATCTTGTTGAATTTCTACCTTTGTAGATGACATCATAACCTCTTTGTAGTATTTACCATAAGTATTTAAATCTGATGCGCAGATTTAACCTCCCAAATTGGGGTATGCATTAGATTTGGCACATTAGATTTGAGTAAATATGGTATTGTGATTATAAGTAGGATGACCATATGACTAGATATTTCCCAATTTGGGAAAATTTTTTTAGCCTCCTATCTGGGTGTCCTCCAAAAGGGCTTTGTTGTCCTCCGTTCTGGCTTCATTTTGGAACTTTGCAATGGTGTCCAGTACCCCATCATATCATATGTCGTTGGATTCATATTGAAGAGTAGAATCCAATGCAAAAATTGGTTTTGAAATATCTCCTTCCTATCAAACATTATGGCCAAAAAACTAAAAATAAAAAAATATGCATTGATCTCTGGGAAAGGGAAAGTGCCCAATATCGTGGCTTTACTTGTGAGTAGGCAAACCTGCCATTGTCCACCCGAGAGGCAAGGCTGAGAGGAATCCAAGACCCTGTCCTCCTTTTGAGGTTTGGGCATGTGGTCACCCTGAGTAATAGGTCAGTTTTTAGTTTAACAGTTTACTATATTGTAATAAAAATGTAACATAAACCAATTGTTGTATAACATAGTGCAATAAGGTAAAAATTATACCCTAAACCCTTTGTCATATGCATTAAAATTAAATTTTGCAGCTGTGCATTACTATTGCCAGCAAACATTTTTTTATCTCAAGCGTTCTAAAATCAGGGTGCACTTTAGATTTGATGGTGCATTCGATTCAAGTAAATAGAGGTATTTATACATCCTTGGCAAGCTGTGATTGAACTCAGGACTATATGTGAGTCCAACTGCAGTGATTGCAGCACTTGGCAGGGGTTTGTCCTCCTCCCCATAGCTCCCTGGGTTGGAAAGGAAAACGGAGCAGTAGTGTGGAGGAATTTCCAATCCTTACCACGTTGCAACCTACCTCATTTGACACTGTGTTCCCAGCAGTGCTGGGGGATGTGCTTGAGGCTTTTTGGGGGTCATGCTGAACTAGCATGACCTGTGTAGCATAGTCTTGTGACACACAGTTTGGGAAACCCTAGTGTAGGGGTCTCTAAACCTTTAACTTCAGGGCTCCTGGACCTTTAAAGAAGGGAATTTTAGCAAGTGCAGCTTCTCAACGCACAGATCACAAGCTGAAATTCCTTCTTCTACACACTTGTTAAAAGATCAGGAGCCCTGAAGTTAAAAGTTTGGAGACCCCTGCGCTAGTGTGATGGAGGGGCCAAGGCTTGATTGTCACTATGAATGGGGATTATGTGTGCGCATGCTTGATTGTGAGGACCTGGGAAACAACAGTCATAAAACGATCCTTCCCATTCATCTTTTCCTAACCCCAAGAGAGTGATCTAGAGCAGTGGTTCTCAATCTTCCTAACGCCGTGACCCCTTTAACAGTTCCTCATGCGGTGGGGACCCCCAACCATAAAATTATTTTCGTTACTACTTTATAACTTTAATTTTGCTGCTGTTATGAATCGTAATGTAAATATCCGATATGCAGGATGTATTTTCATTGTTACAAATGAAATGTGTGTTCTCTGCACACATTGAACACAATGGGATTTATTTCAGAGTAGGCATGCATAGGATTGGGCCCTGAGGCTGCAATTCTATCCACATTTACATGGGAATCAAGGCTCCCTGACTATAATGGGATTTATTTCAGAGTAGGCATGCATAGGATTGGGCCCTGAGGCTGCAATTCTATCCACATTTACATGGGAATCAAGGCTCCCTGACTATAATGGGATTTATTTCAGAGTAGGCATGCATAGGATTGGGCCCTGAGGCTGCAATTCTATCCACATTTACATGGGAATCAAGGCTCCCTGACTATAATGGGATTTATTTCAGAGTAGGCATGCATAGGATTGGGCCCTAAGGCTGTCAGTCAGCCCCAGTGCATGCATAGCTACAGCCAGAGGTCTGGCAAGCCTGACCTGGCCCCCTGCACCAGGGGTCTTTAGGCGACCCCCAGGAAAGCTCTAGGTGACCCCAAAAGGGGTCCCGACCCCCACTTTGAGAAACGCTGATCTAGAGACATATGTGACCCATTGCAGAGTACTAGTGAAACATTACTATGAAGATATTTTGGAACACCGAACACCGCTTTCTAAAAATGAGACATGTGGCCTTTGACAGATAGCATTTAGCAAAGTATTTTTTTAAAAAATGTTGATTATGTGCCTATAAATAACATATCTGCATGACACACAGAGAGGAGAAAATTATACAGACAACCATAGTATTTTTTTAAAATATATTTAGGGATGCGATGAAAAAAACTAAGCAATTATACCAGATGGCATTTGGGGTTGTATGTGCATGAATGACACCATATAAGAATTAATCATTCCCACCCCCGTTTATAATAAGCCAAACACCTAAGGCTGATAATTTAGCTTGTTATATGATCAGACTTGTTCTTGCTTCCATGGAAACTGATGTTCCAGAGTCTAAGAATGACACCTTTGGAGTTTTTAAAACTCTTTTCCTTCTCTATTTTATGGCATTTTCACTATCCATTGGTCTGCTATGGGATGCATATGCTGTAATAACTGAAGATGAATAATGGTTCATTCTTTACCGTCTGTTAATGATCTAACTACTTAAGTTCTTCTTTCTTTTATTGGAGTGTGGTTAAGTAAGAAGGTTGATTCTGATGGAACCCCAAACCATGGTTGTACATCATGGCTTTGCAATTCTAAAAGGATTTCCAGCTTTTGGAGCTCCCTAAAACTTACGTCAGTATTTAGGATGCGATGGGAAATCAAGGGATAAATCTTTTGAAAAAGCTGCAATCCTATACAGTGGTACCTCGCTTAACAAGTGCCTCGCTTAACAAGTGTTTCACATAACAAGCAAAAATTCCAAGAAATCTTGCTTCATATAACAAGTTCTGCTTCACTTAACAAGCAAGCACGCTAAGGGCACGCGTGCTATGCAGCCATGATGCTCCGCAGGAGGCTCTTTAAAAGGGCTGCTGGCCAGCACTGCTGCCTCTAACTGCCCCCAACTTGGGGGCAGTTGCCTGGGGGTGCCAGAGGCAGCTGCCCCTAACTGCCCCCAAGTACGCTCACTGACCACCTTGAACCTCCAGCAGCAGCCCAGGTAAGCTTCCCAGGAAAGTGTCTTTGATTGTAGCCTCCTAACCATGTCTATCCAGAATTGTGTTAAATGGGGCTTACTCTCAGGAAAGTATCTTTAGGATTGCAGCCTAAGTGGACTTCATAGGATTATGCATGTTGAATGCATGTTTTGAATTCAGTTCCAGTGTTTTGTCATCATCTTTACATCCAGTTAATATTTTTATATGTATATTTTTTTTGAGTTCTGGAACCAGTTGTCTGAGTTTCCATTATTTCCTACGGGAAAATCCGCTTCACATAAAGAGCGTTTCACATAACAAGCATGCTTCCGAAACGAATTAAACTTGTTATGTGAGGCACTACTGAACATACTTTCTTGGGAGTAAGGGCACAATCCAGAGCAACTACTGGAGCACGTAAGAGACATTAGGTGCACCCGTAGTTACTGCACCACCTAGTGAAAACCTATGGGAAATTCATATTGCAATCCAGAGTAACTTGTTCTTACTCCGGAGCAAGGACTCCCTGTAGTTACTCTGGATTTTACCTTAAGTCACACTAAACACAATAGGACTTACTTCTGAGTAGAAATGGTTAGGATTGTGCTGTCTTCTAAATGAAGCATGAGGTAAACTGTTGAATAGGTTCCCTTTAACTTGGTTATGGGTTATGAAAGATGGTGACGGGAAAACATTCATTTTCCCTGATTTATGATGACTAATAATAGAGAAGACATATATTGGGAAGTTATATGTGGCTTCAACATCTTCTGTTGCTCAAATGGTAAACTTTCTAGCCCATATGACTTTCCAAAGACATTTACAATTTTTGGCGAGGTTTGACAAAACATATCAAGATATTGATTACATTTGCTTTTGATTTTAAGTTTGCATTGAACCCTCCTCCCCTCCCACAAACAATCTTTTTAAACTAGTTGCCTTTACCATTGGTGTAGCTAGGTTATTTAGTACATCGGGGACATAAATTATTTTACTCCCCCGTATGACAAAATTTTGCATCATTATAATGAATAAATATATTATTTTTCATATTTTATACTTACTTTTTAAATACTTTTTATTTTTATACATATTTTTATTTTATATATAATATTATTTTTTATACTTATTTTTATACTTTTTTATAACCCTGTGGGTGCAATCCAGAGTAACTACGGGGAGTCCTTGCTCCGATGTAAGAACAATTTACTCTGGATTGCAATATGAATTTTCCATAGGTTTTCACTAGGTGGTGCCGTAACAATGTTGACATAAATGTCTCTTATGTGCTCCCATAGTTACTCTGGATTGTAGGGTTTATTTAATTTAAAATTTAATTTAAAATTTTTTAAATTTGTTTTTTTTTTAAAGTTGGTTTTTAAATTTCAATAACTGCTGGTAAAATGCAGTACGTCTTGACAACCATAATTATGCTTAGATCATGAAATTACGCCTTGCGCAAAACACTTGAATTAGTCTCACCCACTTTCTTAACCTAAATCAGGGGTTTTGAAATATTTTGGCCAAAGGGCCACATCAAATACCTGGCACAGTGTTGTGGACCGTAAAAAATATTTTAATCATAAAATTTAAGGTAATCAGAGTAGAGATAAAACTTAGGTTAATGCAGTGATTTTCAACCAGTGTGCCATGGCACACTGGTGTGCCGCGGCTTGTCCTTGGGTGTGCCGCAGCTAGTCCTTGGGTGTGCTGCAGGAATTTGGAGACTGACATTCATTAATAGGAAAATTGGGGGATCTGAATAGTCTGGTGTGCCTTGTCAATGGTAAAAACAACTGATGTTATGCCTTGACAACTTCAGTGCTTTGTTAAGTGTGCTGTGAGATGAAAAAGATTGAAAATCACTGGATTAATGGAAAAAATGGGCTAAAATTTCCAGGATTTCTGCAAACACCAACACAGCACAAAAATAAAGAACATACTTAAATGGACCTCCATTTCTCCCACCTCACCATTAGAGCTCCAGTCATGTTTGATGAACTGGGTCAGAGGCTCTTAGGGGACCAGAGGTTGGCCACGGGCCAGTTAGATGCTTGGCACAGGCCACATCTGACTCCAGGCTGGGGTATGGAAACCGCTATAGCTGAATTGAAAATGGTCAAGAGACACTTGTAGCAATGCCCATCATTTTCAATAGGACAATGCATGCCTTCTCCAAAGTAAACCACACTCAGTTCAACGAGACTAAGGCTGCAATCCTAAAGACACTTTCCTGGGAGTAAGACCCATTGAACACAATGGGGCTTACTTTTGAGTCAACCTGGTTAGGATTGCACCCTTACTCCCAGGTAAGTGGTTATAGCAGAGGTTCACTAACCCCCAAATCCAGAGTAACTACATGAGCACGTAAGAGACATTACGTGCACCCATTACTGCACCACCTAGTGAAAACCTATGGGAAATTCTTATTGGAATCCAGAGTAAGTTGTTCTTACACCGGATTAAGGACTCCCTATAGTTACTCTGGATTTTGCCCTAATTCTCCTGGAGACTTCAATAAGTGTTTAGGCATGGTGTGGTGGTTACGACAACTTCAGGACTGTGCTACTGCTGTGAAAGAGGGCATTTTAAAACTTACTGGGGGTAGTGCAGCCCCTCCAAAAGATATAGGGAACCCAGAGCCTGTTTCAGCCCTTTGGTCTCTCTTTGGTTTCAACCCATTTTGCTCTCAGATCCCATAGATATTACATTCTCACCTCACTCCATAGTTCCAATCCAATTAACCGTCCTGCATGATTGCTACTTGTAAGTAATGCCAAGTCTCTGTCAAGTTTAATATCTCATGTAACTTGATCCAAAATTAAGCATAGACCTGTGGACGCTCTGCTGTCAAGCATTTTATGTTGACCCCCCTTTATCCCCTTACTTTTGAAAATTCACAATTTAACATTCTTAATCCACTCTATACAACAGACTTGCGGCAAGGGAACAATAAGTGGAGTCACAACCAAATTTATATTGGCTGATGGAACTCCTCTGGCATCTACTGATTTTTCAGACTTAAAATTGCAACATAATACTTTGAAATTGCAAACATTTATACAGGAAAATTTCATTATATAGGTAACAGTTTGGAGGCAACATCTGTTAAGCAGTAGCGGTAATGCCACACAGGCAGAAGATTATTACATTGACCCCACAGTCAATGAGTTTGAAAGAAATGGTCTTAGTCATATATTGCAATGGAAACACTCATTCTGATGGCATCTCTATTAACTTTATAGCATTGTACCTAAGGAATAATTAAACCAGATGGCGTGTTAAACCCAATTGTTAGCATATAGACGCTTCTACTTTTAAGTTGATCAAAATTAGGTAAAACAACATATGTTCTTATATATCCAGAGTCTTTTAACGACAAATTAACTGCTTTGTTTAATATTCATCCTTGTGATCCAAGATACTATGGATGTTTATCTAATGGTGCAATCCTAAACACACTATTCTGAATGTAAGACCATTCAACACAGTGGGGCTTACTTTCGAGTAGACGTGGTAAGGATTGTGCTCTCAAACTGCAGTCCTATCTGGGAGTCAGTTCCATAGTACTCTCTTCTGAGTAAACATGTTTAGGATTGTGTTGTGAGATTTTTACCCTACAATCCAGAGTAACTACGGGAGCACGTAAGGGACATTATGTATACCCGTAGTTACTGCACCAGCTAGTGAAAATCTATGGGAAATTCATTTGCAATCCAGAGCAAATTGTTCTTATACCAGAGCAAGGACTCTTCATAGTTACTCTGGACTGCACCCATAGTAACATTATTACAACCAAATCCAGAGTAACTACATGAGCACGTAAGAGACATTGGGTGCAATCCAGAGTAACTATGGGGAGTCCTTGCTCCGGTGTAAGAACAATTTGCTCTGGATTGCAATATGAATTTCCCATAGGTTTTCACTAGGTGGTGCAGTAACTACGGGTACACGTAATGTCTCTTACGTGCTCCCGTAGTTACTCTGGATTGTGCCCATTATGTGCACCCGTAGTTACTGCACCACCTAGTGAATACCTATGGGTAATTCTTATTGCAATCCAGAGTAAATTGTTCTTACACTGGAGCACGGACTCCCCGTAGTTACTCTGGATTTCAGTCTTACTGAATTATTTCAGTAATTCTTATTTGGTAACATTATTATTATTCAATATTATTATTTGGTAACATTATATGGTATTATTTGGTAACATTATTATTATTATTCAATATTATTATTGAATAATATTATTATTATGACCCTTTTTATATTTTAAGATTGATCTGTTGCAAAGTTGTAAGAAGCATTTAGAACAATCTATTTTGGGGGACATTCGGGTTTTTATTTTATTTTTAACAATCCGGCTGATACATTTGCATTCAAAATAATACCTAATTGATTCATAGGACACACAACACACAGAAGTGAGCAAATTATATTTTATGCAGCAGATGTTCAGAAGTGAATAACAAGTGCCCGATTTTCTGTTATTGGTAGTGACTTGTTGCCATTTTTCTGTGCCACAACACACAATATCCTGCCATACTGCATTTCTAATTATACTTTGAGTTTTCCCAGATTGGAAGAGAGGGAGTGCAGTGTAATTGTAGGCCATATGTTTCCCAAGGATACAATACGAGCTGACGTTGCTGATTTTGGAAGCTCAACTGAGTGAAATGGAAGTCAGAAGTTCAGGATGGAGAACGCTACTCCAACTAGTACTTTTTCCAACCTTATTTATGAGCTTCTCTTGCATATGTAAGAAAGCAGAGGAGTAACCTACTTTTGAAACAAGTAAAAAAAAACCCACAAATCCAGAGTAACTACAGGTGCACGTGAGAGACTTTACGTGCACCTGTAGTTACTGCACCACCTAGTGAAAACCTATGGACATTCATATTGGAATCCGGAGTAAGTTGTTCTTACATCAGAGCAAGGACTCCCCAAAGTTACTCTGGATTTTGCCCAATGTCCATTACTATTTTTACTATTTTTACTATTCTGCTGTAGAACAACAGAAAATAAATAACAGTTTTCAGACACCTCTAAACATAACCACCCCAAAAGTCATGTGAAAATGTCACAAGAAAGTAAATAGGTTGGAGCAATTGAATAACAGAGTTGTATTGTTACTAAGGGCGCAATCCAGAGTAACTACGGAGAGTCCTTGCTGCGATGTAAGAACAATATACTTTGGATTGTAATATGAATTTCCCATAGGTTTTCACTAGGTGGTGCCATAACTGGGTTGACTTAAATGTCTCTTATGTGCTCCTGGAGTTACTCTGGATTGTAGGGTAAATTGCAGTGTTACTCCATAAGAGTGAATAATAGAATAATAATACCAGTGGTATGGATAATTTTTTGTCCATAATAATTAAGGACAAAATGTTACGGACTAAATGAGCCACAAAATGTTATGGACTAAATGGGCCAAAAGAAACACAAAAAGGGGCTATAATGAGAGGACCTCATAGTCCTTGTATATTACAAGTCCTTGTAAATACAAGGACTATGGGGTCCTCTCATTCTAGCCCCTTTTTGTGTTTCTACCTTAAAGGGGAAAACTAACATCCATTTCTCATTTGATCACTCAAACAGTGGAAAAATAGATTTAAAGACTCACTTTGAGGTTTCTTGCCCCTTCATTACTCCTAAAGGAATAAGGAGTCTTAATATCTGCAGGGGTTTGATTTTGGACTCCCTGTTGATACCAGAAAATGAATTAAATAAAAAAATATTTTTTTAAGTGTGTCCATTTACAGTTGTTCAAAAACAGCTTTTCTTACTGTTGTAAAGAGGCAGTAAGCAATTAAAAATTCAAAGGACCCCTTGCCTTTGCCCTTGCCCAACTCAGCTTGCTGAAGACTGCTTCCATGACTGCCTCTTTACAACAGTCAAAAAGCAGTTTTTAAAATTGATTTGTGGCATTGAATCAAATATGTGTATTAAAAAAATCAGTGTATAACAAGATTGTATCTGTACTTACACCTCTTTAAAGCAGGATTCCTCAATGCTTTGGCAACCAGAGAATTTTGGCAACAGGTTTAAAGTAGTTGGCGCTGTTATAGCAGCCTTGCCACACCACGAGGCAAGGGAAAGATTGGGCTGTATGTTGTGTTTGCAAAAATGCACCACACTTTGCCGTTCTGTGGTTATGAAGACATACATTTGTGCATGAAATGGCTTGACACATGGTGATTCTGTTCTGTTCAGGGGACTTGAAACTTTGCGTGTCAATATCAGGATCTGGGCTAACATCATCATGGCTTCTATCTAACTCGATCACATTTAATGGCAATGGCATTTAATTTTGCAGTGCTTGCTGTATAAAATATCATCCTGCAACTCCAAAAGAGTGAATTGATCACTGGAAGGGAACTTAAGGAAAAAAGTATTACCCACCTTTAATTTTTCTTTTGGAAGGTCTCCAATAAGAAATTCAAAAGGTGAGCAGATTTTTGTGCAAATCCACAATGATGAATTAATTTTACCTTGCACAGTAAATTAAAATCAGGTCACTCCACCATATTTTGCTTCAGGAGGAACTTCTTCATCCCTTTACATTGAGACCTTGAGCACCATCAAAGCTTCTTTTATGGTTCAGGGAGATCCTCAAACATGGGAGACCCTCAATTTGTAAATTGGGAGACCCTCATTGGGAGTAAGACCCAACTGGGAGTAAATTGGGAAATCCTCAAACATGAAGTAGGTTCCAGGGGGAGGACTGTTTTGTTATCTTGACATGCTTTATGGCAGTCTTCACCTTCTATAATGCATTCCAGTCCTGCACCTTCTAAAGAAAAAAAAATGTAGCTAAGGGCACAATCCAGAGTAACTATGGGAGCACATAAGAGACATTACGTGCACCTGTGGTTACTGCACCAGTTAGTGAAAATCTATGGGAAATTCATATTGCAATCCAGAGTAACTTGTTCTTACTCCGGAGCAAGGACTCCCCATAGTTACTCTGAAGTTCACCCTACGAGCACAGTCCTAACCATGTCTACTCAAAAGTAAGCCCCATTGTGTTTGGAGGGTCTTACTCCTAAGAAAGTGTCTTTAGGATTGCAGCATAAGGCACATTGAAAAAGAGTCCTGATAAGGAGTCATTAACTGGTTGCAGGTTTGCATTATTTAGGGAGAGGGGAGGAATCAGAGAGAGAGAGAGAGAGAGAGAGAGAGAGAGAGAGAGAGAGAGAGAGAGAGAGGGCGCAATCCTGAGTAACTACGGGAGTCCTTGCTCCGGTGTAAGAACAATTTGCTCTGGATTGCAACATGAATTTCCCATAGGTTTTCACTAGGTGGTGCAGTAACTACGGGTGCTCGTAAAGTCTCTTACGTGCTCCCGTAGTTACTCTGGATTGTAGGGTGACTGATCATGGAGTCCACCTTTAAATGCCATTGTAACAAGTGGAAAAAATCCCATTTCTTTCCTTCTCATTGTTAAATAATTATAATTTCATTCCATTAGATTCCATTATCATCCAACGATTAGCTGAATAGTGTCTAGACCAGTGGCTCTCAAATTTTGGGATGCTCCCCAAGTCCTTGCAGGAAGGCGCTTGGCAAGTGATCCAGTTCCCAGGATTGCATCCCTGTAGGATGAACTATTTTCAGCCTCCTCAGGGGTCATTGCAGGGACTGGACTGGGGGTGTGGGGAGCCCTACAGAGCTCTGCGGAGCGCTGGAAAATGCTCCCCGTGGCTGGAAACTCAGACTTCTGCTTTCGTTGTGGCTAGAACTTTCACTTGTTACATTTGCATTTATATGTGTATTTACACATACAGTGGTTCCTCTCATAACAAGTACCTCACATAACAAGTGTTTCACATAACACGTAAAAATTTCCAAGAAATCTTGCTTCACCTAACAAGTTCCACTTCACTGAACAAGCAAGCGCGCTATGGGCATGCGTGCCATGCAGCCCTGATGCTCTGCATGGAGGCTCTTTAAAAGGGCTGCCGGCCAACGCTGCTGCGTCTAACTTGGGGGCAGTTGCCTGGAGGTGCCAGAGGCAGCTGCCCCTAAATGCCCCCAAGTCTCCCCATCGACCACCTTGAACCTCCAGCAGGTAAGCCTCCCAGGAAAGTGTCTGTGATTGCAGTCTCCTAACCATGTTCACCCAGAAGTAAGCCCCATTGTGTTAAATGGGGCTTACTCCAGGAAAGTGTCTTTAGGATTGCAGCCTAAGTAGATTTCATAGGATCATGCACATTGAATGCATGTTTTGAATTCAATTCCAGTGTTTTGTCATCATTTTTACATCCAGTTCACATTTTTATATGAATACTAGCAAAAAGCGTACCCGCATTGCAGGAGTAAAATTTCCCCATACGACATCACCCCACAGCGCAACTTCCCCCCATGCTCAACTTTCCCCCATGCGCATGATCCCCCATCCGCATCATCCCCCCATCCGCATCATCCCCCCATGCAAACTTTTCCTATGCGCAACTTCCCCCCATGGGCAACTCCCCCATGCACATCATCCCCCATGCACATCATACCCCCATGCTTGCCATCCCCATGTGCAACTGTCCCCATGCGCACCATCCCTCCATGAGCACCTTCTCCCATGCGCAACTTCCCCCATGTGCAACTTCCCCCATGTGCAACTTCACCCCATGTGCATCATCCCCCATGCGCATCATCCCCCATGCGCAACTTTCCCCCATGCGCACCTTTCCCCCATGAGCACCTTTCCGCCATGCGCACCTTTCCCCCTTGCGCATCATCCCCCATGTGCAACGTCCCCTCATGCACAACTTTCCCCATGCGCAACTTTCCCCCATGTGCAACTTTCCCCCATGCACATCATCTGCCGATGCGCAACTTTTCCCCATGCGCAACTTCCACCCATGTGTAACTTTCCCCCATGCACATCATCCGCCGATGCGCAACTTTCCCCATGCTCATCATCCGCCGATGCACAACTTTACCCCATGCAAAACTTTACCCCATGCGAAACTTTACCCCATGTGCAAATTTCCCCAATGCGCAACATTCCCCCATGCGCAACTTCCCCCATGCGCATCATTCCCTCATGCGCAACTTTCCCCATGTGCATCATCCATTGATGCGCAACTTCCCCCATGTGCAACTTCCCCCATGCGCAACTTCCCCATGCGCAACTTTTCTCCCATGCGCAACTTTCCCCATGCACAACGTCCCCCATGCGCAACTTTCCCCCATGAGCATCATCTGCCGATGCGCAACTTTCCTCCACGCGCAACTTTCCTCCATGCGCATCATCCCCCATGCGCATCATCCCCCCATGTGCAACTTCCACCCATGCGCAACTTCCCCCATGCGCATCATCCCCTCATGCGCAATGTTCCCCATGCGCATCATCCGCCGATGCGCAACTTCCCCCCATGCGCAACTTCCCCCATGTGCAACTTTCCCCATGCGCAACTTTCCCTATGCGCAACTTCTCCCATGCGCACCTTTCCCCATGCACAACTTTCCCCCATGTGCAACTTTCCCCATGCTCAAATTTCCCCATGTGCAACTTTCCCCCATGCGCATCAACCCCCATGCGCAACTTCCACCCATGCACAACTTCCACCCATGCGCAATTTCCACCCATGCACAACTTCCACCCATGCGCAACTTTCCCCATGCGCAACTTTCCCCATGTGCATCAGTCCCCCATGTACAACTTCCCCCATGCACAACTTCCCCCATGCACAACTTCCCCCATGCACAACTTTCCCCATGCGCATCATCCATCGATGCGCAACTTCCCCCATGTGCAACGTCCCCCCATGCGCAACTTCCCCCATGCACAACTTTCCCTATGTGCAACTTTCCCCCTGCGCAACTTTCCCCCATGTGCATCATCCATCGATGCGCAACTTCCCCCATGTGCAATGTCCCCCCATGTGCAATTTCCCCCATGCACAACTTTCCCTATGTGCAACTTTCCCCCTGCGCAACTTTCCCCCATGTGCATCATCCGGCGATGTGCAACTTCCCCCATGCGCAACTTCCCCCATGCGCAACTTTTCCCTATGCGCAACTTCCACCCATGCGTAACTTTCCCCCATGCACATCATCCGCCGATGCGCAACTTTCCCCCATGAGCATCATCCGCCGATGCGCAACTTTCCTCCATGCGCAACTTTCGCCCATGAGCATCATCCCCCATGCGCATCATCCCCCATGCGCATCATCCCCCCATGTGCAACTTCCACCCATGTGCAACTTCCCCCATGCGCATCATCCCCTCATGTGCAACGTTCCCCATGCGCATCATCCGCCGATGCGCAACTTCCCCCCATGCGCAACTTCCCCCATGTGCAACTTTCCCCATGCTCAAATTTCCCCATGCGCAACTTTCCCCATACGCATCATTCCCCCATGCGCAACTTCCACCCATGCGCAACTTCCACTCATGTGCAACTTTCCCCATGCGCAACTTTCCCCATGCGCATCAGTCCCCCATGCAAAACTTCCTCCATGCACAACTTCCCCCCATGCGCATCATCCTACCAGGCGCAACTTTCCCTCATGCGCAATTTCTCCTCATGCGCAGCATCCTCACCAGTGCAACCTCTTCCTCCAAAAACATCCCCCATTGCACCAGGGTCTGAGCACCAAATAGGCTGGATGTTGTTCAGTCTCCCATGTTAAGTAAAGGACAGAAACACGTTGCCCCCTTTTCAGCCCCTGAAGGGTTAAACTTCTCCAGATGGTTCTTGGTGGGAGTTCAGGTGACAGAAGGAACTCCCAGAATTCCATGCTTCAGGCCCAGCAGTTGGGGCGGAATGTTGAGGAGTCAGCAATTCTCAATGCAAAGTATAGGGAGGAAAACGCGTTGCGCCCCTTTTCACCCCCTTCCGGTTGGAATTTCCGAAAACCGGTTCTTAGTGCACCCCTCCGTCACGGAAGGAACACCCACCCCAAATTTTACGCTTCTAGGCCCACCAGTTTTGGCAGGGCGGTGATGAGTCAGTCTGTTAGTCAGTCAGTCAGTCAGTTTTCTCTTTTATATATATAGATTTTGGGTGTTGTGGAACGAATTGTCTGTGTCTCCATTATTTCCTTAGGGAAAATCCACTTCGCTTAAAGAGTGTTTCACTTAAAGAGCATGCCTCTGGAACTAATTAAGCTCTTTATGTGAGGCACCACTGTACATATACAGCACAATCCAGAGCATCTAATCTGTCCACATAAGAGCCCTTAGGTTGCCCTATCTAACACTAGGTTGGAGCAACTGCAAGATGCTCCAGCCCAGTTACTCTGAAGGAGGCTTAGGGCAGAGCAAGGCAAGATAGGGTGCCCTAAGAGAGGTGGACCTGCTCTGCCCTAACTGGGGCAGCCTAAGCAGCTCAGGAGAGGCAAGTTGAGGGCATGTTGAGCATTGCCTAGGGCAGAGCAGTTACTCTGTATCCAAAGTCTGTTTCAAGGCAGAAATGCCCTCTTCCAGTTCCCCAGAGATATACCCCCTCAGGAGCAGGTATAGTAATGAGTAGACCCATAGGGGTCCATGATAAGGCCTGAGTAAGAATGGCAGTGTTGACCAAAAATCTGAGTTCTTGGCCAGCAGTCCCTGCCTCTCAACCTCAGGATATGGCACAGCTATGGCAGCCCACTAACCTCAGGATACAGCAGGCCACTCCAAACATCCACCCTCCACTAAAGCAGCGTTTCTCAAAGTTGGGGTTGGGACCCCTTTGGGGGTCGCCTAGAGCTTTCCTGGGGGTCACCTAAAGACCCCTAGTGCAGTGGGCCAGGTTAGGCTTGCCAGACCTCCAGCTGTAGCTGCGCATGCACTGGGGCTGACTGACAGCCTCAGGGCCCAATCCTATGCATGCCTACTCTGAAATAAATCCCATTATAGTCAGGGAGCCTTTACTCCCACGTAAATGTGGATAGGATTACAGCCTCAGGGCCCAATCCAGTGCATGCCTACTCTGAAATCTCATTGTGTTCAATGTGTGCATTGAACACACATTTCACTTGTAACAATGAAAATACATCCTGCATATTGGATATTTACACTACGATTCATAACAGTAGCAAAATTACAGTTATAAAGTAGCAACAAAAATAATTTTATGGCTGGGGGTCCCCACAAAATGAGGAACTGTTAAAGGGGTCACGGCATTAGGAAGATTGAGAACCACTGCACTAGAGGAACTGCAGCTGTAACTGGTTGTCAGGAACTTCTGGGCTTTCTTATAAGGCAGACACCACAGCTGTTCCTTGTTCAGTGTGATCTGAGGGGGGTCTCCTCAGGAGCAAGTCCTCCCCATGTCAATTACTTAACATGCTCTGGAGCAGCTAGGGCAGCCCAGGCTTCCTGACTCTCTGGATGCAACATAACTTTATGTTCTGGATACAGAATAGTTAGGAGAGAGCAGTTAGGGCACAGCAGGCTGAACTTGTTCTGGATCGTGCCCTTAGATGTGATTTACAGTTCTGTATTTATAATGGTGGCTCAGCTAGATGCTAGGGGACTCCGCTGAAACTGGTTCACGACCCATCCTTTGAGTCCCAATCCTCAGTTTTAGAAACACTGCTCTAGTCGATAATGTGTGATCAACTAGTGGAGGAACACATTTCAGGTTTTGCCATGTGCAGCTCAATGCCCATAAAGAAGTTTCCCAGAGTGCCCTAAATCAAATGACTACAGGCAGTTCCTTAAAAAAAATAAATTAACATGAAATCCAAAGTGACAGAGTAATTTTTTATCCCACTTGAGAGGCCATCTGTAATCTGAACTGATGGTAAATTTGCTTTTGCATGGTGACAAAGGTAAATGATTCTGAATCCAATTGGGTTTAAATTTCATTACGTATCTGTCGGAACATTCCTGCTTCCCCTCGCTTTCGCTTGGGATAATTGTAATGTCTAGTGGCCTAATGCATTTATTACACGTTGACTTAAAATAACAAGGTTGCTTCTCTTCCACAATAAACAGATTTTGTCTGTCTGTGAAATAGACTTAGATGTCGTGGGAAGCTTTTCAAGGGCTCCGGAAAGCTCTGAGGTTTCGGGTTGCTTATGAAATGGTAATGCAAGTGGATTTAGTATTTGTATATCTGCAGGCTCCAGCTTATTCAGTTGTACCGAGGCAGCTTAAACTAATATCCAATCTTCTTATGGAATTGTTTCCTCTATCGCAATAGGATTGCGTGTAACAGGCTTGAACAACCAGATGGCTGTTTGAGGATGGTTGAATAGAAGGTGGGAGTTGTCAAACTTAAGCAGCATCTAATGACAGTTCTTCATGTGCTTCTCATTGTGCATGACATGAATGAAGGATGAAATTCACATTTTTTACAGTTGTCCATCTCGGTACTTTAGAAGTCTACCCTCTGTAAATGAGTGAGATCGGCACAAGTACACAGTGAGCACATACTGTATGGCACAGTGAGCATGTTGCCCTTGTGCTGCAGCAGTTAGGGCAGCCTAGAGGCCACCTCGTCCTGTGGATTTGGTCTGTCAGCATAGGATATGTCCTACTTAGGCCAGCTTAGCTGGGACGTTCTCTCTGCATTGCACCCTACATTTTGAATCCCATATCGAATCCCTACATGGCTTCCTTGTTTTCCCTATTCTGTTATACCACCAGTGTTTCATTAGCTACACTGAGGCTGCAGTCCTATCACTTTTCTGGGAGGAAGATCCTTTGACCACAATGGGACTTACTTCTAAGTAGACATGCATAGGATTGGGCTTACAATGCATTTGCCAAAACCTACTAATCCCGAAATCCAGAGTAACTACAGGAGCACATAAGAGACTTTACATGCACCTGTAGTTACTGCACTACCTAGTGAAAACCTATGGGAAATTCATATTGGAATCCAGAGTAAGTTGTTCTTATACCAGAGCAAGGACTCCCCGTAGTTACTCTGGATTGTGCCCTAAATTTAGAACATAAATTGGACGCATTAGAAATCCTTGATTCCTTCTAACCCAATCACACAGGCATACTACAGGTTTATGAGCCAGTGATGTGATGTGGCAACAAATAAGACAAATGCGATTCGATGCTGCATCAGCAGATGTTTAGTATTGAGAGTGAGAGAGAAGTACTTCTGCCTTAATCAGAATCTTAACATGATTGGAATATTGTATTGAGTTCTGTGCGCTGCACAGAAGGATATGGACAAATTGGGTGCAGAATCCAGAGAAAAGTGACCAGAACCTATGAAGACATGTGGAAGGAGTTGGGCATGCTTCGTTTGGGGAAGATATGGTTAAGTAGGGATACATACGTATCTTTTTAGAAGTATCTTAAAGGCTCGTGTGGAACAGGGAATGGATTTTATTTTGGTTGTTCTAGAACATATAGTAAAGCAAATGGGATTAAAATATAGAAATGGAGATTTTGATGAAACTTATAGAAGAACTTCCTGATGATATCAATTGTATGGGAGTGAAGCACCTCAGATGGTGGTAGATGTTCCATCACTGGACAACCTAGGTAACCATGTACCGGGGATGGTATAGATGTGGACAACCCTTGCATTGGACTTGATTATTTTGAAGGCTCAGTTCTGATATTCATGATTCTTATGGATCAAAGGTCTTGTTGTGCTGGTTGTCACTCCTGGACTTGAACAGATATTGCTGATTATGTTGTCTTTATTTGGCCTCATGATAAGGGTGACCAGATGCCCAAACCTCAAAAGGAGGACAAGGTCTTGTATTCCTCTCAGCCTGGCCTTTCTGGCAGAGAATAGCACCTTTGCCTACTCACAAGTAAAGCTACGATATTAGACACTTTCACTTTCTCATAGAGCTCAATGCATATTTTTTATTTTTAGTTTTTTGGCCATAACTTTTGATAGGAAGGAGATATTTCAGAACCAATTTTTGCATTAGATTCTGCTCTTCATTACGACTCCAAAGACAGATGGGGTCCTGCAAACCATTGCAAAGTTCAAAAATGAAGCCAAAATGGAGGGCGATGAAGCCCTTTTGGAGGACACCCAGACAGGAGGCTAAAAAAGAGGTCAGATCCAGAAATTTCCTGCCATATGGTCACCCTGCTCATGATTTGTGCTGGTGGTTGTGAAATACTTTCCCCCTTACTTTGTATAAGTATAAAAAAAAATGGAGAACAAATTAATTTGAAAATGTTCCGTGTGGTATCAGACATATCTTGACTGCAGAATGTTAAATCATAATGATGAATATTCTGTCCCTTAAAATCTAGTCTGTTTATATATTACATACCTTTGGGTGCCAAAGTAGACATTTAAAAAATAAGGAAGCAAATATTTTACAGTAGGGAAGAAATGTTATATTATAGTCTGGAAAATCAGTTGATCCCACATAATGTTATATACCAGTGTTTCTCAAAGAGGGCATCAGGACCCCTTTGGGGGTCACCTAGAGCTTTCCTGGGGGGTCGCCTAAAGACCCCTGGTGCAGGGGGCCAGGTCAGGCTTGCCAGACCTCCGGCTGTAGCTGCGCACGCACTGGGACTGACTGACAGCCTCAGGGCCCAATCCTATGCATGCCTACTCTGAAATAAATCCCATTATAGTCAGGGGGACCTTTACTCCCATGTAATGTGGATAGCATTTCAGCCTCAGGGCCCAATCCTATGCATGCCTACTCTAAAATAAATACCATTGTGTTCAATGTGTGCATAGAACACATTTCATTTGTAACAATGAAAATACATCCTGCATATCAGATTTCATATACATCCTGCATATCACATTATAATTCATAACAGTAGCAAAATTACAGTTATAAAGTAGCAACAAAAATAATTTTATGGTTGGGGGTCCCCACAACATGAGGAACTTATAAAGGGGGTCACAGTGTTAGGAAGATTGAGAACCACTGTTATATACCGTTGCTATGTTGTGTGTTTGTGTGTGTGTGTGTGAGAGAGAGAGAGAGAGAGAGAGAGAGAATGAATGAATGAATGAATGAATGAATGAATGAATGAATGGTGGTTTTGTAATGACCATGGATAATGCAAATTATCACTTTATAGTAGCTAATTTAACTACTATATTACAGAGAACTCTCTTATTACTAGAGGTGTTTGAAAATTGTTATTTACTTTTATCAGAAGTAAGCCCATTAAATTCACTATCACTAAAACTGTCCGGAAACAAACACCCCTACATATGCATTATGCTTATCTATTGAAAAATTGTATTGCTGCTCAATGCCTATTACTGCTGCTCCAATAAACTTAAATGGGAATGCAAAGGATTGCTGCTTATCCTTCTATATATTCTAATTAGTGAAGCATGAACTTGACTCCTGACCAATTTTTGTTCTTTGCTACAGAGGACACTTGCATTTGTACTTCTGCCCAGTTCCTGAAGAACATAGGGGCTGCAATCCTCTCCATACTTTCCTGGGTGTAAGCCCTGTTGACTGTAATGGGGCTTACTTCAGAGTAGACATGCATGGGATTGGGCTTTATAAGTTTTACTCCCAAATTCAGAGTAACTACGGGAGCATGTAAGAGATTTTATGTGCACCCATAGTTACTGCACCACCTAGTGAAAACCTATGGGAAAATCATATTGGAATCCAGAGTAAGTTGTTCTTATACCGGAGCAAGGACTCCCCGTAGTTACTCTGGATTTTGCCCTAACTCAGTTTTTACTTTAAAAAAACAAACTGGGAAAAAGTTCATAATTTTATTCCTTGAATTTGATATGTGAACATACATACTTATGCTGCATTTATTTTGTTTATTGAACCAAGTATTCCATAAGGAGGTACTTTGGTTCACGCTGGATTATCATGGTTTGTGTGTGGGGGGGCATATCAATGTAGCATTAAAATTATTTTACTGATATATTCCTGTGCTGCGATATTGTTAATGCATCCATTAACAGTTAATGCAGTCAGTTTGTCTTGTAATATATTTTGTCTTGTAGTTGTATTTTTTAAGCTTACTAGCGAAAAGTGTACCCATGTTGCAGGAGTAAAATTCCCCCGTACGCCATCCCCCCACTGCACATCAATCCCCACGTATATCAACCCCCATGCGCATCCACCCCATGTGCAACGTCCCCATGTTCATCCACCCATGCTCATCAACCCCCTATGCACATAAACCCCCATGCTCATCAACCCCCCCCCCCCCCGGGCAAATCCCCTATGCACAACAATGCATCTATTAGCAGTTATTCCTGCAGTCAGTTTGTCTTGTAATTTATGTAGTTGTATTTTATAAGCTTATTATTGGACCATGAAGTGAAGTGTGAATTGAATTGAAATGGATTATTTACTGAAAATATTATTCAAAGTCGTAAGTAACTGGCAGGGAGAAGGGAAGGAAGCATTAAAAGTACATTGCATATTTGCACTTTCCACCAATCTGTTACTTGTAGGGTATAAACTTTGTATAAACTTTGTATACAAAGTTTGTATACAACTTTGTATACAAAGTACTTTATAAACTTTGTATCCTGGACTAGAAATATGGAACTGTTCTCTCAAAATGGCAAATTTTATCGAGAGTCATAAGAACAGGTCATAGTCCCACTGGCGTAAAAATTAATTTTAGGAAGATTTGGATGGTAACCTATAAATAAATCTTCAGTGTCAAGGGTCGGTTTGTGCAGGAACGCTTTGCTATCTGAACATTTCAAATCCATACTTCTTTTCCAGTTTTCCCGTCTCTCACTGGAAGATATTTTTTTATCTTTTTATCGTAATTGAAGTGATTGCCTCCTGACCTGGCAAAGAGGATTTCTGCAGATAAATTCTTGAAAAAACTGCTTTGTGTGTTGAATATTTGTACTTTCAGGGTTTTTTTCCTCTCCTCCTCCGGTGTTCTGAAGTAGGTACTCGCTCTCTGAAATGCTTTTGTATGGAGTCTGTGCTTGCAGGCCTGGCAGTCTGATGCTTAGCAATGCTTGTCTGTGGATGTGCTTCCCCTGTGAAATGGATGTTGACAGGGTTGCAGAGGTGATGGTACCCTCCTGGTTTTTTTTTTCTTAATAGCACTGTTGAAAGGTATCATGCACAACATTGGATGCCTTTTAAATATTCCCTCCTGGAGTCAGTCACTCCCGATTAACTCTTGCACTTGAGTTTCCATTAAAAGACAAGATCAGTGTTTTCCAATGAAGCAACGCTTACCGCACAACAGAGCAAGGCGCACATGTTAGAGCAGTGATTTTCAACCTTTATCGTCTCACGGCACACTTAACAAGACACTGAAATTGTCAAGGCACACCATCAACTGTTTTTGCCATTGACAAACCACACCAGACTGTTCTAACCCCCCCAATTTTCCCATTAATGTTAATGAATGTCAATCCCCAAATCCCTGCGGCACACCTGAGGATGATCTGCGGCACACTAGTGCATCCTCTAACACACTGATTTTCAACCAGTGTGCTACGGCACACCAGTGTGCTACGGCACACCAGTGTGCCATGGCACACTGGTTGAAAATCAGTGTGTTAGAGGATGCAGCAAGAAAGCAAATTTGGGAATGTAATCCCATGAAAAAATAAACACATATATATGTCCAACCTTGTTATACTCTGATTTTTTATACACAGGTTTGACTCAGTATGAATGTCCACTACAAATCAGTTTTAAAATCAATCAATCAATCAATCAATCAATCAATCAATCAATCAATCAATCAATCAACAGTATTTCAAACAATCATTCTTCTTTTCCACCGACCCAAGCAAAGACAGGGGTCCTTTGCATTTCTAATTGATGTCTGCCTGTCTACAACAGTAAGAAAAGCTGTTTATAAACAATTATAAAAGGACACATGTTTTTAAAAATTACTTTTATTTTACAAACACCTTATGTATTTAGATACAACCTTGTTCCATTAGGAACAATGGAGAAGCAAGAAATCTGGAAGTGGGTCTTTAAATCTATTTTTAATCCATGGATTTTTTTTAATCCACAGGAGATTCTGGAACAGAACCCTAGTGGAAAACAAGGGAAATCTGTAAAATGTTTCCAAGAAATAGTGTTGAAAGAGTTATAAAAAATCAGAGTCCCCCACATCTTTTTATTAGTTGTTAAATATTGATTGAGATCAATCTAATTGGAATATTATCTGATAGGATAAAATAAATGCAAGTCAATCAGCCAAGGGTATCTTCAGGAATGGTAAAAATTTTAATGCTTGTAAACAAAAATATTAAAGTAAAGGCAACCTAGCAGTATTGCAAGACAGTTCACCAGATTGAAATAAGAAATTATAATGTGACATGCTGAGAAATTGAGCTAAAAGGGGGAACAAATAGACCCTTGATAGACTGAAGAGTCATTCATAATCCTACAGAAAATATGCAGCACTTCTGTTTGGTAATTGAATTCTTCCCTACTGGGGCTTCTTTGAAAGTTTTCTCTTTGTCACGTGTGCAATCCTAAGCATTTCTACTTAGAAGTAAGTCCTATTGTATTCAATGGGACCTACTCCCAGGGAAGTGTATTTAGGATTGCATACCTGCAACTTGACCACGGCCTGTTAACTTTGAAAAAATCTCTGCTTCCAAATTCAGCATTTAATTTTAAAAGGAAAGGTTCACGTTATATTATTTTCTTCCTTGGATATAGGGGAAAAACCTAAACAAGATCACAGGGAATTAGTGGTGGTTTAAAGAAACTGGGCTGCAAATTAATTAATTAATTAAAGTGATTTACACCCCACATTCCCATGCCAATGCATATGTCCGAGGTGGCTTACAATGCTTTTATTCTTCCCTTCCTGCTGTGCTCACAACAACCCTGTGAGGATGGTGACGGTGAGAGTGAGTGACTGGCACAAGGTCACCCAGGAAGCTTCATTGCCAATTAGGGATTTGAACCTGGATCTTCCATATCTTAGTTCAGTTCCCTAACTATAACTCATCCTGGCGCTCCCAAGTACATCCCAGGAAAATGAGGACTTACCCAGGACATAGCTTGTCTCTTCCATGCAGTGTTGCCATATGTGCCGAAAAACCAGGGACAATCCTGATTTTGGGGGATTTGTGTTCAAATGGGATAGAGGGTCCTGTCCCAATTTTGTGGAAGAGAATTATGGCAACCCTACTTCCATGATCTCACTTACACAACCTATTCCCTATATGTCAGGTGCACAGCTGTTGTAAGAACTGCATCGTGATCATGCATTTGAAGCACATTTGAAGCATTTATATGACAACATAATCCTGATGTGTGTTGTTGCAGTCCAGCAATGTAGAATGGAAAGCTCCAGTCTTTCTGCCACCATCTAGCAGTGAACTGCTGGAGCACAATTTATGGCTGTTTTACAGTAGCCAGCCCTGGCACGATGCTGGTGCTGACAGTGAGGCAGCCATGGGTCTGTAAGAGGCTGGCTCTGGATTAATAAGACTTATATTTAGAGAAGCATGTTAAAAGGGAGACAGCTGAACAAAAGAAGTTAACAGAGCTGACAAGCTGTTTGGAAATGTCTAGGCAAAAAAAAAAACCCTAAATGCCAACTGATTCTGAATTGTAGGTGATTGAATGCTGTGTTTTTTTCTCAGTTAGTCAAGACCTCAAAAACATGCCGTCACTGCGCTATTATTGCACATAGCATTATTGCCAATACCTTTCGTTTCCCAGACATTAATAATGATTACAGTATTTACTCTGCACACAAAATAGGAATTCAGTAAAAGTTGTACCAACATTCTAACTTGGGTACCAGGTGTGGTACCAGGTTAAGACAGTGATACAGTATGGGCAAAATCCAGAGTAACTATAGGGAGTCCTTGCTCCGGTGTAAGAGCAACTTGTAAGATTGCAATATGAATTTCCCATCGGTTTTCACTAGGTGGTGCAGTAACTATGGGTGCATGTAAAGTCTCTTACGTACTCTCATAGTTACTCTGGATTCGGGGGGTAACTCTAAGGCCACAAGTTTGTGAATTCACAGTTCACCAATTCAAGTTTGTGAATTCACAAACACAAACCCCAGGAAACTGTCAGGACCTTGGCTGTTTCCAAAGGCAAAACAAAGAGATGCTGTGATCCAGAGGGCTCAGATGCTGCAACCAGCAAAGATCTGAATTTCACAATTTAATGCATCAGCTACGTAGGGAAGATGACCCTTCTTGCAATGACCCTTTAATCCTAGCATCAACACCATGGGAGGGATACCCTGTTGGCCTGACGGAAGTACAGACATCCCCTACTTATTGGCCAGGTTGGGGACTGAGCACCATCCAAACAGGGTGACCATATAGAATGGAGGACAGGGTGTCTCTACCTTTAACACTTACATAGAAGAGGGAACTGAGGCAGGTTTAGCTCATCATAGAAGGGTTTAAAAAGCCAGAATTTCCTCTTCTATGCAATGATTAAAGGTAGAGGCACTCTGTTTTCCATTCTATATGGTCACCCTGCATCCAAAAGTGAAACGTGTTGAAAATCGGATCCCAGTCTTTTTCAGATTGCCAATGCAAATGGTTACAAAAAACCCATACATATCATTTACAAAAACCTAAATAATACATATTTATTTACACACAGCAAAAATACATAACAAATTACAGTAAAATGAACAAAAATGTGTGTGGGCAATGAATATCTTATTTATTTAAATGATTGTTATTTACTGATGAAAGTCATAAGGAAATGCCAAATGCCATATTAACGCATAACCAATATGCATAACCAATTACAGTAAAATGAATTGTGTGGGCAATGAATATGGATTTAAATAGTGGTTATTTACTGAAGGAGTAAATTGAAGGAAGTCATAAGGAAATGCCAAAAACAGTTTGATCACCATGTCACATGCAAAGCAACATTAGGGAAGACAATTTTAGCCTTTAGACCGGCAGAGAGAAGTGGAAAGAGTGGAGCACTTGTTGAATGAATGAATCCTGCATATAATTGCAA
The DNA here is from genome assembly GCA_030015325.1 of Cryptoblepharus egeriae. Lineage (NCBI taxonomy): Eukaryota > Metazoa > Chordata > Lepidosauria > Squamata > Scincidae > Cryptoblepharus > Cryptoblepharus egeriae. The sequence goes on along the minus strand of JAREYC010000008.1, from coordinate 65,980,243 downwards.
GGGTGGATCTGTCAGAAATCGAACTGTCCGAAAGTGGGGGATGTATTTGTATTTGAAATCAAAGGAGAGGGGCAGAGGAAGACAGGATCTTGGTGTTCCCCTTGGGTAGGGGCTTCTGGAAGATATGGAGGAATTGGGATCACCATCAAAGGAATATCCCGAATTGGTCTCCTCCCCGGAGTCCTCCATGTCGTCCTGTGGTTGATTCATTCCAAGGATAGGAACCCCCCCCCCCAATCCAGAGCAACTACAGGAGCACATAAGACACTTTATGTGCACCCATAGTTACTGCACCACCTAGTGAAAACCTATGGGAAATTCATATTGGAATCTAGAGTAAGTTGTTCTTACACCGGAGCAAGGATCCCCATAGTTACTCTGGATTTTGCCCGAAGTCTTTAAAGGGAGAAAAATTATTTAAAAAAATAGTTTGCAAAATGATTTTCTTCTAACAAATGCTGAGTTTCACAGCAGGCTGTCCAAGTAGGATGTTCAGCGTATGCGTTTCCAGCGCATACGTTGTAGATGTACGACTGTGTTCAACGGTTGAAAATGATATGCTGTCAAAACTGCAAGTCAGCAATTGTTCTGCCAAACATTTTGTTAGGAAGCAGCGAGGCTATCAAAGTATCAGGCCCTGACACTTTGACATAGTAGGAAAATGTGTTTTAACTGTTAGATTTCTTTGTCAATAGTCTGTATAGAATGTCTCCTTATCTGCTACATTCAGCGTAAAGTTGATTATTTGTGTATCACTATTTAACACATTTTCTTATCTGCATTATGGAAACCTTTCACTCCTAATTACTAGTCTGTATAAATTGTATTGGATGTCCACAGTCTTCAGGTGATGCATGTGCTGACTCGGGTGTATATTTTGATTTAATCAGCATGGTTTAATTTTATAATCAAGCTTTATTGACATTCTGCTGGGTCAACAATTAACAAATCCGTAACGATTTAATGCTTGTAATCAAAGCTCAATGTTTTAATATTAAATAATCTATCTTTAATTGTGTTCTATCGTGTCAGAGTTTGTGTGTATGAACTTGAGCTGGCCTAATAAGGTTTTTTTTTGTATATGGCTTCTAAAGGTGGTTTAGAAAAAGATGTTCCAAAAAATGGTGGGTTTCATTATCATGGTGTACACAGTGTACTCCTCTCCACAATTGTTAAAAGTCCAGAAGCCCTAAAGATGAATGTTTGGACACCCCTGCCTTGGGTTGCTCAGTCATAAGCTGTGTGGATGCAACAGGACAACATGGCTACACTGGAGGGAATTGGAGAGCTCCTTGAGCTATATTTCCCCATACCTTGAGTAAAGTCCTAGTTGTACCTATGGGGCATCTCATATCCGTCTCAGCTATTTAGCTGCACAAATATGGAAATGCAGTGGTACCTTAGTTTACGAGTACTTTGGATTGTGAGTGCTTCTTGCAAAATGAGCAAGGCATCACCATGCTGGTCTGCATCAGCATGGTGGGCACTGATGCAGATCTGCACTCCAAGGGGACCTACCTATGTGGTGGGAATCCTCTATATGCACAAGGAATCCCCTTTGTGTCCAGGGGATTCTCAGTGCCTGCATTGTGGGTTGGTTTCAGCCAAGCACTAATCCTGGGGGTACCCCTCGAATTCCTGCAAGATCAGTGCCATGTCTTGATCCTGGGGGCACCCCTGGGATGCCCACAAGATCAGTGCCAAGCACTGATCCTGCAGGCACCCGCACCCCTGGTGTGCTTGTCCACATCAGCACCTGCTGAGAAGACAGGTATCTCCAACTGTGGGCATCACAACAATTTATTCTGCTACCCTTCAGCACATGCCATAATTCTCAGCATATGCTGAAGTCTTGAGGAATGAATCGTCTTGAGTTCCCATTATTAATTACGGGAAATCTCATTTTGATCTACAAGCATTTTGGATCATGAGCATGCTTCCAGAATGAATTATGCTCGTAAACCAAGGTACTACTGCACCAGTTTTACATTGGGTTGGCCCGGGGGTTGTAATGCAGTGGAGGCTTACTCCACGACTCCTACCACCCTCTCAGGTCCAATCTGCCTCTTGATCTATCCCCTCTCTGCCTCCAAAATAAGGTTGCCATAAATCTCTCCCAGAAAATCAGGACAGGAGGACCCTCTGTCCGATTTGTCAGTATGTGAACACAATCCCCCCAAACCGGAACTGTTCCTGTTTTGGGGGTCATATGGAAACCCTGCTCCAAAACTATTGCAACACCAGGAATACCCAGTGCAGCCTTACCTGAGCAATACTAGCAGCCTTACCTGGACCCTACTGACTGTGCCGCCACTAAGAGATGTGAGAGGTGTGGCGGCCAGAGATAGGGCCTTCTCAGTGGTGGCACCCCGGCTTTGGAACTCCCTCCCCATAGAATTAAGGAAAGCTCCCTCATTGCAGAGCTTCAGGTGGAGCCTAAAAACCATTTATTTCAAAGGGGCCTTTTAACAGGGCGGAGGTTGGGGGGGGCGCTTTGGTTTTATATTGTTTTTACAGTATCTTTTAGCCTATATGTTTTAATTGTTTTTACTATATTAAATTATTTATGTTTTTAATTGTGTTTTATGTTTCTGCCGCCTTGAGTCGGGCTAGACAGCCTGAGAGAGGCAGGATACAAATTTTTAAAATAAAATAAATAAATAAATACGAGCAGGCTGGTTCAGGTGCTGCTGCTCACGAGTAGCCGCAAACATGCTTCTTGCACATTTGTTGCCACCCTCCAGCCATCCAATAATATTTGGTTCTAATTGGTTCATACATTTGCCTTGTAAATCATTTTCGAAACTAGAAAGATAAGCATCTACATTCTTAATCTTCTGATGTGTGCTCTTTAGATCACCAACGTAAAATCAAATGAACACTTGTTCAGAATGGAAACTCTGCTCCTTTTTAAAATGCAGATTCATATGCGTAACTGATGATTTGTTAATTCCAAGACCCCCAGGGATCCTTGAATCAGTTCAGGAACACTACATGTAAATCCATTTTCATTCTTCTTTTTCCCTTCAGAAACTCAAAGTCTGACTCATTCTGAGTAGTGCTTCAAAGAAATATCAGGAAATAGAGGAGTCAAAATTCAAGTGCAACTAGAACGACGCACGAACGAACCACTCCGTGCTATTGTAGATGGGTTTGGTTGCATCTGTTCTCTATTAGCACTACAAACGTCAAAACGGAGACAAGGAAGTAACAATACTGGTCCTTGTGCAGGGTCGACTTAGGTCAGATCTCTACTTTTTGTATGACCTGATTTATTTAATTTAATGACACAATGTCCCAATGTTACACCATGTCCTTTTGGGTCCAGATAAGATGTCAGCCTTAAGTTGTAATCATCTTAGAATTTTTCAATTTTTCCTTATAGAATTTCATGGAGGGGGTATGAAGATGGCAAGGAAGGGAAAAAATATCCTTTGAAACTCTGTTGGGGACTCATGACCTTCTGGCATTAGATCTCAATCAAAAGACAAACATCTAAGACCCACTATGAAATAGGAGAATTCTGTAAGTTACCTTGAAAAATAATTTTCCTAGGTTTGGCTAATACCTTGGGAAGGTGACCTATTATGATCCCAAAAATTACCTTGGATATTACAACTAACTGGTACAGTATATATATATTTCATTTCAGAATCTTATATGCATTCAGCAGGACATATTTATTGATGTTCAAAGCTCCCCAGTCTACTGACAAGTGCTAAGCATACTGTCCTGAAATTCTCAAATCTTGTGTGCGTGCATTACAGTGGTACCTTGATTCATGAGCATAATCCGTTCCGGAAGCATGATCATAATCCAGAATGCCCATAGAGCAAAGCACGCTGTTCCATAAGAGATAATGGGAACTAAAATATTTGCTCCGCAACCCTTCAAAATGTGCTGGAGATGCTGGTCAGCTCAGCACTGCAGATAATCACCCCACAGGTGATGTTGCAGCACCCCATGGGTGTGGTTGCCTCTGCAATCAGCAACATGCAGGCACCTCAAGCATGTAGGCACCTCAAGTTGGAGCTGGCATGCACCAGAGCCTGGGTGCTGATGCATGCTGGCGGCTGTCTCCTCAAGCATCCGAGAAGGCTTGGAGGTGGCATCTCCAAGGCTTGCATCTCCAAGGGTTGAAGGTGCTGGTTTGTGTCTTTGTTTGCCCCAGGGCCTCCTCTGCATCCATGAGCACAAGTAGGGTGCCCCCAAGAACAGTGCATGTTGCTGTTCTGTGGGGAATCCCAGGGTTGCCCCCAGGATCAGCAACATGCAGACACCTTAAGGTGGGGAGGGGGAGCTGGCATGCATCAGAGGCTGGGCACTGATGCATGCTGGTGGCCACCTTCTCAGGCATCTGGAGATGCCAGCTCGGGTCTTGTGCTGGTGGCCACAGAGGGGCCTTAGGGTATCCTCCGCCACCAACATAAGCAGCGGACCAATACTGACCTAAATACCATATTTACTCCAAACACCATATTTACTCAAATTTAATGTGCACCCCTATTTGGAGACTGAATAGAGTGAATTTGGAGACTAAATTTGGCTGAAAAAGGTGCACTTTAAATTTGAATAAATGCGGCAATTGCTACGGCAGAATATCAAACTATACGTTAGCCATCATAAACATTCCTATAGCCAAACTAATCATCACTCATTTATGTATGATGATCAGGGAGTCAAGAGAGGATGAATTGCTTGAGCCAGAATTGGAAAGTAGTGGGTAAATGCCTGGATTTTTATTTCCCCTGCAGGCAGTTATCAATTAATTTGTGTAATTCAAAAATCTCCCTTGATAGATGACCCATAATTGGCATCTGATTTTCACCAGGAGGATGGCATCCATGTGCACTCATCAGAGTTCTCCACTACAGCCAACTCTGACAAAAACATATCCTTCTTGGCAGGGCTTCCATGGCAATGGGATGGCAGCGTCTCCTGCCCTCAGTATTGTAAGCGATGCTACAACTGACACATTGTTAGCTCAGATGACAGTCATGGAGCCCATCGTTCTTCTACTGATCAAATTAGATTTTCCAGGAGGAAGAACCGTGGTGTGGTTGGATCATAGTCGTTGGCAGATAACGGAGTTCTAACACACGCAGATGGGCTTCTCATTTTTGCTTGGCCCTTGTGCATGTCCCATCATTGGCAGCTGACATGAGGAATCCGTGGGGACACATCAGCATGCTAATGCAATTATTTTAAAAAGGTAATTTTTCCATCTCTCCCCTCCTTTTCTTCCCTCCATGGTAAATTATACCAAGTTTCTGTAAAAAACAAAACAAAAACCCAGCACATTGAAAGTCAAATGGACTAATGATTGAGGATCATGCTGATGTAATCAGAATAAAAAATTTGTATTGCTGAATTTTCATTTTGCCAGCCCTTTCCAAGTTTCCATCACTGACACGGTATTGTTAATAATGGGGTATATTCAGGGTGACCATACAGAATGGAGGACAGAGTGTCTCTACCTTTAAGCATTGCATAGAAGAGGGAATTTAAGCAGGTGATGCTTTTTAAACCTTCTATGTTAAACTACACCTGCCTAAATTCCCCTTTCTATGCAATGCTTAAAGGTAGAGGCACTTTGTCCTCCATTCTATATGGTCACCCTGGGCATATTCTGCAGTGAGAGGGCAGTCATGGACGCCTCCTCAAAATAAGGGAACATTTGATCCCTTATTTTATGACTGCCTTATGGTTGCTTTGATGCTGGGAAATTGGTCAGGACTGTACTCTTGGTCTCTTAAAAAATAAATCAAAGGCTAGCTAATAGATAAAGCAAGCAAATACCATATAAACTCGTGTATAAGCCTAGTTTTTTGGGCCCAAAAAATGAGCCCCAAAACCCACCTCAGCTTATACGCAGGTCAGTAACAAAATTAAGAAAAATGGCGGGCGGGACCTCCAGCGTGCACCCTCAGAGGCTCTGCAGCCTCTCCAGATGCTGGTGCTGGCTCTCCCGGCTGTGGAGGAGGCGCGCGGCAGCAAGATATGGAGCCCACTGCAGCCAAGCCCCTCCTCAGACTCAGGTACTTCTTTGTGGGCCTTCCTTCTGAGTAGACATGCCCAGGATTGGGCCCTGAGGCTACAAGGCCAGCCACACTTTCCTGCTGTTGCTGCATTTCCCACTCTTGGCTTATACTCAGGTCAATAAGTTTTCCCAGTATTTGTGGTAAAATTAGGTGCCTCAGCTTATACGTGGGTTGGCTTATACACAAGTATATACAGTAGTTAATTTCTATATGGACAAAATCCAGAGTAACTATGGGGAGTCCTTGCTCCGGTTAAGAACAACTTACTCTGGATTCCAATATGAATTTCCCATAGATTTTCACTAGGTGGTGCAGTAACTACGGGTGCACGTAAAGACTCTTACGTGCTCCCGTAGATACTCTGGATTTGGGGATATGTCCAGTGATGTCATTCAAAGAAATTAACAACTGGTTCTATGTCCATCTGACAGCCACTTTTAAATGGCTATTTTTAAACTTTATATGTCCCATCTCTCATTAACAACCGGTTCTGTGGAGTAGGTATGAGCCTGCTGGAGCCCACCACTGGATATGTCCTTTTATTTAGTCCAGAAGGGTGCTGGAATAGGTGAAGCAAATGACTGCCTTTGGAGGACTGGCAGATTACACTGTGCAACAACAAAAAAATATTGTTGTTTGTTTCCTGGAATGTTAGAACTGATTTTGGGTATATTGGGTGTGCTGATTCCAAATATGTAAACAGTTTTTCTCTATTAGCTGTACTTTCTGAGATACAGTGCTAATGAGTGTCTATGCATCTGTCATTCAAAAGTCTAATTTGCCATAGGGTGCCATGATGTTTATATCTCAAAAACTAGAGCTAATAGGCAAAAATTACTGTTATATTTGAAATCAGCACACCAAATATACATTGGATCAAACCTCGGAAACAAAACTGCTGCTGGGCAGTGAATTATTTTTCCTATGTGGGAAAACAAAGTCCTAAAGATGAATTTCACAATGCAATACTTCTGCTTTGACACTCCTTATGAATCAGTGTGACTGTATACCTTTTTCTTTCAGCACTATATTGTAGCTGTCCTTTGTGGCAGAATTTAAGACCAGCCACAGAAGCTGCCAGTTCTACAAAGCTAGTCTTTGCCCCTTGCAACTTTATTTATTTAAATGCCATTTTTTTAGGCAGCCTATATACAAACCCATTTTTTTCGTGAAATCTCATAGCATCCCCATTTCTCCAACTGTTTCCCTTCATGGTGCAATCATTATCCTGGCTGCAATTTCTAAACTTTCTCACACACCAGATTTGAGCTACCCAGTGCAAGGAGGTGCAATGGTGCAAAAATTTGCTGTTGCTGCATCCTACGCATGCTGAGAATCTGCCAGCATCTCCTCTGGGGAAGGAACATTTGCAAAGGATAAGACCCTGCAATGGGGCTGCTTAGGTCAATGCCAGTTGGCAGTGTCTATATCAGGTCATGGATCAGAGATCAGGAGCTAGCACAGGCTCATGTTCTGGTGAATCTGGTGAGTTCAGAGATATGCTGTTCCTGCCCCCTGATTCTTCCTCCCCCCTGCTCTCCCACAAACTGCAATGTTTGTTTTTTTCTATAGGAAATACTATTTCTGAATATTTGGTTAGATTTATTTTGGTTAGATTTATTATCTACCAGCGAAATGTAGCCACGTTGTGGGATTAAAATACCCCCTGTATGCTGTGCTTCACCCACTGTGTGCAACAGTCCCCAATGCACAACATCACCCCATGTGCATCATCCCCCCCCATTTGGTTTTTTGGGGGGGGATTTGGGACTGGGCATTGATCAGACTTCAATGTTAAGTATAGGCCAAATATGCATTGCCCCCCCCCCCTTTTCAGCCCCTTAGGGGTTAAATGTCTAGAAATCAGTTCTTGGTGGATGCTCCCATCATGGAAGAAATATGCTCCCTGGATTTCATGCTTTTAGATCTGTGGGTTGGGGCAGAGCATCTATCAGTCAGTGATACTTCAGTGTAAAGTACAGGGACGAAAACGTGTTGCCTCCCTTTTCACCCCCTTCCAGTTGGAATTTCCCCAAACTGGTTCCTAGTGGGTTTGTTCAACATGGAAGGAATTCCCTCCCCAAATTTCACGCGTCTAGGTCTGGTGGTTTTGGCTGGGCGTTGAGTGAGTGAATCAGTCAGTCAGGAGTCATTCAGTCAGTAAGTGACTCTTCATCTATCTATCTATCTATCTATCTATCTATCTATCTATCTAGATATGGATATGGATATGGATATGGATATGGATATGGATATGGATATGGATATGGATATAGATATAGATATATTCATACTATATATATATATATATATATATATATATATATATATATATATATATGAATCAAATAGCATCTTTTTTAAAAGTTTTATTTAAATATTTTCCCCTTCCAGCAATAAGGATTTTTAATTTTTTAAGTATACTTTTTAATTTGAATTTTAAAAAAATCAAAAAGAATTAAAGGCACATTTCAATTTGATTCCTTAAATATACCTAACCACCATTTGCCAATGAACCCTTTTAAAACTTCATTCAAGCTGGGTTAGTATATTTCACATCCTCCCAAGTATTATGTTCTTCTAGATTCAGCAGGATATTAAGGTTAAAAACTATTTCTAAAGCTGCTCTGGCTGCGGATACAATGGAAAGCTTCTTTGGTGTTCAGACCAATAAATAAATTAGAAGAAGGGCTTTAAGCTCCGCATGAGAAAACGGACTGAAAAATAGGGCAGGGAAAGAACAAGCTTTGTATGAAGACTAGCCTGGAGCTAAGGAGAATCAGAAGTTCATTGTGTATTTTGGTGTGGAGTGCTGCAAAGAGTCAGTGACGGAGGTTTTACTGCCTTGGGGTACCAGCATTTCAGCGGCATGTAATGGTAGTGAATGCCTGGGATGTGCTAAATAAATCTTGCTTCTGCAGCTCACTTTTCAGGCTGCAATTTGAGAGGACGATAGAAGATTTCGACATAATGAGTTTGTAGCCAACAGGATGCAGCATGTGGTCCTGTTTTTCTATTGTCTGCGTCAGAGTATTAAAAACTAGCTATTTTTTAAAAAATATGATTGTTCTAATGTACATAATTCAAGATCATAAAATGTACATAGAGCACAATCCTAACCATGGGCAAAATCCAGAGTAACTACAGGGAGTCCTTGCTCCGGTGTAAGAATAACTTACTCTGGATTGCAATATGAATTTCCCATAGGTTATCACTAGGTGGTGCAGTAACTACGGGTGCACGTAAAGTCTCATAGTTACTGTGGATTTGGGGGCATGTCTACTCAAAAGTGTTCAAGGGGTCTTACTCCCAGGAATTGCAGCCATAATTAAAGATTTTTCACCCACCCCCATTAATTAATGAATCAGACCAAGTGCTCAAAATGTTCCCCATTGGCACCTACACACTGCTGGCAACATTCCCTAAGGGATCTGCAGATATGAACCAATGTATGTGCTGGGACATTTCCACACATCTCTTTAATTGCTTCTGCTAGACGTTTGAGTGTTGCAATTGTTCTGCAATGAAGTATGTATGAATTAGAGCTCATTAAAATGTGTGTACATTTTTTTTTCAAGATGTGCTGCAGAGAGCTGGCTAAAAATTGCTTAGTGTTGGAATTGCATGCAAGTAGCCATTATTATTCTATATGATCAACCAACTTCCCAAGCTTTATCTGCTTCCTTAGAATCCAGGCAAACATGGCTTGATGGTCCCAGTCATAGTTGATGGTCCTAATCATGGTTACATTATAGTTACAAAAACTGTAGACTCTTGTGCTTCTTTATCTTCTTCCATCATCTCATATAGACATTTTCCCCTCTTCGTTTTGGAATAAGCGCAGGAGCCCTACAATTCAGAGTAACTACAGGAGCATGTAAGAGACATTATGTGCACCCGTAGTTACTGCACCACCTAGTGAAAACCTGTGGGAGATTCATATCGCAATCCAGAGCAAATTTTTCTTACACCGGAGCAAGTTACTCCCCATAGTTACTCCCCATAGTTACTTGGGGAACAAGTTACTCCCCATAGTTACTCTGGATTGCGCTCTAAGTTGAATGTGTCTTCTTGGCTCTCCAATCAACCCTGTGTCCATTTGTCCCAAAATGAGATTCCTGGAAGCAGTTGGTGCAGGGTGACCAGATGCCCAAACCTCAAAAGGAGGACAAGGTCTTGGATTCCTCTCAGCCTGGCACATTTGCCTACTCATGTGTAAAGCCATGATATTGGGCACTTTCACTTTCCCATAGAGCTCAATGCATATTTTTTAGTTTTAGGTTTTTGGCCATAACTTTTGTTAGGATGGAGATATTTCAAAACTGATTTTTGCATTGGATTCTGCTCTTCAGTACAAATCCAAAGACAGATGGGGTACTGCACCCCATTGCAAGTTCCAAAATGAAGCCAAAATGGAGGACAATGAAGCCCTTTTAGATGACTCCCAGACAGGAGAATAAAAAACAGGACAAATCCGGAAAATTCCAATCATATTATCACCCTGAGTTGTCCAGGTGAAGCTATGCTTCATGACTGGTCCCATCTAGGGTTGCCATAATTCTCTTCCGTAAAACCAGTCCAGGACCCCCTGTCAAACTTGCCAGTGTATATGAATGCAATCCCAGGAAACTGGGACTGTCTCGGTTTTCTGGGACATATGGCAACAGATATGTCAGACTATCTGGGTGAAGGTAGATAGTACAGTTTACTACGATGCATATACATACCCAAAGCATTTGCAACCACAAAGATGTCACATATCATATGAACTTTACATGAGTTCTAACACCTTATGGAGATAGCTTTTGATACCTACAAGCAAGTACTAAAACATACGAAAACCTGAAGCAAAACAGACTAAAACAGAATGCAGAACTGACAAAACCAGCCTCAATGGAACGTCTCCCTATCAAACCCTATGTTATCTCTGGACTTCAGGCTGCATCTTATCTATGAAAACAAGTCCCTAAAAGTGTGTTGAATACCAGAAAGATTGCGATAAAAGGAGTAAATGTTGACAATTGCAGAGTATTGGAGATTACTGAAGAAAAACAAGAGTATAGAGAAAATATCTGAAAACTTTTCAACTACACTATTACAATTTTTAGCTATGTATGATCTTGATAAGTGGCATCACATGGCACTCTTCGGCTGGGCAACAAATCATATTCACCTGGGATTAAGCTCACCAGAACAAGGGTTTTTCACAAGGCACCCACTAAAAACCAGTTTTGGGAAATTCCAACTAGAAGGGGGTGAAAAGGAGTGCAGTGCGTTTTCTTCCCTATACTTTGCATTGAGGAATCAGTGACTGAGGGATGCTCTGCCCCAACCCCTGGACCCAGAAGCATGAAATGTGGGCAAGGTGTTCCTTTTGTGACATCAACACCCACCATGAATGGACATGGAGAAATTTAACCCTTAAGGGACTGAAAAGGGGTGCAACGTGTTTTTGTCCTATACTTAGCACGGAAGACTGACTGATCAACATCTACCCAATTTGGTTTTTGGACAGAGAGTGCACTTGGGGAGATGGTGCACATGAGGATGTGTTGCACATGGTGGGGTTGATTCACATGGGGAATGTTGTGCATGGGGGGGATGATGCACATGGGGGTGTTTCTCCAGATGCTTTTGATTCAAACACGGAAGGTGACAACTCAGTCTATGGTCCACACTTGCTGCCTATATTTATGGGATTAGAGAAAAATGTGTATGGACATCTTCTAAAGACGATGGTTTCGGAAGTGTCTTTACATGGCCCACATGGCAACTTATGCACATCCATGTATCCCTCCTACCTTGATTACAGACAAAATGAGGATTCTTTAGTGCTCTTTTCCAAAATGCTTTGAGTTTCACTTTAATTTTGAGTTTCAAAAAGAGAAACACCTGGCATGAAAGTGTCCATCCTATAATATGCTGAAAACTGAGTAAAATGTAGTTGTCAAGAATGCAAGACAGGTAGATGTAAAGTATAACAGCCACAAAAATATACACATGCCTTTGATGATCTGGCTGTCAGGAGGGACTATATAGAAACTGACACTCATGATTAGTGGTTGTCAACAGTGTTTGGATGGAGAAAATCTGCAATTTTCAGCTGAGAGGCCATAGTGAGATGTATCTAAAGCATAAATACTAAAACTGTGTATCAAATTTTGTACAAAATTGCAGGGTGATTTGCCAAGCAGGCAAAATGTAATTTAATTCTGTTGCCGGGTGTGTTAAAGCTGGTTGTGCAAACTACAAAGAAACTGAACTTCAATAGCAAGCTCTAAGTAGTACTAGAAACTGAGGCGTATTAAAATTCTATATTTAACAGGCACTGGGTTCAAAATATGTTGAATAACAAGTCTGTGCAGGAATATGTCTCAGGTAGGAACTGAAGTTCATCCAAAGTTACCTGCTTTCATCCGATTTGGAGTTTAGAAGATTTATAGCATAGCCGTTGTTGGGAAATAAGGGAGGCTAATAAGTCAATAGCAGCCATAAGAGTTCAGGAAATAATTTGATGGATTCTTATTTACACACAGACATAGGATGCAATCCAGAGTAACTACAGGGAGTCCTTGCTCCGGTGTAAGAACAATTTGCTCTGGGTTGCAATATGAATTTCTTATAGGTTTTCACTAGGTGGTGCAGTAACTACGGGTGCACGTAAAGTCTCTTACGTGCTCCCGTAGTTACTCTGGATTGTAGGGTTAGGCTACAATCCAGAGTACTTTTGAGACATTACGTGCACCCATACTTACTGCACCACCTAGTGAAAACCTATGGGAAATTCATATTGCAATCCAGAGTAACTTGTTCTTAGTCCGGAGCAAGGACTCCCTGTAGTTACTCTGGATTTCACCCATAGTGTGCAAGTGACAAAGCAAGAATTGGTCAGCCTTTGTGACTTCATGGCGGCACTTCAGACTGCATAAAAAATGATAATGGCAACCAAGAATACAGACATTCCTGTATTTCTGATGGTTCCACTCTTTCAGCTTCTTTCAACACCCAAAATTCATTCATTCAACATGTGCGCCACTCTTTCCACCTTTTTTGCTGGTCTAAAATTGTCTTCCCTAATGTTGCTTTGCATGTAACATGGCGATCAAACTGTTTTTGGCATCTCACTATGACTTTCTTCAGTAAATAACCATTATTTAAGTAGATCAGACATTTATTGCCCACTTTTGCCTTTGTTCTTTTTACTGTAATTTGTTATGCATTTTGGTGATGTGTTAATCAATATGTGTTATTTAGGATTTTTAAGTTTTTTGGTGACTATTTTGAATTGGCAGTCTGAAAAAGAGTGGCCCTACAATCCAGAGTTACTACGTGAGCACATAATATACATTGCATGCATCTGTATAATGCATAATATACATTTCATATCCTGAGGTTATTGCACCACCTAGCGAAAACCTATGGGAAATTCATACTGCAATCCAGAGTAAATTGTTCTTACACTGGAGCAAGGCCTCCCCGTAGTTACTCTGGATTTTGCCTTAAGTTCCTCTTTTCAACACTTTTGGACAGTGTTCCAGTCCCTACCCCATCCGATAAGTGGGGGATGCTTGTATATCAAAATTATTTGCCTCACCCTTTCAGAAATGTAAAATGAACATGCTTTAGCATGGGATTCTGTAACAACTTACTGTTGTTATATTTCAGCCCAAATATATGTATCATCATACTGAAATTTGGACTAATGCTGAGCTAAGTTTGAAAGGACTGAATTTGCTGTACAGTTTTAAAGTGGGAAGTACTTGTGCTGGATTTAGTTTAAGTTGAGCAAAATGTACCCATTGGAAACAATGGGAAATCCATGGGAAACCAAAGATACAAATGTTTTACTATAGAGCAGATTTACCCCCAAATCCAGAGTAACTACGGGAGCACGGAAGAGACTTAACCTGCACCTGTAGTTACTGCACCACCTAGTGTAAGTTGTTCTTACACCAGAGCAAGGACTCCCCATAGTTACTCTGGATTTTCCCCTTAGACAAACTTGAGAGAGTCTGATTTCCATACTACCAAAGGAGCCCAGGGGCCTCTATATTAGTGGAGCCTCTATATGGATTTGCACCACACTGGAGAATAAAATGTGAATAAAATATACGTACATCAAATAATAGAGTCAGTAAACAGAACTGTTGTCCACTGGGACTGCAAGATAATTGTGCACACACAATCAAACACACCTTCTACAGTGAATACAAGGGGCTTCTTGGAGTGGCCTGCTGTATCCCGAGGTTTGTTGTCAGCTGTAGTTTGTTCCATATCCTGAGGTTGAGAGGCAGGGGTTGAGCTCAGATTTTTGGTCAACACTGCCATTCTTACTCGGTCATTATCATGGACCCCTATGGGTCTACTCATTACTATACCTGCTCCTGAGGTGGTATATCTCTGGAGAACTGGAAGAGGGCATTTCTGCCTTGGAAACAGGCTTTGGATACAGAATAACTGCTCTGCCCTAGGCAATGCTTAACATGCCCTCAACATGCGCTCAACATGCTAAAAATGCCCTCGACATGCCTCTCCTGAGCTGCCTAGGCTGCCCCAGTTAGGGCAGAGCAGGTCCACCTCTCTTAGGGCACCCTATCTTGCTTTGCTCTGCCCTAAGCCCCTTCCAGAGTAACTGGGCTGGAGCATCTTGCCGTTGCTCCACCCTAGTGATAGATAGGGCAACCCAAGGGCTCTTATGTGGACAGATTAGTTGCTCTGGATTGTGCTGCATGTGCACCTGTAGTTACTGCACCACCTAGTGAAAACCTATGGGATATTCATATTGCAATCCAGAGTAAGTTGTTGTTACACCGGTGCAAGGACTCCCCATAGTTACTCTGGATTTTGCCCACTGTCTCATTGAAGATGTCTGCTTTTAAATGTAATTGTGCCTCAACATAACTCTTTGATAGTACCAAGTATGTGCAGTGATATTTCCATTATTTTCAGGTCCTCAGTAGTAAAATAATTTGTGTTCACTAAAAGTGCATACATAATTTATGCTTTTTTATGAGTTTTATATTAATTTTTCTTCAGTTCCTATTAAAAATAAAATATATGAATTATAACATTTTTAAGTGGCTGAGTTAAAACATACTGAGAGCATGATCCTAACCTATTTAGGCCAGCCTAACTCATCTAGTATATCTTCATATGGTGGTGATAGGAGGGCGCGTTTGCTTATGCGCAGGCCTAACCACCCACTGGAGTGGGGCAGAAGTGCTTTACAGCACTTTTGTGACATCCCCAGGTCAGCACAGACTTATGCCGGCCTAACTGGAAGTTAGGATTGCAGCCTAGGAGTGCAACCCTAACCAATTTAGGTCAGCACAACTCACCCATCTTCCCATTCCCACAGTGGTATAGGAAGGCCAGTACATGTTTGTGTACTGGCCTACATCCCTAAGAGTGGTGTGACACTTTATGACAATATTTGTGACACTCCTCAGCCAGCACAAGACTTGTGCCAGGACCTGAGTTTAGGATTGCACTGTGAAGGCACAATCATGTTACTACTCAGAAGTAATTCCCACTAGGTTTAATAGTTTTAAAATTTAATAGGTTTAATTATAAACTCAGGTAGCTGTGTATTGAATGGTAGCCTAAAGCAATATTGACTCATTTGTTGGTTTGCACCACATAGGAGAATAAAATGTGAATAAGATATACGTCAAACAATAGAGTCAGAATAAAGTCCCATAGGTTAGCTATGAATGAGTCAACTCAACATGTCCCTTTTCTTTTTATATTTCTTCATAGTTGATGGCTGTTAATGAACAAATGTGTCAATGTTTTTTAAAAAAACTTTTCTACACAAGTGCCAGTGGGCTTCAGCAACAGGTACTTTTGTTTGGAAAACAACATTAAACTTTTTACCCCATGCACAACAATCCCCCCATGCACAACAATCCACCCCATCCGCATCACCCCCACGCTCACCCTCCCTCCCAGTGCATCAGCTGGATATTAATCAGTCAATCTTCAGTGTTAAGTATAGGACAAAAATAAGTTGCATTCCTTTTCAGCCCCTTAAGGGTTAAATTTCTCAACATCGTTTCTTGGTGGGTGTTGATGTCACAGAAGGAACACCCTCCCCGAATTTCATGCTTCTTGGTCCAGTGGTTGGGGTGGGGAGTGGATCAGTCAGGGATTCTTCAATGGAAAATATAGGGAGGAAAACGCATTGTACCCCTTTTCACCCCCTCCTAGTTGGAATTTCCAAAAAAACTCTTTCTTAGTGGGTGCCTCCATCCCGGAAGGAACTCCCTCCCCAAATTTCATGCTTCTAGGTCTGACGGTTTTGGCTGGGCGTTGATGAGACAGTCAGTGACTTTTGAAATTTATATATATAAACCTTTGCAATTTGTGTGCTTCTTATGTCAGAGTTGACCTCACTGTCCAAGAATTTCCTTCTGTGCATAAGAGAACACAATACATGGCATCATTCATATTTTGGTGACAGTTTCATTTACACCTTAATAAGTGTCGCACTAAAGGTTGTTGCGGTTGTGCGAGAGCAATTCTGCCTATCTCATTTTCACTTAAAACACAGACTTGTGATTCTGTCCTTTATAAAAAATGTAAACAGTGTTAGGTATTGAAACAATTTTATGTGGCAATACTTGAATGATATAAGGAATCTAAGGGCGCAATCCAGAGTAACTACAGGGAGTCCTTGCTCCGGTGTAAGAACAATTTGCTCTGGATTGCAGTATGAATTTCCCATAAGTTTCCACTAGGTGGTGCAGTAACTATGGGTGCACATAATGTGTCTTACGTGCTCCCGTAGTTACTCTGGATTGTAGGGTAAAGCTAATTTCCTTCTCAGAGTTTAAAGGAAGTTTTGCAGAACTTATGTGAGTTGAGATAGTGACCTGTTCAAGTTTTGTAACTCAGTAACTAACAGTGCAATCCTAAGCATGTCTACTCAAGAGTTACCCCCAAATCCAAAGTAACTACGGGAGCACGTAAGAGACTTCACGTGCACCCGTAGTTGCTGCACCACCTAGTGAAAACCTATGGGAAATTCATATTGGAATCCAGAGTAAGTTGTTCTTACACTGGAGCAAGGACTCCCCGTAGTTACTCTGGATTTTGCCCGGAATTCTTGTAAATACAACAGAATGGAAGCTACAACAAATATTAATGAGATGTCTTATTGATGTGATGTGATGGATGTTTCTGCAGTATATGAATGGAAAGTGTTAACAGGCAGAATAATTTTCATGTGTAATTTGTGATGTTTTTATTTTCCAGTTGTCTGGATTTTTAAGGAAGCAGATGGTTCTTCCAGCTCTAAGCTTAATTTTACAGGGCATATTCCAAACTGAGTAGATTAAAATAATGATACTTCCCTATTGAGGGTAAACTTAATTTTGTGATTCATCAGAATGGTGCTAACACTTTTCAGTTTTTAACAGTGAGTTTCCCTCTGCCAGATAATTTACAACAGCTGCAATTACACAAGATTGACTTATCCTGGGCTTGCAAGGGAGCCCAGAGACTTTCTCACTGCACTTCTTTCACTGTTCTGAACCAAAAGGAGAATTGTTTCTTCGTCTTTCTACATTTTAATTTTACAAACTTCCTAAGCCAGTGCAAATCCTTGCAGTGGTTACACTGCAGAAAATGGCCATTTGTCCCTTGCCCAAGTATGGTCCAGGAGTTGCAATGGGGCAACTGGATCTAAGCCTTTTAAGGGCACAATCCAGAAGTGTACTTGGCTTCCCCGATCTATCACTGGGCTGATCCAACTGCAAGATGATCCACCTCAGTTACACTGGAAAAGGCTTGGGGCAGAGCAAGGCAAGATAGGGTGCCCCAAGAGTGGTGGACCTGGGCTGCCCTAACTGGACCAGCCGTGGCAGTTCAGGAGAGGCATGTTGAGGGCATGTTTAGCATTGCCGAGGGCAGAGCAGTTACTCTGGATCCAGAGCCTGTTTCCAGGGCAGAAATGCCTCTTCCAGTTCCTCAGAGTTATACCACCACAGGAGCAGGTATAGTAATGAGTAGACCTCTAGGGGTCCATGATAAGGCAGAGTAAGAATGGCAGTGCTGACCTGAAATCTGAATTCTTGGCCAGCCTAGCTGCAACCCCTGCCTCTCAACCTCAGGATATGGCACAACTACAGCAGCCACTCACCTGGGGATACAGCAGATCACTCCAAGAAGCCCCCTGTATTCACTATCCTGGCATCTCATCAGGGACTCCTTATAAAGCAGGCACCACAGCTGTTCCTTGTTCAGTGTGAACTGAGGGGGTCTCCTCGGGAACAAGCCCTCCCCAGGTGTCACTGACTTGGTGCCTACTGAGCATGCTCTGGAGCAGGTAGAGCAGCTCAGGCTTCCTGATTCTCTGGATGCAGCATAACTATCTGCTCTGGATTCAGAATAGTTGGGGCAGCCCAGCCGGGGCACTCCTCACTGTTCTCACTCTGGATTGGGCCCTAAATCATATGTGTTGTAACAATCTGAATTTCTAAATTGATACAAGAGACTGATTTTTTCCACTTACCCGTGACACTCCCTTAAACCCTTTGTACTCACGATAAAGCACTTTAATGTACAGAGATTATTTTTCTCACCCTTTCCATTTTGGGGTGATTGCAAACTACTTAAAATGCATAGGTTTTATGTCTTTACTTAAAACTGTAAAAGTAGAGGAAGTTGAAAATTGGGCCTGAAACATCACTTTGGATGGGTTTTACACTGTTGCAAGCGAAAATACAACCAAAATTAGTAATGGAAGAGCTTCTTTGATTGAGGATTGGCAAGTCTTTGATCTGTTACTATTTGTCAAAATATGTTACTAGTGAATGTTCTCTGCTTCTTTGTATTATTTTGTGAGAGGTCAGGTAACGTGCAATTTTCTATGCTACTATTACTACTACTATTTCTATGAGTTAATAGGCTGAGGCTGCAATCCTAAAGACACTTTCCTGAGAGTAAGACCCATTGAACACAATGGGACTTGCTTTTGAGGGGTCATGTTAATGATTGTGCTCTTAGTGTTTGTAGTTGCAAACACTGAACTACAGTGGTACCTCTCATAACAAGCGCCTCACATAACAAGTGTTTCACATAACAAGTATAAATTTCGAATAAACCTTGCTTCACTTAGCAAGTTCCGTTTCACTTAACAAGCTGCCACGCTATAGGGACGCATGCTATGCAGCCCTGACACTCCGCATGGAGGCTCTTTAAAAGGGCTGCCGGCCAGTGCTGCTGCCTCTAACTGCTCCCAACTTGCAGCTGCCCCTGACTTCCCCCAAATGTTCCCACCGGCCACCTTGAACCTCCAGCAGCAGCCCAAGTAAGCCTCCCAGGAAAGTGTCTTTGATTGCAGCCTCCTAACCATGTCTACTCAGAAGTCAGCCCCATTGTGTTAAATGGGGCTTACTCCCAGGAAAGTGTCTTGGATTGCAGCCTCCTAACCATGACTCATCAGAAGTAAGCCCCATTTTGTTAAATGGGGCTTACTCCCAGGAAAGTATCTTTAGGATTGCAGCCTAAGTAGACTTCATAGGATCCTGCACATTGAATGCATGTTTTGAATTCAATTCCAGTGTTTTGTCATCATTTTTACATCCAGTTAATATTTTTATATGAACATTTGGGGGGTTGTGGAACCAGTCATCTGAGTTTCCATTATTTCCTATGGGAAAATCTGTTTCCCTTAAAGAGCATTTCACTTAAAGAGCATGCACCTGGAACGAATTAAGCTCTTTATGTGAGGCACCACTGTACTTTCTTTTTGAAAATGCTTCTGTCTTTAACCTCTTTGGAAGTTATCACTCTTCTCTGGGGCCAAATAAACAATATTTTGCATATCTGCCATGACAAATGCTCTCAGTACATGAAATGAATAGGAATTTTACCAAGCAAGAATCTGGAACTTTCCATGTACAAGTATTTGGCTATGATTTTATCACAGTATGCTGAGGACAATGGTGTCTCAAAAAAGTTAATCATCATAATTACTAACCCTACAATCCAGAGTAACTACGGGAGCATGTAAGAGACATTGCATGTACCCGTAGTTACTGCACCACCTAGTGAAAACCTATGGGAAATTCATATTGCAGTCCAGAGTAAACTGTTCTTATACCAGAGCAAGGACTCCCTGTATTTACTCTGGATTGCACCCTAAGGGTAATTTTATTATATGCAAAACAAGACCAAAACCTTTTATCAGAAAATCTGTAAGAAAGGAAATTCTGATACATACCTGGCAGCTTGTTACATAAATAACACAGTACAGTTTTTTTTAGAGGGCTGTGGTGGCGCAGGTGGCTAAGACACTGTGGGCACAATCCTAAACAATTTAGGCCAGCCTAATGCAAGCGGCATATCTTCCCGTGGTGAGATTTGTAGGTTGGCGTATGCCTATGCACTGGCCTAACCCCCCAGGATTGGGGCAGAAGTGTCTTACAGCACTTTTGTGACACCCCAAGTTCAGCACACTGCTTATGCCAGGGCTTAAGATTGCAGCCTGTGTCTTTTAACCAGCATGCCAACGTTCAGGACCGGGGTCTTACAAGATGAGCTCCTGTGCTTAGCCTAGCTCCTGCCAACCTAGCAGTTTGAAAGCATGCAAATGCAAGTAGATAAGTAGGTACCACTTTGGTGAGAAGGTAAAACAACATGCCATGCACCTTTGGGTGTCATGCTGGCCCATGACCACAGAAGTGTCTTTGGACAGCCCTGGCTCTAAAGGCTTAGAAACGGGGATGAGCACCGCACCCAGTGGTGGGATTCAAATAAATTAACAACAGGATCTATGTCCCATTAGTAACTGGTTCTCAGAACCAGGCACTCATTAGCAAAGGGTTCTATAAAGGGTTCTGTGAGAACCTCTTGAAGTCCACCACTGACCACCCCACAGTCAGGGTGACCAGATGAATGGAAATTTCCAGATTTGTCCTCCATTTTTGGCTTCATTTTGGAACTTTGCGATGCTGCGCATTACCCCATCATGTCATATGTTGTTTTGAAATATCTCCTTCCTATCAAAAGTTATGGCCAAAAAACTAAAAAAAATATGCATTGAGCTCTATAGGAAAATGAAATTGCCCAATATTGTGACTATACTTGTGAGTAGGCAAATGTGCCATTGTCTGCCGGAAAGGCTAGGAATCCAAGACCCCGTCCTCCTTTTGAGATTTGGGCATCCGGTCACCCTGCTAGTCGATCACAGTACGTTACCTTTACGACTCACATTTAATAACAGTCCCCATTATTAGAATGCTCTTTTTATATTGTATTTTGTTCACTTTTAGTTTCTTTTAAATCTTAGCCTATCTCCTTTTTCGTTGTATAGTCTCTCCATATCACTGTGGTTTTTTGACCCTGCATGTCGCTTGATCCTGACGGTATGACATCTTGGGACTACAAGTTTCAAATACGTTGTGGAAGGTGTGGAACTATATTTCATGACCTTGAACATGCCTTTAATCTCATTCTTTATGGCTGTTTGCCTACTTTTTATTCTTAACTCCTTGCATCATGGTCGGTAACTTTAATGAATCTTGGGAAAAGAAAGATAGCAAAGGTACAACTTTTAATCTCTGCAATGACAACTTTTAAGAAAAATTCTATTCTTCCACCAGGTACGTATCCCAGATGATGGAAATGAAGCATAATGAAAATAATAGGAATAATGTATCTTCAGTATAATAAATTTAATGGGGGTAAAAAGAAAGTTAAGAACTAATCTGATATGGAATTACTCACAACTGATCTCGCTTACTGTGTGGGGGCGTTTACATGAACTCACTTTAGAAGTATAATAAGCAGAAATTGCTTTGTTTCATTATGCCAGTCATTCATTAGTACAACCTATTTTTTAGTTTAGTTACTCATTAAGATCACATTCAGTTCATTATGAATATCATTGATTTTTTTGTATTTGCAGCATAGGAAAGTGGTGAGATTTAAAAAAAGCCTACACAAAACAAACAAAAAACCCGTAATGTTTAAAGGGACATGACAAACTCTTCAGTGCCTGCCTCTGGGTGGTCACCATTTTGGCATAACAATGTTCCTGGACACCTTGGGGCTAAAATAGCATCTGCTACTATGGTCTGGGTATTGATTTGGGTATTTTCTTGGTATTGGGAAACCAAGAAGGCAATTACAGTGGTACCTCTCATAACAAGCGCCTCACATAACAAGTGTTTCACATAACAAGTATAAATTTCCAAGAAATCTTGCTTCACATATCAAGTTCTGCTTCACTTAACAAGCAAGTGCACTATGGGCATGTGTGCTATGCAGCCCTGACACTCCATGCGGAGTCTCTTTAAAAGGGCTGCCAGCCAGCTGCCTCTAACTGCCCCCAACTTGATGGCAGTTGTCCGGGAGTGCCAGAGGCAGCTGCCCCTAACTGCCCCCAAGTGCCCCCACCGGCCACTTTGAACCTCCACCAGCAGTCTAGGTAAGCCTCCCAGGAAAGTGTCTTTGATTGCAGCCTCCTAACCATGTCTACTCAGAAGTAAGCCCCATTGTCTTAAATGGGTCTTACTCCCAGAAAAGTGTCTTTGATTGCAGCCTAAGTAGACTTCATTGGATTATGCACATTGAATGCATGTTTTGAATTCAATTCCAGTGTTTTGTCATCATTTTTACATCCACTTAATATTTTTTGGGTTGTGGAACCAATTGTCTGAGTTTCCATTATTTCCTATGGAAAAATCTGCTTCACTTAAAGAGTGTTTCACTTAAAGAGCGTGCCTCCAGAACGAATTAAGCTCTTTATGTGAGGCACTTAAGAGAACTCTCTTCTTATATGTTTCTTTTAAAAGAAACCCTGTTATGCTATAGGTTACCCCTCATTCATCCATTACAAAGAACTAACTGAGATCACAAATGAAATTTGGAAATTTAAATACTTCTTAAATTTAAATACTACCTTTCAAACGTCTCTGTTGCAGCTCTCAAACTTCCGAAGCTTATGTGGATCTTACTTTATGTTGGAACACAGTCCTAAGCATATGTCTCAGACCTAAGTCCCATTATGTTCAATAATATTTACTCCCAGGAAAGTGTGGTTAGGATTGCAATCCTAAGGACACTTTCCTGGGAGTAAGACCCATTGAACACAATGGGGCTTACGTTTGATTAGACATGGTTAAGATTGTGCTCTAAGTCTTACAGTAAGGGCGCAATCCAGAGTAACTACAGGGAGTCCTTGCTCCGATGTAAGAACAATTTACTCTGGATTGCAATATGAATTTCCCATAGGTTTTCACTAGGTGGTGCCATAACTTCATTGACGTAAATGTATCTTATATGCTCCCGTAGTTACTCTGGATTGTATGGTATGTAGGTCATTAAATTATGATCTACATGTGGGTATTAGGGTGCAATCCAGAGTATGGGGAGTCCTTGTTCTGGTGTAAGAACAATTTGCTCTGGATTGCAATATGAATTTCCTATATGTTTTCACTAGGCGGTGCAGTAACTATGGGTGCATGTAATGTCTCTTACGTTTTTCCGTAGTTACTCTGGGTTGCAGGGATAGCATGTTTGGCCATGTCTTCATTTGGGATCACTTGGTGCTGATTTTGTAACAAATGAAGAAAAAAAGAACTGAATGGACCAGAATCAACTCCATTTTTTGGCTGAAATGCATCCAATAATTTTTTTAAATACTTTGGGTGAAATCCAGAGTAACTATGGGGAGTCCTTGCTCCGGAGTAAGAACAAGTTACTCTGGATTGCAATATGAATTTCCCATAGGTTTTCACTATGTGGTGCATTAACTACAGGTGCATGTAATGTCTCTTACATGCTCCCGTAGCTGCTCTGGGTTGTGCCCATAGAGTGCAATCCTAACCATGGCTGCTCAAAAGTAAGCTCCATCGTGTTCAATCGGTCTTACTCCCAGGGAAGAGTCCTTCGGATTGCATCCAAAAGTAATTTAATAATTTAGCTGATGATTTGCAATATAAAATAAGTTTATACCACTGAATAAAATGTGGATCCCTGTTCTTTCTCCCAGGAAAATACTCCTGCATCAGTCGTAGTGTTTCCAAAAATTATAATTCTAGTTCTCCAAAGGCAGGAGAGGTGAGCTGTTCTTTCAGGATTCAGTGCTTTGGTCAACATAGCATGGATTTTCTCATTAACAGTTCAGTGTACCCAATTTGTGCCCAATCTAAACATACTGCCTCAGGAAGAACAAGATACTTACCGATTCCGTGGAAGAAAAATCATTTTGGTGGTTCACTTACTGCCTTTCTTGAAATTGACTGAGACATCTTTTCATTCTTTAACGCTTGCACATACAAAGCAGCACAGAAATTTCAAAAGCACGGATGCACATACATGTCCTTTAAGTATAAAATGGTAACGTATGCTGACCAGATGCATTTAAAAACAACAACAGAGGGATGGTAGTGATAGAAGAACTAGATCACTGTATAAATATAGCTTGTGAGAATAGGGGATTATTACCCAGGGGTAATAATTCATGTTCTCTCAAATATTCTGGGCAGGATCCTTTGGTAATCAGGCAGATTTGATATCCAGAGTATCTAGCATACCCACGGAGGGCAAGGAGTGGTTCACCTTGGTGCATGCTGTAAAAGGGTGCAGCATGCCTCGCCATTAGATCTGGAGAGCAGACCTACCCCCAAATCCAGAGTAACTACAGGATAAGAGACTTTATGTGCACCCATAGTTACTGCACTGCCTAGTGAAAACCTATAGGAAATTCATATTGCAATCCAGAGTAAGTTGTTCTTATACCGGAGCAAGGACTCCCTGTAGTTACTCTGGATTTCACCCCTACCCTGGTAGATCAGGGAATATTGAGGCAGAAGTGAAGGGTACATTGGTTTTCCTTAGGGAAAGCATGGTGGATGTCAGATCTACCCGCAGCATTGTATTCTAGGTAAACCTGACCTTCCTTGGGCAATCTCAGGATAGGTGCAAGTTCTGTCCATGGCTTTGATCAGCCAAGGAACTTGTGGTTTCATTGCAATCGGTACTTTCACTGTTTCACTATTTTTACTATTTCACTATTTCCAAGCTATGGGGAACCGTGCAAGCTCTCAATGGGGCTCCCCTGACTTGTCCCAGACCCTTGCAGCAGCTCTGTTAGATTTAAAAATTGCCCTCCTTCCTTTGCAGGGGCATGATCCTGGAGATCATGTCATGCCAAAGCCCCAACCCTGCAAAGACTTAGAGTATAAGAACCACTATGTATGCAGAGTTCCTGTTCCTGTTGATTTTCTGTCAACTGGATTAGAACTATCAGCAATCAAAGGGATTTGGGCTGCAATCCGGAAGACACTTTCCTGGGAGTAAGATCCAATGAACACCCCCAGATAGGCCAGCATAGGTCCCGGCACAAGTACTGTGCTGGCCTGGGGATGTACAAAAGTGCTGTAAGGCACTTCTGCACCTCTTGGGGGGGGGGGGGTTAGGCCAGTGTACAGACATGCGATGACCACAGACATGCGCTGACCATGCACTACAACACCATGGAAACAGGGAGTGGGTGAGTTGTACTGCCCTTGTCTCTCTCTACCTGTAACATTTCAGTCTCAGGATGCAAAAATGATTCTCCAACACTACTAAAACTCCAACACGGCATCCCTGTGGTGCTGGAATGACAGCACACAACCACTACACAGGCGGCACACAATGCAATACAAGCTGCCGAGACAGTGATCTATGTTCACAATGTTCCTTGTTCCACCTGACAGGAAGCAAACTGATCTAACACAGGATAGAATTTCTTCCAGCTGAATATCTGAATGGCTATTCAGTCTTTAGTGGCCGTAGTTGACAATGTGGAGAACATGTGCATTGCTCAGACGTCTACATATATTTGCATTCCTTCGGATTTCATATATTTCCTGGTATCACTATTTTTTCTTTATTCCCCATCTTCCTTTTTTTCCTCTATTATGCACCACTGTCTTCTCATAAAAACTTTCCTTTTAATGATCGATGTGTGCAATTAACCACCAAGGAGCCCAGACCTGAGGACTCCGTGGTGGCTAGATGTTGTATATGTGCCATAAGGAATATCTACAAGACACATCATGAGACCAGCACCAGAGCTAGCCTAGCACCAACTGATGCTGTACAAGCACCAAGCAAGTGCAGGTTCTCTGCAGCTCAGCAGTCCATGTGGAAGAGATCTTGCAGTTTGGGAGGAACTGGGGGGAGCTGTGCTGGAGACGGACGGAGGTGGGACTGATGGAGCGCAACTGACCAGATCCAGAGCAGAAACAAGTAGCCCCATTGCAGAGCTACTCTGCTTACATGGGGGAACATCACCTTTCCCTGAGAAAGAATTGGGATCTATCATGTCATTCAAGCACCGTGGGGGATCCTGGCACCACATGTGGCTCAGGAATGGGCTATATCAGGGGTCTCCAAATGTTTTGGCAGGAGGACCACATCATCTCTTTGACACTGTGTTGGGGGGCCAGAAAATTAATTTAAATTTCAAATTTGAATACATTTACATAAATGTACATATAAGAATGTATTAGAGTGGATTACAACGCTTGCCCAAGGGCCGGATAGAGGGGTCTTGCCGGAGGATACATTGAGGCTCACCGAGGGCCACATCTGGCCCCCAGGTTTTGAGATCCCTAGGCTATAGGGTAAGTAGAGGGTCAGTTTACTGTTACATATGGAGCAAGCGTATTGTAGCAGCACAGAGGCTATTGGCACTGGCAGATCAGGGTGGGATTGGTGGCAGAGGTCTCTACCAAACCCTATCCCCCTACTGGACCACTGTAACAAGACTGCTTGGACTTGTACCAGTGATTTTGCTGGTGCAAGTTTAAGTATCCCCATAAACAGTGCCTGAGCTTACCTCAGGGCAAAGGGA
This sequence comes from Cryptoblepharus egeriae, assembly GCA_030015325.1. Lineage (NCBI taxonomy): Eukaryota > Metazoa > Chordata > Lepidosauria > Squamata > Scincidae > Cryptoblepharus > Cryptoblepharus egeriae. Next base: position 65,953,348 of record JAREYC010000008.1, on the reverse strand, counting down.
GACCTCCAGCAACTTCTCATCCAATAGTGTTGGATACAGCTGGTTTTTTTTTTTTTTTTTTTTGGTGTTACTGCATCACTGCGCAGGAATCTCGATTGTGCTAAAGGACAATTTGGTTCACATCACCATGAACAGATTACTCATTAGTAACCAGCATTTGTCATTTAGGGCAAAATCCAGAGTAACTATGGGGAGTCCTTGGTCTGGTGTAAGAACAACTTACTCTGGATTCCAATATGAAGTTCCCATAGGTTTTCACTAGGTGGTGCAATAACTACGGGTGTGCATAAAGTCTCTTACGTGCTCCCGTAGTTACTCTGGATTTGGGGGTTATACAGAGTAATTTGGATTGGAAGAATTTAGACATGGCCAATGACCACAGGCGACTTTCTTATCCCAATAAAGTGCTACTGATAGAAATGGAAATTTAAAATAAATTGGAATTAAAAAGAAAAAAAAATGCACAAATGCCATAATGAATGGGGAACACCAGATGAATAACTACACAAATGAGCTTTTTAATCACAAAGTAATGGCATAATAAAGTGGAATTGCCTGTCCTTAAGAAAATAAACTATGCATTATAATCTTTGTCCTTTTATGTACACCAAACATACACGGGGTTGTGGTTTTTGAAGATTACCCAATCTTTGGCTAGTTTAGAAATTCCACTGTCCATCTTAAAGTGTTTAAGCCAGGCAGTTCCTGAAGGACTATTTAATCCCTCTGCACAATAACAACTCTTCCTCTCCAAAGGGGAAAACCATCTAGAAAAGAACATCTTTTGTAGTTTGAATAAAACAAAACACACAAATATTCAAGGGAAAAAATGTACCTTCTCAGGGTATTGCTTCTTATCTTCAAAGGAAGTAGCTATTTAACATTTTAGGTCAGGCTAATCCTCCTTCAGTCTGCTGTATTCATTCACAGAGCAAGAAAATGAGAATATAAACAGAATATTAATACTTTTTGACTAAACTATTTACAAAACTGGGAGCGTCTGTCCACAGAAAGCAGGTATGTTAATGAGCCTATCAGGAGAAGACACAAAAGGATGCAAATACAAACTTCAGATGTGATGCTTCCTAGCACAAATTTATTCCGTTTGAAGGGAAATAGTAGGAAGTTACGCCTAGTTGGAATTGTACACCTAAAAACAAACATCTCTGCATTTTCAGTTCAGATTGCGCATGAGATTTAAAAGTATAAGTAACATACCCCCAAATCCAGAGAAACTACGGGAGAACGTTAAGAGACTTACTGCACCACCTAGTGAAAACCTGTGGGAAATTCATGTTGGAATCCAGGGTAAGTTGTTCTTACACTGGAGCAAGGACTTCCTGTAGTTACTCTGGATTATGCCCTGAGTGAAGCACACCGGGTGATGTACTGAGAAGGTGAAAACAGTTTCTTTAGTGCAAGGTAAATTGCTGTAATTTCTCATCATCAGAGGGTCAGGGGCTCAGATACTGATCTCATCCACTTACTAAGATAGGACAACCTTATTGATAAACATCTCGGTACTTTTGGTGTCTCCCGAGGATTGATGCCAGTCCTCTATGCTTGCATCAACAGAACAGCCTCTTCCTTGCTAATCTCCTCGCTAACCTTTATACCTGGGGCTATACACTTCAATATCCAATTAATCACAGCTTTGCCAATACTATCTGATACTTCAGTTGACTACTTGACATTTTCCTTTCTCCTGGAAAGGTAGACGCCGAATAAAAGAAAAGTAACTTCTCATAGAACCCCCAAATCCAGAGTAACTACAGGAGCACGTAAGAGACTTTACGTGCACCCGTAGTAACTGCACCACCTAGTGAAAACCTATGAGACATTCATATTGCAATCCAGAGTAAGTTGTTCTTACACCGGAGCAAGGATTCCCCGCAGTTACTCTGAATTTTGCCCGAAGTCGAGGCTGCAAAGTTCAATGATAAATAAATAAATAATAAATGATAAATAAATAATCAAAACAAGGAAGCTTCTTCAAAATTATAATCCCCTAAAATAATCCCATTTAACAATCTGTTTATGATTACAACAGTCTTTGAATGCTATTTGAATAGTGAAAGGATGGATTCCATGTTCGGTAACGGGTGGGGACAAAAGTTGTTCATAGATTTAACCTTTGGTGGCAGCAGTGGTTTAGTTTTAGTTTTAGTTTTTGACAAGCACATCTTAACTTTTTCTAAGAGACAATAAACAAATGAGAAATTCAGCACTGCAGGGTATAATTTACACAGTTTCCAATGTGTTTTGTAAGGTGGGCCTCAGAGAAGATAAACAGAATTTTTATTTTAGAAATTTAAAAAGTTATTTTATTTTATTGTAGTATTTTAATTTTTATAAGTAAATAGTATTTTAAATATAAAATATAAATATAAAGAGTGTAAGGGTGAAATCCAGAGTAACTATTGGGAGTCCTTGCTCCGGAGTAAGAACAAGTTACTCTGGATTGCAATATGAATTTCCCACAGGTTTTCACCAGGTTGTGCAGTAACGATAGGTGCATGTAATGTCTCTTATGTGCTCTCATAGTTACTCTGGATTGTGCCCATAGTATAAATTTATATACTTGCTTCTCAATCCAGACTAGCTACGGCAGTCCTTGTGTCGTCGCACATAAAATTTATTCTGGATTGTAGTACAAATTTCCCATAGGTTATACTAGGTGGTGTTGTAAGTGAATCAACATAAATGCCTGTTGTGTCGACACAAGGACTGCAGTAGCTACTCTGGATTGTAGCCATATACTATAAGTATATACTTGGGGAACAGCATATCCTCCATAACAATCCAACCCAGGCTTTCGTGCTTTGCATGCAGCGTATGCAGCACCAAGCACGGTACAATAGTCTTCCAAGACTGACGGAGGCCTGCTTAGTAATAGTACTTTTTTCTGGGGGGGGGGGGGGGGGGAAGGTACCGATACTCACCACAGGTCATTCCCATATGAATAATTAAATAGTTGGTGGGAGAGGAACAGCTGGAAAAAGGTGCTGGTACTGAGCATAGGGTTGTCATATGTCCCGGAAAACTGGGGATTGCATTCACTTACAGGTAAGTTTAGCAGGAGTTCTGTACCAGATTTGTAGAAGAGAATTATGGCAACCCTAACTGAGTACCTGTGAAAAAGGCCCTGGGAATACTATAAGTAATACTGTAAGTATAGATAGTATAAATATAAATACTATAAATAAATACTATAAATTGTATTTTATTGCTAAAATAGTATTTTATATTTTGTATAGATAATATTCTAGTTCTTTATGCAGTAAGTGCGCGTGCAAATGCTTGTGTGTGTACACTACACTGAGCATCGTTTTTATGAAACCATCTCTCAAATGCCAACTGGGATAAACTGGCATTGCACAATAACAGGATGTACTATTAAATGCTTGCTAGAAGGATACTTGCTAAAAGGGTGGGGAAGGGGATATGTGGGCTGTATTATTAATACAACCTGAGATTTTAATTAAGATTAAGGAGTAGTTGGCACTGCCAGTTTGCTTGGGAATAAAGAAGACAAATTCCACATGATCTTGCCCCTCTGGCTGTTGTGACGCAGTGCACCAGTGCGCTGGAAGTGGCCATCATGTCAGTGCACTAGTCTTGGCTGACTACAACCCCCTCGTGTCTGGTGTGCTATTTCCTTTGTGGTTGACCAAATCATGAGAATACTACAGGGCTCCTTCCTGCCTTATTTCCTTATTTTCGTTATTTCCATATTTCCTTAGGAAATGTGGTCTGCAGCCCTCCCCTCAACACAAAATGTGCCCATCCCTGGACTGGTTTTAAACTTTCCAGTGGTTTGGGAGCCCAAGTATCCAAGTACAAGACAATATATGTGTCTACAACCATTTATTTCACTGTATTGTATATGTTGCATCAAAGGGTCGCTGCACTTCAAAGAGGAACACTTGTCTTTTGGTCATACCCATATGGTTCTACTTGACTGTAAGCACCTTTGTGCTTAATGGAGCTTACTTGGATCATGGTGACACATACAGGTGAAGTTGCCAATGCTCTCACCCCCACAGGGCTGCTGTGCTGTTGGCAGGACCTGTTGAGTGGCTGGCTGCACTGTGGTTGGTGGTACCAGGGAGGCCTTGCCCAGAGAGACATCAACGGCCTTGTCTCGGGGCCAGAGAGCTTCACAGAGGGTATGTCAAAGCATTTGTCTTCCATCTTTTGGGGGTTCTCACCTAGGGACACTGTAGCCTGAGGGGAGCAAGGGATAGGACACACCTGTGCACCTTTACCTTATAGTAGCTGCCACTAGGTTCTACTCAAATGTTAGCCCCATTGTGTTCAAAGGGTCTTACTTCCAGGAAAATGTCTTAAGGATTGTAGCCCTAACTTCCAGTTAGGCCAGCCTATGTGCCTAAGTGCCAGCCTAAGTGCCACCCCCAAAAAAGGCACCTCCTTAACCTTAGTAGGACGCAACTTGCGTATGGACACAACCAAGCATAAGTTCTGTGCTGACCTGGGAGTGTCACAAAGAAGTGTAAGACACTTCTGCGCCACTCCTGGGGGAAAGTTAAACCAGTGCACAGACATGTGCTTGCCTCCTTACATCACCACAGGCATGGGTACACCCATGAGTTGTGCCTGGCTAGGTTAGGATTGCACCCTTAATCTTTGCACCCTTGCTCTGCAATCCAGAGCAAATTGTTCTTACACCGAAGCAAGGACTCCTTGGGAAGAGGGTGGTTTGGGAGTTGGAGGTTGTGTTTTGTCAGTGCTTATAATGTGTGCACATACACCTGGACTCGTCTAATCAACTCCTTGTCTGTGGCTGTTGTTGCAATTTTCTACATAAAAAGGTTTTTCTGCCCTGCAGTGTGGATATAGGATATATATTCATATAGGATATAGGATAGATCTATAGGATATAGGCTATAGTGTGGATATACAATATATGTGCAATGCCCACAAGACATCCACAGCGGCAATAGGGTTATGCTGGCAATCGATATGCATCTGTACTGGCACAGGTCTGTGCTGTCTGTGTCAAGCTCAATGTGCCAGTGACACTTATAACTGTCCCTCGCCACCAGTGCTCCCATTGCACTTCCACCAGTATTTCTCATGGATAGACTGGGCCATAAGGCTGCAATACTATACACATTTTCCTGGGGGTAAGTTCCACTGAATTCAGTGAGACTATCCCTACAATCCAGAATAACTACGGGAACACGTAAGAGACATTACGTGCACCCATCGTTACTGCACCACCTAGTGAAAACCTATGGGAAAGTCATATTGCAATCCAGAGTAAATTGTTCTTACACCAGAGCAAGGACTCCCCGTAGTTACTCTGGATTGCACCCTAAGACTACAATCCAGAGTAACTACGGGAGCACGTAAGAGACATTACGTGTACCCATACTTACTGCACCACCTAGTGAAAACCTATGGGAAATTCATATTGCAATCCAGAGCAAATTGTTCTTACACCGAAGCAAGGACTCCTCGTAGTTACTCTGGATTGTGCCCTTATTTCTGAGTAGACGTACACAGGATTGTGTTGTAATTTTCATATTATTCTGCCACGAGTGTACGCTTAAGAGCTTTAAAATAATTCTTTAGACCATAGAGTATTCAAATGATCCCGAGATTATCTTCTAGTAATCCATTTTATCCTGTTGGACAAAAGAAGCTATAACACTTAGTAATGCCTAAGCACTGAAACACTGCATTTTACTAAAAGGAACAGAAAAAAGGAACCCAAAGGCACTACATATGCCATATAAGTGGCTCATGAACTTTAATTTATTACTGTCTAGAATTACAGATGCATTTACATTTCAAAGCATCTTAATAGGTGCAGGTGCCTTTGTCCACATTCTGAAATGGAGTAAAATCAACAGTTCTAGCACCTTTATTTCGTTCTCGTATATTAAATTAGCTGTCTTGGCTCTCTACAGGGAGAACAATGGGAAGAAATATAAGTAAGGATGCGATCCTAACAAATTGAGGCTGGCCTAACTCACGTGGCATATCATTCCGTGGATTTGAGGGGAGTTTGGCGTATGCCTGTGCTGAGGACTAACCTCTCCATGAGCAGGACAGAAGTGCCTTACCGGCATTTTTCTGATACCACCAGGTCGGCACAGGATTTGTGCCAGGACTTATACCGGTGTAATTGGAGAGCACTTTCCTGGGACTAAGCCCCATTGAACACAATGGAACTCCCAAACAAATAGGATTGCACTTTTTGTAAGTGAGGCTGCAATCCTAAAGACAATCCTTTACTTTTTTGTGAGTAAAACCCATTAAACACAATGGGGCTTACTTTTCAGTAGATGTGGTTAGGATTGTGCTCTGAGGCTGCAATCCTAAACTGCAGTTAGACCGGCCAGTGCTGAATAGGGGGTGTCACAAAAATGCCATAAGACACTTCTGTGCCACTTCTGGGGGAGGGTTATGCCAGTGTATAGGCATACACCAGCCTCCCCACACCACTATGGGAATGGTGAAACCGATGAGTTGTGCCAGCTTAAATCGGTTAAGATTGCACCCTCTGTCTCTTTTTGTTTCAGCTGCTTCTATATTCTCTTTCATCTGCTTCAATGCACTTTGAAATAGTGTTTTTTTCATACTTCCAGTGGTTTTCATGCTTCCTTTTATATATTGCACTGGAATAAAAATAGCAATATATTGCTTTCTTTCCAGGGTGACCATATAGAATGGAGGACAGAGGACAGAGTGGTTGTACCTTTAAGCAGGCCTCCATCAGTCTTGAAAGACTAAGGTATCGTGCTCGTTGCTGCATACGCTGCATGCAAAGCATGAAAGCCTGGGTTAGATTGTTATGGAGGAGAGGCTGTGACCCAAGCAGCAAATCCCCCCTCTCCACACCACTGAATTAGTCCAATGGAAAGGCAGAGCCAATACGATTGGATCCAGCTGGCGTCGCAGAGCTGGGCTAAGGACAGGAGCTCACCCTGTCTTGTGGGGCTGACCCAGGTCTCGAACCCTGGCCTGCTGGTTAATAGGCACAGCGTCTTAACCGCTTGCGCCCACCCACAGCCCACAGGCTGCTTGGGTAACAGCCAAGATTGATGGAGGCCTGCTTGGCTCTATCTTTAAGCATTGCATAAAAGAAGGAATTTAGGTAGATGCTGCTTTTCAAACCCTTTTATGTTACCTGCCTAAATTCCCCCCCTCTATACTATTCTCCTCCATTCTATATGGTCACCTTGATTCTTTCTTCTGACATTTTCCTTGAAAGTGGCCTTATTATTTTGTTTCATTCTTAAAATGCATCCTATAGCTATTCACTTACAACAGGGCAAATTAAAATAATGGTAGAAAACTGGCTTGATGCAGGTCTTTAAGCACAATCCTAACCATGTCTACTCAGAAGTAAGCCCCATTGTAAGTAACTAAGAAGTAAGCCCCAAAGGCTGCAATCCTAAAAACACTTTCCTGGGAGTAAGACCCATTAAACACAATGGGGGTTACTTTTGAGTAGACATGGTTAGGATTGGGCTCTTTATCAAACTTTGTGTTTAGATGAGGGAAAACCAAAGGAAATCTATTTTGACTTGCAAGAAACTCCCTTTTTCAGATATGTTTTTTATTTATTAAAATAATTTTAATTTTTTTTTTGATTGGAAGTTAGAGCCATGCCCCCCCACACCGCAAAATAAATAAATAAATAAATAAATAAATAAATAAATAAATAAATAAATAAAAATGGAGTGATGAGGGCCACAGTGATTAGTAACAGAGACAGTCTTGGCTACTACTTGAGCATTAGGAATGCTCAGTCATGATAAGCTTGCATAACTTTTATCCTGAGTCAGCACTTTCAAAGACTCTTGGGAATTGTAGTTTTAGTGTGTAATAAAAATTATTTTAGAGATCCCTGCTCCCCCCTTTTACAGTAAGGAGACCAAATGTCATAACTCATATGACACCCAAGAAAACTTTAGGACAGAACAAAATAGAAGCTATAGACACTCATATATATATTGCTTTTATGTGGTTAATTTAACGATTACTAATTATTAAATTTAAAACTTTTACATGTAATGCACTATGTCTAATTTATAAATTACAAGAAGGCTGTGTGTTTCTTTTTCACAAGGAAAAGGAGGACAATGAAGATTTTTTTCCAGGTCGCAAAGCTAAAAGAGAAGACATGTCCTTGAAACATAGTACATACGGTCACCCTACCATCACAGGGTTAGATGGTGGCTTTTTAAATAGATCACAACTATAGCATTAGATGTGTTTCTCATGAGCAAGCAGCCATCTGGTCTTATCCTGAGTTTAATTATTCCATTCTGCACTTCTGGGAAAACATGCACAGGATTGCACCTCATAGACTGACAAAAAGACTTCTTTTTCCAGGACATGTCCTGGATTTTAGCTTTGTGTTCTGGGGAAAAAAAATCATTGTTCTCCTTTCCTTTGTGACCAGGCAGCCTTCTTGTAATTCATACATGATATGCAGTGGTGGGCACTTACTGGTATGGGCCTACGCGCCCGTACTGGTTCTTCCCGTTTCCCTGCCGCTAGCGTACCGCCAGCGACAGGGAAATGCAAAACATAGCGGACCGGTACGGTCCGCCATGTTTTGCGCCCACCGCCGCCTGCCTAGAAGCGGGCAGGCCGCTTCTAGGCAGGCTCTGCACAAGCGCCGACATCGGCGCTCGCGCAGACCCTGCCTAGAGGCGGCTTGCCCGCTTCTAGGCAGGCTCTGTGCGAGTGCTGACGTCGGTGCTCGCGCAGAGCCTGCCTAGGAGTGGCCTGCCAGGCCAGCTTCCAGGCAGGCTCTGCGTGAGCGCCGGTGTCGGCGCTTGCGCAGAGCCTGCTTGGAAGCCCGCCTGCCAGGCCAGCTTCCAGGCAGGCTCTGCGTGAGCGCCGGTGTCGGCGCTTGCGCAGAGCCTGCTTGGAAGCCCGCCTGCCAGGCCAGCTTCCAGGCAGGCTCTGCGTTAGCGCCGGTGTCGGCGCTTGCGCAGAGCCTGCTTAGAAGCCGGCCTGCCAGGCCAGCCTGGCAGGCCGGCTTCTAAGCAGGCACTGCGCAGGCGCCAACGTCGCTCCGCCCTTCACCCCTCCCCAGTCCCGCCCCTCGCCCCGCCCACACCCCCTGACCCCGGCTGGCCCCTCCCACTTCCGGCGTACCAGATCTTGGGATGGGGCCAGCCCATCTCTGATGATATGTAATATATTAAATTTAATAAGGAATATAGTGTTTAAATTAAGCACATGAAAGCAATGTATATGAGTGTTTTTTGCATTCATTTTGTTGTGTCCTACTTTTTCTTGGATGTCCTACATTTTGGGTAGTTCTTGTCCTCTTGCAAATATGACATATGGTCACCCTAGCCTGAGAGAATCTGCTCTCATGTTTTAATTACATATTTACTCAAATCTAATGTGCAAGGCTTGGGATTTAAAAAAAAGTTTACTGGAGATTGTAATGTGTAGCTGAAAAGCAGGTATAAAATTTAATTTTCCGGCATACGACGAGTTATATGACAATAATAATATGACAATGGGTTTATGTTCTGATTTTTACCTAATTGCACTACTTTATACAACAACGGGTTTATGTTATATGGCTTATTACAATATAGTAAACTGTTAAATACTAACCTACAGGTGTCCCTCATCATCCACTAGGGTTCTGTTCTGGAACTTCCCAAGGATTAAAACAAAAAAAGTGTATAAAGAAAACAATAGAAAAAATAGGTTTAAGGATCAACTTCCAAGTTTCTTGCTCCTATATTGTGCCTATTTGAATAAGGTAGTGCCTCAATATCTGCAGGAGTTTGATTCTGGTACTAAAAAATGGAATGATTATTTGCATGACTACAACAGTAGAAAAGCAGTTTTTTAAAACCGTGATTTGCAGTGGCCATTTGTGTTGAGTCAAATCTGTGTACAAAAAACTAGATTGGACCCGTATACTTATAATCCAAATATTGTACTGTATTTACTAGAATCTAATGTGCCATCAAATCTAAAGCGCACCCAATTTTGGAGACATAAAGCACAGTCCAATCCATGTCTACTCAAAAGTAAGCCCCATTGGTAAGTTTTACTCCCAGGAAAGAAGTTTTAGGGTTGCAGCATAGATTTGATTGATAAAGGTGAGTGTTAAATTTGAGTAAACATGGTACTTCTTTGTGTAAACTTTGTGTGCCCCTAAGTTCTGCTGGCTACGTGTTGTGCCAACATCCTGGGGGCACATGATGATGTGACTCTGCAGCAGTGAAGAAACTCAGAGTTGAACATTTGCTGCTTCTTTTTAAACATCAAAACAAGATGCAGCTCTCTCTGCACCACTTGTTTTGCAGTTTAGCAGGATCTTGAAGTCCCTGTCCCAATAAAACCTTAATTATATCCTCAGGACACCAAAATGTATCCTGTCTTTAATGCCGATGCAGTGTTTGCAAAAGGTGTGCAGTGTTGGAGTAAGCGACTGGTGGATAAGTGTCAACTTTTTTCCAAACGGTTGCACTGTGCGCATTTTTGGCATTCATGTATTGTGAGGAATGGTTTGGGGGGTGGGAGAAACCCATGATTTTCCCTGCAGTTGCTCTGGCCAGATGAGGAATGTGTAGGTAAGTCCCATTAATTTCAATGAAGTCCACCCTATTGATTTTGGTGACACTTGCAAGTAGATGGCTCACAGCATAAGGAAATGTGATAAGGTGAAGCAGTGCCAATAGGAACACTGGGGGTGTCAATAGGTAGTCCTGAGAACCAGGTGTCTGGAAAGGAAAGCCACCAGGAGGCTGCGCTGTGGAGTGGAAATGCCTGTGCTTTAGGGACAGGGAATTGATGGAGAGTGTGTGATGTAGGCTGGACTGTTATTTATATGGACAGCAGTTGTGGATGCTGATGCACCATGTTCTTCCACCACAAGTGGCACTTGTACCATGGTGTGCACCATCTCCCCCTTGCTGAAGCAGCCCTTTTACTCAATGGAATCTATGAATCCTGGCATTTGGGTGACACTGTGGGCATTCCTTACTGGGAAAGAACTGGACCACTTGTTTTGATGGAATCGCTGGTGGGGTATAATTGGTGGCATAGCCAGAGGAGGGGCAAGGCAGTTTTGCAGGGAGCATTTCTGATGTCCCCAATAGAGCTGAAGCAGCTCTATTACTTAATGGTGTCTGGGTGACACTGTGGGTATTTCACGCTGGGCGGATCAGGACAATCCCAACTTATATTAATTGGTGACATAGCTGGAGGGGGGCTCTATGTTTTGCAGGAGCCTCTCTGTGGCATGCAAGTGGCCATCCACTTCAGAGCAGGGCATGTGCTTCTGCTTTGCTCCCCCTTCCTAGAATGGCTTTGAAGGGGGGCATTTTGCAAGGGGTGGTTCGGCTTCTTGTAAAACTCAGTGCTTTGCTTCCCTCTGGCTATGCCACTGGTTTTAATACATCTTTTCCCCACCTCCCCATTGGCGAAGCCATGCTGTTAATCTGAAGGGTGGCCCTGGTTTGGGAGGGGCTGCTTGCAGGGTTTGGTGATGCTCCCTGAAAAACTCACTGTTTTCCCCTCTCTGGCTATGCCACTGATTTCAATACATCTCCCTCCTCCCCCACCTCCCAAAAAACGGTTTGTGGTCTTGGCATGGTGGTCTTGGCAAGGGGCATCACCCTTCCCCCCCCCAAAAAAATGGTTGGCAAGTGTGGTCCTGGCATGGGGGGGGGCTTCTGCTTGCAGGGGATGAGGGTACTCCTTGCAAAACTCAGTGCTTTGCCCCCCTCTGGCTATGCCCCCTCTGGCTATGCCACTGGTTTCAATACATCTCCCCCCCCAAATGGTTTGTGATCCAGGCATTGCGGGGGGGGGGGGGTCCTTCTACTGGTGGTGGAGATGCTCCCTGCAAAACTCACTGCTTTCCTCCTTCTGGCTATGTTACTGTTTTCAATACATCTCCCTCCTCCCCCCCCCCCCCCCAAAAAATTGATTTGTGGTCCTTGCATGGGGGCGGGGCTTCTACTAGCAGATGATGGTGATACTCCCTGCAAAACTCTATGCTTTGCCCCCCTCTGGCTATGCTACCGTTTTCAATATATCTCCCTTCTCCCCCCCCCCCAAAAAAAAAATTGATTTGTGGTCCTTGCATTGGAGGGGGTGGGTTTCTACTAGCAGATGATGGTGATACTTCCTGCAAAACTCTGTGCTTCCCCCCCCCCGGCTATGCCACCAATTTCAATATATCTCCCCCCCCCAAAAAAAAAGATGTTTGTGGTCCTGGCATGGTGGGGGCTTCTACTTGCAGGGGGGGATGCTCCCTGCAAAACTTACTGCTTTGCCCCCCTTTGTCTACGCCACCCCCAAATCTAGTTGGCAGGGGTGACCTTTTCTTGGAGGGGTGTCTTCTTGGGGGGCTGGTCCCCCTGCATCCCTGGGGCATCCCCAGCTGTGTGCCTGGTCCTTGGGCAGGATCCTGGACAGGGTGGGGGGCAGTGGTCAGGGCAGGGGGCTGTGCTCCCCCCAACCCAAGGGGAACGACCCAGGGCTGCGGAGGGAGGGAGGGAAGGGGGGAGCCAGTCTGCAGCCACCCAGCGCCCGCCCACCCTTGGGCGGCACAGACAGCCAGGCAAGCCTGCCTCCTGGTTGCGCATCGCGGGTCCTGGGCTGGGAGGTTCAGGCTGGGTTGGGTTGGGTTGGGCTGGGCTGGGTTGGGGGCTGGATCTGCCTCCCCCTCCCAGGAAGGGAGGGAAGGAGGGAGGCAGCAGCAGAGCAGCAGCAACCGGTGGGCTGGCAGAGGGAGAGCCAGGCACAGGGAGGAAGGCACTGGGGGGATTGGGACCCCCTCCCCAAAAGGGATGCTCTGAAGGGGCCCCCCCTTGGCCGGGAGGGGGTCGAGGAAGGGCTTCCTGGAGCATCTTCTGGGCATCCTGCATCCCTCCGACCAACAGCATCCTTGGAGCATCCTTTGGGCATCCCTGGACCACATCTGATTCATGGAGAGGAGCTGATGCTGGAGGCTTGGGCTTGAACCCCCTCATCTGAGACCCCCAAAAAGAGAGGGGGTGAGAAGGATCTCTCTCTCTCTCTCTCTCTCCTCTGGAAGTGGGGCTCCTGGATGCCGCCCTCTGGATCAGGACCCTCTGGGTACCCCATTGCTGGAGATGCAGTTCTTGAAGGCTCTCTGGGCACTGGCTGGGGCGGCCGTCTGCTGTGCGCTCCTCTTCCTCCTCCACTCACAGCTCCTCAAGGAAGGTAAGCCTGGATCGGGGCCCTGGGAAGCTCAGGGGTCTCCTCTCCAAGGGTGGTGGAGCTAGAGACATACACCATCCTGGAAGGGCTCCCCCCAAGACTGACTCCTCCACCCCTTTCCAGCTATGCCACTGATGCCTTCCTCTCCAGGTTTTGCTCCCCCACCTAGAATGGCTCCCCCCCCCAATTGAATCCTCCCCCTTTTAGCTGCCACTATTGACTCCCCCCAGACTTTGCTCCTCCAACCTGGAATGGTTCCCCCCAAGACTGACTCCTCCACCCCCCTTTAGCTATGCCACTGTTGATCTCCCACCAGGTTTTGTTTCCCAAACAAAAATGGGGGTGAGATTCCCCCCAAGACTTATTGCTGCACCCCCTCTAACTATGCCATTGATTCCTTCCTCTCCTCCTTTTCCTTTCCCTCCTGGAAGGTCTCCCCCCAAGACTGACTCCTTCATCTCCTTTAGCTATGCTACTGATGCCTTCCTCCCTAGATTTTGCTCCCCCACCTTGAATGGATCCCCCTAGACTGACTCCTCCACCCTCCTTTAGTTACGCTTCCTCCCCAGATTTTGCTACCCCCCCCCCAAGACTGACTCCAAAACCCCCTCTAGCTATGCCACTGATGATTCCCTCCAGTTTTTGCTCCCCAACCTGCAATGGCTCTAGCTACACCTCTGAATGCTCTCCCACCAGGTTTTGTTTCCCCATCAGTAAAGGGGTTGAAACTCCCCCAAGATTGACTCCTCTACCCCTTCTAGTTATGCCACTTTGACTCCCTTCAGGTTTGACCCCCCACTAGAAATGGCTCCCCCCAAGACTGACACATACACCCTGCTAGCTACACCACTATTGGTTCCCCCACTAGGTTTTGTTTCCCCTACAAGGAATGGGGGGTGAAGTTCCCCCAAGGCTGACTCCTCTACCCCGTCTAGCTACACCATTGCTGTAGCCTTCCCCCCCCCCCCATTTTGCTCCTGGAATGTCTGGTTCCTCCACCTCCTCTAGCTATGCCACTGATCTCTGGGGCCACAGCTGGTCCCTCTGCCTTCCCCCTTCCTCCTCAGATCTCTCCCCCCAACTGGGTTTGCAGCCCAGGGATGGAGTGCCTGCTGTGATTTCCAGGGGAAACAGAAGTAGGGGTGCCCTGCAGGCTTCTGGGGTGGCCAAGGACTAATACCAGGGTCCTTTTTTTGGAAGAGGGGGCAAACTCAGATGCAGTGCCAGGGCAAGGCAAAACCCTCCCCAGGATGAAGCAGATCCACACATCACCCCAGCCAAACAAGTGGGGGAGAAGCTGCTCTTTTTCCCCTGGACTGAACAGTCTTTCTCACCCCCCTTTCCCCTTTAATTCTGCACATCTTCAATAGATGGCACTCCAGCTCCACCAGAAGGGCACAGGAGGACCAGGCTCCAGCAGGCAGGCATCCTTTTTCTCCAAATCAGGAAGAAAGAGGCCTTCCGCTTGGTTTTCCCATTTCCCCCCCACTCACTGGACCCCCAAAATGGGGCACCCAAAAGAAAGATGCTTTGTATAGTGAGAAATGTGCTTGAGCCAAATGTGGTCCTCAAATGTCCTCTGGGGTGTCACATCTTCCAAATTGTTAGCTCTGGAGGAATGAAGACTTCATGCAGTCCTTTGCTGGGGAAACTGCTCTGCATCCCAAACCTAGTGGGGGGCGGGGGGGGGGCAAGATCAGTGCCAAGGATCCCAAACTCACAGAGTGTGCTTTCAAATGCACCTTAAGGAAGCTTATCCATCCCTCCTTATGGACAATCCACAATATAGGATGCCGAGTCTAGGGAAAAATGGAAGAACAACTTCCTGGTGGGTCTCCGGCACAGGGTCTCACCCCGCTTGGGCACTGTACGGTGGTGCCATTTTTAGATATGCCTGTCCTTTTGCTTGTTTAAAAAGGCACAGATCCTGCTGCCAACCTATATTTTCATATTGAGTGTTTAGATCTATTCCTCTTTATGTACAACTGCATGGAATGAATGCCCTGTCTGGTGCCTTCTAGGTATTAATTTACAAGATTAATAGTGATGGAAATAACATAGCATCATAAAACAGCATATTTTTTTCTTCCCTTGTTACTTGGGGGATTCTTTCAAAGCATACATATTAACAGGAAAAAAAAAACAAAACCCGAAGTATTACATTTATTCCCTTAATTTTATGTATTAAATGATGTTTCCTTTTTATTAATACTTTTTAATATTTACATTGCTGCTACTGATTCCAGGAAGCAGGTTTATTTTAAAGCACAATATTGACAAGCAGTTCAGTGTTTCAAGATGATAAATTAAATCTCAGTTGTTTCAATTTTTGAGTACAAAACAGTGAACCTATTTTTTGAAATACCATCATTATTTTTTTCCTCCTAGTCTGATTATTCTTGTTGCAAACCGGTTGCAGGAAATTTTGGATCTCATTTTCCTTAGCATCTTGTCGCTTAGAGCACAATCCTAACCATATCTACTCAAAAATAAGCCCCATTATTCTCAGTGGGTCTTACTCCCAGGAAAGTGTCTTTAGGATTGTAGCCTAAGTCTGATCATTTGTTCATATCAACATTTTGATGATTTAAAAATAAAAAACAAAACGTGATTCATAGCATTGTGTTATGGTTTCAAACATGACATTATAAATTGGTATATAGGTGCAGTGAGCTCCTTATGTGCTAACATTTTTTTGTCTTCTTTGCTGAATCAGTTTCCATGTCTTGCTATAAGAGATGTTCACATATAAAAACACCCCATTTTGTAAAACATTGTTTTTATGCATTTATTTTTGCACAGTGGCAAATTAGTTTGCACTTCTTTTTTTGCTATGTGGAAAAGATCTTTTATATAACTTATATAAAAGAAGTGAGGAGACTTTTTACCAGTTTACTCAGTAATTCCACTAAGGCTGCAATCCTAAAGACACTTTCCTGGGAGTAAGACCCATTGAACACAATGAGACTTACTTTTGAGTAGACATGGTTCGGATTGTGCTCTAAGGCTGCTATCCTAAACACACTTTCCTGGGAATGAGACCCACTGAACACAATGGGGCTTTCTTTTGATTAGACATGGTTAGGATTGTTCTCATAGTGGTACAAATCACTGCCATAAATGTGGCAGGTTCTTATTGTCATGCATGTGTAGGCCTGCTGGTTTGGCAGAGTTGGCATATTGGTGCCCTGTATGCCAAGAAACCCAGTTGTTGAAATTGAAGCTGGGGCATTTTGGCTTCACTCTTGGTGGTCCTGATATGTTAATGTCCAACAACCTTCATTTTATCCTATGAGTCAGTTCCATAATCAGTAATACCTACTGTAATACCCCATAGTAATACCTACTATGTGGCTTGTCATTGGTTGATCAGGATGGTGGCTAGAATTCTCTTTATGATTATTATTTATTATTTATTTGATTTTTATCCCGCCTTTTTCCCAAGAAGGAACCTAAGGTGGCACATCAAGGATGCGCTCATCAGTTCAAACACTTGCTTCGCATCATTTCTTAAGCCAAACCCATGTATATGAATTCTGAAGGAACTTTTGCTGAATTAGTCTGTAATCCTAAAGACACTTTCCTGGGAGTAAGATCCATTGAACACAATGAGGCATACTTTTGAGTAGACATGGATAGGATTGTGCTCTTAGCTTGGGTTGAACATGTTGTATCATATGGATAAAATCCTCATCAGTTTCCATATTAATTTGCTTAAATCCATGTTTAAAAGATTGACAGGTCTTTACATATTTCAGCTCCTTCAATACAAATGTGAATCGCGTGTTTTCAACACAATTTTAAAAATCAAATACTAAGTCAATACATGTTTTCCTTTAATTTTTGACAGCATGGCAGTTAAGAAACCTCTACAATTATGGCAAATCCATACAGGAAATTCTATAATGTCCTAGAAAGTCACCTTGATAAATAATAATTGCTTTGTAGTAAGTTTTGCAGAGGGAAACTTCTTGTTTTGGCTCTTAAAACAGAGTAGCCCTGTTCAGAATTTACTGTTTCCATATTGTCATAGGAAACTATCCTTGGCAGATAGAAAGAATTGATTCACATTGATACTAGTATTACTGGTTTAGTTGGATGGCGGTGTAAGGAAGAGACAGTGCTTGTTTATAGATGAGTGGGAAAGAGCTGTTTACTCCAAATGACCATTTCCCCGAAGGTGGTTGCGTCTTCCAGAAGTGAAGAATGGGTGACACATGGTGCCATTTTTCCCCACGCAGGCGTTTTTGCGGAGATACGGGTCGTTCTGTGGCTGATCCATTCCTCTGTGTCCAATCCGTCTCTTCGTGTTTCAGAAAGATGAATAGAGCTGTGAACCAAGAAAAGGCTATTGTGATCTATAATTGCAGCCTCTTGCCTGTCTGATCTTCATACAAAGCAGTTGGACGTATTCGGGTTGCTTTCCCTCACTCCGAAAAGGTGTTTAAAAATTAAAACATTAAGCAGCTGCTGTCGGAGATTAAAAGTATACGAGGCATATAGATCAGGTCTTCCTATTTCTGAATGTTTTATCACCTCTTTGGTGGTGTTTTGGATGGGAAGCAGAACTAGATTAATATAGTGGGGTGGCAGAAAGTACATTTTGTAGTGTTATCGTTCCCATAACCAAATACACCATTAAACTGACTTCACTATAACCATCCAGAAGAATACATTATGGGCAAAATCCAGAGCACCTATGGGGAGTCCTTGCTCCAGCATAAGAACAACATACTCTGGATTCCAATATGAATTTTCCATAGGTTTTCATTAGGTGGTGCAGTAACTACAGGTGCACGTAAAGTCTCTTACGTGCTCCCGTAGTTACTCTGGATTTGGGGGTCTGAAAATAATGAAGAGGATACTTTTGATGTATCTGCACAAAGTCTTGAAATTGTGGGTTTCTTCAGCAAAAATTCAGTGCAGAAAAAAATTAATATAACTTTTGCTATAGGTGTCCCAAATCTCCAGACTTCATTCACTGTGAAGTGGTTGCAGTGTCCATGTTGTATTTCATGACTTCCCACCAGATTTGGTTAAAGATAGTCATGCCTTTTTCTAGAACATTAGAAGTAACTTTTATGTATTTAAATGGCTACAGCTGCAATCCTATAATCAGTTGCCTAAGGTACCAATCATACACCTGGGAGTATATCTGGAGGAACTAAATGGAGCTAAGGAGTCATGCATAGGATTGCACTGTTAAGAGTAAGGGTGAAATCCAGAGTAGCTATGGGGAGACCTTGCTCTGGAGAAAGAAAAAGTTACTCTGGATTGCAATATGAATTTCCCATAGGTTTTCACTAGATGGTGCAGTAACTACGGGTGCACGTAAAGTCTCTTATGTGCTCCCATAGTGACTCTGGATTGTGCCCTAAGAGCACAATCCTACCTAATTTTCCAGTACTGAAGTAAGGGCAGTGCAACTGGAAAGTAAGTGAACTCAGTGACTCTTCCCCCATTCCACACCAGAGGATGTAGCATGTGCCCCACTGGCAAAGCTATGCCTGTGATGGAAAGTTGGTTAGATTAAGGCTGCAAGCCTAAAGATCCTGGTAGTAAGACCCATTAAAAATAGTGTAGCTTTCTTCTGAGTAGACATGATTAGGATTGTGCTCTTAGAGTGGAGCATGTGCCCCACTGAACACAATGGGGCTTACTTTGAGTAAACATGATTAGGATTGTGCTCTAATCATGTCTGCTCAAAAGTAAGCCCCATTGTGTTCAGTGGGTCTTACTCCCAGGAAAGTGCCTTTCAGTTTGCAGCCAGAGGCTGCAATCCTAAAGTCACTTTCCTGGGAGTAAGATCCATTGAACACAATGGGGCTTACTTTTGAGTAGACATGGTTAGGATTGTGTTCTTAGACTCTTTAAAATGCAGTGGGACTTTCTTCTGAGTAAATGAGCTTAGGATTTTCTGTAAGATGGAAAACCCATACATAATAAGGTCCTGGAGATAAAGTGACCTGCAAACAGTTCTGTAACACAGTCCTTTTCAAGTCCATCCATATGTAAGCCCTACTGATTTCCATGGGGCTTACTCATATGTAAATGTGCATAGGTATCTGTATTGGTTATTCTGGTTATAGTTACTTGAACCAGAACCTTTTTAAATTTCTGTTGAAGAAAGGACACAGGGTGCAACAAAAGACATATTTCTTACTTTTTAAAATAACACTATATAATGTTGTAAAGGTTAGTATTATCCATCAGGTCTACAAAACCATTTATAAGCCCTGTTTAAAAACAACAACATAGAAGTATCCATCTATTCCTGCAAAAAAGTGGATTTTTGATAATAAATAATATTTGGTGGAAAATTCAAGTTGAGATCCTTTCTGCATATGTTGTAAGAAACATTGGACCCCTGTGGACTTAATGATCAGACTTAATAGGATTCCTCTATCAAGGACCTGCATAGGAACACTTTTTTCTGTTCACAGGTATGTTTCTTTCGCATTTGTCTTTGAAGGCTGACATCAGGCATCTTTTACCTGCAGAACAATACAAATACTGTACAGAATTAACAACACGGTGGGAAAAGAATCAATATTTCCACATTAGCAGTGCATTGCTATGCAGACTTTATGGGGAGCAAGCCCCATTGAGCACAGGAGTAAACCTGCCTGGGATTATCATGTAGGTGCAATTTGGTGGAACTAGAAGATATTCTTGCAAATACCCTTGCAATATATGTATTTTGTGTGAAAATATATGTATTTTCTTGAATGAATGTATGAAAATATATGTGTTTTCTTGCAATATATGTTTTCAAATGGGCACCACACTTCATGCTTGTAGGTTGCCCTGTGCAAGTTTTTGACCCTGATAAATATTGTTGATTGATTAATAACCTAACTGTGAATATAACTGCAAATATATTGTTTAAAATCTATCTATCTATCTATCTATCTATCTATCTATCTATCTATCTATCTATCTATCTATCTACCTACCTACCTACCTACCTACCTACCTACCTATCTATATCTATATCTATATCTATATCTATAGTTTTTAATTAGCTATTATTATTTTTCCATTTTCTTTGTAAACCGCTTTGTGAACTTGTTAGTTGAAAAGCGGTATATAAATACTGTAGATCTATCTATCTATCTATCTATCTATCTATCTATCTATCTATCTATCTATCTATCTATCTATCTATCTATCTATCTATCTATCTATCTATCTATCTATCTGTATATATATCTCCTGTCTCTTCTCTCTCCCCAGTTATAAAGTTAATATAGACTGCAATTGTAAAACACTTTCCTGGGAGTAAGTCCCATTGAACACAATGGGGCGTACTTCTGAGTAGACATGGTTTGGATTGTGCTGGTAATCAACTTTCAAATGGACTTACCTTTAGAACACTTGCCCCAATGTTTTATTTTTATGGCTTCCTTTGGTTATATTTGAACCATACCATATTATGGTTTACTTGACCCAAATATTGGATTTATCAAGGAAATCTTTGTATACACCAAGAATTGAAGTAATTTGAGGAAAACGCTACCTTGTGCAAAACACTGTGCACACCCCATCATTTCTTTAAGTTTTAAGTGGCTTTGTATAACTTTAGTAATGCCTGATTTTTATTATTTATTAGATTTATATCCCGCCTTTCCTCCTTAAAAGGAAACCCAAGGTGGCTAACATTTAAATTAGAATGTTGAATTTATATTGCATCTTTCCATGTCTTTTTCCAAAATGGAAAAAAAATAGTTTACAGTGATGGTTTCCCATATAATATGGAATTGAAAAAAGTGTAATTGACTGTATAAATGTACTGTATAAATGACTGTATAAATTGACTGAATAAATCAACAATCCCAAGTCAATTCTTGTTTGTTAAAAAGAGCCTACTCACATCTGGAGGGAATATTATAGACCAGTGGCTTTCAAAAATTTTAGAGGCCCCAGAGCAGCCATTTTCAAACACTGCTGTGGCATACTGGTGTGCCGCAAGCGGTCCATAGGTGTGCCACAGGTATTTGGGGGAAGGTCGTATGGGGGATGCGACCTCCTGCCTCTTATCCATTGTCAAAACCCTGATGTGCCTTGACGGTTCTTGCGTGTTATTAGTGTGCCATGAGATGGAGATGATTAAAATCACTGTTGTAAAGGATGCTGCCTGATTTATAAATGCCCAGAGGTATGGCTATAATGGTGATTGGGCAGTCGTGCTATGCCCAAGTAACATCTTAGTTAACCCTTGATGCACATAGCCTCATCTGCCTTGCCCTTCTCTCTCTGTCTGTCTGTCTGTCTGTCTGTCTGTCTGTGTGTGTGTTGCTATTCTTATGATAGCATTATTATGTGACTCAAGTTTTGCATCTGAATTATAATGATACCCAAATATCCTCTACGCTTACTAGCCAAAGAGCTTTCCATCCTTCACTTTTTCAGAACTACGCCCCACTAGAAACTATACTCCTGTAGTTACAATACACTTACAGCTAATTTCTGCTTCTTGTGAAATGCTATATTTCCTGGAATCTAACGCTCACCTTTCCCAGCTGAATTTCGTCTCCAAAGTAAGGGTGCACATTAGATTTGATGGTTAATTAGATTTGAATAAATGTGGTATTTTGATAAGTATAGGGCATGCATTAGAATAGATGGCATAGATTAGACGGTGCATTAGATTCGAGTAAATATGGTAATCTGCTTATGATTAACCAAACAAATAATTTTCCCTATTAAAGAAGATAGGATACTAGCCCTACTACTGAATACAGGGGCTAGTGAGTACAGTTTGCTTGCCTGTAACTGGAATATGTGCAGGTTGTCTGCTGTTTTCTGTTACTTTTTGGTTGCACTGTTGGCATAATGTTGACCTGATTTTGGGGGGCAACTGTCAACTGAAAGGGGCTCGGGGGTACTTGATGGGTCCCCCTGCTTGCAGTTATGTTGACAATATACCTTCACTACTATCTCCTCTCCAGAGTCCATGACCTTTCCAGAGTCCATCCAGATTCCTCAACAAGCAAACTGATTTACATATCAGTTATGCAGACAGTATATTGGTTTAGGATTTGGGGATTAAAGTTAGAAACCAAAATTCTGGTGTAATACACATGCCTTATGCTGTTTGTAATCCAATAAAATATACAGTTTATGTGTGTGAATGTCAAATGTGTTGTTCATCAACCAAATGCCTAGGAGATTAAATTTTAGCTAATTAGGGTGCAATCCAGAGTAACTACGGGGAGTCCTTGCTCCGACGCAAGAACAATTTATTCTGGATTGCAATGTGAATTTCCCATAACTTTTCACTACTAGGTGGTGCCGTAACTACGTTAACGTAAATGTCTCTTATGTGCTCCTGAGTAAATCTGGATTGTAGGGTCAGTGTTTTTGTTTTAAATCTGCTCAGAAAGCCTTCCCATTTTGTCAGGTATGGAAATCGGGGCATATATAATATTTGGTCCCAGAGCTAGATGGAAGCACAAGCAAGTTGAAGGCAAATTTCCAGTGTGATAACATTTCTTCTTGGGATACAGGAATAACTACATAAAAAAACCCCCAAAAGTTCTTTTAAAAGGCAATTTTAGTAACTATGTAGTTTATTAATTGGCACTTAGTAGTTGTCATGGTAACCACTCAGTGTGGAGATAGGGAGAGAAAAGGAAAGCGCAGTATCTGAAGTAGTAGAAGTTGCAGCAGGAGGAAGTCTGTGGGTGCTCCAGAATCCAAATGGATCCACAGACCGTTAAGGGCAAAATCCAGAGTCACTACAGGGAGTCCTTGCTCCGGTGTAAGAACAACTTACTCTGGATTGCAATATGAATTTCCCATAGGTTTTCACTAGGTGGTGCAGTAACTACAGGTGCACGTAAAGTCTCTTACGTGCTCCCAAAGTTACTCTGGTTTTGGGGGTTAGTTATTCTGAAGACCAAAGGCAGCTCCTTTCCCTGTTCACCTTTCCAGATGTGATGAGTTAAATCCAGATCCAGGTATGCTACTGTGAGCAAAGAATGGGTATGAACTTGCTAGGGTGAGTTGCCCACTCACTATCTTCTTTTTAAAGGAGTTATCTCATAGTCCACTGCAGGCATTAAAAGCACGAAGAGTCCAATCCTAACCATGTCTACTCAAAAGAAAACCCCATTGTATTCAATGGGTTTTACTCCCAGGAAAGTGTCTTTAGGATTGCAGCATAAGGAAGAATTGCCTGCTCAGGATAACTACCAGTTAAGTAGTAGTGGTAAGAAGACTTATTGGAAGATATCTTTCTTTCTGAGTATGCGATTGAAGTGTGAAGCCTGGATTTTCAGTTTTATTGTCATTTAGATTATTTATAGATTGCTTATAAGCAAAACAGATCACAATAATTTAATACACATTTTTAAAAAGGTGAGAAATGGGGAGAAAATATCTGCAGAGATCTCAGGATCTGACAAAGAGACATACCCTACAATCCAGAGTAACTATCGGAAGACGTAAGAGGCACTCAGGGCACAATCCAGAGTCACTATGGGGAGTCCTTGCTCCGGTGTAAGAACAACTTACCCTGGATTGCAATATGAATTTTCTATAGGTTTTCTTTGGTGGTACAGTATCTACAGGGAATGTAATGTCTCTTATGTGTTCCTATAGTTCTCTGGATTGTGAACTGTGGGACTGTGGGTGGTGCAGGTGGCTAAGACGCTGTGCCTGTTAACCAGCAGGCCAGGGTTTGAGACTCGGGTGCCCACAAGACAGGGTGAGCTCCTGTCCTTAGCCCAGCTCTGCGACGCAGCTGGATCCAATCGTATTGGCTCTGCCTTTCCATTGGACTAATTCAGTGGCGTGGAGAGGGGGATTTGCTGCTAGGGTAACAGCCTATCCTCCATAACAATCTAACCCAGGTTTTCATGCTTTGCATGCAGCGTATGCAGCAGCGAGCACGATACCATAGTCTTCCAAGACTGACGGAGGCCTGCTTAGTTCTCTGGATTGTAAGGTTACTTTCCCATAGGTAGTTTCATAACTACTATATAGGCTGCAATCCTAAAGACACTTTCCTAGGAGTAATGCCCATTGAACACAATGTGATTTACTTTTCAGTAGACATGGTTAGAATTGTGTTCATAATTTAATTATTAGAAACCTCTTTTCTTTCGCTAACCATCTCTATACAGATGATCTGGACACAAGGTTTGGATTTGGATTATAGAGTAGTAGTAAACTTATTTCCTTAATTTCTGCTTTTGTTTAGTAATTAAAAAACAGTTTAATTAAGTAATTAAAAAACAAAAAAACACAACTTTATACTAGGAAGTTAAACTGAATCCAAACCAAAACCTCACAGCTCATTTAGAAAAGAACAAGGTACAGGATAAAATAAACAGGGACTTTCACATAGAAGTCCCAGAAGATTATGGTGAAACAGTTTTAACCTGATTAACAATCACTTTTTAATTTACCCAAGACTTAAATTCTTCCTTTCTGAAGTCAAGTGACTGGACCTAATTCTCCTCCTTCTTAAGCAGAATCATTATACATTGCTATAGGGTTCCATTTCAGAATCTCCCATTTATTAAAAAAATATCAGTGGATAAAGAAACAGTGGAAAAATAGATTCAAAGGCTGCACACTTATGCATGTCTACTCTGAATCAAGTCCCACTGAGTTCCATGGGGTTTACTCTCAGAAAAAGTTTTCTTAGGATTGCGGCCAAAGACCCATTTCCAGGTTTTTTGCTTCTCTATTGTGCCTTATAGAATAAGGTTGTGCCTCAATATCTGCAGGGTTTTAATTCTGGGCCTACAGCTAGCCAACCTCTGGTCTCTTAAGAGCCACTGACTGACTCTGTTGACTGAATAATACTGGGTGGTGGGGTGGGAGAAATGGGAGTTCATTTAGAATCATAGAATCCTAGAGAATCCTAGAGAATCCTAGAATCATTCCCATAGAGTGGGAAGGGACTTAGTAGGTCATCTAGTCCAACCCCCTGACAGTAGCTGGAAATCCTCCTAGAGCATCTCCGACAGGTGCTCGTTGAGCCTCTGCTTGAATTGAAGTGTGTGCTTTATTTCTGTGCTGTATGTTGGTACTTATAGAAATCCTGGAAATTGGAGTCCATTTATTCATTAACCCTACAATCCAGAGTAATTACGGGAGCACATAAGAGACATTACTTGTACCCGTAGTTACTGCACTACCTAGTGAAAACCTATGGGAAATTCATATTGCAATCCAGAGCTAATTGTTCTTACACCGGAGCAAGGACTCCCCATAGTTACTCTGGATTGTGCCCTAATCTGTTTATTTAAATTTGATATTTAAAATATTTGTTCCAGCCTTCAACTCTATTCCATGTATAGGATGTGGTACTTTGGCCAAAAGGTTTAGAGACTCCTGATCTTGAAGTATCTTCTGCAACTATGGCTGCAATCCTAAAGACACTTTCCTGGGATTAAGAACTATTGAACACAATGTGGCTTACTTTTGAGTAGACATGGTTAGGATCATGCTGTTTATGTTCCTGTGTGAGTGGAAGAAAGTTGCATAAGTATTTTAAACAGAGATAGTTACCTCCAGAATAGTTTTTGTGCTGGTAGAAGACATTGCACAGCATCTTGTGCTACCTTTTGTTCAAGTTCTTTGCTTTTCTCTATTAAACCTAATACAGTCTTTTCCGTTAATGCACCTTAATTTCCACTTAATTTCATTCTGTTTTGTTTTATTGTATGGTTTCATTAGCTTACCATCGCCTTGTTAAATTCTCGCATGCCAAGGTTGGAGAGACGACAAAGACTTGTTTGAGCATAACTCACATGTTAATCATACTACCCGAGATCTATGTACGTTTAATAATTTGATTGGGATGTGTAAAATAATGAGGAAATCAGTACTCGGTACGGTTACATTAACAAGTCATTTGAAAAATGGATTTTGCTTCACGAATGGATGAGGTTGGTAAGCTTTTCCAGTACTTTATAGAGATGATGAAAGTCAAATTAGAAATGTATCATCTCTCCAAGATTAATTTCAATGCTATTACTTACTAACATTCTGCCTAAGGTGTCTGTTCTGTCACCTCCATGCACACACAGTGTCCATTAGCTGTAATGGGAGTTGCAGGCGTGCATACATTTGTGGGAAGCTAGCTAGACCCCCTTGGCAAATTAAGTTATTCTACATTAGACTAAACTCCTAAAAGCATATTTTGCTACTCGGGAGAGCTGCTTCCACATTTTTTTCCTCTGCAGTTATTAGCTCAGAATACCATGCATTAAAGCGTCCACAAAATATCACAGGCTATTTAGCGTAATACACATTTTCCAAGTTGTGAGAAATTAAAGGGCCAGTTTTAACTCTTATCTAGAGGCAAAATTTGTCCAAATAATAATTTGTCACCATTATTGGTATTCCGCAGTTATTTTCCGCAGAGTACAGAAATGCAATAAACAAGAGCAATTTTTAATTGTATTTCTATTTTTGTGAGTATTCTTTGGAAGAGAAATTGTCGAGAAGACACATGTTTACATGTTTATCCTAAAAAAGTTAGGCCAGCCTAACTCACATGGCAGATCTTCCCATGGTGGTGTGGGGTGGTGTGCGTGTGCCTGTGCAGTGGCTTAACCTCCCCAGAAGTGGGGTAGACGTGTCTTAAGGCATTTTTGTGACTGCCCCAGAGTAGCACGGGACTTATGCCAGGGTTTATGCCAGTCTAACTAGAGATTAGGATTGCAGCCAAAGGGCAAAATCCAGAGTAACTACAGGGAGTCCTTGCTCCGGTGTAAGAACAACTTACCTTGGATTGCAATATGAATTTCCCATAGTTTTTCACTAGGTGGTACAGTAACTACAGGTGCACGTGAAGTCTCTTACATGCTCGCGTAGTTACTCTGGATTTGGGGGAAAGTTGAGTTTTAAGTGGGCTTGTTCGGGTACACTGAATTCAAGTGAAAACAGATAGGTGTGGTTTAAGTACACATGAGATGTGTTACCCTATCTTACATCTTTGATGATGTTCCTAATCATGTGGGAATGGTTCAGAGAGGTTCTCTGAATCCTCTATACATTTGGATAA
The DNA here is from genome assembly GCA_030015325.1 of Cryptoblepharus egeriae. Lineage (NCBI taxonomy): Eukaryota > Metazoa > Chordata > Lepidosauria > Squamata > Scincidae > Cryptoblepharus > Cryptoblepharus egeriae. The sequence goes on along the minus strand of JAREYC010000008.1, from coordinate 65,926,113 downwards.
GTTGGTGCATAGAGAAAGGTACTGTATATACTCGTGTATAAGCCAAGTTTATATGCTGGGCAAGCAGCCAGGAGTTCCCTGGTAGGGGCAGGTTTCTCTACATTCCTCTCCCTCCAGGGAGCGGAGGCTCCTCCATCCCTCCCCCTCCTTTCCTACTAATCACTTTGCTAACCATGTGCAAAGGTCATCATTCAAATAGGCTCCCTTTAAGAGCCTAAATTGCCCTAAACCTAAATAAGAGGTGTCTACAACAGCTGTATACTTTCCAGTGAGGGTGAGAAACAATTTCTGCCTGTTGCCTTGGAGGAGGCTATTAAGGAAGCCCCTCTCTGCTAAACGTCTTATTTTGCTTAAAAACCTTATTTCGAGCAAGTTTTGAGGAGGTATTTTCTTGTTTGTTTGCAAAGCAGGATCTATGCAAATGAGGCTCTCCTTCCTCCTCCCATAGTGTCTGCCCACTAAAAGTTCCTGAGGAGGGAGGGAGGGAGGACCTTTGAGCGGCTGCTCTTCTCTCTCCATTCACTGGGGGCTTCAGAGCCCAAATCATCTGCATACCACCTCAGAAGCAAGTCCCATCCTAGTCAATGGAGCTTACTCCCAGGTAGGTGTGGATAGGATGGCAGCATCAGAGCCCAATCCTTTGCATGCCTGCTCAGAAGCAAGTACTGAGTGACCATCTGTCCTCTTTTCCCAGGACAGGTCCTCTTTTTTAGTGTTGTAAGCTGGTGGGGAAAAATACATTGCCCTTCTTTTCATTGTGAGCTGGCTGCATTGAACCATCGTGATCAATGGACTGACTCCCAGGGATGTACCTAATGACCATATGTCCTCTTTTCCTGGGACAGGTCCTCTTTTTACTCTTGTGTCCTGGGAAAAAATCTTTACATTTACCGGTAACTTACTGATGCCTCAGTAAATGTTATTTTATTGGTATCTATTTTTACGGTATTTTGAAATGTACCAGTAGCTGCTGCATTTCCCACCCTCGGCTTATATGCGGGTCAATAAGTTTTCCCAGTTTTTTGTGGTAAAATTAGGTGCCTCGGCTTATACGCGGGTCGACTTATACACGAGTATATATGGTACTTTGAAAAACCATTGCTCCACATGCTCAAGGAAATTTACCAGGAACGAAGAGGAGGTATTTAAAACATGGGTTCCCATATCCATGGATCTTGTACCTACTGATTAACTTAACAGTGGTTAGGGAGGGACCCCAATGAGCAAGCATCCCTGTGCACACAGAACATTATAATTTAAGCATTGTAAATGAAGGAATTTTGAAACTATGAACTGTTTTCCAAATGTCTATTTGGACATTTTAAAAATTCATGTCTCCGTAATATGTATGGGAATGCCATAAATACTGTGTAATGCACTGGTTGAAAAAGGTGTTGTATCTGTGCTATACTTGCATTATTTTTATTTTTTGAGGTTTTCCCAGTGATGATTCTTTAAACGGGTTGTATGCAGGGCAATGCAGTTATGTAACTGTGGAGCAAAATTAAAACGTGAAAGCTGCTGGAATTTCTTGTGTTAGTGTTAACAACTAGAGTACTTGCTGATGCTGTCAATTTATGAGCACTGAATTAGTACCGAGTGGGGGCTTCGATCTCGATGAACATTTCCATGTACTTCAGAAATTATATTCCGTTTATTTGAAGTAACACCAGAACTCCAGTGATACTCCGGTGATGACATCATTGCCAGTTTCTTTAGGGTTGGGAGGCCAGATATGTCACAATCAACCCCAGTAAGACACTCGGGATGGATGGGTGCGTTTTTTCAAGCACAGAGTTCATCCTTTGTATCACTGCCCAGTTAGCCAAGCAGCCTATTGTCGTTTTGTTGTGTTGCATTACTGGTTTTGCTGCTGAGTGACAGGGATTCTACAAATACCACCAGACAACATTTCAAATATCCTGGCATATTGGTTGAGAAACAATGTTATAGTGTTATAAGGTATATAGAATCCTACAGGAGTGAAGGGAGGAGCCATCTGGAATGCTAGAAATGGAAGACTAAGGACCCAGTCCTATCCAGCTTTCCAGTACTGATGCAGCTTCATTGTGGCCATGGGTTAAGGGGTAGGAATGGGGAGGTCACCTGAAGTGGGGGGGGGGTCATCAAAATCAATATCCTGTCTGAGAATGGAACTGTTTCATGGGCAAACTGATACCCAACCCATATGTTCTCGTTATCAGTGTACAGGTGAAAAGGGGTAAGTACTTCAGATTACGTTCAATAGTTGCCCAACAGTGTCTTACAGATGTTCTGAGTCCTATGGATGTTCAACTTGCAGCGCATTCCAAACCCATGATTTGACTGGCACAAACCTCTGCTAGCCTGGGGTATTCTGCACCACTCCTGGGGATGGGAAAAGGGAGATGGGCGTGTTGCACTGGCTTAAATTAGTAAAGATTGCGTCATCAGTTGGACATACTTCTGAGTAGACATGCACAGATAGTGCTGTTATATATGGGGCTATACAGGCTTCCCTTTCAATACTGTTTTTGACTTTCTTATTTGAGACTATGCTGAGATTCCATTGCAGGAAGACAAAATTCTGGTTGAAGGTTTTCTGTGACCCCACAGTCAGGGTTCCCAAGAACTGGTCAGAGTTTGCTTCTGGTATAAAGAACGCCATGAGCTCCCTTTGTTGTCAAAAGTATTTGTTGGGAGGTTTAGAACAGCTACACTGTCATGGCTTTGTGATGTTTCAAAGCTTGAGGTTGTACCCGCAGGGAGATGAGTTTCTCTGGTAACGGAATACATATATTATTTTGAAGTTCATAATATTTTTCTGGAAAACCTTTGGGCTCACATTTGATGAGTGGACTTTTTTCCCCCACCATTCTAGCTTCAGGTCTTCCATGCTCTTGCTTGGAAGTAAATCAGTTTGAGATGAAGGAGTTCTGGTGCTGAGCATGAGTGATGAGAATTTCAGCTTGCCTTATAAGAACAGTTTTTGAAATTTGGTGGGGTGATTGTGGTGCTTTGAGCTCTGTCGGAACTTGCACAGCCTCCTCTTGCTGCGTATGGGGCATAGGTGGGAAAATCCAAGCTTAGTATTGGTTGCGTAGTGGTAGGGTTTAAGCACTATGCTACCTCCCCCATGAAGCAGGAAGCATGTGGCAGGATAGTCGGGAATTGGGGGGTAATGTGCTTAATTAACCCTACAATCCAGAGTAACTACGGGAGTACGTAAGAGACATTACGTGCACCTGTAGTTACTGCACCACCTAGTGAAAATCTATGGGAAATTCATATTGCAATCCAGAGTAAATTGTTCTTACACCAGAGCAAGGAGTCCCTATAGTTACTCTGGATTGTGCCCTAAGTAAGGTCAAGGGCTGAGCCAGAATCTTGAAAAGTGGATCCCATTGCTAAAAAGTTTGAAAAACCACCAGTGTAAGGACTTAAATATCCCTACAATCCAGAGTAACTACGGGAGCACATAAGAGACATTATGTGGACCCATAGTTACTGCACCATCTAGTGAAAAGCTATGGGAAATTCATATTGCAATCCAGAGCAAATTGTTCTTACACCAGAGTAAGGACTCCCTGTAGCTACTCTGGTTTGCGCCCTCTGTTACATTACATGCTGCATTAATTTAAAAGGGGTTAGAATATGTTATTTAATGTTTCAGTGTTCTACAAAAATAATTCAGTATAAAAAGGGTAGCCTTTAAATTTTTTACCTTGTATCAACTTTAATTTTTAGACATATAAATTAATGTTGACTTAATTGTGCTAATTAGAAAAGGTCTTAGTTATAATTCTTTGTAATGAAAAGCATGCTGCACAGCTTGTATAATGCATTAAAAAAGTTTGAATGAAGAAGGTTTAACTAGGGACAAAGCCAGAAAATTCATTATGTAGTTAATCTTAAGAACTCAGCTGATTTTAAAAGGACTCGAGAACAGAATGGAAAAAGAAATAGAAGGTTTTTTGGATGCATTACTGCAAGTAATTACATAGGAAAGAGCTGGGTTATATCTTCCACCCCTTTCCCTAAAATAGTATATACCATACCTGCACCATCAGTTTGTAAATGGTCCTGTTGAAATCTCCAAGAAAGAGACAGTGTGACGCCATCATTTATCTCAGCAAGTGATCCCATTGCTGAAACCTTCTTAGGAAGTTCATATTAAGCCCATTATTGCATAGTTCTCTACAGTATTGGCAAAAGTTTTGGTCTGTTCATGTATGTATTTGTGGCATTCAAGGGAGAAAGAAGGGCCATGATCCTTCTGGCCATCCTGCAACCTGCGTGTGCATTCTTAACTAGTCTGTGCCTTTGTGCTCCAAGGGAAAGAGAGAAAAGTCTGTGCAATTTCATGGTGGTGACGGTGGGACTATTGTTATTTTATTAATATTTTCTCTGTAATTATTTTGTTTTTTCCCTGTTTTATTTTCTCTGTAAACTGCTTTGTGAACTGTTCTTTGAAAAGCTGTGTATAAATACTGTTGTGGATGATTATGATATATTCAGAAATTGTAGCTATTTGTAGAGTTCGGAGTGAGCAACTTGCACCAACAAGGACCCAGAGATGGACCGTAGCTTTGAATACCTATCTATGCTCTTCTTTCTTTCTTGAACATCAGAGATATTTAAAGGGTCAGTCCTCTGGCTGCAGTTCTTTTTATGGTGACAATGAATCCAATGGAGGGTAAAGAGGGACAGGATTTATTTCTTAAGCTGGAATACAAACCATCTTTAGACAGACAAAGCCAGGCAAGGGCCCAAGCCAGTTCAGGCCGGATCACCCGAACCACTTGTCCCCAAATCCCCGCCACTACTGAACCAGTGGTGGCAGGGGGGCCAGAAAACCCAGTGTACCGGTTTGGCACGCCGGGAGGAGGAGACGCACTGTGCGTATGCTGACCTTGGCGCACGCGCAGCGCGTCTCCTCCTGCTGGGGAAGACACACTGCGTCTCCTCCAAGGTCGGCACGCGTAGTGTGTCTCCTGGAGGAGACGCACTGTGCACATGCTGGGGGTTGGTGCAGGTGCAGTGCGCTGGGGTTGGGGCCCGCCCCTCACCCCGCCCCTCGCCCACCCGCAGCTGCAGCATGCTGGGTGCGTAGCATGCCCTCCCCAGCCCCACCCCTGATCCGCCCCCGGCCCCACCCCTGACCCTGACCCTGACCCCTGACCCCGGCCCGGCCCGCTAACTTCCGGTGAACCGGATGTTGGACCAGGCCAGGCCCATCGCTGGACAAAAACATTCAGGTTGCCTTTTGTGCCTTCCCTGTTGTTGAGCACCAGGGACTGAACATGACAGCAGACTTCAGTCTTTACTGCCTTGGAATTTTTAAAATATATGCCTATATATTGGTTGCCTAATATGCCTATATATACCGAATAATCCCTTCCCTCAGATGGTATGTGGAGTTGTTACTACACCAAGGTTGCAATCCAGAGAGCACTTTCCTGGGAGTAAGCCCCATTGAACTCAATGGAACTTCTGAGTTGACACAAATAGGATTGTATTGTTGGTTGGTGAAAGAGGAGAAGAAAAATTATTTATTCCTGGTATTTTATATGGAAAGGGGTATTTTGTGTTTCTTTGCAGTGGCTGAATCCCATGGGGAAAGGGGAAAAATGTATCCAGAAAGGTGTCCCTTGATGGGGATGGAAATTGAAAGTTACTGAGTTGTACAGCTGGGCACCAATAGGTTGGAAAGCTGTTAATGTATCTATTAGTATATATGTGGCTACTAAAGTAAGAGGGCATTAAGTAGGAACTCTCACCAAAAACAGAGCAGTGGTCTAGATTGGAGAAAGAGAATATCAAAATGGACACTTTCAATACAAAAGAAACTGCAAATATTTGGTTCATACATTCATGGGTGAATATTGGTACAGGAATCCCCCACATTCTGATGGTTTGTTTTTTGACAGTTCTGCTCTTTCATCACCTTTCGGTTATACCCAGAAATCATTCATTCAACACATGCTGTACCCTTTCAACCTCTCTGCTGGTCCAAAGGCTAAAATTGTTTTCATTAATGTTGATTTGCATGTGACTTGGTGATCAAACTGTTTTTGGCATTTCCTTATGACTTCCTTCAATAAATAACCATCATGTAAATCCATATTCATTGGCCAAAAGCATTGACATCTGTCAGTCTTGAAAGGTATCGTGCTCAACGCTGTATGTGAAGCACGAAGGTCTGGGTTAGATTGATATGGAGGATAGGGTGTTACCCAAGCAGCAAATCCCCCCTCTCCACACCACTGAATTAGTCCAGTGGAAAGGCAGAGCCAATACTATAGGATTCAGCTGCGTCGCAGAGCTGGGCTAGGACAGGAGCACACCCTGTCTTGTAGGGACCTGGGTCTCGAACCCTGGCCACCTTGTTAACAGGCACAGTGTCTTAACCTCTTGCGCCACCCACAGCCCATTCATTGCCCACACATGCCTGCATTCATCTTACTGTAATTTGCTATGTATATTGGTTATGTGTTAATACGTGTTGTTTAGGCTTTTGCAAGTGATACAGTATTTATGACTTTTTGGTGGCCTTTTTGCAATTGCAAGCTGAAAAAGACTGAGTTCCACTTTTCAACGCTTTTCACTTTTGGATGGTGGTCTGGTCCCTAACCTGTCCAATGAGTGGGGAATGCCTTTATCTGAATCACCTCCTCGATGTGCAACCAAGTGCCGCACAACTTTCTGGTCTGAAACTAGCTGCTATTGCAGTGGCGTTTGCAAAAGGAGCACAAAGTGCTAAATCTTGCAGCGTGTCTCTGTGCCGTGTAAGCTCCCTCTCCTGCTTTCCATTGGAGCCATACCATCTCCTCCTCTTTGCTCTTGCAACCTGGAATGATTCAGATGGTGAAAGGCAGGGCATCATGAATGGCTCTTGTTGAAGCACTCTACAAAACTTAGCACTGTGCCCCTCGGATAACATGACGCTATTGAGCTCGTAATTTAGTAGAGCACTGATTTTCTCTGAGTGGTGCAAGTGGCTAAGACGCTGTGCCTGTTAACCAGCAGGCCAGGGTTCAAGACCCAGGTTGGCCCCACAAGACAGGGTGAGCTCCTGTCCTTAGCCCGGCTCTGCGATGCCAGCTGGATCCAATCGTATTGGCTCTGCCTTTCCATTGGACTAATTCAGTGGCGTGGAGAGGGGGGATTTGCTGCTTGGGTAACAGCCTAACCTCCATAACAATCCAACCCAGGCTTTCGTGCTTCACATGCAGCGTATGCAGCGCTGAGCACGATACCATAGTCTTTCAAGACTGACGGAGGCCTGCTGTGCCACACTGGTGAGCTGCGGATGGTCGACAGGTGTGCCATGGGAATTTGGGGATGGTAATTTTGGGCAGTTTAGGATTCAAGCTCCTTACCAGGAGATGTGCCTTGTGTATGATAAAAAATAAGGTGTGCCTTAACAAATTTAGTGCCTTGTCAGTGTGCAGTGAGACGAAAAAGGCTGCAAAACACTGGATTAAGTGGCTTTCCTGATCTCTTCCAGGACAACACCCTGTCCAACTTTCAGGAATGTCAGCCAAGGAATCAAAATGAAGTTAGGAGCAACTGCAGGTTTTGGAAAGTGAGGTCATTGGCAACAATATATATGCTAAGAAGTACTGCTACGGTGACTCTCTTTTCATTAGAATGAACACAGTAACCAAAGAGTTTATTTAGTACCTCTTCTTATTGAATGCCAGCCCCTGATTTGTTTTCCTATCCAGTTTTGTCTGAGCAAAGGGAAAGGGCAGTTGTCTGTAGCAAATTCATTCTTTATTACTCTGCTCCCGTCTCTTATTGTTGCGCCCAGCGGCCGCGAGCAGCCATTCAAATTACCATGCTGAAGAATCTTAAATTGAAAGTTAGTGGATTGCACAGCTGGGCACCAATAAAGTAATGGGAATGTTTTGTTCCGATGAATGCATTACTAGTGTGATTGGAAAACTGTAAATGTATCTATTAGTATGGTGCATGTTTATATGCCTTATTTGCTTGACGGTATATTAGATAATATCCATAATTCGAAAAGGGATACCCTGAATGTAACACAAGTATCCAATTTGTAAAGTTGCAAGCCTAATGGAAAAATTAATCCAGTGAATCTCAAATATTTTAGCAATTTTCCCCCATTGTGGGGAAGAAAATGGGACTGTTCCCAATGCTGGTAGCATCAAGTCTAATATACACATTGAAATGAATGGGGACCCACCTGAAATTAGCTCGTGGCCACCTAATGGCTCCCGACGAACAGTTTAAAAAATGCTTAAGGAAGAATAAGAAATCAATAGAATTGGGTCCAAGTTTCAAATTCTTGCTGCTATATTTTTGCAGTTGGGAGTTTTTATAAATATATGCCTGTTCATACAGCTGCAATGAAACTATATATTAGACATAAGGGATACGATTACTTCAGTGATAATTGAAGTTTCCTTGCACTCCCTCCTACTAAAAATATGTTTCTCTTAAGGAACACTTCAGCGTGGGAGTCAATGAGAAAGAGGTTTCTTGGAGAAATTCAGAAGACTGCAAGAAATTTAATGACCAAGCAGTCAGTTAGCTTGTGGGTTCCTTATGTTCATCATCTGATCCTAGGAAGAACAATAGCCCCAAGTAACCCCCAAATTCAGAGTAACTACCAGAGCACGTAAGAGACATTATGTGCACTTATAGTTACTGCACCACCCAATGAAAACCTATGGGAAATTCATATTGGTATCCAGAGTAAATTGTTCTTACACCGGAGCAAGGACTCCCCATAGTTACTCTGAATTTTGCCCTAAGTCCACCTTCTGAGACTGGCATTCACCAACCAGGAGGATGTCCCAGTTCATCTAACCTGGTTATGGGGCAAGGAGGGATGCCTAGGCTTCCTTTAAACATTGTGCCACCCTATTGATTACTTAAGCCAAAGGATGCTTGTGGCCTCTGGCATGTGGCTCTCTTTCAGTGAACCTGCACAGAGTGCAAAGACATGCGCCAGCCTTCCCACACCATCATGGGGACAGGGAGTGGGTGACTTGTGATGGCCTAAATTGGTTAGGTTTGTGCCCTGTTTGCCTGCCTGCTGTTACCATGATTAAGCAGGCTTTAAAAAAAAACCCTAAATGTACTATCTTTCAATTTAATGGTCCAATATCATCTGCATTGAGATGAAACCATGGATGAAAAAAATAGCTGATAATTACATTATGCCGGTGTTTTGATGAGCATAGGGACCAACTACTTGCTGCCAGGAGCTGTTTTGGGAGAGGGAGAGCAATACCCTAGATGCTTTCTTCAACAAGATGCCTGTTTCCTTATCCTCCTGGGAGTAGCTCCTCTCTTTATCTTCCACCACTGTTGAACAAGAGGAGTGACATCTGTGTTGGAACAGTATTATAATAAGCTTTAATGCTTATGGTGCTCTGATTTAAAATAAAAAACACCAGTAAAGAAGGGGGTGAGTGGGAGCCTTGTTATTGGGCTCCTTGATTCTCCCACAGATCCAAGGGCACAACTATATTCCTGTAATTTTAATGGTTTAATTCCTGAGATCTAATGTCATGTGTGGTTAACATAAACAAGGATTATACGATGAACTATAGAGCTGGACTATAGAGCATATAGGATTATATGCTCTATTGCCATTATGTATTGTAGATGAGAACAACTTTTCCACGAATTTCATTCTCACATTGCGGAAATATATAAAAAAGGTCCTTTGTGATTTGTAATGAACAGTATATTATTACAATGAAATGGGGATGTATTTGAGATAATGTAAACATTTAAAAGGAAAACAGTTCAGCAGAGCAGCCTTGATCGTCTATTTTTAGTTACTGTAGGACTGTTATGTAAAATGTGAGATTTTTTATCTGAGGACTATTTTAAAATCTGAGGAGTATTGGTTGAGAGTGGGTTTGTTTTTTGGCCGATTCTGGGCACAATCCAGAGTAACTACGGGGAGTCCTTGCTCCGGTGTAAGAACAATTTACTCTGGATTGCAATGTAAATTTCCCACAGGATTTCACTAGGTGGTGCCATAACTATGAGTGCATTTAGGGTGAAATCCAGGGTAACTATGGGGATCCTTGCTCTGGAGTAAGAACAAGTTACTCTGGATTGCAATATGAATTTCCCATAGGTTTTCACTAGGTGGTGCAGTAACTACGGGTGCATGTAATGTCTCTTACATGTACCTGTAGTTACTCTGGATTATGCTCTTAATGCCTCTTACGTGCTCCCGTAGTTACTCTGCATTGTAGGGTATGCCAATAACATCTGTTCTATAAATGTAGTAGGACTAGAAGGTAAATATTTTGGATAGCACCCACGGTTTTCCTTACTCTGAAGTAGGGAATATTTCTGCAGAAAGGAGAATCTTTCAATGTTTGGGCAACATGTTGAATAATATTAAATACAACTTTTAATAATATTAAAAATTTAACCTTGTACTGTATGAACATTTCAGATTGTGTCTTGATTTTTTCCCCATTTCTTACCAACTATCTCTTCTTTGTCTCTACATTTTATATAGTATCTTGGGGTTGGATGCTCCAAAGCTGATGCAAAGGGAAGTAGGATGAAGACAAGAAGGAGGCAAAATATGACGCAGGGTTTAAGTGATGCAAATGTCGAGCTTGCCTGAAGCTCCTTCAAAGGCTGTGTGGGTGTCGGGAGATAAATTGTAAAGAAAGTTGTCAGGCTGACAAGCCTCCTTTTTTGTGCAAAGTAACACACCTGCATGCCAAGCTGTGCCCCAGTAATATTCAAACCTGTGTGTGTGTGTGTGTGTGTGTGTGCACTGCCACACACAATAATACTCCAAAAAATGGAATGGCCCAAGCGGTGACAGCTTCGGAGATGAAAACTGAAGCACAGAGATGTGAATTAATATTAATATAGAGCATTAAAGACAATTAGTACTGTATCTTATATTGTGATGTGATGGATTTTTTAGAGGAGAAATCATTTTTGGTTCAGCATTTAATTTTAGTCATTATCGTTACATGCTTAAAATAACATTTGTGTAAGGAACAGGAATATATAAAATTATTTGCCCGCTATTTACCATATGAAATTCTCATATAGCTTGAAAGTAATGATAAACACCACTTGCAGCCAAATCCGGAGTAGCTACGTGAGCACGTAAGAGACAGTATGTGCACCCGTAGTTACTGCACCATCTAGTGAAAACCTATGGGAAATTCATATTGCAATCCAGAGTAAATTATTCTAACACCGGAGCAAGCACCATCTAGTGAAAACCTATGGGAAATTCATATTGCAATCCAGAGTAAATTGTTCTTACACCAGAGCAAGGAATCCCGGTAGTTACTCTGGATTTCGCCCTTGATCAAGGTATTTCTCCGCTGTGATTTTAAAATTTTGTTTTCCAACAGGGTTTTGTAGGTGGTTTCATAAGATAATTTGCCTGTATGTGGTACAGGCTGCAATCCTAAAGACATTTTCCTGGGAGTAAGAACCATTGAACATAATGGGGCTTACTTTTGAGTTGACATGGTTAGGATTGTGCTCTGTCTTAGACTGCAATCCTAAGAGCACTTTTCAGGGAATAAGGAAATCCCATTCAACTCAGTGGAACGTACTTCTGAGTAGACACTAATAGGATTGCACTGTGAGAATATAAGACACTAACAGGATTGCACTGTGACAATATAATGCTGCTACTGCTGATGATGTTTGTCCTGTCCAAATATCCCTTAATCTGGTATCAGCTTGTGAGTTTCACCCCTGGTACCAATTTATTCTGTTTTATCTCTTTAAATGTCCACTTTTAGTTCACTCCTTTATCAGTTTAACAGGGTTTATTATTTACACAGACACTATAACACAGTGATCCTCAATGTTCTGAGGACCATGGCCTGGTTCAGTGGAAAAATTTTTTGCAAGCCCGGGAGGATGTGCATGCACAGTTCCATCTGGAACTGCACATGCACATCGGCGAGCAGACACTGAGCCGCAGACCAGGGGTTAAGGATCCCCACAGTAGTACAGAAACTCTTCTCCAGACTAAAGCTACCCCCAAGTATCTTTACTTATCTCCAGCAATGAAGCACAAAGTCCACAGCTTCTCCAAAGTCCTTCAAAGCAGAGTCCAAGTCCAACAGAGTCCCCGTCTGGCAGAGCTTCTGCAGGCGGTAGAGTCTGGCAGGCAGAGTTCCATTGTGCAGCTTCTCCATGCTCCCTAATACACACCTAACACCAATTTAATACTGCATTTCAGGGTCCTCCTATTCCTCAGACAGTCAGCAAGAGGTGTGATCCATACCCTTCTTCGGGGTCCTTTTACAGCCCAGGGTCCAAAGGGTGTTCAAGTGTGAGCCCCACCCTCAGCTATCAAAATAGGGGAAGCACTGTCAACACCACATCTCCTGCCTGATCATTTTGGTCTGCCATTACAATGTTGAATCAGGAGTATGGTGTCCAAACCCTGGCCCAGGACCAGATGCAGTCCATGGAGAGTCTATGCAGCCTCCATCCCGGCAGTGGGCAAACCTTTAAGTCCTTCAGACCCACTTCTAATACACTCTTATATCTACATTTATATAAATATATTTAAATTGGAAATGTAAATCCTTGTCAGTGTCAGACAAGGTATCAGAGGGGTGATGTAGCCTTCCTGACGCACCCTCCTGCCACAGTGTCAGAGAGGCCCTCCTGCCCCTGGGGTTGAAGATGTGTTGGTCTCTCTGCCAAGCAGTGGGGATCTGATAGTCCCATAAGTACAACCAAACACTATTTCAAGTACCACCAATGGTACCAGTGGTATGGAAACATTCATACATGTTCATTCAAAAAGCTCTAAGTATATATGGAATATGCATCTAGTAATGATTTGGGGGTGAGTTAAGTGATTCTAGGGGCAAAATCCAGAGTAAGTACGGGGAGTCCTTGCTCCGATGTAAGAACAACTTACTCTGGATTCCAATATGATTTTCCCATTGGTTTTCACTAGGTGGTGCAGTAACTATGGGTGCGCATAAAGTCTCTTACATGATCCCATAGTTTGGATTTGGAGGTAAATGTGTAATCCTATTCCTACCTAACTGAGCAAGCCACACTTACAAGAAACTTACATCTGAGTAACCATAACTAGAATTGTGGTTTCATCTTCTGAAGGTTGATTTCAGTGTAGGCTGTACCACATGAAGTACCATTTTCAAATTCTGGTATATACCCCTTTTTAACTGGAGGAATTCAATTTTTCTTGTTCTCCCCTTTCACTAGAGAGAGATATTGTGTTATTAATTAGAAGAAGATTTATAAACAAGTGGAAGGCAAGAGTAAGTAATTGATTGTGGCCAATTAATTTAATCAATGTGAGTGTCTCTTCCTTCACTAACTAGTACAGGGCATCATAAGGGATAATGAATCACTGTGAAGCTTGCTTTATTGTTCCTGTGGTAGTTGTATGGGATGCATTACAATGAGACCTAAGCCATAAAGTAACAGCAGTAGACACCCTATTTCAAACAAGCTGGTCAAAATGCACACTAAAAAAAGATCTAGAACACAATCCTAACTATGGGCAAAATCCAGAGTACCTACGGGGAGTTCTTGCTCCGGTGTAAGAACAATTTGCTCTGGATTGCAATATGAATTTTCCATAGGTTTTCCTATGTGGTGCCATAACTACAAGTGCATGTAATGTCTCTTATGTGTGCCGTACTTACTCTGGATTGGAGGCTATGCCCTGTTAATCCCCCATCTATTAAATTGTGTCACTACCTCCCTAAAAAAATAATACCCAAAGCTACTCATGTTATTGATATAACAATCATAGTGGTGTCTTGGTTTATGAGCATAATTCGTTTAGGAAGAATGCTTGTAATACAAAATGCTTGTATATCAAAGCAAATTTTCCCATAAGACAAAATAAAAACTCCTAGACACATATTTCTTAGAAACAGGAATTTCTTAGAAATTTCTTAGACCCATATTGTTTCAGGTCCCTCTGGCTGCATTCTCCCCATTTACATAGGGTTGAGCACCACTGGTTATAGTAAGGCTTGTTTTAGAGTAGACATGCAAGGCTAGTTCTCTCAGGCTCCTTTCTATTGCTTCCCTTATATAGGGGTGAGTCCCATTGACTGTAATAGGCTTTCTTCAGAGTTGACATGCATAGGGTATGTCAGAAGAGGCTGAGCAGGTACTGGCAGAGTGCCAAAAGCAGCCATATCCCAACCAGGAATATTATTTTTCACTTGTATTGCAAGACAAAGAACACAATCATAACTATGTCTTCTCAAAATTAAGCCCCATTTTGTTCAGTGGGTCATACTCCCAGGAAAGTGTCCTTAGGATTGCAGCAAAAATTTATTTTGCATGTTTTGCAAAACATTCTAACCCCCAAATCCAGCATAACTACGGGAGCACATAAGAGACTTTACGTGCACCCATAGTTACTGCACAACCTAGTGATAACCTATGGGAAATCCATATTGCAATCCAGAGTAAGTTGTTCTTACACCGGAGCAAGGACTCCCCGTAGTTACTCTGGATTTTGCCCTTAATCCAAAACACTCTCAAGACAAGATTTTACTAAAGTTCAAAAAGAAATCAACAATGCCAGATCTGATTCTGTTCCATGAGCAGGACGGTATACCAAACACAAATTACAGAATGATACATTAAATAAATATAATAAACAATTCCAGTTATGAGTGGCAATAAAACTAATAACATACACATGACATAAAATTGACTGTATTAATGGTTTGTTTAAAAGCATTATAAATCAGTCTGTAAATCGGTCTGTTGGGAGTACAGATTTAACCTAATTATTAGCAGTTCCATCCCCTCCTTCAACACAAATGAGGTTGGCCCATTAAATTAAAAGATAAACATCAATTTAGGTTTCAAAATAGCCTCCTTACCATGGTTAGGTAGGCAATCAATCAACCTCCATCTCTCTTTCAGGGGCTTAAACCTATGTTTCTGCTCTAATAGTAAGCTCATTAAACTATCATTCTTAGGATATAATTTTTGGTAGGGGGCATGGTTAGTCTAAAACTAGTCTTGGTATAAACTATATAGCATAGATATACTTTTTATTATAGGGAGTTTGGTTTTGATCATGCTTCTTGGTCTATTTGCCATTGTTATTGGCATCCTTCAGTCTCGAAAGACTCTGGTATCGTGCTCTGATTGGAGGTCCTGAAACAACATCTAGTGTGGCTAAAAAGGCCAATTTGAGAGTGTCCATCCCTTCCACACTGAGGACAAATAAATTCTGTCCCCTGCCCAGGCCCAGGTTTCGCTGCTTTCGGGTCTGTCTCTTTGCTTCAGCCTGCCGAACAAGTGTCTCTTCCAGTTGGAGAAGGCCATGCTGGGTCTTTTGCCTCCACGCTGAATGGTCAGAGGTCAAGGTTTCCCAGCTGTTGATGTCCATTCCCAAGGCCTTTGGATCCCTCTTGCAGATGTCCTTGTATCGCAGCTGTGGTCTCCTTCTTGGGCGCTTTCCCTGCACTAATTCTCCATATAGGAGATCTTTTGGAATCCGACCATCAGCCATTCTCACGACATGCCCAAGCCAGCGTAGACGCCGCTGTTTCAGAAGTGTGAACATGCTAGAGATTCCAGCACGTTCCAATACTGTGTCATTTGAGACTTTGTCATGCCAGGTGATTCCAAGAATACGTCGGAGACAGCGCATATGGAAGGTGTTCAGCTTCCTCTCCTGCCATGCATAAAGGGTCCAAGACTCACTGCAGTACAATTGTAATGCCCAATTATTAGGTAAACTTAAAAGTTTTCTTTATATACTTGGGGTTCCTTTCCTCTTTATATTAAGTACAAAAAATTACTTAGGGCGAAATCCAGAGTAACTACAGGGAGTATTTGCTCCAGTGTAAGAACAATTTACTCTGGATTGCAATATGAATTTCCCATAGGTTTTCACTAGGTGGTGCAGTGACTCTGAGTGCACATAATGTCTCTTACATGCTCACGTAGTTACTCTGGATTGTAGGGACAGTCACCATGAAAGTTATTTTAAGTTATGAGTAAAGAAGTTAAAACACTGTTTGCACTTTTCTAGTTAGAACCAAATCCCAAACCCGCTGTCAACATGATGCACGATCTTTATACCCTGCAGAGAATCTGTAAGCATGTATCACTGCAGGTAATGTGATGGGGATAGTGAAACAGTGATTAGAGTTTTTAATTAGTAAGAATCTACAGGCTATGAGTAAGTGCCAACAAATCTAATTAAACCTACAGTACTTCTATTTGAATTTTTTGAGTGGGGTGATGAGGGAAGCATTCGTTCCTATGATCATTTTCATGCAAAACATTAGAGCTGTAGCTGTGGGTGGTCAGTGAGCTCTATATTAGGTCACATTGTACTACGCAGATATGTAGTAGGTTATGACAGCAATCCTAAAGACACTTTCCTGGGAGTAAGACCCATTGAACACAATGGGGCTTACTTCTGAGTAGACATGATTACGATTGTGCTGTGTCTATGGCTGCAATCCTAAAGACACTTTCCTGGGAGTAAGACACATTGAACCCAATGGGGCTTACTTTTGAGTAGACATGGTTAGAATTGTGCTCTAAGTTGCGCAATCCAGAGTACCTACAGGGAGTCCTTTTTCTGGTGTAAGAACAATTTGCTCTGGATTGCAATATGAATTTCCCATAGTTTTTCACTAAGTGGTGCAGTAACTACGGGTGCACGTAACGTCCTTTACGTGCTCCTGTGGTTACTCTGGACTGTAGGGTTAGTCTATGTATTATGGCTGGCGAGGTTTAAAATGGAATCAATAGCCGAAGTAGTAGATTTCTGATATAATTCAAGGAACAGGTGTAGGAAAGTCACATCAACAACTGATAAGCTTGGACAGGCAGAAGATGTTTCCATAGAAATGCCAGAAGAAAAGAAAAGTAACAACGTACAGTACAAAGAAGAGGTCCTTCCAGGAGCCGCACATACAAACGGAGGAAGTCATAATGGGCCTATGGGCTTGCTTCACCCTATTTGAACCAAAACCTAGTATTTTCTTTAAAGTCAGTTAGATTTGTACTCCATCTGTGTTGAGTAGCATCTCAGCCTCTCTGCCCTGTTTACTCAGAAAAGGAATTGACACCTCGGATGCTAGGAAAAAAATGTTAACGGTGTTCAGGTCAACCAGCTACGTTGTTCTTGGAATATATCTATTTTTTATAGAATAATTCCTTATTTTTGTTGACCCACCGTTTAAAATGAGACTCGATCAAGACCCACCTAGTTCTATGAGAATTATGTTAAGTGATCTAAGACAGTGTTTGTTTATTTGTTTGCAGAAAAAAACTCCAATCCACTTTTCATGATGAAGCTGTTCTAATGAACAGCCTCAAGGCTTAAGAATCTAAGGGTGCAATCTTAACCCTATCTACTCAGAAGTAAACCCCATTATATTCAGTGGGGCTTACTTCCAGGAAAAAAAGCAGGCCTCCATCAGTCTTGAAAGACTATGGTATCGTGCTTGGCGCTGCATACACTGCATGCGAAGCACAAAAGCCTGGGTTGGATTGTTATGGAGGATAGGCTGTTACCCAAGCAGCAAATCCCCCTTTTCCACGCCACTGAACGAGTCCAATGGAAAGGCAGAGCCAATACGATTGGATCCAGCTGGCGTCGCAGAGCTGGGCTAAAGACAGGAGCTCACCCTGTCTTGTGGGGCCGACCCAGGTCTTGAACCCTGACCTGCTGGTTAACAGGCACAGCAGGATTGCAGCCTTAGTTATGGGACTCATCCTGCACATGCCCCCAATGCTTGCCATTGACTGAATTGAGGAGTGGATCCACCAGGGAAAAATATAAGATGCTCAAACATGTATTCCCCTATATCAGCGTTTCTCAAAGTGGGGGTCAGGACCCCTTTGGGGGTCGCCTAGAGCTTTCCTGGGGGTCGCCTAAGGACCCCTGGTGCAGAGGGCCAGGTCAGGCTTCCTAGACCTCTGGCTGTAGCTGCGCACACACTGGGGCTGACTGACAGCCTCAGGGCCCAATCCTATGCATGCCTACTATGAAATAAATCCCATTATAGTCAGGGGGGCCTTTACTCCCATGTAAATGTGGATAAGATTGCAGCCTCAGGGCCCAATCCTATGCATGCCTACTCTGAAATAAATCCCATTCTGTTCAATGTGTGCATAGAACACACATTTCATTTGTAAGAATGAAAATACATCCTGCATATTGGATATTTACATTACGATTCATAACAGTAGCAAAATTACAGTTATAAAGTAGCAACGAAAATAATTTTATGGTTGGGGGTCCCCACAACATGAGGAACTTATAAAGGGGTCACAGTGTTAGGAAGATTGGAACCACTGCCCTATATTTATACAATCTGCAAACTGTAGGAGCTCAGCTATTTGCAGAGCAATTAGCAGCTATCTGGTTTTTAAATATTTTTATTTGGTTGTTTGTTGTTTCTTTAAGGGATTTACACCCCACCTTTCCCATGCCAAGGCAAATGCCCAATGTGGCTTACAAAGACCGTATTCCTTTTGTCCTCACAACAATCCTGTGAGGTAGATGAATCTGAGAGTGTGAGTAACTGGCACAAGATCATCCAAGAAGCTTCATGACCCAAGGAGAATTTGAACCTGAATCTTCTAAGTCCAGGTTGGCCAGATGCCAAACCCCAAATTTCCTTCCAAGTCCCCCAAAATTCCTGAACTCCGAGCCAAAATTCCTACCCGGTTAAACAAAATTGTAGGGCATCCCAAAAATGTAGGACATGTTAAAATAAAGCTAAAAACACTAGTATTGCATTCCTGTACTTAATTTTTGCACAAATCTCATTACAATAGACCAGACATAATCAAAAAGGCACATGTTTAAAGTGATCCAGGGAGGCATGCAGAGGCTTGGTCTTTCAGCCCCCTTTCCTTTGCCCCTTACACAATGTAAGCTCCATTGACTACAATACTTTTGAGTGGACACAGCTTGGAAGCTTAAAACTTTTGAAGCCAGGAGTTGGCCCACCATCCCTACCCTGAGAAGGTTGCCAACTTTACATCCAGTCCCTGCTCCTTTGCTTTGACAACAGCTGGATGAAAGGCCCCAAACCGGAACAAGTCAAGCCCATGTTGTGAATTACGTGCTTTTTTGTGCAAAGTATATATTGGTGGATCCAAATACAAAGGCATAGGAGCAGGGGAGGGCTGCAAGCGCTGCAATCCTAAAGACACCCGTTGTACACAATGAGGCTTACTATTGAGTAGACATGGTTAGGATTGTGCTCAAGGTCTCAATCCAACTCTCCCAATGATTTGCATCTATTCTTTACATTCTCGTAAATGTAAGCACAGTGGTTCAGGGAGCCCTGCTTCCACTATACAAGTTCAAAAATTTATCATATGGACTTTTTACCCTTCAAATTCAAGAATTTGAATTTACTGTTCAAATTCAATACAGGATCGTCCGTAACCATTCCAGCCATGTTCCTGTGTTGGAGAGGATTGGGCCCTAAGCAGTACTACATTGAGTTATGGATGTTGAGTTACATTGAGTTAAGGACATTGATTGAGTTTTTTAAATAAACAGTGCAATCCTATTCATGTCTTCTCAGAAGTTAGTTCCATTGAATTCAATGGGACTTACTCCCAAGAAAGTACTCTTAGGATTGCAGCCTTAACTGAGACCCTTTACAAGATCCATTGCACTCATGTCACTGCCAAACTTGTAGCTGCTTTGAGTCTGCAATCCTATATGCACTTTCCTGGGAGGAAGTCCCATAGAAAGAACACAGTAGGACTTACATCTGAGTAGACATGCCTAGGAGTGTGCCCTGAGAAATTTGGCAGTGTTTGGCAGCTAACAACTTGGGGCTTAACCAACTACATAAAAGCCTTAACTGGATGTTTGCTCATTCTAGGTCAATCAAGCAAGATGAGGGTTCTAGGATGAGGGGCATTCCCATATGTCTTGGGGCAGAGGAGAGGCAACTATCAATATTTGATTTGCATTTCAGTTGTAATTTCTAACTGTCTCTGGGCCAGAAAACAGGCCAAATTGAGATCAGGCAAGGGTTGGGGTGCCATATGTCCTGAAAAACCAGGACAATCCCAATTATGGGGGATTTCGTTCACATACTGGCAAGTTTGACAGGAGGTCCCATCCTGGTTTTGGGAAAGAGAATTATGGCAACCCTAGGCAAGGGGGGCAGTTAAGAAGAACCACTGGAGAAGGGAATCAAAAGGGCAGTTGTGATGCTGGAAAGGTGTGTGTCTGGATTTTTTACTGCTATATGTTGTTACACTGAACCTCCGCAAGTGACATCTGCAAGATTTTACTAGTTTCTTTATGTTTCAGGATACACTGAATAGGAAATAATTCTGATAAAAGTTATGAGTGACTACTTTGCAGTTTTATGGAACAAAATGTACGTGCTTATATATGTATCAACGAGATTTGCCACAAAGTCAGGAGTGTATGGGAGGGAGATATTTTCTGGAATGCTGACCTGGGTGATAGAAAATATGCCATCTAACTCACTGGTAAGACTTAGCCTGGCAAGAAAATGTTGTTCTTTGTTCTAACGTAGCAGAGATACAGTTTCCTGGCTTTGTGAATCTTCCTCTGACCTCTACAAAAAAAGTAGAAAGCCAAGATCTGGTTTCCTTGCTAGCAAAACACTATTTGCTTTCAGTCTTATGAAGAAGATCAGATTTGTTTTTCGTAACTCACATGGTGTTTTTAGTGTCCTTTTTGCTGAAAGTGAAAGTTTTATTTTGGTATCTGGCAAGGAAACATCATGTCCTTCAGCTGATACTGAAGACGGGGTTCACAGTGACTTTGAAAGGAAGATTTTCACGTTTAATTTAAAGGCAGGCAACGGGGCAGGGGAAATTTACCGCAGTACAAAAAGTTGCTCGTAATGTAAAATGAGGATAAAACATATTGTCATTTGCCAATGAGTGGGGGGTTTACAGTCTCCTAATACTTAATGTGGTATAAAATGTATCCTGTTATACTACGAGCACAATCCTAACCATGTCTACTCAGAAATAAGCTCTTTTTTGTTCAATGGGTCTTGCGCCTAGGAAAGGGTGTTTAGGATTGCAGCCATATCCCCAAATCCAGAGTAACTGCAGGAGCACGTAACAGATTTAATGTGCAGCCGTAGTTACTGCACCACCCAGTGCAGCGTTTCTCAAAGTGGGGGTCAGGACCCCTTTGGGGGTCACCTAGAGCTTTCCTGGGGGTCGCCTAAAGACCCCTGGTGCAGGGGCCAGGTCAGGCTTGCAGACCTCCTGCTGTAGCTGCACGCACACTGGGACTAACTGACAGCCTCAGGGCCCATTCCTATGCATGCCTACTCTGAAATAAATCCCATTAAATTCTGGGGGGCCTTTACTCCCATGTAAATGTGGATAGGATTGCAGCCTCAGGGCCCAATCCTATGCATGCCTACTCTGAAATAAATACCATTCTGTTCAAGGTGTGCATAGAACACACATTTCATATGTAACAATGGAAATACATCCTGCATATCTGATATTTACATTATGATTCATAACAGTAGTAAAATTACAGTTATAAAGTAGCAACGAAAATAATTGTATGGTTGGGGGTCCCCACAACATGAGGAACTTATAAAGGGGTCACGGCGTTAGGAAGATTGAGAACCACTGACCTAGTGAAAACCTATGGGAAATTCATATTTGAATCCAAAGTAAGTTGTTCTTACACCGGAGCAAGGACGCCTCATAGTTACTCTGGATTTCGCCCTTAGTCTCCAAAATCAGGGTGCACATTAGATTTGATGATTAATTATTGCTGAAAGTGAAAGTTTTATTTTGGTATCTGGCAAGGAAACATCAATTAGATTTACCCCCAAATCCAGAGCAACTGTAAATAAGAGATTTACATGCACCTGTAGTTACTGCACCACCTAATGAAAACCTATGGGAAATTCATATTTGAATTCAGAGTAAGAGGTTCTTACACCAGAGCAAGGACTCCCCATAGTTACTCTGGATTTTGCCCTTTAAATCATTCTAATGTATATCTTATAGCCCCTAAGCTGTTTACAGAAGATAAATATTAAATATTCTCATTTTGTTTGCAGCGGTGAGGGCATCATTATTCTTCCTGGTGTTCAAGAGAACGTGTTGGACAGTGAAATTTATGGGCACAATCCAGAGTAGCTACGGGGAATCCTTGCTCCAACGTAAAAACAATTTACTCTGGATTGCAATATGAATTTCCCATAGGTTTTCAGCAGGTGGTGCCATAACAATGTCAAAGTAAACGTCTCTTACATGCTCCCGTAGTTACTCTGGATTGTAGGATAAGGGCAAAATGCAGAGTAACTATGGGGAGTCCTTGCTCCGGTGTAAGAACAACTTACTCTGTATTCCAATATGAATTTCCCATAGGTTTTCACTAGGTGGTGCAGTAACTATGGGTGCACATAAAGTCGCTTACCTTCTCCTTAGTTACTCTGGATTTGGTGGTAAATCTGGTTTTAACAGCTACTTTAAAAATTATTGATCACCAGTGAAAACTATGTCCTAAATTGGCAAATCAATCATAGCTGTGAATTTGCTTGAAATGGAATTGTGCATGGCATTCAAATATCACTTAATATTCTTACACACGACTAAGGGCGCAATCCAGAGTAACTACGGGGAGTCCTTGCTCCGGTGGAAGAACAACTTACTCTGGTTTGCAACATGAATTTCCCATAGGTTTTCACTTGGTGGCGCTGTAACTACGGGTGCACGTAAAGTCTCTTACTTTTTCCCGTAGTTAATCTGTATTTGGGGGCCAATGTATATGTGTTTGTTTTCCTAATCTGTGAGTGGCCTGGTTTTTATTTTGCCTTTTCTTAGGGCGTCTTTGTGTGCAATCCAGAGTAACTATGGGGAGTCCTTGCTCCAGTGTAAGAACAATTTGCTCTGGATTGCAATAGGAATTTCCCATAGCTTTTCACTAGGTGCTGCAGTAACTACGGGTATATATAATGTCTCTTACGTGCTCCCGTGGTTACTCTGGATTGTAGGGCTTGTCTATAATCAAGCTGAGGCTGTTGATAGGAGGATCAAGGAGCCACCGGGTGCTTTTACTCTGAATTTTGATAGGGGAAAAAAATGTCTTTTTATGTGAGTGCAAAGATGATGCTTAACAAGACTGGTATAAAATTAAAGCATTTGAGGCAGGCAGCTTTTTAGAACCTCTTTAGTGGATTTACTAGTAATCTTGGAACAAGAATTGTTACGTTCCCCGAAGCCTTTAGTGATCTGAGTTTTTTGTTGTTGTTAAATGTAAATGTACATATTTTGAATTTTTCCAAGACAAGTTAAAGGAAACCACTTCCTTGGAGGAGAAATTTTATTCCCTTTTGAACAGAAATGCCATTGTTGTCAGTCACATACTTGGTTGCCTGGAAGAAAAATCCATTCTTGTTAGGAATGCCCTTTTCTCAATAGCACTAAAATCCCAAATATTCCAGCCCCAAATCCTGAATATGAGAAGCATGAGGCTAAAGTAGATGCTTCTACTCGCCTGTCCATGGTTACTGCCACCCCTTTGTGATATTACTGTACATTTGTCTGGATATTAAGGCACATTCTAGGAAAGTGTTTTTAGGATTGCAGCCATACCCCCAAATCCAGAGTAACTACGGGAGCACAAAGGAGACTTTACGTGCACCAGCAGTTACTGCACCACCCAGTGAAAACCTATGGGAAATTCATATAGGAATCCAGAGTAAGTTGAACTTACACCGGAGCAAGGACTCCCTGTAGGTACTCTGGATTTTGCCCTAGGAGGCTTGTTGTTTTATGGTTCTCAAAGTCATAGGGACCTTACAGGATACTCAAACTCACAGAGAAATTAAGATCTAAGGGATGGGGTAAGGGAAACTGAGAGCTGGGATAAGGGATGCTTTCACTAAGGCATGGACATTGTGCATTAGTGACAAACTAGAAGCAGCATTCCTATGTAGCTAGAAGAATTCCTATGCTTGAACCTAAAAATAGCTAGGGTGCTGATGTATAGGATTATCTGAGTGGGTTTTTGCCTCCACCTGGTTATCCTATTCCACATCTGTTATCTTACCGGGTGATCTCAGCAAAAGGTTGACCAGAATCCTCATCCCTAGCTGTGACTCAAAAACAGTGAATTCCCCTAAGATTTAGCTAGGATGCCATGTGGTCATTCTGTAATATTGCTGCTGAATTTAGGGCTGTGGGTGGCGCAAGCGGTTAAGACACTCTGCCTGTTAACCAGCAGGCCAGGGTTCGAGACCCAGGTTGGCACCACAAGACAGGGTGAGCTCCTGTCCTTACGTCCAGCTCTGCGACGCCAGCTGGATCCAATCACATTGGCTCTGCCTTTCCATTGAACTATGTCAGTGGGGTGGAGAGGGGGGATTTGCGGCTTGGGTAACAGCCTATCCTCCATATCAATCTACCCAGGCCTTCGTGCTTTGCATGCAGTGTATGCAGCGCTGAGCACGATACCATAGTCTCTCAAGACTGACGGAGGCCTGCTGCTGCTGATTTTAAAAAAGGGTCAGGGGCTTCCTTGTGAAAATGTCTTGGCCTCTTTTAGGATCTAGAGAAATCACAGAAGGATGATTAACCCTACAATCCAGAGTAACTATGGGAGCACGTAAGAGACATTACATGCAGCCGTCATTACTGCACCACCTAGTGAAATCCTATGGGAAATTCATATTGCAATCCAGAGCAAATTGTTCTTACACTGGAGCAAGGACTCCCTGTGGAGTCTTGTTCTGTTCACAAACTTCCATGATCATTTATCCTGTTAGATAGGTTTGTAACCTGCCATCCTTAAGCATGCCTACTCAGAAGTAAGCCCTACTGTATTCAATGGGACCTTCTCTCAAGGAAGTGTGTTTAAGTTTGCAGCCATATCTAAGCAAGGAAAAGCTTTTTAAAAATATACTACAAGCATGGTTTTTTTTTACAGGATGACTCCTATGAACAAGTTAAGCATTTCTGCAAAATTATGGTGCAATGCTAGGCATTGAGATATTTTCTCTCCCTCTTTATTTTCAAACTGAATTTAATGCAGATTTTTTTAAAAACATAAATTGCATCATGTTTGCCTAATTAATACTTAACACTTTTGATAATTAGGGAGAACAGACATTTTAAGATATTCAAAAGTTCACATTTCATGTGCTTTATCTTTTTCTTGTGTTTATGGTGGGGAGGGGAGAGAGAGAGAGAGAGAGAGAGCAAGAACTAACAGTACATTATCTTAACTGTGTTAGAGCACAATCCTAACCATGTCTACTCAAAAGTAAGCCCCATTGTGTTCAGTGGGTCTTACTCCCAGGAAAGTGTCTTTAGGATTTCAGTCTTAATGTGATGACTTCCCTGCAGTCATAGTATATCTGTCAAGCTCTCTAGTTTGCAATAATTATCAAACAGCTGTTAGTTTTTGATCTCTTAGAATTTATATAGAAAATATGTATTATATATAATGTGTGTATTAAGAATAATGTTATTCCATAGAAATTAGGAGAGAAATTGAATTTCTATTTCATTTTTTGTTTTAGTAATGTTAAAAATATTCATTTCAACATCTTTAAATATAGTTAAGCATTGACATAGAATCACTAGTTGTAAAGATGTGAAGATCACGCATGATTATACAACTAATAGCTATGTCTAGCCAACAAGCAGACCCCTCCTAGATGGGAATGATGCTCAGATGAGTGTATACAGAGGGAAAATGGGGGTTAACTTGCTAATGTTTTGCTCAGTCAAGTTGCATAGAGAAAAATGAAGTGGAAAGAGGTCCAGGTTGTTCTTGATCTTCCCCCCAAATCCAGAGTAACTACGGGAGCACGTAAGAGACTTTAAGTACACTCATAGTTACTGTACAACGTAGAGTAAACCTATGGGAAATTCATATTGGAATCCAGAGTAAGTTGTTTGTACACCGGAGCAAGGACTCCCCGTAGTTACTCTGGATTTTGCCCTTTCTCTCTGTTCCTCATCTTCAATCAAGTATTTGTATTTTATAGAGGATGCTGTTTTCAGGACAAATTGCCATGTTGGCTTCAAAAACAATGAGATGGGGCATTAAGATGCCTAATTGGCCCTACAATCCAGAGCAACTACGGGAGCACGTAAGAGACATTATGTGTATCCGTAGTTACTGTACCACTTAATGAAAACCTATGGGAAATTTATATTGCAATCCAGAGCAAATTGTTCTTACACCGGAGCAAGGACTCCCTGTAGTTGCTCTGGATTGTGCCCTAAGATGTTCTTTGGTGCTTCTACCCTGAATTAGACCAAACCACAGCTGTTCAATAACTTCAGAGTCCAATTCTGGCCCTTTTCCACTTTAAACCATGTTGGGCTATAAGGTACGGCTTGGGACATATTTTAGGGTATAAAAGTTCCATACAATGCTTTTCTTTTTTTACTCTGAGAATTTAAAAAAGGGGGGAAGGAGGAAATTAAACACCACCTATACACAATGCTGTATTTTCAATAATATTGGGGCCAGTTATACAGCAGGAAAGTACCCCCAGGTTTGAAGGACCTCCATGCAGGAGGAAGAGAAAAGGAAATAAGTGCATGTTTTTGTGGATAATGCCATGTTGTTCTTTAGAACGGATGTGAGCCTCCTTGACTTGGAAAGGTGGGGTATTTCCAATAAAATAAATAATAAATCTTCCACTCTCTGAAGGGCATGGAGATCAAAACAAGGAGGGGGAGTACAGATCTTTCAAATGCTAACCAGACAAATAAGTGATAGTTATGTTGGCCTTTTCAAGGACGAATTAATTGCAAAGCTGGAGAGGAATATAAATATTGGTGCACAAATAGCTCCTTTTTTCCAGACTTCCAGACTCCCCCATACACGTATACTTATAAACAAGCCCCACTGAGTTCAATGGGATTCTCTGCCAATTTCACGTGTGTGGAACTGTACCTTGCTGCGTGTAATCATATACTATTATCATGTTTAACTGAATAGCCAAGTGCATTTAGCCCTTCATTAAACGATAGGAAAGTTTGTTTTCTAAGAGTTTTCCTCTCAAAACATGAGCTCTGTATTACAATTTTCAGGTCTACATACCAATTCAGGATTTACAATAAAATAAAATATAATGTTCATTTGTTTAATGCAAATTCCTTTAAATTTCAAGAGCCATTTTTTACTCCTACCCTGTTTTATTTTGGGCAAATATTAAGAATAGCATAGAGTTTAGCAGCTTGTTGTTCCATGTATAACACTAACTGATTTTTCTCGAACTCCCAAGTCCAGAGTAAGTACAGGAGCACGTAAGAGACTGCACCACCTAGTGAAAATCCTAAAGGAAATTCATATTGCAATCCACAATAAGTTGTTCTTACACCGGAGCAAGTACTCCCCGTAGTTACTCTGGATTTTGCCCTAAGTACAATTATGTTTTGGGGTTTGTATGTATTTGTTTTAAATTATAGTTATGTCAAACATTGAAATGTTATACTAAACTAAAACAGTTTATGCTAAACTGAAATGAAAGTTCCACATTTAAAGTGTAAAGTCCACTTGTAAGAAAAGGGGATAGCAATATAGGAATGTTTAAATTTTTTTATTTTTTATTTTCTTAATTATTTATTTATTATTTATTTTTTATTTAATTTATTTTTTTATTTTAATTTTTTATTTAATTTAATTTATTTTTTATTTAATTAAATTTAATAAATTTTTTATTTCATTTAATTTTTTTATTTAATTTAATTAATTTATATCCCGCCTTTCCTCCCCTGCAAGAGGGAGCTCAAGGTGGCTGACATCAGGGAATAAAACATCATTAAAATCGCTAATTAATATAGGTTAAAACATAATTAAAATACAATTAGAATGAAAGTAGTAAAAATAAGTAGTAAAAATAAGTTTGCTAGGAAGTCAAGCTGTAGTTTGGAACTGGGAGTAAGGATCACTGATCATAGTTAGCCTTACTTTCAAGTAAACATATATAGAATTATGACTGCAATCCTAACCATGTCTTCTCGGAAGCCCAATTGTGCTCAATGGTTCTTACTCCCAAGAAAGTGGGTTGTGCAGGATTGCAGCCTGTGTTGTAAGTATTCCACATATAGATATACATAAATATGCATTCTCCCTTTCTTATCTGTGGGTTGCGGACCTCCGGATTTGACTCAGTCTGTATTGCAAGTCCGTTCTGGAAGGCATCAGAGGAACACACAGAAGGAATACACATCTGGAAGTTCTTCTGAGTTGTGGAGAATACTGCAATCCTAATGATATTTTCCTGGGAGTAAGACCCAATGAATACAATGGTGCTTACTTTTGAGTAGATAGGATTGTGTACCAAGCCACACATAAGCCTCCTGGAGCCTTCTGAGAGCCACTTAGGCTGCAATCCTAAAGACACTTTCCTGGAAGTAGGACCCATTGAACACAATGGATCTGACTTCTGAGTAGACATGGTTAGGATTGACCCCTGTAAGGCCTTCTGAAGCTCAGGGAGGTCACACGTCTGATAGGTCCTACAGGAGACTTTTGAAAATCAATGCCATTTTTCCAGTGGACATCTCTACAGATTTTTAATTATCCATGGATATAAGTATCTATGGTGGGAAGGGGGTCACGTAGAATATGATCTGTGGATAACAACAGCTAACTGTGCATATTTCCATCAGATTTAGGCTAATTTGACATATTAATTTGAACATACAAAGCTGCCTTATTAGACCAATGGTCTGACTATATTTGTTGTCTTCAGAGTTTTATCCAGGGGTCCCAGTACTATTTGGAAATTGAACTTGTGGCCTTTTGGATGCAGAACATGTGCTCTGTCACCTCATGCACGGTTACGAAATCCAACTAAGGGCAAAATCCAGAGTAACTACAGGGAGTCCTTGCTCCGGAGTAAGAACAACTTACTCTGGATTCCAATATGAATTTCCCATAGGTTTTCACTAGGTGGTGCCATAACTACGGGTGCACGTAAAGTCTCTTACATGCTCCCGTAGTTACTCTGGTTTTGGGGGTAAGAAATCTGTACATATATAGGTGCGGTTAATATATTGTCTGTTAAAATACTTGTAATGGGAATTACTGTTAAATTATGAGACTCTGCTTTTATGAGAATTATGGCACTCTGCTTTTCTTATTTAGAAGAAAATATAAGTATCCTATTATATTATACATGCATTCTATATTCCGGATGTGATGTGGGAGAATATACTGTGTCATACAAATCCAGAGTAACTACGGGAGCACGTAAGAGACTTTGTGTGCACCTGTAGTTACTGCACCACCTCGTTAAAACCTATGGGAAATTCATATTGGAATCCAGAGTAAGTTGTTCTTACACCGGAGCAAGGACTCCCTGTAGTTACTCTGGTTTTTGCCCATAGCTTGAATATGAATTCAAAATATTCTCTGAGTTGCTACTCATGGGGTAGCCTTGCTTACTAGGGAAGTAGGTACTAAGAAGATGCATCATGGGCTTAGAGGAACATATGGCTTTCAAGCAAATGAATTCCTGAAAAAAGATTCGGAAGCAACTGCTTGCATTGTTGACATTTATGTGAACTGTCAGCGCAAACTGTAAAACAAACATTCAATTCGAAGCAATGGAGATGCATGTTTTGTACTGTAGAAGCAAATAGATTTAATGAAGATGCTAAAGCTGGAGTAAAAGAAGAAAATAATATCCTTGCTTTGCTATAAAACCATTATTTATTCTACGAAACGGTGCAAGCACTTTTCTGAAGTTGTGCATAAGGAAATCCATTATCGCTGTTGACTGTCTGGGCTGGCTAAAAATATGCACAAAACATAATTGAATATTATATAGACATTTCATTGGGCTTGTGTTCCTGTTGTGAGGTATGTGTCACAATATTGTTTCTGCCACAGTTTCGGTGGCAGAAACAAATGCAAACACACATTCCTTTTGCAAGCTCATAACTGTGGCGTCGGTTGAAGCCAATAATGGGTTGAAGTTGTAATGCTCTTACTTCTTATTACACAGCACAGCTGATCTTTGAAGGCCTTTTAGGAGAGAGGGACAGGGCAGCAAGGGCAGAAGCATGGATCTGATGTCCTGGCCTTCCTCACGCCCTTTCCTACAATTCTGACAAAGAAATTAGAGAGACGTGCCCTACAATCCAGAGTAACTATGGGAGCACGTAAGAGACATTATGTGCACCCGTAGTTACTGCAACTCCTAGTGAAAACCTATGGGAAATTCATATTGCAATCCAGAGCAAATTGTTCTTACACCGGACCAAGAATTCCCCATAGTTACTCTGGATTGCGCCCATGTTGAGCATTGGAGACATTCCCCCAAATCCAAAGTAACTATGGGAGCACATAAGAGACATTACGTGCACCCCTACTTACTGCACCATCTAGTGAAAACCTATGGGAAATTCATATTGCAATATAGAGTAAGTTGTTCTTACACCGGAGCGAGGACTCCCTGTAGTTACTCTGCATGGCACCCAAAGTCTTGTAAGGTTAGATGGGTCACAACTGGATTTTTTTTTAGTGGATCTTGGTGTAAAAAGTTGGAGAACAAGTATATCAAAGTGCATCGTATGCTGCCTTATTGAGCGTTGGAGACATTGTGGGTAGTTCAGCTTAAGCAGGAGAAGATGGTTATGGCTACAATCCAGAGTAACTACAGGACCTTTTACACCAACATACCCCCAAATCCGGAGTATCTACAGGAGCACGTAAAAGACATTACATGCACCCGTAGTTACTGCACCACCTAATGAAAACCTATGGAAAATTCATATTGGTATCCAAAGTAAATTGGTCTTACACCAGAGCAAGGACTCCCCATAGGTACTCTGGATTTTGCCCATAGTTACGGTGCCACCTATGGGAAATGCATAGAGCAGTCCAGAGTAAGTGCCTCTAATGTTTTCCCATAGTTACTCCAGATTGTAAGGAATGACTTTTAAGAACCCTACAATCTAGAGTAACTACAGGAGCATGTAAGAGGCGTTACGTGTACCTGTAGTTACTGCACCACCTAGTGAAAACCTGTGGAAAATTCATATTGCAGTCCAGAGCAAATTGTTCTTACACCGGAACAAGGACTCCCCGCAGTTACTCTGGATTGCGCCCAAAGTCTTGTAAGGTTGGATGGGTCACAATTA